>OX243845.2:18917500-20167500 GCA_945859575.2 Herminia tarsipennalis | reverse complement strand
TTGAAGGCAATTAAAAAAGGAGGCCAGTCCATATTAAAACTAATATACCTTAATTATGTACATTTATACCTAGAGTTAGCCACTTATTAACTATGCATACCTACTTATAACTGATTGCATATTGAATGCAGTTAATACTAAGCCTTAAAGCTGTCATTTTTCTCATATACCAGAAAACTCATACATTCCTAAAACATATCAAATACAGCGAGTAAACAAACGTCCCGTTAACAAAAAAACAATCTCATCACAGAGGCAATAAAACTCAAAAATTCATCAAATCACATACAAACAAAGAAAAAAAAATCACGTGATGAATTTAACACCGTTTAGTTACGAGATGGGAGCGTAACGACATACGGAAATACACCATTTTATCCTTTTCAGTGTTGTTATGAAAACAGGAGTTGGCGAGGTTCCGTCGTCATTCAACGGCTGAAGGAAACATAGGAAAGATTTATTAAATGTGACCGAAATCCCTTGAGGGTACCCGTGTATTGTAAATGGTCTTTCGTAGAAAATCGTGAAGGTTTTAGGATGAGGATTAACGGTTACGAAGCCGGTAAACCGCTCGCCTCAAATTCTCCTTTTGTCATCTTCGCTCTGTTGCACGCCGCATTAGTGGACTCGTACCCTTATATTTTATGTTTTGGTCAGCAAAAGTACCGATGCTATTATTGTTATTTTCCGGTAATTAAATAAGAAGGGTTCTTTCTTTTTTACGTATTTATAGGCTGGTTCTACCATTTTTTTTGTATATTTTTAAAGTAAGATATCTCTTAAATTATAAGTCTACTAGGTGACCCGCGCAACTTCGTATGCGTCAATTTTCCCCGTTTTTGCAACATTTTTCATTACTGCCCGTAGCGTGATGTTATTTATCAAACTCTTCAGCTTTATAATCCATACTAATATTATAAACCTAAAGAGTTTGTTTGTTTGTTAATTGTTTGTTTGAACGCGATAATCTCAGGAACTAATGGACCGAATCAAAAAAATATTTTACTGTTGGACAGCCCATTTATCGAGCCTATAGGCTATATAACATTACGCTACGACCAATAGGAGCGGAGCAGCAATGAAAAATGTTGCAAAAACGGGGAAAAATTACGCAGACGAAGTTGCGTGGGTCAGCTAGTATTAGTTTAGATAACCTTCCCACTTGTCCTACTTATGCACTCGCATTAGAAGGTAAGTGGGATGATATACCTACTATACTTTCGTAATGGTCCATTTCCGTGCATCATTCATTCGCGCGGACGACGGCCTGCGACTGACGCGCACGGCCGATGCGACTATAGTCAGAATATGACTATGTATGGCGCCGTTTCAGAGGTCTGCGACAGACGCGTGCAGCCGACGACTGACATAGGCTGCGCGCGCACTCTGACTATTGTCGCATCAGCCGCACGTCGTAAATCGCGCGCGAAAATGAAGATCTAAGGGTTCATATCCGCTCGCGATTAAATTTGCTGTACTAATGATTATTGAAAAATTGCTGTACTAACAGCAAACACAAAATATCGAGTGTCCAGAAGGGTGGCAAACGATATCTATGTATAATTTCTCGAGCAAAGTAGGTACTTATAAACCTTACTTTTTTTTGTATTTTCAGTCTGCATCGTCTCAACTGGCTAGTTACACATCTCCGTACCTCGATAAGCACGTTAAGCTACTGGTACTGCGTCAAATCTCTTGTCAGTCGTATTAGATTTCCGTTCCATCGGACTATAAGAGTTAGAGAATTGTTTAGACACTTGTGTCTGCGCAAATACTTGACTTATATTATTTTACAGTTAGCTAGACTCAGATGAAATTGACCGCCATGACTTAAGTAGGTTTGGAGGACTTTATAACTTATACTTAATTGAAATATAAATAGTACTCGTGTAGGACCCGTCTCGGTACCATTTTCTGTCACCGCTTAAGTCATTTTCTGGCGGTTTTGACATTTTTATGTCATTTGCTAGAGACGCGCGTGTTAGAAGCTTGTAGGAAACGTAGAGGTTGTAGAAGGTGTAAGCTGATAATGATAAGAAAAGCTTTGATAGAATTGCTACGAGTATGTCGTAGCAATTGTATGTATGTAAAGCTTGTATAGATATATAACTACAATATACTATCTCACGTCAGGAATATTGACTACTTGTGTGTCATTTGAGAATGTAACCTAATGAGTCTTAAATAGTACTTACTGAGGGATAATGGTTCTACAGAACAGTATCATAATTAGAAGACTATGTTCTGTTCAAGAAATGTCAGGATGTATTTATTGTAAGTGAGTATGTAATGTGTGTCTGTATATTGTGTAAGGTTCCTAACACTCAGTTCAGTATTGTCGGGGTAGCTATTCAGGGTAATATAGAATAATACAAAGTAACAAATGGCAATCAGCATTATATTGTCAAATACAGTTCACTCTGGTTATATCAAGGAATTGGAGTAGGGAGGTATGCTAGTGTCACTTCCACGAGGACCTATTGCCTAGGAAAAGAAGTGATAAGAAAACTAGGCCGTCTCCTAATAAAACACTTGCCATATACATTTGCTAATATGATATTTACATAAGGAATCCGCAATGTATCTAATTGACTGAGACTTAGATATACCATTGCAATATCTTACTATATTACTACAAGGCAGATGATTCATAACTTACAGGACAATAGACAATTAGACACATTTCAATATCTTTTCATCAGCCAATCAGCTTAATATACACAAACATTATACACAGTATAGAAAAACACTATTTATACAATTCAATAGAAACAATATAAAGTAACTTTGAATAAGGATCGTACCTTCGCCGTCGGATAACACCAGAGAAAAGAGGGCTAGGTCAGAATTTTACACTGCTTTTATAGGTTCTACTATTAATTTTTATCATGTGGGTAGAATCCTACAGTTATAACCATTTAGGTACATTATTGATATTAGCAGTGTTTTCTAACATAATTCTACATTTAGATCGTTCGACAACAATTTATATAAACAGATAGACACTAGATTACATTATCCAATTAATACAAATATTAACTGTAATAACAATATTGTTTCATCAAATACCTACATATGTGGGTAGGATCCCACATTAGAGTTTGTTTAATAAGTACATCTGTGATAAAAGAGTCTAGTCTAATTCATTATTGATATTATCAGTTGCAATTACATTTAGTATATTCATTCCAACATCTGCAATGCATTCTCATATCTAATATCATAAGCATCATAAACAACTGACACAGTATTAATCACAATACAAACATCATCCTAAAATATCGTGGGTACCTCTATAATATAAATAATTGATTTATTAGATCTCTGAATTGTTCTGTGCCACAAGTAGGTATTTCATACAGTATAACATAACTACCAAACATAGTTTTGCAGACACGGATGATCTTACAATCATCGCTATGATAACCAGTCAATACATTATGATGGTTACACCGTCATCAGACTCCAGACCACCTCTCAAACTTATAAAATAGTTCCACCAAACCTTCGTTCGGTTTTATACAACAATACATAAACTGGAACAATCAATATTCCAAAACACACATCTACATAGTAATATCAAACACATGGATTGATTATGTACATATGGCTATTCAGATAGCCATATAGCCCAATCTATACTTATAATAAATCTGTAGAGAGGTCAATTCTGTACATGAAATATATTTCCAAAATAACTATCAGGGGGTGATTAGGGATCGATACTGATGCCAAAAATGCAATCAGTAAAATTTTTGTCTGTCTGTCTGTCTGTCTGTATAACCGTTATAGAAACAAAAACTACTAGACGGATTTTAACGAAACTTGATACAATTATTTTTAATACTCCTGAGGTGGTTATAGTATACTTTTTATCACGCTACAATCAATAGGAGCAGAGCAGTGAAGGGAAAACGGGAGAAATTACTCCATTTTTTAAGCTTCCGTCGCGTGTGCAACCTTAATGGTTAAAGCTACACAGAAATCATGTATGACGGAAATGTTCTCCTTAAAATTATATAAAAAATATCCCACGACAGCATATGTCTATCTTTTATGGTTGACTCACAATATCGCGTGTAACTCCCGATAGCTTAGCAGTTCGAAGCTTTCTAATTATATTTGTCTACTCTTACGTTTATAACACTCTCAGTCATCCCTAATTCAAAATGTTAACATAATTAACTATTCCATAAAAAAGAATCATAGAAATCGGTTTATAAACACCAAAGTTATACATGAAATACGCTAATAATAAGCCATCGCGCTTGAATACGGAATCATGCTATCTATCTATATCTATACATATAATAAAATTGTAAATTTCACATGTCTGTACATGGCCGAACTTAGTGAAAAAAAATATTAGGAAATGTTCGAAAAGAGTATTTAAACACTTTGCTGCATTTTTAGAAATGTCTGTTTGTCTGTTTGTTTGAAAACGAATCACGCAAAAACTACCAGGCAGATTCGGTTGAAATTTTGCACGTGCAATTTAATAGATGCGGATTAACATTTAGGCTATAAATTATCACGCTTTTTCCCATAGGAGCTAAGCAGTGAGGGATAATGTTTGTAGCTATTTTTCGTTATAAAACAGTAACTACTTGACGGATCTTTATGAAAATTTACAGTTTTATAGTAAATACTATACTTATGACATTATTTACACTATGAATCATTACGCTAACGTCTATGGGGAACGAGTAGCAACGTATTTTTTGTCGCACCATAATGGTTTATCACAATTTTTTCCACAATTAGACATTATCTTTAATTGTAACCCATGGAATACATAACGTCATGCTAAAACTATACACAACATTTTTAAGTTTCATAAGAACAGTTATTTTGACGTGGTATGTAGCGAACAGTATAGCCTCGAAGCTATGCTAGCGGTCTTTGACGACGACGAAGTCTCAGGCTCAAATCTGATATCTGATTATGTTCTTTTTGTATTTTTTTTAAATTGTCTTTGTCCTTTTTTAATATTTTTCTCAATGTTATAGTTATTTTTTCGGCCATAGGTAACTTATTTGCTTTGGTTCATATTTTTTTATATTAAAAATCAAGTGAAATATGCACTTATGTAAGATATTTATAGGTATTGCATGCACTGCTGAGAGTAATGAATTAATCTAACAAGTAATTTAACAAGTATTCGATCTTTTCCAGAATTGATGTGTTCGTGCTCAAAAAAAAGACATTACACACGTAAAAAAAACGTGTAGCGCCATCTATGAAATCAAATTGGTCACCGTGATCAAACAATTCCTTATTTGTGAAAACATTTATTAGGGTATAGGTGCTTACGATGACGGAATCATTTTCTGCTGAGTGGCAACATTCTCCTATTTATTTAATTAAATTGCTTAAATTAATAAAAAAACATTAAGTATTAGAAGAAACTTCACTGGTTTTGAAAGTAGATGGCGTTGTATTCAATAATGTTCTATACTTAGTAAAAGAAGTTTTAAAATAGTATTAAAAAGAAACGTATTGCTATCATTTTTAGAAATGTTCGTCTGTCTGTCCGTTTGTTTGACCACGCATCACACAGGTGCATCGAGGATCATGTTTTGGGGTTATGGTTGGATATCAAGTGTTCATCAATTCAACGATAATGAATGACTCATCGGCCAAGTATGAGTAGTTCGGGTGACGGGAGGAGGGAGGTGGGGGGTCATTGTCTGTCAACGTGGAGTCTGGGGGAGGGGGAGTCCATGTCTTTTTTTCTTACTTGCATCATTGTAACATATAAGAGAGGCACTCTCTTATATGTAAAGTGGGGATGTGAGTTTTTTCTCACCTACCCCGACCCACCTACTAGTAGTAGTATAAATACTAAAATTATAAAGAAAACTATCACAGTTAAGTACTTAGGCTTTACAAGTTTACGATAAACATCTGATCAAATGGGAAGTATCAAAATGTTAGTAAAAATTATATTTAAAATTATTAGGTATTAAGTAGGTATAACGTTGAATGAATGAAACAAAAACAACAGAAAACCCACTTCTTAAGCCGCACACCAAATTAACTATATAAAATAATAGAATAGAACGATTTTTATTTAGTACACAGAAGACACATGTATAGACATTATTATAATTTAACAGGAAATCATGCAAAAGATAAAAAATGCAATAAATAAAACAGAAAAATAATAAAAATAACAATAGACAAAAAGAAAAGAGACACAAATAACACATATTAATGACAGAAAAACACAGTAAACGAATACCTAAAGAATCTGTGTTTGGTACTTATTCATTTTCACAAAGCTTTTGGGTGTTGATGCTATCAATAGATGACTATATGATGATTCTCCGCTGCTGAATCATATTGCTCACCCGACAGGACTGTTTCCAACATATTTACATCCAAGTTATTACGTAACATAAACTACCTCAATTTAAACGCGAACGAAGTCGCGGGCACAGCTAGTACCAAATAATATCAAACACATGGATTGATTATATATGGCTATTTACATAGCAATATAGCCCCATATCTAACACGCGCATTGTTTCATTTTAGAAACAAGCAACGTCCAGTAGAAATATAAAATACACACAAATGTCTATGTTAAATAATGCAGTTTATTTACTCCCCTGATGTTGATCCCGTGATGTTAGAACTTAAGCGACGATTTGTCTTCTGTTAAACTCATTACTCTCTCTTTCTCGTTTTTGATTAAATTCGTCCTGGCCGAAATCGATTAGAGGAAGGTAAGTAATAATAATAATATCTTGGGACAAGTCACACAACGCTATCTGATCCCAAACGAAGCAGAGCTCGTACTATGGTAACCAGACAACTGATAAACATACATACTTTTAAATACATACATATTACAGATAAATACCACCCAGACATAAAATAAATCATCGTGCTCATAACACAAAGTTTTATCCTGGGTAGGGATCGAACCCACGACCTCCGTCTTAGCAGTAAGGGTCACTAACCACTAGACCAACAGGCCAGTCATTAGAATATTTTTTTTGTAACACTTATGTCAGGAAAAAATATTATTATTGTTTGGTCCACAAATAAACATCCTAATTCGACCTTATGAGAAAATTACGGCATTCAAAAACCGTAACTCTCTGGCGTGTACTATAAAGACGTCCAAATTAAAATTACATGAGATATGTATAAACAGAGTAATGTATTTAATTAGAGTTGGATGTCATATTCTCTCTCGAGGACGTCCCATGTCTGACAATGTACGGTTGCTGCCGTAATTACAGTACGTATGACATGACTTTTCTCGTACGCTTGGGCGTATTTTGTCAGAATATGAATTGTTTAGATGAGGGACTGTCGGGTAAACACGACTTATTTTGTCATTGACGGTTATAAAAATACAAATAGAGGAACGTTTTGAATTAGTAAAATTACCAACGTCAGATATTTATAGTCATAACTAATAATAGTGTGTTGGGTGGCGTCCATAAACTACGTGAGGTGATTTTGGCGAATTTTCCATGAGCTCCCTTTCTTCTTTTAGTGAGATATCGCGAGAGAAGGATATAGGATAGTGTTTATCGCTATATAGCGATAAACACTATCCTATATCCTTCTTACATAATTTATGGATGCCCCCTTAACTTATGAAAAATAAACACGATCTCTTGAGGTTGCAATGGATTCCATCGCATATTGAATTGCAAGGCAACAAAATGGCGGACATGCTGACGAAAAATGGAATTACTAATGGAAAAAAAAAACAAAACTTTATTAGATTATTTTTAATTTTTGTCACAGTTTAAAAACACATGCAACTCTTTGGAGGGAATACTTTAATAAACACTCACAAGACATAGAGATATGGTACAAGACCATACAATGCCAGCCTCTTTGTGTGCCGTGGTAAATGAATAATTTAAAATTGGTTGTTACCGCTCATAGACTCAGACATTGCATGCAAAAAGTTCGCTTTCGTGGTGACACCTCACCTAATTGTAAAGAGTGTAGAGTCGTGGAAGACTTACACCATTTATTGATGGAATGTGTTCGATATGATTATAGTAGAAGCACTTGAGTTAATATCGACTCTAAACCTGAACAGAATTGATGTCGACACTTTATACCAAATTTTGTCTCAACCTAATAGCGTTGCTGTAGAAGCCCTGCGGGTCAATTCACATATTTAAAGCAATGCAGTTGCAGTTAAGTTTCGATTAAAACGGCCATTTTCGTATTCTTGTATAGGCCATTTTCGTATTATTGTATATAACTTTGGGGTCGATCTTAAAAACGCTTGTGCTCCGTACTAGAATGTCGTTATTGTGCTCTCGAGATGCATACGCTTGCATCAAGCAAGCGTATTTAAGATCGATCCCAAAGTTACAAGAATACAAAAATTGCCGTTTAAATCGAAACTTAACTGCAACTGCACCGCTTTAAATAAATTAATTGGCTACTTTAATTTAATCAAGATTTACTGTGAATGGTATTAGTGACGATGGACTGAAACGTCCCTAAACAAAAAAAAATCATGATCTTGAATATGATGATGAAGACACAGAATCGGGTACATGTAAGCCTTAAAGGAATTGGGATTTGAAAACAATAATGTTTCTTCTACTATTACATTATAAAATTTAGCATGTTTCCTGAGTTTTTTTTTTACTCGACAGAGCCTGTTATCCCAACAATTCTTTTCTATGTAAACTTGTGATTTTAATACACGAACACGTTGTATAAATATTTTCAAGCGCTAAGATGTATGGACGGTATTTACATTGTGCATTCTATTTTATGAGGGAGTCTGCCTATTGTTGAGATTATGTTAAGTTTGGAGTGTAATGGGCTTGTCCGTATTTTGTTTGCTTTTTTCTTCCCTTCGATTTATATCTTTTTTGTTGTGACTACCTTTTTTGTTTTTCTTACCTTGGTAAAATAATTTGCTTTCATTTTTAACAAGTCAATGGTTGGAATTTTGTGAATGTTGTATTTTGTTTTTGACGGTCTGAACAAAAAAAAATTGTGCCGCAGTAAAGCTATTGCATAGCATTTTTTATCAACTTATGTATACTATAATTATTTATTATTTTTTTACATATGCAGTTTATTTGTTTTTTTTTTCATTGCATTCGGAGTAGCTCCTTTCGATCCGATCGAGCTTCGTACAGTCGTACCATACACATGTATACGTTAAGCGAACGCTCGGCCGAGCTACATGAGTGAGGGATGTTAGGTTTTATTTTCGTTACGGAATTTCTTGATTCGGGCGTCGAGCTTGAAGCTCGCGATAAAAGCTATGCAATAACTTAAAAGTTTTAGCGATAGGTCATAAAATAATTTAAAGTTGGTTAACTGTTGCTTTTGTATTGCTATATAAAATAAAAGGACATCAAATCGCACAAACCATATAAATAAAAAGTGATCGTAAAAAAGTGAAACTATTCATTTTCTAATCTCACAAATATATCAAGAACTTATCTTTAAAAAGTAAATAAATTTATTTTATAAAATCAACAATCTTTGGTGAGCAAGTTATAACATTTCATAGTGAGTATTTGAAAGTTATTTTCCTATTTAATTTACACGTACACTTAGTACATGTAAAACAAATAGATAAAATATTAAAGATTGTTTTGCTACCCGTACTTTTTGCCAAAGAAACTTTATTAAAATAATGTAATTGGATCAGTTAGGAATTCTAGTTTAGGATGAGTAGAGAAATACCCAAAAACACTTTTCTTTTCATTTATTATTCATATTAGATATATTTAGGGACTTAATCGCGTGAATTATTTAAAGGTACGAACCTTTTATTTACCCGACGTTTTGATTGAATTGCACCGATCGTGGTCACGGGTCGACTGAATTCATGCGATTAAGTCCCGAAATATATAATAGTTTAAAAATCGCGAAAGTTTAAAAACAATTTATTATTCAGTTTACGCATCAAATCAAAACATAAACTGTAAAATTAATTTCCATGATTACACGCCATTAACTCCAAGTATAACTAAACTCAAAATTTAGTTTCCGTGGAACGAATTACCCTAATGTATTTAGTTCTAAAGTCACATGGTGCAATCGATAGTGGGTAGCCGCAAATGTCACACACACCTTACCTCTTCGAATGGTTGGCACACCTGGTTACCTACGAATATGACAACATAAATTGTACATAAGTATACCATATCCTTAGTACCGGTGATTAATTTTAAGTGTTCTTGTGTTTTGGGGTATTAGAGGGCTTGCTGATATAGTGAACGAAACAGAAGGGTATCGGGTACCTTGGTGGCGTTATGGGAATGCGTAAGATTGCTTTATAAGTTTGATTCCCATACAAGACAATGTTCGTGTGATCGGTGTGATCTATCAACTGTAGAGCGTTTGTATTTTTGACTCAATATTATTCTAATCCGTTATTTAATATAATTCATTCGATTTATATCAGAATTTAACTCAAACATAATTTAAAAACGTTATTGAGATTTGATATAGACGGTTGACATTCAAAATGTAATTGTCGGTAGTGACATCACATGACGTTGACATCTGTCATGCGGATGTCACTCCGACATAGAGAGGGAATAGAAAGATGGCAGACAGATTGTATTCGCGTGTTGAACAGTGCGGTCGTTTGTAATAGTTCAAATAAATCCGTTTATTTCTTTGTAATCCTACGCATTTTTATTGAAGTCTGAATTGATCCTTCAGTATAGAGTCGAGGCTTGGTGTGTTTTGTGTCCATTTGTGAAATCTCCTATGATACATGGGTTATACCTATAAATGCTGTACATGAAATCCAATTTAAGTATACAAAACAAACAAAAAAGTGATAACAATGGGCTGGCCAGACTGTATGTCACCAAGCAAAGCGGGTACTCTATTTTCTACTATTAAACAAATATTTTTTTCTCTAATTTAAAATTAAATTTTGGAACATTTGTAAGAAGTCTCTATAGGAACCTATAGAAACTTGGAGATGAGCCTAGAGATTTGAGGGGCTGAAACCCTTCTTTAAAGATAGAAGATCCTTTAATTTAATGTTAAATTAAATTTTCTCTAATTTATTATTAATTTTTTGAACATCTGTAAGAAGTCTCTATAGAAACCTATAGAGACTACTGACAGATGTTCAAAATAAAACTTATTTAAAATATTTTTGTAACTGATTCATGTAAATATACATTTATTTTTATAATCGTTACAACTAAGTACCTGCTTACAACTGAATAAAATGATTCCATAATAATTCCATTCCCGTACTGTGCCACTAACCTAGTCTAATATTAAATACAATGTGTGGATTTAAAATTCCATTTCCGCGAACGTGATCTCGTGAGTTCCGATCCGGAACTCGGTACGGTACTGTTTGCAGTTCCAGCCGGTATAAGTGTTCCGCTTTTTGTTCCGTTTCGCGGTTGCGTCTCGTCGCTTTGTTGCATTGATTGTGCTTTGTTGTGGAGAGTTAACGGAATTAAAATTCCGTTGTTGGCTTAGTTTTGATGTACCATTTTAAGTCTACAGTCAAAAATAGCGGTTTTGTACTAGCTTTTGGTAATGTTAAATCAATGGAATCAAATTTTCAGTCCAGTTAAATTAGCTGGAGCGCTAAGTAATAAAAAGTCTCAAAAACATTCCCTAAATCATTAGGTACATTTAGGTAGTTGGCTACAATAAAAGTAAATTATTTTATACAAATCAGATAACAGTTGATCTTAAAATGTTCTGAAAATAAGTGTTCTTTTACAATTTAACATGTTTTTGAATTTATAAGCATGAAAACGAATACTAAAAGTAATGATTTGACGATAGGAACTGATGAGGATACATTTCTATTGAGCGTTTCGTTTTGACATTTTTAATACTTTTTAGTAGTTGTAGGATGTAATCGATTTAACAACTAACTTTTATTAAAGCTATTGTCAAGTATTGAAAATTGAAAAAAGGATGGTTGTTAGCAACCATCCTTTTTTCAATTTCCAATACTTGACATACATAACTTTTTTAGTATTACAGATTTAGAATCATGTTATACCTTTTTGAAATGCTTAAGATGAGCCCTTTAAATTGATACCCATATTGCAGATTTGACTTGACAGTCAAAATCCCTATTTAGCTTGATTTCTACATGATGGTGATTTTTTTTTCTTATACTCCTCTCTCTCTCAATAATCAACATGTGGTGTGGCGGATGCTATGGGGGCTGTTGCTGCCCATACATAACACGTGTTGCACCAAGATTAGCTGATGTTGGCTCATCGTGCAGCGAGCTCATCACCACAAGCTTGATAGCGTTGACGATGAGCTACTTGCCTTCTGTTCATTTCTAGTGCCGTTTTGTGAAAATATACGGCTATGGAAAAAGCGTAAAAAAATTGAGTTGCATTTAACATAGATAATGTCACCAATAGTTATTGTGGTTTTTGTTCAAATCCAATCCAGGTCGTACTAAAAGCCTGTACATAGGTACTTTGAAAGTGCAACAATAACATCCTTTTCTCACGTTTAGGTTTCAATCCAGTCGTAGGATCCTGGAGAGAGATTGGGCTCTGGACCGGCGGCTTTACGTACTATCCGAAGCGCAGAGGGGTGTGATATATTTCGGAAACGATTGCCCATCTATGGACCGACAGTGGGAACGTTGCTTAACCTCGCAGATATCTCGACCTGAAGCCTTATTCACGATCTCTATTCTGTGTCCACAGCAAACCCGTGAGAACTGTCAATATCCTGTTATCATGGTAAATGGGGACGTGTGCTCATAAATGCATCAAGGCATGCAAGCATGTCAAAATGTCCGCCGCGCATTATGACAAGATTTTGACAGTTCGCACGGGCTTGCCGTAGATACGGGAAATAAGATTGTGAGGACCCTAATCGGTCGCCACTAAGTCAGTAATCCCAGGGGAAACAAAAGGTAAATAAAGAAACTACGAAGTTGTAATCTATACTTAATATTATAAAGCTGAAAAATTTGTTTGTTGGTTTGAATGCGATAATCTCAGGAACCATGAGGCCGAATTGAAAAAATAGTTTACTGTTAGATAGCCCATATATCGAGTAAGGCTCAAGCTGTATAACACCACGCTACGACCAATAGAAGCGGAGTAGCAATGAAAAATGTTGCAAAAACGGGGAAAATTAATGCAGACGAAGTTGCGCAGGACAGCTAGTCTTCAAATAGAACGCCACTTTTGCTCCAAAATTTAAATTAATCTTTACTATCCTCAGACGACCCTTCTTACTATTTCGACGACTATTTGTCATCAGGAATTATCCTTACCGGATTGGGGGCAAGACCGTCACTTATTTGAATTAATTGCTATCCGGACTCAAAACATAGGTATAGAGAAATTTAAATATTTTTGTTACCAAGTCATTTTGTCTGGGTCAAACAACGAATGTGAAGCATCATTTCCTTAAGTTAAAGTTATGAAAATCAACCATTGAACTATTTTTCATGGTCTGACAGAAGATTAGATTAAGTAATAAAATATCACAAGTGATGATACGAGTTTTTCTGATGGGCGTTACAATTATTTTTTTTTGTAGCTAAAAGATAGCTAGCAATGTGGGATTCCGGCTAACCCCTCCAGTTAAGCTCAATGGCTTAGCTGGAGGTGTTAGGAATGGGTTCACGTCGGTTGTATAGTGGGTAGGATTCGAACCCGAAAGCTCACGATTGCGAGTCCGATGCCTTAGTCATTAGGCTACCGCCGCGTAATTGTTTCGTCTAACGTTCATTAGTCTTCTTTTAATTCAGAGACTAGTGTTGTTGACTTTTTACATAAGAAATGTAAATCTCATTGGCCTATAGTGACTTATTCTTTGTCACGATGAATAAATATAGTTTGCAATCATAGCCCGATTAACATGTCTCTGAGATCATTATTTGTGTATCGGGGATGACGGTACGGTAGGTGTATATCGTTATACTCGGCAGTTTAGTCTTTGCACTGTACATGATTCCATTAGATGCTTTCATAATGGTGGGATTGTGTCCAACTGCTACGCAAGAGGTCGTGGGTTCGAATCCCACCCAGGATAAAACTTTGTGTGATAAGCTCCACGGTTTATTCTGTGTCTGGGTGTTATTTATCTATAATATGTATGTATTTAGAAATATATAAGTATGTTAATCAGTTGTCTGGTTTCCATAGTACAAGCTCTGCTTAGTTTGGGATCAGATAGCGTTGTGTGAGTTGTCTCAAGGTATTATTATTATTAATATAGTTGTTTTTTCCAATAGAAGTTCTCAGTAGGTACTCAAAACATTTTGCCACATCCTTGCTCTCTGTATGTAAAATCTGAAGATGATCTCTCAGAATTTATCAAATTTATAATCACCATCGTACATTTTAATATAGCAGGTAGATGGTTCTGATATAAATTTCCTTAGTAGCTTCCAAGACGCGGATAGATGCAGTAGCGCCAGTGAAAATCTAATATACTACTTGTTACGACACCCTAGGGAAGCAGTACTGCGATTTATGTGCATCTAAACCATACAGCATTAAAAGGTTATGTTATGCTTACTTACATTCTTTTACTAAGCCATCTTGTAGTACTGACGTTGTGATCAAATAAGACATCTAACTCAAAAAAAACTTATTTACAAAAAAAAAATCGATTTCCAAAATATATAATAGGTATAGGTACAAAAAATAATTAAACATTTTGAAGCTGGTACCTTATTATTTCAAAATGTTTAATTATTTTTTAACATTTTGAAAGATAAAACATAAAACTTCATTTCCTGGCAACAACTTCAAAATGTTTAAGTAGTAACAAATATTTAAAAAAAAATGCAGTCTAATTGAGAACCTCTTTTTTGAAGTCGGTTGATAAAAGTGACGGAAAACAAATTTATTGAAACCGTAAAATCACCTTTCGAGTCTATTAAGAAGCTTCCTCAATAGCTACTGTTAAAAAATTGTTCGTATTTTGCACTTTATTTAAGCGTTTAGACACGTTTATTTTTTAAATGACTAGTTAAGCCTAATTATAATCCTAGCGTAGTTCAAATTGGGCTTTAATTCGTGCACTTTGTTCACTTAAACTACGCAACAAATATTAATATAGTTTTAATAGGTTCATATAATTGGCAAGCTGACCGGCACAAGTCCTGAACATTTCTTATTGGGCCTACCTATTATGTTAAAAAAAATAAAGTTTTAGTTTTATACTTACAACGTTATACCTACATAATAATAATTTTCAATGGAATTTTTACACAAAAAATATTTAATTTGATCAGCTGTTACTCATAAACTTGTAAAGCCTACTTAGCTGTGACAAATTTCCTTTTAATTTCACTATGAATACTACTGCCGTAAATTTTTTTGCATACCCAACATCAACCATTGGGCTGGCAGGTGGGGACTTATGACTGTAACAAAAAATAACACTTTAAAGCTTAATATTTCACAAACGGATTCCTAAATCTAAAAATAATCTTTACAACTCCCTGTTTTTCCCTTTTGGCAACGGAACCTTAAAAAGATCTTTGGGTTCATGACTTTTTAAGTTCTTAAAGTCATTAATCTGTCATAATATTTATTTGCCTTAAGGCAGGCAGATTTTAGATGCCCTTACGTAATTACTAAAAAAACATTATTCATTAACAACAACATTATTCTTAAATTTTTCCAACTGTGGTTATAGAAACCCCCGTCGCATGAGACAAAAAATTTAATAACTTAAAAAGGGCTGAATGTATTTTCATCAAACAAGAATAGGAACCATCTTAATTAAAATAGCTTTATAATGAAAAAAACCCGCATCTAAATCCGTCCCTCCATTTGGCTACGATGGCATAGATAGACACACAGATCAACAACTATTTTGTCAGGCTTAAAACGGCCAAATGAGTACGCCGCGAAAGGACGATAAACGGCCAATATAAACCCGGTACGCAGCATATGAGAGTTATAAGTATCATGAGTGTGCAACAGTGTAGAGTTCATTTTATGCTAACGCGACTGTTGTCATTTTTGAGTGCTTCTTATAGCCATATTGGCGTATCAATCACCAAATATGTAACCGCACTTATTGAGATGGTTGAATCGAAAATCAAATTTATTTATTTTAAAACATTTCTTGCCACTTATATAGAGTAGCTAAGTTAAGTACAGTAGCAAGAAATTTAGGTTAGTAAGCCCACCCAACAAGGCTTCTTTCATCTTAAATACATTATGCAAATATTTAATTTTTAAAAAATCAAAAGGAATAATTGTTTTTAAACTTTCGCGATTTTTATACATATTAGTTATATTTCGGGACTTAATCGCGTGAATTATTTAAAGGTACGAACCTTTTATTTACCCGACGTTTCGATCGAATTGCACCGATCGTGGTCACGGGTCGAAAGGAATAGGTAAATTATATGGAAAACCTTACCATATTCAGTGCGCAAATAGACCGACGCGTAAACCGGTTTTGCTTTATTACATAATACTTAATGTTAAATGTATGAATATAATGTAATTTGCGGTCTTTATCTTGGTTCACCAAACAAGCTTATACAAACCAAAGATACATTTGTTCGTATACTTAAAAATGTAGCAAGAACAAAGATGTGGATGAACTCAATTAGGGAAGTGCCTTCAGACCGCAACCAACCGCCACTTGATTAAGATAATGTAAATAATTTGTTATTTTCGTGTCTTAAACATAAGTGGAAAGCGACTTTAATAGAAGTCATTATTAAAAAGAATTTCGTTAATTCAAATTGCTTCGTTTATTTACAATTTATTTTCACAACAAGAATATAAAATTTGAATTATTGATCATCAAAATACTGAACTTCAAAGTGTCGTGTTCTTTTTATTCTTTAGTAGTCTTTCATTTAAGGATTTACATATTAGGATTTCAGTGTAGTTTAGTCGACATTTGGCATCGCAGAAAAACGGTACTTATCCTTAAAATATTTACTAACATGGGCTGAAACTAGTGATCAAGAACAACCCTTACACAGTAAAGACCTATGCCTTATATACCGTATCAGACTATAATGATAGAAAAGTTCCATCATCTATATATATAAAAAAAACTTGAGAGGTGCCAAGGCACACGCGGATGGAACGAAGTTCCTTTCGATTAATTAATAAAAGAATTGTCCTAATATTTTTATAAAACGAAAATAACTGGCTTGCTTTCCATGAAAGACAGACAGAGAAACACGCGCACGCCACACGGCTTACAACTATAGCAAAAAGTGTCGTTACAACTTTTGGTCGTAATTTTTTCTGTCTAGCCCCCTTTCGCAATGCGCGATTAGGAAGTTCGTTCCACAAATTAATTAATAAAGGAATTGTATTTTTTTTTTTTTTTTTTTTTATAATCCTTGCACACCACACTGTTCAATGCGAAATAGAAAGACGAAACGAAAATAACTGGCTTGCTTTCTATGAAAGACAGACAGAGAAACACGCGCACGCCACACGGCTTACAACTATAGCAAAAAATGTCGTTACAACTTTTGGTCGTAATTTTTTCTGTCTAGCCCCCTTTCGCAATGCGCGATTAGGGACTTCGTTCCACAAATTAATTAATAAAGGAATTGTAATATTTTTTTTTCAATTATTTTTTTTATAATCCTCGCGACACCACACTGTTCAATACGAAATAGAAAGACGAAACGAAAATACTGGCTTGCTTTCTATGAGAGATGGACAGAAACACGCGCATGCCGCACGGCTTACAACTATAGCAAAAAGTGTCGTTACAACTTTTGGTCGTAATTTTTTCTGTCTAGCCCCCTTTCGCAATGCGCGATAAGAAACTTCGTTCCAAAAATCAGTGTTTGTCTGTATGTCCTCTATGCGTTCCGAAACCATTGATCAAATTGTGATGAAACTTTAGCAGAATGTTCTGGGAAGGCCGGCGAGTGTTCATGGCTTTAAAAACCACAGCGAAGCGTGTCCGAGTTCAGCTAGAAAGATATTTTTTTATTTTTTTTTTTAAAGTCGACTCCCGCAGTAGGGTACAAGCCCTGTGTCGCGGGGGACTTTACAAACATACAAGTCACGGACACAAAGTACACCCAGACTCGGAACAACAATTTATGAATCACACAAAGTGGTGTCCCGTGTGGGAATCGAACCCACAACCTCTTGTGTAGCAGTCGGACACACACACACCACAGAGGCAGTCATATTGATTGTGATTCACACTTTGTAATGGTGTCCAAGGCATAGGACGTCTTAGTTATATTTCGGGACTTAATCGCGTGAATTATTTAAAGGTTTTTACCATTAATTTACCCGACGTTTCGATCGAATTGCACCGATCGTGGTCACTGGTCGAACGGTCGACCCGTGACCACGATCGGTGCAATTGCAAGTCCGGAAATATAATTAATATGTATAAAAATCGCGAAAGTTTAAAAACAATAATAGGACGTCTTAGCGAGTACCACTACAGTGTCAGTTATTCTTCCATGAAATAGTGACTGTTTTTCAATTAAAAGGCACTGCAGCAAGTGTAACTGGGCAAATGATACTTATGATGAGCGCGGTACGGCGACAGTCAGATCTTTGCCAAATAAGATTTGGTTGGAACTGATACTGTTATGGGCTAGGGTGACAATTACCATCAGGCTTACGATCTGCTCGCCTCCTCTTTTCGTAGTATAAAAAAAAAAAGAAGTTTGAATCCCACTCCACCAATATAATAGGGTAGATGACTGTCAAGTCAAATCAGTATCTTTTTAAGAAACGTCAAAACGATGCGCCTCGTACTAATTTATATGAAATACTAAACAATGACGTCATTCTTTTGTATGGTCAAATCATGTAGTTTTAATGTTTGTTTTGATGTTTATAATTCATGACAACGTTACATTTTAAAGAATCATTGTTTTCTAGAATATTTTTACAAATGTTATTTCCTGTATAGTGTAAAATAATTTATTGTTTTGTAGTCATCTACCCAATTGTAAAATAAATAAGTCAATGCCCTTATCACCAATCTGTCACTATTTCATCGGGATTTCATTGAGCAGTTGAATGGGCTGCCTCTAAAATACTGTCACTTCCTCCTTTCTCATTAACTTAGACCACTTCAAAGAGAATTTTCAGTACCTACAAATATTGCTACAGAATTGGATTAAGCGGTGTTTAGTTAAAACCGATGAAAGGGTAAGCTTCAGTGATTATTCCATCGTATTGTCTAATTTACTTGAAGAAGGTGCTACTTGTAATTTGCTCGAAACACTTAGTATATAGTTGGTAGCAAGTTGTATTGCTAAACTTAATTCGCAACGGTTTAAAGTGAGCGTTTGAAGTTGGCGACTAGTAATCGACTAATACGTGGTTTAAAATTATGTGTAATTTTGATAGAGTATTAATCAATTGTGTAGATGAAATTGTAGTCTGTCTATAAATTGTAATACGACTGGTAACCGTCCCAAAAACTAAAGTTAAAATGTGTACTATCTATAGTTCGCGGCAGGTTGACAGGTGACTGTCAAGTCAACCTTTCTAAGAAACTAGCTTTCACCCGCGGCTACGCCCGCGTGGATTTCGTAAAAAATATATATTTTTTTCTTAATAAAAAGTATCTAATGTTACTTCTTATACCTCCAAAAATATGTGTACAAAGTTTCATGATGATCGGTTGAGTAGTTTTCGCGTGAAAGCGTAACAAACAAACTTACATTCACATTTATATATTACTAGCTGTGCCCCGCGGTGTTACCCGTGGTTTATTAGCCTATGTGTTAATCCAGGGTGTCAGCTAACTCCATACCAAATTTTATTACAATCGCTCCAGCCGTTTAGACGTGAAGAAGTAACAAACATACACACTCACATACTCACAAACTTTCGCTTTATTAATATTAGTGTGATGTAGGAATGTCAAAATATCCTTTGTATTTGATTTATACTTTTTCGCATCATGGCATTAATGTAATATCTGTTTTACCAACTATTTATATTAGTTTTATCACCAATATATTGTGCCTTAACTATTTATAAACTTAAACTGCAAAATGTTTGCATATCAATAATTCAATTATTTATTAATAATAATGTTTTATTACGGCTGCGGAAGGAGGTTTTGTGTTTGACGCGTATGTATGTATCTTTCCAATGTTCCTGTGTTCACTGCTTATCGGCTCAACCGAATTTATTAAATGATTCATCATTAGATTCATCTCGATGACGCGAGTGTCACTGTGTACATAAATTTCTTAAAACAACGTATTGGCTGATTTTATACGCTTTAATGTACGGTACGGGAAACAATTTTTTTCGAAGACCCTCGAGTGGGATATCAAACTAAAGCCCATTGTAAGGCAAGTACGAAATTATATATAATAGGTACTAACGTTTAAAAAAGTTTGAAGTGGGATTTTATTGAAAAACAACGTTATAATGAAACAAATTGTTCTTATAAAATCTAATATTGACTAAAAAATACTATTTAACAAAATAAATTTAAAGACTAAAAACATCGTCTGCAAAAGGGCATAAATGAATTCTGTCAAGCTTTTATATCGTGTCTCCGACTGCATGATATTTTTTATTTTTTTTTAAAGGTAACTAGCAATGTGGGATTTTAGTCCCACATTACTAGCAATCTTGTTAACCCCTTCAGCTAAGCTAATGGCTTGTGTCAGGAGTGGGTTCACGTCAGTAGTATAATGGGTAGGATTCGAACCCGCGACCTTACGATTGCGAGACCGATGTCTTAGCCATTAGGCTACCGCCACTTAAGGAAATCTTGTTTCTGTCCCTTTGCAGACGGGTTTTTTAAGTTTCTATGTTATTTTTCTGTTAAATATACACAGACAGAGCAACAACCAAAGACTAGGTAAAAATGAAATGCTGATTCAAATTTTAAATTTCTTTTAGCAAATCGTAGCATTGCAGGCAACAAGTATCCAGTAATCAACGGTTAAGTTTAGTTTTCAAACATTTCTTGAAATTCCTCTCGCCTCAATGCAATTACAGAAGTATGGCAAAGTACCCCGTAAGTTAAATTAACCAAATAACTCGAAAGCAACATGTAAGATTCAATGGAGTTGCAATCCCATTACTAAGATTGGAACGGGCCTTGGTAATGGTAGTTCGGTAAACCATGAAATCGTGAGTTCTTGGGTTGAATTAGAATTGAGTTTTTATGTGTATGTATTGTTTATATCATTATCTGAAGGTAAGTTAGGTATATTTGTTTTAATAAATTCTTTAATGAGGTTTTATAATTTTAATTATGTGAATAAAGTTTGAACGCGTTAATTTTAGAAAATACTGGGCCGATTGTGATGAAAATTGATAGGGTTTTTTTGTAATATATGGGTTTGCTTTTGGTGCTGATAGGGTTATTCTGAAAGGGTGTTGAAGCTTTAAACTATTTGCCTTCAGTTTCAGGAACCACGTATATATCTAAGTAGTTATATATGCTCGTCTTTTTTTGTTTTATTTCATCACAAAACTATCTATAAAAATTAAAGAATATGAAAACCCGCGTGCCCAAAAAATATGCAAACAAGATCCCCTACTTTAATAATATCATGCAGTCTAATGATGAAAATGACATATTAAGTAGGGGAACTTGTTCGCATCTTTTTTGCGCAGGCGGGTTTTTTTATTTTAAAAATATTTTTTTTATTGATACTAGTGGTTGTAGCCAGGAATGCGCCATAATCTCACAAATTTTACCACTGTCTAGAAAGTGAAGGATCAACTCGGGCTTCAATGAAAATGCGTAGGATTACAAAGTAATAAACGGATTTATTTGAACTATTATAAACGTCCGCACGATCTTGTTTAGATCTTTTTTGTGCAGGTGTTTTTTTTTATTGACATCTCACAGCCGCCATGTTTGTTTTTTTTTTAAACGTTAAAGTTAATGTACTTTATTCACATAAGTTACAAAATGCAACGCTTATGAACATCAGTCTAAATTTGGAATGGAATGATTCTACATTTAATGCCAAGTTTGCAAAAGTAAAGCCAGTTTTTACAATATATTTGTATATATACAGTTATGCCAGTAGGTAAGGTGCTGCAACCATTATACCATAAAACTCACGTAAGCCATAACTATAGTACGTCACATAACTAAGAATAATTGGGTGGTCTAGAAAATTCTAGCGGCGTCCTAATTGTTTAAATCCCTCTGGTGTTTTATATAAATATATCTATTTCTTATCTTACATATCTTGGGACAACTCACTCAACGCTATCTGATTCCAAACTAAGCAGAGCTTGTACTATGGAAACCAGACAACCAATAAACATACTTATATAATATATTTCGGGACTTAATCGCGTGAATTATTTAAAAGTACGAACCTTTTATGCACGCGATGAAGTCCCGAAATATATCTAATATGTATAATAATTGCGAAAGTTTAAAAACAATAATACTTATATATTTTTAAATACATACATACTATAGATAAATAACATCCAGACACAGAATAAACCATCGTGCTCATCACACCAAGTTCTATCCTGGGTGGGGATTGAACCCACGACCTCTTGAGTAGCAGTCGGATATAAGCGGCGGTAGCCTAATGGCTAAGGCATCGGACTCGCAATCGTGTGGTCGTCGAATCGAATCCTACCCATTATACTACCGACATGAACCCACTCCATATCCATACATATAAGATTCGCCCAAAAAATATAATCTTTCCTTGCAGTCGGATAAAAATACTATATCATGCTACTAACTTATTATATCTTAGAAATATTTCAAAAGCAATTTCTAAATGACATTTCTGCACGTTGCAACGTACGCTTACATCGAATTGTTCATATATTTTACTAAAAATAAATGATCAACATTTCCAAAAATAATTCCATTTACCTTGATATCAAATTGCTCAGTTTATAAGACTATTATTACGATGATAAATGTGATGTTTCATATTACCTACTGTGCTAGGCCACAAAATACCGAAAGTACAGAAGCCCCCCTTTGTACAACGCATGTTCGAACAAGGCACATATATAAAGCAGCGCGGCAAAAAGCATATGGCTCATAGCAGACTTATCAATTTTGTAACGAATCATCACCGTATCGCCTCGCCGTCAATTGTTCATGAAGTTGTCCCGAGATGAAATGATTACGTTTCGAATCAGATTATTGTGCGTTGTGTTGAAAGTTTCAAATATACAATACTGAACAGCTCGAGTTGATGATGATGAACAAGCTGGCCACAAACCGCCGAGAATCATTCACATACTTACCCTCGTATTTGTACCGGAATTCTTTGAATAAAAGCGTGTGAAACAATTTACTTATAGACGCGTCATAGGCTAACATTACGTCATCGATGGCAGCGATTGTGATAATGTTTTCTCTTTCGCTCTCACCTAAAAGACTATTTAAGTGTCTTGCTCGAACTAAGTGCGTTTGAGGCAACTGCCTTGCATTTTTCTTGCCAAAACAGTGTGCAGTACAACACGTCTTTATGTAAAACGTCATTCATTCGTGTGAATGCAGAAGGTTACCTTCTGTACCCTGGGTATTTTGTGGGTAGTTGAAGACTAAAGTACTTAATCTGACGTCAGATGTCGTTTTAGTAATAGTACGCCGAGTCCACGACAGTATAAATGATCATCATTATTTATACCTAGTAGAATAATTTGCTAAGCCATTACACTATTTTTCACAAGAACAAGTTTTGGCTTCGAAAATAATTTTATATCTTTTTTTGGTAGCATTGAAATGCCAGATAATGTGACATTCCCCTTACTAGTTTGGGATTGGGGTTGTGTTCTCCCAGTGGTGTAAATCTAGTCGCAGGTTTAAGCCATAGATCGTCTTGCTAGGTACCACTGCAGTATCACTTATTCTTCCGTGAAATAGTGATGTTAACACATCACTCTATTGAAAGGCACTGGACAAACGAGACTTTAAACTAAAGTCTTAGAACGAGTGTAGGAGATCCTCCTATTTCTTAGGAGGGATCCTCCTGATAGGTATTAATAAATGTATGAAGAAATAAAAAAACGGCACAAGTGAGAATTTGACTTGCCCACCAAGGGTTCCGTAACAATTTGTAGGTACATATTATAAATATGGGGACACTCTTTCATTTTTTACTTTTTTTATTTCTTGTTTTTTTTATCTATCTTCGTGCTTCGTGCTAACGGGAAATGGTTTTCAACCCAATAGGGTATATTACCTTTAGGGTATTTCCGGTGACCTAGAATTGTCAATTTTGGTTAAAAGCAAGGTCTTACAGAAAATTCCAAAAAATAAAAAAAATGAAAATTAAGGTAAATATTGGTACTTACAAGTTTTTTGCGAAAATCCAAATTTGCCCATTTTTTTATCGTGTTGACTCTAAACCTTGATTTTTATACACCTAATAGGGACAATAGACTTCAGTATCTGGTATAAATTTCACCACACACGGACGAACAGACGGACGAGAGAGTCATCTTATAAGGGTTCCTTTTTTACCTGTTGAGGTACGGAACCCTAAAAATCAAAATAATACCTGTACAAAGCTATTAAGTAGCACCCGTAAATTTCTTATGCAATTTTTGTCGCTTTATTTTACAATTAAAAGTCAAACTTAATTTATACAATAAAGTAGTAGAAGAAATTAAGTTGTTTTTAACCAGCACCACGCTAGTTTAATGGAAAATCCTTTAACGTATTGCATTAGTCACACAGTAGGCTTGGTATAACGATTATGCTAACGTATGTTTATGGCAAGATCCCCTATCGCCATAATATTATTAGCAGGCACGAAACACGCTTACACCTATTAACAGGCTTAATTTTTAATGTAGGTATAACTGATCATTATGTTGTCACTGTGACATGTTTTTGACTGCCTCTGTGGCGCGGTGGGAGTGTATCCGACTGCTACTCAAGAGGTCGTGGGTTCCAACCCACCCAGGATAAAACTTTGTGTGATGAGCATGATGGTTTATTCTGTGTCTGGGTGTTATTTATCTATATTATGTATGTATTTACAAATATATAAGTATGTTTATCGGTTGTCTGGTTGCCATAGTACAAGCTCTGCTTAGTTTGAGATCAGATAGCTTTGTGTGAGTTGTCCCAAGATATTAATATTATAGTGGGAGACGCGACTGTTGGGCAGAAGGTTGTAGTTTAGATTCCTATACGCGAATTAATTTTGTTAGATATTAAATAATATGTTGATTCTCAAATTTGAGTCTACTTTGGTCCGTTACTTATTTGTAAGTATATTTGCAAAGCACCCCTGCGCACAAAGCCTGTACTAGCTTTGTACTCAGCGAGAAACTTCTTTGGTTAAAAAAAAAAAAAACAATAACATTTTAACTAACCGAAATACATACAGTATTTAATTTCAGTATATTTAACAACGCCTTTTATTAGGATTTATTGTGCTGCTCGTGCACAATATAAAAATAAAAAAAATAAAAATAAGTTATCAAGGAAATACACAAGAGCAAGACACAAAGTTAAATAAAGAAAGAAAAATAAAGTATTATTGCGCTGTGAACGTAGATACACCACAACATTGATTGGGTTATAAAAAAACGTATTATTTTAAAATACACTTATTGTGTTGCCTGAGCTTATTATTATAAAAAAAAAAACAAATCTTAATAAAATATCAATTTTGTAGGTAGGTACACAAAGAATAATAACCGCTCACAACTCTATATTGGGTGCATTGTCTTTTTTAAGGACTTATTGTGCTGCCTGTGCATAAAAAAATACATTCATCATAACTTTTTAAAATATCGTATTACACGAATCATTACTTCATTTCAATACGTCAATAAATCCGCCATTCAATGAGCGCTTTACTATTGAATAGATCGTTTGAGAGGACGTATTTGTTCTCATCTCGATATCGCTTAGTAAATGGATATTCTCGACATCTGTGGGCGACAAATTACCTATTCTATCTGTCATCTTGTACCGTACTGTTGGATGCTTTGGGTTCCGTGTGTACTTGAAGAAAAACTCTCTTAAAATATCTCTCCTGTCTTGTTGTGTAATTACTTATGTATCATATTATGTTCGTAAACTTTCGCGATTTGTACACATTATAGATTTTTATAAGCTACGGGTCATAATCGCGTAAATATTTTATTTTGTTTTTACCAATACGACGGGGTTGCAACACCAACAAAATTAATAATTAAAATTTATACTAATATTATAAAGCTGAAGTTTTGTTTGTTTGTTTGTTTGAACGCGGTAAACTTAGGAATTACTGGTCCGAATTGAAAAATTCTTTCACTGGTGGATATCCCGTTTATCGATAGGCTATATAACAATACGCTACGACTAATAAGAGCGGAGCAGCAATGAGAAATGTTGCAAAAACGGGGAAAATTTACGCAGACGAAGTTGCGCGGGACAGCTAGTTTCTTAAATAATTTGCATTACATATTTAATCTATGTAAATAAAATCGAATCTCCAAACGTGTTGCTCAACGCAAAAGAAAAGATGGATCAATTTAGTTATTTTTGACGTGATCACGTCTTATAAATCAGTGACCAGCTGCAATCACAAAAAAAAAACGTAAGTGATTGGTTACTAAGCAACAACGAATGGCGATTGCAGCGACATGGCATGTGATACAATTGGAACTAACATATTTGATTGGTTGCTGAGCAACTCGAATGGCGATATGTCTTGAATGTTTTCTTATGACGTTATCTCGAAAAATTATCGTCCGTGAACCGATTTTACAGACAACCATTTTTTTTCAAATGTTTTGTTGAAGTTTGAAAAATGTTAATAAATGTTGTTGCGGTAACGTTACCTATTCTCACATATAACTCGCTCGTCACTGAGTCACGGACCCCAAAATTCAAATAAAATGCTATACAGAACCACAACCCGACCAGTTTTATATTTTCTCACCTCACGTTTTCGCGAAATATTTTCGAGAATCAGTGATTGATGTGCACTTGACGAATCGTAGACTAATGCTTAGTGAGAAGATTGATCTGTCCCCGCGGTGTAAGAGACTTGTTTCGTACTCTGTTTTTTTTTAAATACGAGGCGAAAGCGACGGCATCCATCTTCAAGCTTATTTAGTTTTAAGGCGCGGTTCCACCAAAAATGTTAGGGATTTATAAGTGATTTTTTTTAAGCGATTAATATTGAATTGTCGATATTAGTGTTCTATATTGAAAAAAATATTACTAACTATATGTGTATTCGCGTAACTATATGTGT
The DNA here is from genome assembly GCA_945859575.2 of Herminia tarsipennalis. Lineage (NCBI taxonomy): Eukaryota > Metazoa > Arthropoda > Insecta > Lepidoptera > Erebidae > Herminia > Herminia tarsipennalis. Next base: position 20,140,364 of record OX243845.2, on the reverse strand, counting down.
GCAGCGTATGATCATTACGTACAAGTTCATGATGGACTGGACGGCAACCGCAGACTACAAGTGCACTGCGCGGTTAGGAGTTGCGGTAGATCGCACTGTGGTCTGTGGATATAGTCTGCAGGCTGTCTGGGAGTTTTACCTTAAAGAAGTGTTTTTGAAAGACGCGGCAGTCGGCAGAAAGTTGCAGTCTATGGCGAAAATGGTCTTTTAACATCATTTATCAGGAATATTTAAATTATACCTAGTATGTTATATGTAAAATTGTTATCGAATTTATTTATCTGAATTTTATGATTTTTGATTTATTTTTATTGCTATGATTATTGTTTCTATTTATGATATTGTTTAATTTTAGTTATTTAAATTGAAATGTTTGTATATATATCTAGTACTTACATAATTTTATTAATTATATGTTTAATTAAGATTCATTTGTTATGTACCGGTGATTGTTACCTACCTGCATAAAATTTAAACACAAATGATTTTTGTTAATTAAAGAAATGACTTATGACTTTTGACTCATCATCAGCCTATCGCAGTTCACTGCTGGAAATAGGCCTTTTCAATTGCACGCCACTTTGTTCTATCTTCGGCTTCTCGCATCCAGCTCCTGCCAGCCGTTTTGCGTAAATCATCACTCCACCTGGCCTGAGGGCGTCCTACACTACGTTTTGCCACGGTCACTACTCAAGAACTCGTTTACCCCAACGGTTGCCAGTTCTTCGCTGCTTCGTTCTGCTAATATGGTTTTACATGAATACTGCAAAATAATGCTGTCTACCGCCGTCGTATGCCGTTGCCATTTGTCGTCTGCCACATCTTACGGAAATGCACCTATGGGGAGTAATCTAGTACTAGGGACATAAGTTATAGGAAGCAATTGGAGCAGTGAAATAGAATTGTCCTGATATAGTTACAAAATAGTTTATATTAGACATATTAAATAAGTAAATCTATACTAATATTATGAAGCTTAAGGGTTTGTTTGTTTGTTTGACCGCAGTAATCGCAGGAACTACTGATCCGAATTGAAAAATTGTTTCACTGCTGGATAGCCCATTTATTGAGGAAGGCTATAGACTATATATATAGATATAACATAACGCTACGACCAACAGGAGCGGAACAGCAATGAGAAATGTTTCAAAACGGGGAAAAATTACGCAGACGAAGTTGCGCGGTACAGCTAGTGTTCATATAATCTAGTGTTGGCTTTTATTGGTCAGAGGGTACGCCAACGTAAACGCGATAAAATAAAAATATGTAAATACAGTCGTACGTTTCTACTGAGTTTTTATTAAAAACTCTTCATAAATAATACTAACGTTGTGATTATAGTTTTAATTAAATCCTTTTATGAATAATAAAACCACTTCTGTTTGAAGTTAGCTTGTGTAGAAAACCTTTAGAATTATTTCCGAGAAAAACAGATCTTGAAATTATAAAGAATCGTAAAATCTACTGAGATCGAAGATATAAATAACTGAGATGACTAACCTTACTACTACTACCAAAGACTTAAGACTCATGTATGTACTACGATTTTTAGGGTTCCGTAGCCAAAATGGCAAACGGAACCCTTATAGTTTCGCCATGTCCGCCCGTCTGTCCGTCCGTCCACAGTTTGCTCACAGACTGTTAGTGCTAGAAGGCTGCAATTTTGCATGGATACACGCATTAATTACGCCGACAAAATTAAAGAATAAAATCTTGAATAAATTTTTTTTTAGGCTTTTAATAGGCTTTTCTTAATTTAATTCTTATGTAAAGTGGGGGTATGATTTTTTTTCTCAGCTACCCCATAGTGTGGGGTATCATTAGATAGGTATTTTAAAAACGTTTAGAGGTTGGAAAGACTATTATTAGATTTACGGCCGGTCTCAATAATCTAACTATCGATGGATTTGGCTACTAGAGGTATATATTTGACGTAAGCTCCATACTAAATATGTCAAAATTCTACCTCTAGTAGATAAAACGAACGATAGGTAGATTATTGAGACCGGCCGTTAGTGATTTGTTTGTAATATACTAAGATTTAAAGTGCAATTTTTTGTTAGAGTCAAGTGTTCACCCCCTTTCTGGCTAAATGGTTGATGTTGAGTAAGTGAAAAATTCACGGTAGTGGCATATATAGTGAATTTAAAGGAAAGCTATCACAGCTAAGTAAGATTTACAAGTTTATGAGTAACAGCTGATCAAATGAGAAGTAACAAAATTTCGTACACATTCCATTGAAAATTATTAATAAGTAGGTATTATAGCGTTGTAAGTATAAAATAAAAACCAGAGAAAACGCACTTCATAAGCCGCATCATTCGGATGGACGCCCCCCTCCCGTCTATCCAAATGGGGGGGGGGGGGGATTACGGAACCCTGTGTTGTGGTCTACACTCGGCGGTCCCGCTAGTGCTGTTTACCCTGGCCTACAATAAAAATTGTGTTAGATGTAGAAAATAAAAATACTCGTGGTGTTGGCATTTGTAGGTTTTATTTGTGATGTTGATGGTGGTGGATGTAGTGGTGGTGGTGATGGTAGTTATATGATCATGATAATGGTGATTATCATCATCACTACCATTATCACTACCATCACCACCACCATCACCACCACCATCACCACCACCATCACAACCACAATCACCACCACCATCACCACCACCATCACCACCACCATCACCACCACCACCACCACCACCATCACCACCACCACCATCACCACCACCACCATTAGCATCACCACCACCATCACCACCACCATTATCATAACCATCACTACCATAACCACAACCGCAACGGTCCCGCAATCGTGAGATCGCGGGTTCGAATTCTACCCATTATACTACCGACGTGAACCCCCTCCTAACACAAGCCTTTAAGCTTAGCTGGAGGGGTTAACAAGATTTCTAGTAATATGGGATAGTTATCTTTAAAAAAAAAACTCCCTTTACCATCACCAGCACAGCCACCATTATCATAATCACAGCCACCACCATAACCACCAAGTTCAAATGTAAAGAATTGATGAATGATTTTAAATTCCGACTCCGTGTGGTGCCGGCTTAAGACCATCACCCATCTCTTCCCGTGGGTGTCGTCAAGGCGACTAACGGATTTCACACCGGAGGACGGGCAACAGCGTCCTCTGCGTACTTAAAGCCTTACTGCGATCACCAACCCGCTCGCCAAGCGTGGTGATTATGGCAATTACCCCCAGGATCTACATACTAGTAGGTTCTACTGGGAAGACCCGTGCCCAGCAGTGGGCTATCATATGGGTTGATATGTAAATTCCCTTTTAAATATCCATTATAAAAACTACGTAAATTACTTGTTATAACGCTCGAGCGTGAGCGCGCTCACACCAAAAGAGCATACGCACCGCGGAAGCGTAACATTGACTTTATCTCTGGTCCCAATTGTTCGAGCTCGGAACAAATAACAGAATACCGTCAATACAAAATACCGTCTTGTGAATCTTTCTATTCGGCATTTGAAATCGCTGCCATTTTGTACGGGGTAGCCAGTCCCGTGTACTAGTAGTATAGAGGTCAGTTACTGTGACCAGTTATCTTACTGGCTTGTACGAGAACTTTTTCTTTTTAATAATGCTTTTTCGGGGACTAAGTGCATTATTAGGTATAGTTCGTGAGAATCTTTATGAACGTTCTGAGCGTTGCGTGAGTCGCTGCGCAGTAACGTATTTTAAGACGATCGCGGGCATTCGTAATGCGTCATCGTCCGTTATAAAGAACGGTCATAAAGTTTCTCACAAATGATTACTAACTACTTAAATATCATCTCGTCGGGAACAAATAGCCAATCAGAAGCTCTTATTCCTCGCATTTCTAAACTCTTTTTATCGCGGGCTTTTAGCGCTGCGACCGAATCAAGAAATTCTGTAACGAAAATAAAAGCTAACACCCCCACTCCGCCTACCGTGTAGCTCAGCCGAGCGTTCGCTTAATGTATATGTATAAGGTACGACTGTAGGAAGCTCGCACGGATCGAGACGAGCTGCTTCCCGAGTGCCACACATTTTTTTTTATTTCAGAAGACTAAGTTAGTAATTGCTTGAAATTGACAACATTTTTAAGAACAAAGAGATAACAACGGCAGCATCATCAAGTAGGCATCTATAAAATGTCATGTATGATACGTACATTATGTCTATCATGATATTGCTTTCGAAAAATTTATTTCAAGTACACTGAACCTGTAAAAAATCATTTCCCGAACATATCACACTAACATTTACGAAGAAGACAATAATAACCCCAGCGAAAATAGTGGTAAAATATTTGCATCTAAAACTTTAAAAAGGAGAACTAGTTCACTTCCCTCGCAATGCAAAGCTTAAAGCCAATACGTACATCTTTAAATATAGCAAAATGAACATCAAAAGGTACTATTAAAATAAATCTAAAAGTGGCCATCACTGAACAGTGCGTCGTAAAGTAAATCTTGAACGTACTCACTAAGATTACACCTCGCTCTATCATATTTCAGGGTAGGCAGTAAACGCAAACTCGTCCTAAAACGTTCATGGGCTATATTCATCTGAGGCTTTTATCTAGATTGCCTCACTGGACTGGCCAATTACTTCTAATTTTATAGTGAATAATTGAGGAGCAAGAGTGTCTGCTTTTCTTATGTACTAGACGGTGGAATAAAGACTATGTACTGAGCTTTATCTGGGTAGAAAGGTTTGTTAGTCGACTGAATTAACGCCTAACTTAAAACTTAAACTTAGATGTTATCAGTTGATTAATTAGGTAGAGCAATATTATTTTTTGGAACGAAATTCCTTTTCGCGCGTTGCGAAAGGGGGCTAGACGGGAAAAATTAGGTCAAAAGTTATAACGACACTTTTTAAGACCAATAGTTGTAACGACACTTTTTGACACACACAAGCCGTGCGGCGTGCGCGTAAGATAATGAACATCTAATTTGACGAAGAAGTCACCTATCGATTTGGTCTAGAGGCATAAATTCGGTACACAATATTGGTGACAATTGAGTAGCTGTGGGTTCGAGCCTTCGGTACACAATCGTCTTTTTGTAAGATATTTCAAAAGACCAAAAGTTGTAACGAGACTTTTTGCTATAGTTGTAAGCCGTGCGGCGTGCGTGTGTTTCTCTGTCTATCTCTCTCTCTCTCTCTCTCATAGAAAGCAAGCCACTTTTTTCGTTTCGTCTTTCTATTTCGCATTGAACAGTGTGGTGTCGCGACGATTATAAAAAAAAATTATGATAAGAACTTCGTTCCATTCGGGTTTTTTTTTTGTTGAATATAGAGTTCCCTGTCGCAAACTACACAAAATGTTTAACGAACGAATATGAATATGATATGAATTACTATACATCCCGACAAACACCAGTGTACGCATGCTATCTGGACCTTTCCAAGGCTTTTGACCTTGTGTCTTATACTTAATATATTGTGGGAAAAGTTGCGTAACACTACAGTATCTAGGGAGCTAGTATCCGTGGTGGAGCATTGGTATGACAACCAAAGAAACAATGTAAGATGGGCAGGCACTCTCTCGGATGAGTACAAGCTGGAATGTGGCGTAAGGCAGGGTGGATTAACCTCCCCTCGCCTTTTCGACCTGTACGTAAATGAGCTGATCCGGGAGCTCAGCAGCACCGGATTTGGGTGTCATATTGCCGGGGTATGTATTAATAATATAAGCTACGCCGATGATATATTATATTGAGGGGTTCAACAGTACCTGTTGAACCCCTCAATGAGTGCATTAAGAAAAATGCCTTGTATTTGTGAGTCATACGCCGTGGCCCATGGGCTCAAATATAATCCAACTAAGAGTGAATTTATGGTGTTCAAAGCTGGCAATAAATGTTATGATGTCGTACCAGATATTCACTTGTGTGGTGCTTTAATAAATAGAGTAGATAAGTTTAAGTATTTGGGCCACTGGGTCACCGATGAAATGCGAGATAATGTGGACATTGAAAGGGAACGCAGATCGTTGGCTGTCCGTTGTAATATGTTGGCCCGTAGGTTTGCACGCTGTAGTGAGCAGGTAAAGAAGACGCTTTTCAAAGCATACTGCCAGTCCTTCTACACTTGCAGCCTATTGATCAGCTATACGCAGCGGGCATACAGCGACCTGCGTGTCCAGTACAATAATGCGTACAGGGTGCTGATGAGGTTGCCACGGTTCTGCAGTGCGTCGGGCATGTTCGCGGACGCTGGCATAGATAGTTTTGCCGCAATAATGCGTAAGCGCTGTGCCTCTACGCTTGAACGGCTGCGATCCAGTACCAACAGCATCCTGTGCGTATTGGCTGACCGATGGGACTCTCCGCTGCTCAAGCGATGGGTGCAACTACATGCACTCAAATAAACTTTGAAGTTGCTTAGCGTATCATCAGACAGCATATTTTTATAATTAATATTAAGTTTCATAATACTAACACTAGTTTTTAAGTTTTATCTTGTTACTAACAAAATATGGATGCACTGGTCCGAAATAAAAAGTTATTATTATTATTATTTTTATGAAATTATAAAGTGAAAACCTATTTAATGCGTTTGAACTTTGAGCTGGGTCTGTACGATACGGTCTTTCGAAGTGTGAAGACCACAGAACGTTCCAATGCGAGCAAATCTTCCATCCAGCACTTGGCAAATACTTTAATTAAAATCTTTAAATTTGTTAAACGCTGAAATTAAATCATCTTTTCATATCTCTTTCTAGCACACACTTGTGAGCCGTTGGTTAAGGTTATGCTACAGTATAAAACTTCGGTAGAAAAATCTTTGACTGTTTGTGTCACTATTATAATTTGAGCTACGCGCAAATCTATTTCAGTCACTCCAAACACCTCGTTTTAGTGACTTTCTACTATAACTGTGTAACATCAGAAGAACAGATTATACAAAACTGGTTAACTGTTCACATTTTCAGTAATTCTGACCATTTTCACTGGATTTGTGGTTTAATCAGTGGCCTAGATTTCCTATAAATCATTGTTCCGAATTAATTTAACTCGATAATTCAATACTAATTTATTCACTCATCTATAGTTCCGATCATTGTAACGATGGCTTACATTGATCTGTGGATGACTGCGTCATGGGTTTTAGGCAACCTCTGGATTACGTATAGTACATTAATACGGTAAAGTGACTATTTTTAAACCAAATACACGGAGGGGTTATCATTTCAACAAATTCACCGACACACATTAACTAAATGTTAATGTGTGTCGGTGTGTGAAGGTAAAACGGATGTGATGCAGATTATGAATTCTTATACAGTTTTTGGACATAGTTCCTTATTTTTATTTGTATCGTTTGTTATTTGTTTGCGGGCTGAGAGGCTAGACGGAAAATAGTGTTACATTTTGAGATCGATCAAAAAACGATCGATCAAAAATAGGTTTTATGTATATGTATGTAAAATACAAATACCATATATATAAGTTGATTGTAAGAGGTTTATATTTTTGTAAAGGGTCGTAATGTTTATTTTATGATTATGTGAAGCTGGATTATGGAATTTGTGTTTAATAGGTTGTTTGTATTTTTGTAAAAGGTTGGAGTTATTGTTTTTAAACTTTCGCGACGTTTTTTAACATTTTGATCGAATTGCACCGATCGTGGTCACGGTTCGACCCGTGACCACGATCGGTGCAATTCGATTGAAACGTCGCGTAAATAAAAGGTTCGTACCTTTAAATAATTCACGCGATTAAGTCCCGAAATATATTTAAAAGGTTGTAATGTTTATTTAACATATTTCAAACTATCTGTGCGAAATGTATGTGTGAAATATCTTAAATTTGAAATAGAACAATTTTTAAAACGATATGTTCTTTCAGGATTTTTTTTAAAATCATACACTCAGGTCTACAGTCCCTTGAAGCTGTTAAAAATGGAACTTCTAAGTTAACGTAAAAAAACGGCCGTTTATTTTTAAAACTGCGAGCCTCGTTTCCTGAAGAATGTATAATATGTACTCACCTTTGGGGTAAAAATTTAGTTTAAATTGTTACCTCAAAGGTGAGTATACACTTGATTATTTACAGAACAGAACGTCGAGCATTCGCTGTTGTTAAATTTACTCGAACCACACTTCGAACATGACGCACGATGTTTTGTTACAACTTGATTTTAAAAAGCAACGAGTGTTTTGGTGTAACGTTTTATAGAGCAAAGGCACTAGCGCGGGTGACAGGAGTGTATGCAAGATAGAAAGAAATGTTACAAGTAAATGTTCACTTACAGCATTCAACTGTAATTTTCTACGTCGAACACAGGGTTGAGCATTCGCAAAAACGTTACATTACATGGAAATACCTTAGAAAACTGAGCATTAGCCTGTATTTTAATGCTCTTCACCTCTTCACCTCGACTTGATATCCATATCAATTCAATCAATTTAACCTATGTTTTTATTTTTAAGCAAGTCACTTCGCTATGTAGCTAAGACTGACAAATGTCAATGTGATCTGTTAAATTGGCCCTACTTCCATTTTATACATCTACCCCATTTAAAAATTTTGTGCAATAAAAACAACATATTTCATACAGTTGGAATCAGACATTTTTACAATTGATGCGCATCCGAAATTGACGGTAGAGTAAACAAAATGAAACGCACAAAAAACGTTAACGTTGCAATGCCATTTAAAAACAAAGTCAGCTTAGCTTGACAATAGATTAAATTGTGTGTTCATGTGATTTTTGTATGCTGTTGTATGTTTGTGATACAAAGCGGAATGCCAGCGGAAGTACATGCGGTGAAAGATGCAAAATAAAATGTGTTAGGACTAACATAAATGTAGTAGAATGGCGATTAAGATGCTTTTGACGCATCCGCAGCTGCAATTTAAACAACATCTACATAAAATTCTGTCACTGTGATCGATTAGATGTTTAAAGGCGATTTCTATAAGTGACCGAAAGCAGAATCGCACGTGAATAGCCAAAATATTATGTAGAGTTTAAAAGTATTAAGTCGCCAATTACCCGATTTGAATGCAGCAACGCCTCTCTTTTTGTGTCAGAGAGAGTCCTTATGATTTTTTTTTTTTTGAAAGTTAACTATCAATGTGTTAATCCCTCCAGCTAAGCTCAATGGCTTGTGTAAGGAGTGGGTTCACGTCGGCAGTATAATAGGTAGGATTCGAACCCGCGACTTCATGAATGCTAGACCGATGCCTTAGCCATTACCGCCGCTTCAAATTATTGTCTTAATTAATACTTATTCTGTCTGGTATTCTATTGTTTCATCTGGAACTTTGCACCTAATGGAGATAACATTATCAATTCTATCAACAACTTATTTCAAGTGCTCTATAATGACCAGTTTGATTCGGCTAATCTTAAACTTTAATGTTAATTTTCCTAAACTTAAAACACTTTAAATGGCGCTTTCAAGGGCTATAAAGACACGGCACAATGTGCACGAGCGCGGTAACAACAGTAACGTCTGATAACACTGCTTGATAAACCTAACTGCTTTCAGTTAACAAGATTAGAGAGAACACCCCTAAAAAACAATAAGTATTTTTATTATACTTATCTAACCTCTTTAGTCGTCTAATTTAAAACAGATTTAAGGAAAACAAGCTTTAAATTTTCATTTAATTACTTTGTTTAGAGACGGCGTACGACTTCCTCAACAATGAGCATTTTAGATTTACATTACTAATTGGGGAATGGACCGGCGTTTTCTATACAGTTTGGATGTTAGCTCAATGTTTGACTGTTATTTCTGCTTTTGAATAGACTTTAAGGTTAACGTACTCGGTGTAACTTTTCGTATTGTATGAACGATATGAAGTGTTTCTTCAGGTAGGTATTGTGTAAGTGCACTCATTACTGACTGCCTTTGTGGCGCGGTGGGAGTGTTTCCGACTGCTACGCTCTCGCGTAGCAGTCGGAAACATCGAACCCACGAACTCTTGGTCGTGGGTTCGATCCCCACCCAAAACAAAACTTTGTGTGATGAGCACTATGGTTTATTCTGTGTCTGAGTGTTATTTATCTAAAATATGTATGTATTTAGAAATATATAAGTATGTTTATCAGTTGTCAGGTTTTCATAGTACAAGCTCTGCTTAGTTTGGGATCAGATAGCGTTGTGTGAGTTGTCCCAAGATATTATTATTATTATTACTTTTAAATACAACTTCAGCGTTAGCGAAAACTTCTCTGTAGCGGGGGATTTTTACAAATATACAATTCATGGCAAGTACGCCACTTTGAGCAACAATTTACGCAGAAATCGAAATGGTTTTGGCTTTTTTCAAAACAATATTATCCTTGAGGCTTAGATATGGTATATCTGTGGTGAATTCGCTGACGCCGTTCTAATCGTTTGAAAAAAAAAAAAATGTCTATGGTCTCCACCGCAATAGTCAAATTCTATACTATAATACTTTTGCATTAATTACATCGCTATTCGAATGTGACTTTGTCTAGGCTCCCTTGTGTAGCGGGAGACTTTACAAAAATAAAACTAACGGATACAAAATACACCTTGACTTTTTTTTATAAAGTTAACTAGTAATGTGAAATTGTAAGTCCCACATTACTAGCAATTCTGTTACCACCTCCAGCTAAACTAAGGATTGTGTTAGGAGTGGGTTCTCGTCAATAATGAAAATATATATTTTCATTACTGACGAGAATCCACTCCAACGGCCGTAGTAGTCTACCTGTGACCACGGCCGTTGCAATACGGTCGAAACGTCGGGCAAAAAACAAGGTATTTTACCTTAAATTATTCACGCGATTAAGACCCGTAATATATATATTTTCATAATGTGTACAAATCGCGAAAGTTTATCAACATTCTCGTCAGTAGTAATTATACTACTGACGAGAATGTTGATTAACTTTTTAGGATAGGATTCGAACTCGCGACCTTAGCATTAGGCTACCGCCGCTATCGCTATAACATTTGTGGATCTCACTAAAACGTGTCCCATGAAGGAAATTCGTAAATCGAATTAAATGTTTTTTTTTATATAATAATATCTTGGGACAACTCACACAACGTCATCTGATCCCAAATTAAGCAGAGCTTATGCTATGGCAACCAGACAACTAATAAACTGATAAACATACTTATATATTTCTAAATACATTCACATTTTAGATAAATAACACCCAGACAGAACAAACCATCGTGCTCATCACATAAAGTTTTATCATTGATGAGGATCGAACACACGACCTCGTGCTTAGCAGTCAGGGTCACTAACCACTAGACCAACAGGTTAGACAAACTAAATTAATAATCTCTGAAACAGCAGTCAAAGACACATTCCTAACGTGCAAGCAAGGTATTGGCGGTCTGATTGTCTATGTAGTCTGAGTCTGTGGTATCATTATTTTATTTCAACGAAGCATCAATGCACTGTTAATAGACCATTTAACTACTTATTTTGGGACTGATGAAATCAATAAATAACATCTGAGCACAGTTCACACTATTAAGTATAGTTAAATGACCAAAGGCACGAACGAAATAATCTCCTAATAATAAATGCAAAAATATACCGTCCGAAATAGTACATAGGCTACTTTTTACCCCGGAAAAATGTTACTGTGGGATAAATTTATTTTTCAACATTACTACGCGAACGAAGTCGCTAGAATAGATTAAAAGGATGGAAAGGACAAAGCATGTTGGAGTGGAATCACAATTGAAAATTCTATTTTAATTCCAATTTTTAGTGATCTTGAGTTATTTCCAAGTATCATTTAACATTATATGTTCGTAAACTTTCGCGATTCGTACACATAATAGAATTTTATAAGCTTCGGGTCTTAATCGCGTAAATGGTAACGGCCGTGGTCACGGGTAGACTACCCGTGACCACGGCCGTTGCAATACGGTCGAAACGTCGGGAAATAAACAAAGGTATTTGGGTTTTAGCCTTAAAGTAAAATATTTACGCGATTAAGACCCGTAGCTTCTAAAATTCTATAATATCATTTAACATGTTTTTAAATAATATTTGATGCATGTATTTAATGAAAATGTTTTTATAAACGTAAAAGTTTTTCAAAAGATAAAATTATTCTAACTATTTATTATACGGGAATTAACATGGACACAATCAGTGTAGTATGCAGTAACCCTAACTTTTCGGGAAACAAAAAAGTGAGGGTAGATGAAGATTCATCGGCCTGACGGAGTCATCGCTGCGACAGTCCGCTTGTGACCACGGCCGGTGCAACCTGGTCTAAACGTCACGCAATTTTAAGGTAAACAATGCGCGTTAATTCCCGTATAATAAATAGGATAGGATAAAATTATTGTTGAACTTTAAGGCTTAAACACACTTCAAAGAAGGAGGTTAGTAACCAATTGTTTTATAATCCAATCTACTTCACAATTAATTGGTAAGCAATATTTCAATCTGAAAACATATTATAAACACTGGCCTGTTGGTCTACTGGTTAGTGACCCTGACTGCTAAGCCGGAGGTCGTGGGTTCGATCCCCACCTAGGATAAAACTTTGTGTGATGAGCACCAGTGGCGGAGGTTCCTTCGGACACCATAACTTTCGGTTTCCCTTTCGATTGTAGTTACTTAGTATTATAGGAATAAAGAACCATGTCCAACAAGATATATTTTTGTCAGGTTTCCTCTGAAAATTTTTAACCCTCTGCTTTGATGAGCTCGATGGTTTATTATGTGTTTGGGCGTTATTTATCTATAACATGTTTATCAGTTGTCAGGTTTCTATAGTACAAGCTCTGCTTAGTTTAGGATCAGATAGCGTTGAGTGAACTGTCCCAAGATAACATTATAATTAACATTGTTTTCATCTTCCTGTTTATCCGTAACGGCATCCGGCATAATTCTGTCAGAAGAAAAGTTTTTTGTTTCTTTTTAAAAAAGACGACTTACGCAGTAGGGTCAAAGCCCTTTGTCGCGGGGGACTTTACAAACATACAAGTCTCGAACACAAAGTACACTCAGACTCGGGACAACAATTTGTGGATCACACAAAGTGGTGTCCCGTGTGGGAATCGAACCCACGACCTCTTGCCTAGCAGTCGGACACACACCCACCGCGCCATAGAGGCAGTTAACCTTAAGACCTCCACAGAAACAAAGACAGTCTATAAAATTAAGCAAGTAGTTACATCTCTAAAAGGGTACCTACAAGTTGAGAAACAATTATCACTTTGTAGAACTCGTAAGCGTTTATTTTTAGTGCTATTCACTTAACGATTGGCTCCATCGGTCCATCGATATCGGTTTGGCGCAGACTCAAATCGTTATCACACCGAGATGTGATATTGGACAGTTGAACTGGTTTTAACAAGTTATAACTGGGTTTTGGCATTGATTTTCAATGGCTGAATCGATTTTTGTTGCCGCCGCTTAAATTCCCTCGGGTGCATTCTTGCGTGTCTTGTATCGTGAAATATCATGAATAAAGGGATGCCTAGATCCTCATGTTCAGCCCTTATCAGTTTACATATGCATTTATATATCATCATCAACTTCTATGGATACACTGCTGGAGATATATCTTTATCAATTTACTCGTTTTAGTTTTAAATCAGACACTGGAGCCAGCTGCCTTGCTAGTTTTAACGTAGGTATTAACAGTAGGTATATTTACAATCGAAAATCATTTGCAACAAAAAATCAAATATGGAATCTAGCCACAAACTAGTTACCGTCATCCAATCTCCTATTTGATACTAGCTAAAAAACCTTTTGAAGAAATGTCGTATTTATTTCAGTCAGCAAGTTGATTGCTTTCATGATAAAAAATATTTCTTTCCGTCCCTAAGAAATAAGTAATTCTCAAGGCAATGTTATAGCGATATATATTTGTCTATAATGCTAAGCAGTACCTCTACCATTGTAAGCAACAAGGAAATCTTGATCAATTCATTATTCATCGGTTTTCGTTTTATTATGTCGCACAGAATCCACAATAGTTCTTAATGATTCAAAGAAATGAAGCTACAATCAGAATATTGCATTTCTATGTCTTGAGAATGTTTATAATACTTACCTTACTTCAACATGCTTTGTCCTTTTCATCCTTTTAATCTATTCCAGCTGTGGCCAGCGACTTTGCCAGGCTCGCGTAAAAGTTTTGAAAAATAATAAAATTTTCGGGATAAAAAGTAGCCTATGTGCTTTTTCGGACTATAATCTATCTTTTTGTCAAATTACATCTAGATCCAAATTACCTGTTGTTGCATCATTGATTAACAAACATCCATCCATACTTACATCCAAACTTTTGCATTTATAATATTAGTAGATTGTTTCGTTATCGTGCTTCTGGTCATTTAACTATACCTAATGGTGTGAACTGTGCTCAGATGTTATTTATTGATTTCATCAGTCCTAAAATAACTAGTTGAATGGTCTATTAATGGTGCATTGATGCTGTGTTGAAATATAATAATGATACTCCAGACTTAGACTTACATAGATTATCAGATCGTCAATACCTCGCTAGCACTGTAAGAATGTATCTTTGACTGCTGCTAAAGAGATTTTTAGTTTAATTCGATTCACGATTTTCTTCATGGAGCACCTTTTAGTGAGATCCACAAATAGTTGTTGAGGTAGCCTAACGGTTAAGGCACAGGAAGCGAATTCGAATTTTACCGAATATACAACTGACGTGAACCCAAAGTAGTATAGAAATTGACTTTTGCGGTGGAGACCATAGACATTTTTATTTTTTTGTGAACTTAATATTTTTTATTGCGAACGCAGTCTCAAGTGCACTCTCTGTTGCCTCGCTCTCGTAGTCCGATGGAACCGACAGAAGAGAGATTAGGCGCAGGACTGATGGCTTAACATGCTCTCCGAGGCACGGAGGTGAGGTGTTTGACAACGTTCAAAAACGGTTATTCATTTATGGAGCGATAGTAGTAATTTTGTTTACCCTTACAGATATCTTGATCTGTTTGGTCGCCATTGAGTCAGGAATATGTATATCTATACTAATATTATAAAGTTGAAGAGTTTGTTTGTTTGTTTGTTTGAACGCGGTAATCTCAGGAACTACTCATCCGAATCTTTCACTGTTAGATAGCCCATTTATCGAGGAAGGCTATTGGCTATAAAACATCACGCTACGACCAATAGGAGCGATATTATTTACTAGCTGACCCGCGCAACTTTGTGTGTGTCAATTTTCCCCGTTTTTGCAACATTTTTCATTGTTGCTCCGCTCCTATTGGTCTTAGCGTGATGTTATATAGCCTATATAGCCTTCCTTGATAAATGGACTACCCAACAGAAAACTATTTTTTCAATTCGGACCAGTAGTTCCTGACATTACCACGTTCAAACAAACAAACGCTTTAGCTTTTTATTATTACTATAGATGTAAATTATTAAAGATATATATTACGGGTCTTAATCGCGTGTATAATTTAAGGTCACGGGAAGACTGAGAGTCTTCCCGTGACCACGGCCGTTGCAATACGGTCGAAACGTCGGGCAATAAACAAGGTATTTTACCTTAAATTATTCACGCGATTTAGACCCGTAATATATATATATTTTAATAATGTGTACAAATCGCGAAAGTTTATCAACATTTATTGATGTAAATTTTAAAACAAATTACCTTTTTTGACAGAAATAAATTATATAACATTGTTCTACTACAATTACTTTAAATGTATGCCTCGTCAGACATTACTAAATAGAATATTCGAGAGTATTCACTAGCCGAAATGCTGTCATTTGACGGACGGCCCAGCACGATCCCTAAGGATTCAGAATGTTGAGTAATGATGTTCATACAGAGTAGTGAGCACTCACCTTAATAACTGTGTAATTCTAAGTAAGGGAGATATTATTTAGGGTTAGGTACATTTTGAATTACAGCAAACTATTTTTTGAGAGATTAAATGTAGAATTGTTGGTTTCAAATGCCGGTTCTCCCAAAAGTGTGTTGCTTATTAGATATTGGTTATCCATCTGTAAACCGGACAATTGTGATTTTGCTTTACCTTGTTGGTATTGAACAATAAAGTTAAAAAACAAAGTTGATTACAGGGCATTTACAAGTGGTTATCAATAATCAACACCTCGTTAGGGATGCTTGTTTCCAAATTCAAGATAAAAAACCAGGCAGGTGCATGTCGGGCCACGCACAAGTAGGGTAACGTAGGGTTCCGTAGTCCCTTATCCGAATAATGCGGCTTAAGAAGTAGGTTTTCTATTGTCTTTGTATCATACTACTAACAACGTTAAATAAGTATTTTTCAATGGAATATGTACGAAAATTTTGTTACTTCTCACTTGGTCTGCTGTTGCTCATTAAGTTGTAAAGCCTACTACTTATAGCTTTCCTTTTAATTAAACTGTATACTACAGTGTTTTTTTCACATACCCAACATCAACCATTTCGCTGGCAGGGGGGGGGGGGGCACTTGACTCTAACAAAAAAAGCTTATTTTTTTACAAACGAATCCTTAAATCGAATAGTGGTCTTTACAACCCTTTAATTTTTTTTAAAAGATCTATCTAATGATACCCCACACAATGAGGTAGGCGAGAAAAAACAATCACATCCCTACTTTACATATAGAGGAAGTACCGTAAAAAATGATTTTTTTTAACTTTTATTCTTTCATTTTGTCATATGTGTAGTCATGCAAAATTACAGCCTTCTAGCACGAACAGTCTCTGAGCTATGCTTCGGACGGACGGACGCACGGACATGGCGAAAATATAAGGGTTCCGTTTTAAGGAACCCTAAAAAGATCCTCAAATAACACTTATGTTGGTTACAAACTCGCAACCTCACGATTGTGAGTCCGATGCTTTAGCCATTAGACTACTGCCGCAAATGATTTAAAAAAAAAACAATCAAATCAAAGACGTTGAATGTAGGTTTTTTTTATAATCTTGAGATACTATGCATTAGCGAATCAAAACTACACGCATAAGTAATGACGTGGCGTTTTAATTAACGTGGTATCTATGTATAACTGTAACATTTCTTTAATGATAAAACTGATTCAAACGATGTCTCTTTAGCAGCTACTTTAACTATAACTGGATGAAAACATACACTTTAGTATAATAGGGTGTATCTATATAGCTACAATATCTTAAATAGAATCGCCTGACTCTGTAGAACGACAAGGTTCCTTAGTGTCGCGGTTTGGCGAGCGGTCAACTCGTTACCGTGCCTCACTGGGTCTACTAAGATTTTATCTACTTTATATATTTTACAGTAAGTACAGGTAGTTTACTGCCTGCTAACGGCGTGTATACTACTAGCGAATAAAACTTGGGGCATACATTGGGTCACCACTTCAAGATCGAGTTTCCTGAAATACTTTTATTAAACCAGAGCCCCTAGATAAGTGGGGTAAACGCTAATCGGAAAGGATGAAAACGAAGCGCGTGGGCCGCGCATTAAAAAAAAAATGATATGAGTATCGCGGTCCTAGTATACCTGTCCCGTGCAACTTCGTATACGTTAATTTTCCCCGTTTTTACAAGATTTTTCATTGCTGCTCCGCTTCTATTGGTCGTAGCGTGACGTTATAACCTATAACCTTCCATTCTATAGCTATCCAACAGTAAAATAATGTTTCAATTCGGACCCGTAGTTCCTGAGATTATTGCGTTCAAACAAACAGAGTTTGTTTGTTTGAACGCAATAATTTCAGGAACTGCGGGTTCAGCTTTATAATATTTGTAGATAGATAGATAATGTTATGTTAATTATTATATATTTTTTTAATGCGTCATCTTAAGAGTCACCCATTTAACCAATGAAAACAGGACTATAACAAAAATACTCCCATGAACTCAACAAATTGCCAATACCACGGCAAAGCAAATCTCATAACAAGTACAAAGTCAAGTAGCTTGAGCACTATACCCATATGATAAACACTCATATTAACATTACCTACAGAAGGAAACCCGAAACCCTTGAGGTCATTCACCCAATCGTCTGTCACAAACATTTTCCTTACCCAATATCATAGCACAAGACGAAGAAAGTATGAAAAGACTTCAAAACGTATAGTTAGTATAGAAACGGTAAACCCTACTTGACCCGGCCAAGTGTGTTGGATGCAAACCTTATTACCGTGTTTAATCCTCTTATGAAGACTACCCCCGTCTCCCTCCCCCCGTATTTGCTCTCTCCCTCTAGCCTTACCTCCCCCGAGATGTGAGGGATCTTGTATTTTTAATGCGGAAAGTGTTTTTGTTTAAATTTACATCAATTAGGGACTGTCGCAAATTGCCTGGAGGTGTGAAACATGATAGCTTGGTGTGTGTTCGATTACTGGTGGTGCGTTTATTAAATGTTTGGTTTACTCAAAAAAATTGTAGGTTATTTACTTATTCATTTGTCTTTATTGCGGTATTAATTTATGTTGATACATTAGAATATATCTTATTTCTGGTTAAAACATAAATCATTGTCTTTATAGTTAGCAATTTTATAGTACTAAACGATGACTCTCAGTAGGGTACAAGCCCTGTGTCGCGGGAGACTTAACGAACATACAAGTCACGAACACAAAGTACACCCAGACTCGGAATAACAATTTGTGGATCACACAAAGTGGTGCTCCGTGAGGGAATCGAACCCACGACTTCTTGCGTAGCAGTCGGACATACTCCCACCGCGTCATAGATTTGGCGTATCAATCTATTTGACATGTGTCAAGAAGATCACAAAGTAAGAAGTACCTATCATGCACGTGCAGTTATATTACCTACTTCTCATATTGTGCTTATTTATTCTGCTTTATTCGGCTTCTGAATAGCCGAACTAAATACTTATCCTCGATCTGTGAATCACCACGATTAAAGTAGTAAGGAAATGCCCTTAATACAACAATCGAAATAGATTGACAGACCGCACTCAAAAAGAGAGACCTGTAACAAAGAAAATTAGTGACTGGCACTGACTGAGATCATGATGGCTCAGTCGGTGCCAAACTGTCCTGAGGATGCCTCGTGTAGAGGCAAAACACGTGTCGAAGTTTCATTTCGTGGAAGCGGAATATTGCAAGTCAAGGGTCCGGAGATGCCTACCACTCGACTTGGTGGAGACCTGTAACAAAGAAAATTAGTGACAGGTACGTCACTAATTTTCTTTGTTACAGGTCTCTCTTTTTGAGTGCGGTCTGTCAATCTATTTCGATTGTTGTATTAAGGGCATTTCCTCACTACTTTAATCGTGGTGATTCACAGATCGAGGGTGGGTGGTGGGATCCCTCCCTTATAATCTACTTAAGATGGATTTCCGCCATGTAACGCCTGATTCAATCGGTTATCTTAAATACTTATCAATACGCCATAATTTTCTGTAACCACTCTTACTCGCCGTACGCTACACGCTACGCTTTTTGGTTGGTTTGCCATGCATATGTATTGTATTGTATCACAACGTATTATATACAACATCTTCGCGTTTGCTTGCGTATTTAACTACTATAGGCGTTGCTACCATGCGCCAATAAAGTCTATCAAATACGCTAAATCCGTAATAGCTCTAAGACTTACTGCTACGCCCTTATTAGGAACGTTTTAATTATTACCTTATTTACGGCTTACGATACATCTGGGTATATTTTTGTTAATTAGGTTGTATCAAATATTCACAATGTTATTACGCTTCCTTTGTATTTGAACAAAGAGGACCTCCTGGGACACCGGTGTTATGAATACGATACTTAAAGCTTGGCATACTTATTAAACATTCGCATGTGTTTCTATAAACATTTATACAATGCTTACTTTCTGTACTTACGCATACTTACTTACTTTCCGTTTAATATTATGAAAATATATATAATACGGGTCTTAATCGCGTAAATAATTTAAGGTAAAATACCCTGTTTATTGCCCGACGTTTCGACCGTATTGCAACGGCCGTGGTCACGGGTAGAATATTCACGCGATTAAGACCCGTAATATATATATTTTCATAATGTGTACAAATCGCGAAAGTATATCAACATTTCCGTTTGATACTCAATCTATATTTGTGTAATATGCTACTTTGAAGATGTATGGTTGGATGGATGTTTCATTTTGATTAAATAATCTTTATAGTAACGACTCTTTTAGTAGGTATATAAAATCTCGTGTCACGGTGTTTGTGGTCGAATATCTACGAAACGGCTCAAATGATTTTGATAAGTTTTTTTGTACATTTGGTAGGTATGAGAATAGGTTGTCATTTTAGTATTTTTGGATGAATTGCTAAAGCGAGGAAAATTGACGCAGATGTATTTGCGAGGGTCATATTGTAATATACAGGCTGGGCTAACAATTTTTTGGAAATAGCAACACTGAATTTCTCAAAAATCGTTAGATGGAGGGGCGCGCGGGGGCGGGAAATATTGCGTCACTTCAATTTTAATCAGAATGCATCGCTTCACGGGAGAACAACATGTATTCTGTGTAAAACAATTTTACAAAAGTGATGATTCTTACGTCACTGCTCGCCGTCTATTTTGAGTGCATTACGGATAACACGATATTAATAAGTGCCCAAATGGCGCTACTAGTTACTACTACTAGTAGTCGACACAAGGTAGACATAAAATAACACGAGTCCTTATTCACTATTTTTTTTTCTTTACGCAGCAAGCCCGCACGCCTACCTAAGAGCTGCGCTTAGAAATGCATCGCGCATGCGTGCGGACATCTTGGAACGCACCGCGCATGCGCGATAAAATATTTCGAAAATAAAAAAAAGCCTAGTGAATAAGGATCCTGAACGGATTTTGATTAAACTTGGCCTTAGGTAATGTAGTTAATACAAATGACAAGAAGCCGCAGGGAATAGCTAGATTTTGATTCATTCGTCAACGCGCAGCCCAAATTATTGGACATAGAAAGCTGAAAATTTGCAGTCAGAATGTTTAAGGGATTTGACGGTGTAGATTGGCTCGTCTTCCTTCCCTCCAATATGGCGATGGGAGGGTGGCTGACTCACACGTCAAACTCGTGAACGGGTGCCATTTGGTCGGCCTTGTCATTGATAACTTATGGATTTCTTAATAACGATTCAAATGTTTTTTCGATTAAGTCGTTTAGTATTTTTATTGCCAGAATATCACCCATCCACACCATAGGATAATTATATAACATGACTAAGTCGACCCGTGACCACGATCGGTGCAATTCGATCGAAACGTCGGGTAAATAAAAGGTTCGTACCTTTAAATAATTCACGCGATTAAGTCCCGAAATATAACTAATGTGTATAAAAATCGCGAAAGTTTAAAAACAATATATCATGACTATTTACTTTACAATACATATCAACCCATAAGATGGCCCACTGCTGGGCACGGGTCTCCCCAGTAGAACCTACTAGTATGTAGATCCTGGGGGTAATTGCCATAATCGCCACGCTTGGCGAGCGGGTTGGCGATCGCAGTAAGGCTTTAAGTACGCAGAGGACGCTGCTGCCCGTCCTCCGGTGTGAAATCCCTTAGTCGCCTTGACGACACCCACGGGTAGAGATGGGGTGGTACTATTCTTAAGCCGGCACCACACGGCCATTTAAATATTACATTTAATAAATTAATATACATTTTTTATTTAAATATTACACTTTACAATATTTAAATATTATTGCTTATGTGAGTTTCATAGCCTAGGTTATGGTTGCAGCACCCTATTTGCTAGCATAACTGTATACAAAGGAATATTTTCAAATTTGATATTAAATGTAGACTCACATATTTTATCAGACGAGTTGCATTTTGTAACGTAAGTGAATACTTAAAGTATTTTGACTTTGACTTTAATACTGTAATTGTCACTTTTCACCCAAGTCAATAACACTAAAATAATGGGTTGCACTCCGGGAGTGCCGGCAGAAATGAAAACTTAAACATTGTGCATTTTTGAATATTTTGGAATGTTTATAAGCTACGGGTCTTAATCGCGTAAATATTTTTTTTTAAGGCCAAATTTCTTTGTTTATTTCCCGACGTTTTGACCGTATTGCAACGGCCGTGGTCACGGGTAGACTGTGAGACTCAGTCTACCCGTGACCACGGCATTCTATAATGTGTACAAATCGCGAAAGTTTACGAACATATATTTTGGAATGGTTAAGGATTTTTTTTTATCAATATAAAAGCGCTATAATTTATGTGGTTAAATACATTAATCATCTATTGCGATATCATAGACAAATATGAAAATTGAAAAAATGACGACATGACAACTAAATCAAAAATATGAATTAATGTACAATAACTTGATATATTAAATCATAAATAAAAAAAATTAAAATAAAAAAAATTGAAATAAAAAAGGGAAATAAATAATCATTTGGACTCGAACCGGGGTCTTCTGGTTTCTATACCGCCGGATTTCCCACCTGAACTATTATAACTAGTATTCTAAGAATCTTACGGTCACGTGATCCTGACGCGAGTTTAACATTTTATAACCATACCAAAAAAAAAACTGCACAACGCCGCTAAAGAAGTATTAACTTCAAAAAATAAAAGCTCTGGAAACTAGCAAGTCAGTTCGCAATAACTTGATATCATTTATCTATAGATTTGTTTTGCACGGATTACATGGCGAGTAGTTCGTCCTCGAAACGATGAATAACTCGAAATCTATTAGTTACAGTGACGTGCGTCCAGTTCCAGCGGTATTTTTATTCTGTTTGGAATATGAATTGGAATATTCAATGTGAATATTTCTCGTTACAGTGGACTTATTTTGTGATTACTTTTAACCAACTTTAAATAGAAGAGAGCTCTTAAAATAAACTTTTTATCTTAGCTAATATTATGATCCATTTTAACCCTACAATGCTCTGAGGATGTAAATTATGACACTCGAGCGAAAAATATGGTTTTATACCCTACGTTTAAGTTTAATTGCATAAAATAGCAAGGTTGACTTTACAGTAATATTCTAACAGCTATCTTTATGGAAAATCTTGTCAAAACTTTTTGATATTTTTTTTGACCAATGGTAAATACGAGTATCTATATGTGGCTAATTGTGTCGTTATATAGATATCTTACACACTAGAATTTAAAAAATAAAGGACTATCTAAAGACACATTTAACAATCTCAAAACTTTGAACTTATATCTTTTAACACTTTATTTTTGACTGCCTCTGTGGCGCGGTGGAGGTGTATCCGACTGCTACGCAAGAGGTCATGGGTTCGATTCCCACCCAGGATCAAACTTTGTGTGATGAGCACGATGGTTTTTCTGTGTGTGTCTGGGTGTTATTTATCTATTAAATGTATGTATTTAGAAATATATAAGTATGTTTATCGGTTGTCTGGTTTCCATAGTAAAAGCTCTGCTTAGTTTGGGATCAGATAGGTTTGTGTGAGTTGTCCGA
This sequence comes from Herminia tarsipennalis, assembly GCA_945859575.2. Taxonomy (NCBI): domain Eukaryota; kingdom Metazoa; phylum Arthropoda; class Insecta; order Lepidoptera; family Erebidae; genus Herminia; species Herminia tarsipennalis. Next base: position 20,116,994 of record OX243845.2, on the reverse strand, counting down.
AGATATTATTATTATTATTATTAAAATATAATTAAATTACACATAGCTACCTACTGATGTGCTGTCAAAAATGAGGAAACGCATTTGATTCTTGATCATTGAACTTTAATTAACTTTGTTAAAGTTATATCTTTTGTAAATGTTGATTGAGTTGTTTTCAGGACTAATATCTTCTTAAATGAATACTGAAACATCTAATTTAAGAAGTGTTGACAACGTCAGATATTGTTGAAATGAACATTGCTGCAATCATTTTGAGTTTAGATACGCATTTATATTGTGGAATGCAAATAAACGATTGAATTGAATTTGCTGTTATATAAACACATAAAATTCACTAGATTACAGCACAGGTAACTTTCTTACTTTCCTCGCTAAAGAAACACACCTAAAGAAATTGTTCACTGACAAGGAATCAGCTTCGAATTCTCAGTATTTTGTACTAAATACTATACGCGTGGAAAATTTATGTAGCTACATAAATTTTCCACGCGTATAGTATTTAGTACAAAATACTGACTACATAATATTTTTTTTCTGAAGAGTGCTAGAAGTAAGACGATTAGGAGTAAAGAGATATTACATTTGGAATTGCCGCCTAACTTAATTTTGTTTCTTTTTCCTAGCAAATCGTAATTCGTTATTATTTTATTATGTATTCATTTGATGTTTTCAAATAATCATTAAATTGGTTTTATTAAATAAAGATACTTAAAGTTTGAAGTTTAAGTTTGAAAAGACCATGCACTAAGCAAATTTATGAGCTTATGGGTCCAAAATATAAGCAATCGAATACATTTTGTTGTTTCAAAAATTAATACGCCTAAAAAACAAAATATCAAAGACATGCGACTTCGTCCAACGTTTATTTCGCAGAGAAGGTGTGTCCTAGTGGACTCAAAAAGTAATTCAGATAATTCTAGACAGGTAAGTACAAACAAAGCAAATTAAGTCCAAAGTTTAACGACCCAAGGTAAGCTCATAATTTTGTATTACACGCCAGTAAAGCTATGTCCTTCAGTAGAAAATATTAATTACGTTTTAAGATCTAGAGGCGTAGTATCCTTATTTTCAACCGACTTCAAAAAGGAGGAGGTTCTCAATTCGTCTGTATGTATTTTTTTTTTTTTTTTTTTTTTTTTTTTTTTTGTATGTTTGTTCACCGATTACGCAAAGACGGCTGGACCGATTTGAAAAATTGTTTTTGTGTTTGAAAGGGTATACTTCCAAGTTGGTCCCATTGCCATCAGATCACGATCTGATGATGGGATCCTGGAGAAATCGAGGGAACTCTTAAAATATTAAAAGCACAACTACAGTGATTTAGGTATATTTCATAGTGATTCGTGCATTTACCCTTAAAAAACACCAATTTGTGAAGTGGAACTGATGATGAAGACCAAAAATTACGAGCAGACCTATTCAATATTTCACAGTTTGCGATTCAATTGAGTACTTTAATATGGTATTGAGTAGCACTTTAATCTCGATATACTACTATTATACAATGTAATAAAGCTGATAGTGAACTCCTCAACAACTAACGGCCCTGCATCGGATTTGAGCAGACGACATAAGCCTATTGTAACTTAGGTGAATTATAAACCAACCCACTAAAAAGTGAGAAATAAAAACTTTTTAACAAAAAATATTACCGACTTCAAAAATAAATACAAGGCAACTAAAAAGCAAAAAATAATATACCTAGAATAACAAAAACAAATTAAACATTTTGAAGTTGGTGCCGAATAAAACATAAAGACTACTATTTCATGGCACCAACTTCATAATGTTTAATTTGTTTTTGTTATTCTAGGTATATTATTTTTTGCTTTTTAGTTGCCTTGTATTTATTTTTGAAGTCGGTAATATTTTTTGTTAAAAAGTTTTTATATTATGTCAGCTTATATGACCATACTTACATGTGTTATGACTTGTGACAGACGGGTTGTAGGTAGCTAAATGTGTTAGTTCAATATACACTACCTTTCAGATTAATTCCAGTAATGAGTGGAACAAACACTTTTGTTATACACCACACAACCTACACAGCAGATGCTGTGTGGGCAGTGATGGACATATTAAACAAATTTATATTACACCGTATGTAACATACCTTTAAGCAAAGCTTTAAATGAATTTTACCTCGACGATATCTTAATAATAATAATAATATCTTGGGACAACTCACACAACGTCATTTGATCCCAAACTAAGCAGAGCTTGTACTATGGCAATCAGAAAACTGATAAATATACTTATATATTTCTTAATTCATACATATTATAGATAAATAACACTTAGACACAGAATAAACCATCGTGCTCATCACACAAAGTTTTATCCTGTGTGGGGATGGAACCCACGACCTCTTGCGTAGCAGTCGGATACATTCCCACCGCGCCACAGAGGCAGTCATTCTTCATCTTGCATTAATTTATTCCATATCTTCTTATTTTCACACAGTTACCTATACAAACTTCAACTTTATAAAGATCAAAACAAAAGGTTAGGGCATATGAAAAAAACAGAAAAAGTAAGAAAGTAGTAAATTGATAGCTACAAAAATGTATAATGATGTAAAGGGTGTCATTTAAAGTTATACTACGTAAGCTTAAACCATAAATAAATAAAATGTTGTAATATAAATAGTAGCAATAAAATAACATGTAATTGATACTTAAAAAACTAGCAGCCAATGTTCAAAGGGTTGAGTTATAAGACGCAATGTGATTGATTATAAAATATTCGTCCTGTCTATAAATTCGAAGAGCGGCATTTCAATCAATCGAAAATTCTGCTTTGGAATATCAAATAGGTACCTACTGGTTTGCATATTTTTTGTTGAGAAATCCTGCCCAAATGTAAATTTCACACGTGATAGTTTTAGCTGAAATAGTGAATATTGTGTTAAATGTTTTTTCCAGAATAAATGTGTTATTGTGGAAAAAAACATTAAACACAATATACGACGCAAATTCGACAGGCAGATTGTTTTATTCTATTTTATCTTCAGATTTTAAACTATTGCTTTTAGAAGGCTTGTATTTTTATAGCATCTAAAAGAAATACAACGAAATATTATTTTCCATAGCAAAAGCGAAAAGAAATTCTTGGAAAAGCAAAACTATGCTGCTATGCTAAGCTTGCTAACGCTCTGTTTAAAAAAGTAGTTTCAGGAAGATCTTAAGAAATTGCCTTTTACGTGTTCATAGATTTTTTACTTTATCTTCCGATATGCAAATCAGTCATTTAAAACTTCCAAACACGTTTTGACGCGTAATTTCTTTTGTGGTTTTAAGGAATGCCTTCAGGCGGTTAGACTTTGGAATCAGAGTACTGACCCTTAAAAAAGAACTGAAATTAGGTGAAAATATTTGTTCGAAAGCCCGGGTGAGAATTTTAGTGAAACAATCTCGAACTAAATTAGTCCCCGGGCTAGTTTGGTCCCTTTTATTGTTTAAGTTGGATAATTATTTTCGGGGACATTTATGTCAGGTTTTAGGGTCTGGCTTTTATTAAACTTATTCGGGTATTACCTGATACTATTTAATGAGATAAGTGGTGCTTGTGATAAATTTTAACTAGTAAATTTTAGATTCAAACATTTTGATATGGAAGTTATTTTAAACACCAGGGCTTTTTCAATCGATCCAAAGGCATGCTGAGAGAATTATGGTAGATAACTTGTTTTACAGTATTAAATTCTTAAGTTCGAAGACAAATTTTGCCTATTGTCTGTTTAGTTTGACACACTTAAAAGGGAAGTAACAGACGAGATGCGTTCAGTAGATCGGTATGCGGTGGGCAGTGTACAGGAAGATAATCGTGCCATAGCTTGAAAAGCTGTGATAACCATTGTTGCAACGAGAGATTGAATAAATAAGATTTAGGAATCAGGGTCCTTATTCACTATGTTTTTTTTTCGTTTTGGCGGCAAGCCCGTGCGAACTGGTGCATGCGTGGTGCCCTCAAAGATGTCCGCGTCAGATTTATTTCCAAGCGCAGCTCTCTTTATACCATTAAGACAAGATTTTGACAGTTAAAAGCGCGTGCTAAAAAAAAGATAGTGAAAAAGGACCCTGAACATCACTATTGTGATGCGTGACGCAATGCAACTTTCTGTTTTGCGTTAGGTAGCAAACACCGTTTTGTTTTATGAGTCCTTAAGATTATGTTTATATTATTCTCTCTTTTAGAGATGAGGCCTAAGCCTCGGTAGTGGAAACACTGATTACGTAAATTCTAGTATTTTCAAACACTCAAGACAAAATCCAACATAATGAATTCTCTTTTGCGTTAACCGACAAACAGTAATTAACATAAGATCCAGTCTAGCCAGCTAGTACGTTACATCCAACGTTTAAAGTTTCAAATTTACAAGCGAATTTGGTCTGTTTCCGTACTCTTACGGACTCTAAGTAATTACCGGTCACAGACAAATTACTGAGGGTACAGCCCTTAGTTGTTTAACTTCGGTAATTACCCCTTTTGCTGTCCAGTTGGATTGCTTGTTGTGTGTGGGCTTTAGTAGATTTTTTGGGTCGGAAAAAAATAATTTATATTGTTAAGCTCAACTGGTGCTGAATTTGTGTTGAATATAAATGGGAAATTAGGCAACGTTAAATTAATGTCACGGATGCTTGGTTGATGGTTGAATGATCAATATTGGTAAAGATCAATTTTGTTCAAAGTTTTACCGCTTTGTGACCGTAATTTGGGCACTAAGCTCGCGGGTTATTATCTAGTGCTGAAGTTAATAAAAATATGTCTATTCAACAGTTAAAGTCAAGTACCCATTTCACAAATGATATACTTTTTCGTGGTTCTCTGTTAAGCCGTCGTTTTGGTAGATATGCCTCATATAATCTCTCTTGACTGTCTCTGTGGCGCGGTGGGAGTGTATCCGACTGTAACGCAAGAGGTCGTGGTATCGATGCAGGATAAAACTTTGTGTGATGAGCACGATGGTTTATTCTGTGTCTGGGTGTTTTTTATCTATAATATGTATGTATTTAGATATAAGTATGTTTATTGGTTGTCTGGTTTCATAGTACAAGCTCTGCTTAGTTTGTGTAAGTTGACCCAAGATATTATTATTTATTATTTATAGGCTGTCACTATGTTCACAGTAGTTTACAGTTACACGAGTAATTTCACTTTGTTACTATTCACTTATAGTTGCTTATTATTGTACATACTCATTATTGTACATACTCATTAACCGAACACAATTATGGACTTTCCGTACACACGAGTTTCTCTATAGATATTATATTTTCAGCTCCTCTTAACTTGGCCATAACACAGTTCTTGAACTAAGTAATAACATGGATGTAAATCATAACTAGTTCACGTCTAGCAATTCAATAACAACACCTTAACTTACCTCTCTAGCTGCATAATATTATACGGTTAAATAAAGACGTATTTCCACAAGCTTTCCTCTAGAATACAGTTGGTTCAACCTGAGACACTTTATTATTTTTTCATTATAGTTCTCCTTTAAGAATATCAGGGACTACTCAGCAAATTTTCACGAGAATGAACTTTGAAACATTATACAAGTGGTTTTATTCACGGTGACGAAAAATAATTCATGGACTACAAAAATGTTATTTAAATTCGTTTTAAAAGTTCAGTGGTCATTAATCAGACTTTGTCACAGGGAATTTGGTCTCCAATGTGAACTGCTAAACGATTTATTCAGTTTTGGATTGATTCTGGATTATTTTTTGCTGTGCAAACCGATAATCTCTATATATAAAAGGAGAAGCTGACGGACTGACATATCAACGCAGGGCCTAAATTATAAGGGTTAGAAATTTTGCACAGGGATTCTTTTTAAAACGTAGGGGAGCACTAAGAAAGGATTTGTGAAAATTCACCCCCTGAGGGGGTGCAAAGTTAGTATGAAACTTTATCGTTAAAATATTTTATAACAATATGCCATCCAAAGCAACTATTTTATAAAATGTATGATACCATAGCAATTGTTTCTCTAATCTATGTATAATTAAAACCAACAAAGGTCAAACCAGGAGGTCGTATAGCTAGGTGGTCATGGTAGTTGGACGACCCAACTTTTCCAGTAAAATTTTGCATGTTAGGTATATAAATTGAACGAGACTCAACTCAAACCCAAATCCCAGATAAAAACTTTTATAACCAATTAACAACATACAGTAACTAAAACTACAGTTACATTTCCAAATGCTTAGTAATTTAGACCAGGATACCTTAAATAAAGGTACCAGGTAGGGGCCTAGGTGTTTCATTATCCCTTGAAAGTGACGCATTTTGAAGTTGCCCTTTTGCCTTCGTTATCTTAAAACCCAATTTGGAAGTTGACGCAGAGATTACCTGAGCTTAAGTTGAGAAAGTTTCTGAAGTGTATTGTTTAACAGAAAATTAGGTATCAGACTATTTTGGGAGAGACGATGGAAATAGCTTATCGTAACAGATGATCGCATAATTGACTTGTACTCAGTACTTCAGTGAAATCACGCAGGAGGATAAAGGTGCTAATGTATGGGGTGTCCAGAACATTTTGTGTCATAAGAATTGAGTTATAGCTTGCTGAGATTGCGATAAAATTTTCCCGGATATTAAAGTTTTTGTTAACATTAACATCTTGTAAAGGGATTGTCAATTTAATTGACAGTGTTTTATTTGTGATTACATTTTTATTATAACTGTAGTAAATGCAATGAAATTTAACACAACATAATTTTCCGAAACCAAATTCAATCTTTACATTCAAGCCACCTTCTAAGACTTTATCAAACTCATTGCTAATAGAACGATCATTATGCTATCCATAAAAATACTACGTTTTGATCTAGAATTTATCACCAAGTACCTTTTAGAAATTCTCTTCACGCGACGCCAATATTTCATGTTTGCGCCACGGCTACTTATCTAGATCTTAGAGAGTCATCACACCTAGAGAATTTTTGAATTCTTATTCAAAAAATATATTTTAAAAAGAACATCCCCAAGCTAATATTCTAAAGAAAGGCTATAGTCAAAGTAGGTATAACTAATCTGTAACAAAATTTCTGAAAATAAAAAATGATAAATTAGACTCTGTTATTATGGAAATCTAATATATAAAATTCTCGTGTCACAGTTTTCGTTGCCATACTCCTCCGAAACGGCTTGACCGATTTTAATGAAATTTTGTGTGCTTATCCGGTATCTATGAGAATCGGCTAACATCTATTTTTCATACCCCTAAGAGTTTGTTTGTTTGAACGCGATAATCTCAGGAACTACTGGGCGGCATTGGAAAAATATTTAATTGTTGGATAGCTCATTTATCGAGGAAGGCTATAGGTTATAGGTAGGTAATAACATCACGCTACGACTAATAGGAGCGGAGCAGCAATGAAAAATGTTGTAAAAAAAAAGGAAAAAAAAAGAAAAAAGGGAAAGTTTACGCAGACGAAGTTGCGCGGGTCAGCTAGATAAAATATAAAATAGTGGTTTAATACAATAACTGCATTTTTGAATCAGATCAGGAATCGAACTCAAGACTTCGGTATGCCAAACCGGGGCCGGAATCGAACCATCTATTGGGACTATGTTAAACCTCAATTTGTTCTATCCCTTTACTAGGTAAAGAAATAGTGACCAACCAAAGTAAACAACACTTACATACAAGTGTTAGCCAGCGCTTTGCAGTACGTAAGACTGCAGTATAATAGAAATAAATAATTAACAAAAAATTTATATGATCCATTAACTATGGTATGTTACGAGCTTGAGCGTATTTTTTGATTGTCAATTGAGTGCTTGTAAAATCAATCTAACCATACAAAGCTAGGAAATAAAGTAAAAGATAATGGAAGTGAAGTTGACAATACTAATTATTATAATGAACTAATTTATAGGTCTAAAGTTACAAAACAACATGTCTGCCGGCCACAAAATGGCGTCACAGTAGTCAGAGCAATCAAACGTGAAGTTGGCTTCGAGACAAAACCCAATAAAGCGTGTTAAACACCGCCCATAAATCCAACACACGGACAGCAGACAATAATATCTATTGAATGAACAGAGAATGATACAAGAATGTACAACAACGAGATGAGATACGTTCCACAATTTTACTATTTAGATCAAAATTATAGAATTTTTGTATATTTTTTGAAACTATGTGTGGTCCACACTTAGATAGTGATAACTATATATGTAGACTAATTATGATAATATTATGCCAACAAAGTTTTCAATAGCATTATCAGGTAACCTTATTAAAAGTAATTTAAACCTTCAAGAAATGTGTGCTACTGGCACACTATAATATAATATTTATCACTTTATTTTGAAGACTAAATTTATTCTCACTATATCTGTGTTAGGCAGTTCATCTATTGAAGCACCCATTATTTGTCGACTGAGGAAATGAAACACTAGATAGGAAAAAAAGTGGCTAACAATGATAAAAACTAGATTCCTATTACTGGTTGTGATTCTACGATGATCTTAGAACATAGTACACCAACCAAATGTACCTATCAAAAAAGGAAAATGAAAGGTATGCCACAGGGTATTAATAATAAATTTTACAAAGCCTTTCTATCATGTCGATCATACTAGACTGACACTAAAGTTGCAAAGAACTTACAGTACTCCCAAATTAATAATGCACATGCAGATCTTCGCTAATTGTCGTATTCCCGGAAACACTCGAATCATGGAATCGTAAGAGCCCTAAACAAGGCATTTGCATTTTGCACCTTGTTTAAAAGAGATAGGAGTCAATATCATGTGTGCACAATCGAAAACAAATCGGGCGTTCGGCAGCTGTCGCCGGTCAGCGAAATGTCTGTCAGTCGTCTTTATATATTGGTAGTGACTGCACGTGTTCTCTATTTGTGGAAATATATAGAGCTGCTATTACACACCCTTCTTGGTAAATATAATTTCAACATTAATTAGCTTATTCAGATTTAAATAGTATATTTTGAAAAAAGGAAAATAAATAACATATTTCACGTTTTTTTAATATTAAAAAAATAAAATACCTACATTAAATACATATTAAGTACTAGAAAAACATTTAAAAAATGAGATTTATTTAAATTAAATAAATAGATAAACATGCATAAAAAATATATACCTAACTCTGCCCATGCCATTTTCTTTCAGACGAATTCTTCCAAAATGGATAAATTTAAACGTGGAAAACCGCTTAATTCACAAGCACGGCAAATGGTATTTAATGTGTACCTTTATTTCTTAAATGAAGCCAATGTTTTCAACAGAGACCATGATGGTTATTTTAAAAAAATTCAAGACCGTGTTACAAAAGCTACAGGAATTTCGCGACGAACTTTGAGTAATATCTTAAACGAAAAAAAACATAATCAATCAAAGAAATTTTCTACACCGAAAAAAGGAAGACCTAAAAGTAGATTTCGGCTGGTACTTGATGATTTCGACTACTGTGTTATTCGTAATATGATATACAATTTTCAATTGACGCTGAAAGAACTCCCAACTGTAAATAATTTAAGAATAAAGTTGATCGAAGCTATTAATTTCAAAGGCTGTGCCGAGACTTTAAGGTTGATCTTGAAAGACATGGGGTTTAGGTTTCTGAAAACTGATAATAACAGACAATTACTTATGGAAAAACATGATATACGCCTAAAAAGGATCAAATATCTCAGAGAAATACAACAGCTGAGGAGTTCTGGTAGAAACATAGTATTTATGGACGAGTCGTATGTGCACACATCACATACTAAGGGTAAAACTTGGCAAGATAGCAACAAAAAAGGTATCAAACAACCCATTTCCAAAGGAGAGCGAATAATTATTGTACACGCAGGCAATGAAAAAGGCTTCGTCCCAGGGGCTCTAATGTTACATAAATGTGTCGACTCAGAAGGTGACTATCATAAAGAAATAAACGCGGAACGTTATCAAACTTGGCTACGCAATCAATTGATTCCCAACTTGCCTCCTAATAGTGTGTTGGTAATAGACAACGCCCCATATCATAATAAGCTGTCTGTGAAACCACCAAACTCAAACACATCTAAACCACAAATGACAGCTTGGTTACAACAACACAACATTCCGCATGACCCAAAGAAACTGAAACCCGATTTGTATAAAATTATACAAAGATACAAAGAAAATTACACAGAATTTGCCATTGACCGTATAATGGAGGAACATGGGCATAAAATTATACGATTGCCACCATATCATCCCGATTTTAACCCTATTGAAAATATTTGGTCCCAAATAAAGCAACACGTGGCCAAGAGAAATATTGCAATGACTGTGACGTCAGTTAAAGATGCTATATTAGAAAAAATCAATAAAATAGGACCAGAAGAATGGAAAAAAGTTTCTGATCATGCGGTTCAATGCGAAGATGAATATAGAAAATTTGAGCCAAGAATCGATAGTTATTCCGATGAACTGATTATTTACACAGGTGATAGCAGTGAGGAAAGTGTAAATGAACAAGAGCATAATGAAACTTCTGATGAATCTGCGATGTCGGGAATAGAGGTCTTCCTCGATTCTGATTATTTTTTTTATAATTGTATTATTTTTCTGGAATGATTAGTGCTGTAAACAAATTTGAACTGAGATTTTGATTATATTTTATGTAAACCTCTATTTGAAAACGTTTTTTTCTCCTTCTAATAAAACCTTATGTTATTTAAACCTTTTCCTCCATAATTACACCAACTTCGGTAAGACACTTGAAAACTAATCACTCCAACAATGATTGTAGCGTTTTCGCTATTTACTTACATGGAATTATCGAATCAAATTTCGTTACAGGTAAATCAAATCTGTTTTAGCACAAAACACTTAATATATAAAATTAGGCATAGAGAAATTGCTCTTAACCACTCTATATAAATATCGTCTTTCGACGCTCGGGTAATACGACCGTTGCCGAACAATGACGAAGATTTCCGAAGATTTCTATGCGCATTATTACTTTTGGAGTACTGTACCTGCTATTACGGTAGTACTGAAACCGATCGATGAAATAGGCATTTAATTATGTAATTGACAGGCGCATTGCCGTTTTCTATCGTATTTCATGTGTATGCAAATAAAAAAGCGTATTGTATAGTCTTAATGGTACGTAAATGTATTCTCTTTACATTGCTTTAGGATTAAATGAGTATGCATCGAAAGCTATTGCAGACTTTAAAGAGGTATAAAAATATGTTGATATGCTTCTCGTCTTTATCTCAAAGTACAAGTCATTACTGCATTGCGCAAAGGAACTTAAACAAACACAAATATTACAGTCTGCTTTCAAAAATACAGACGATATTTCCGCCAAGAGATATGGAAAGTAGCGCGTCCCAATATCTGATATGGACCGAAGTTTTTCTCAAACATCCAAAACGATTTTTCAATTAGGAGAACGTTTGATCTCGTAAGTGGTCCATTTGAATCCAGATCACGTATGATGTGAAGATCCGAAGCTCATTTCCTCCACTCATGGCAAATGAAAGGGGTTGATTAAACAATTAGGAATAGTTTGTGGTAATTGCTTGTGTTTGGATTGTGATTTTGTCTTTGCAAAGATTTGAACTGACAATGAGCGTTTTTTGAGTGAAGAATTCAACCGTGTTTATAATTATAAGGCATCGGTCTCGCAATCGTGAGGTCGTGGGTTCGAATCCTACCCATTATACTACCGACGTGAGCTGGAGGGGTTAACAAGTTGCTAGTAATGTGGGACTCAATCCCACATTGCTAGTTATCTTGTTTAAGAAAAAAAAATCATGAAAGTAAAGGTACAATAAACTTATCATTAGGTACATTTATTTAGATAACAAATAGCACAGTTGAGTATTTGCCTGAACTAGGTTGAAACCTGTGTTTCAGGCTAGAAATTAAAAAGTATTTTAATAAATACTCTCCAAAACTAAAACTATACTTAATAACTAAAATTAGGAACTGTTATACTAGAAAATTTAGACAAATAAATTAACATTTACAAAAGTAGGTATAAGAGATCTGACAAAAATTGATCTTATTTATTTTAGTACAAGTAATAAGTCCTCCGTCTGTTCAGCTAGCTTTTTTACAATTTAAATAATTGAGATGGTTTAATTTTTTTAAACTTTGATGGAAAAACAACCAGTTATATAGATGGCCTACGTTTTCCCTGCGACTTGGCCTACCTTAAGTTTTAAAATTGAAACAAAAATTCCGTGTGTGTGAGCAAGGTTTGTGTAAGTACCTATAAGCTTTGCTCGAGCAAATTCCGTATGAGGCTTTCATTCTGTACTCACAGTGCGTGTTTTGAGGTTATTTCGAGAAAAATCAATTAGTACTAATTAATTAGATATTTGCTTTGAAACAAACAACGCATGTACCTACAAAGTTAGTCTCGCCTGTTGAAATCAATCATAGCGCTGTCATAAACATCATTTCTTAGACAAAATCAGGCTAAAGTTGTAAAAGCGAAGTTTCAAATTGAAATACTTTGACGGATGATTAAAATGATATTTATAATGAAAATGGACATTATCTAAACATTAATAACACGAAGTTTAATCTTTTGCTTTATAATTACTGTTGGAACGGAATTGATAACTTTAACATAAGCTAACAGTTTAGTGGAATAGGGTAAGTTGAAATATACTTCTTTCATAATTGGTAAGTACTTTTTAATTTTTATTATTTTACAATATTTAAAATTATAAAATTATATATACCAAGGTTTTTAATCGTGGAATAATTTAAGGTAAAAGTTTAAATAAGGGTAGTTTCCGAAACCCGCGCTTCACGGAGGCGACGTTAAGCTGAACCAGTCTACCCGAGAGTCGATGTAAGTAGATGCTCCTACTATATTGTACCCACTAAGGCTGATTTTGCTTTATCTCATGTTTCAACTTTTTGATAATACAATTTGCATCAGCCCTATAACATGGTGTATAGTATATTAGTCGCAGCACCTTACCCCCATATCAAGTTTATAAACATTCAAACATTGTAAAATTGGCAATTTGAAAAGAGTGGCCGCGAGTTTTTATTGCAAGGTTCTTTTCTCCGGCTTTACTTATTGTTTCCGAACTTGGCATTACATGTACATGTAGAATCCCGACGTGTCACTAGAGTTGTTTTGCATCCTAAGTGAATAAAGAATTATGAATTTGAATTTGAGACCGCGGCAGTTGCAATACCGTAGAAAGTTGGGCAATAAATAAGGTATATTACCTTAAATTATTCACGCGATTAAGACCCGTAGTATATATTTGTTTACAATAACATTTTTTTAAACATTTTTTAAACTCTTCCTGCGAATTAATTGCAAAAGACGGACGTTATGCCATAGGCATTTTCTACCAGTCAACCTTTGGGTGGTAAAGAGATGTGTGGCAGGTGCATATTGTCTAGTTAATTTACATGTTTCTAGATTTCAAAAACTATTTATACAATATACCGTGTAAATGACTTACTAAATGTTAAAAGTAGCCCGCGGTTTTGATATCGTTGTCAAACGATCGATAATTTTACACCAATTGAGCGAGTCCTTCATATTTTTTTTTTAACGTATTTTACATTATATTTTACTATTCTATGGTTGCGTAAGTTTTAACATATCTGATGACAAGGAATTAGGTTGGTTCCCTGCCAGTACTAGCCGGTAGTAGCTACGGACCTCATTTCACGAAAAAATCTATTTCTCTAGTTTTATAATTTACTAGCTCACCCGCGCCACTTTGTATAAGTAAATTTTATCCGTTTTTACAACATTTTTAATTGCTGCTCCGCTCCTTTTTGGCGTAGCGTGATATTAAATAGCCTATAACCTTCCTCGATAAGTGGGCTATCCCACGCAAAAATATTTTTTCAATTCGAACCTTCATGTTCCTGTGATCATCGCGTTCAAACAAACAAACAAACTCTTCAGCTTTATAATATAAGTAGAGATGATAGAAGCTACTGCTATAGCTTGCACAATTAATGTTAAGAAAATATTTGTATTGAAAATATCAGTGCAAAAGCAAAATTCTAAAACTCTGTCAGTATTAGATATACTTAAACTGACGAAAATCGAAAATAAACAAGTCAAGCGTCATTAATCAAAGAACACAAAAGTACCGATAAGTACCGAATCGTACGGAAACCGTGCCGATCCATACTAAATTTTAATTTGCTAAATAACGTAAAAGTTGAATGTTTGGCGTTTACAACAATTATTTGTGCAAGGTTTTAATACAGGTGGCGTGGTGACAGGTAGTGGCAGTTACGGCTCAGAGCGTGTTTCCGTTGCTTTATAGAAAAATATTATTCGTAGGAAAGACATCGCATGTACAAAGTAACAACGAAACCAAATGCACAAGTCCACAATGAGTAACAAAAAGGTGTGATAATTTCTGCAGTGAACAGTTCAGGGGCCGTACCATGAACATCTGACTGTTTACTGCAGAAACTGACTGCCTCTGTGGCGCGGTGGAATTGTGTCCGACTGCTACGCAAGAGGTTGTGGGTTCGATTCCCACCCAGGATAAAACTTTGTGTGATGAGCACGATGGTTTATTCTGCGTCTGGGTGTTATTTATCTAAAATATGTATGTATTTAGAAATATATAAGTTTATTTATCAGTTGTCTGGTTGCCATAGTACAAGCTCTGCTTAGTTTGGGATCAGTTGACGTTGTGTGAGTTGTCCCAAGATATTATAATTAAATTATATTATATCTAAATTATCTCCCTTGTGCAGGGCAGTTCAACTTGTGTTTAAACCTGACGCATGACAGTTGCTGATCTGTTGTCAAGTGCAAATAATTAATCCATACTATCCATACTAATATTATAAATGTGAAAGTAACTCTGTCTGTCTGTCTGTTACGCTTTAACGCTTAAACAGCTAAACCAATTTAGATGAAATTTCGTATGGAGATAGTATGAGTCTCGTGGAAGGACATAGTTTTTATGGCGATAACCGACATCCACGCGGGCCGAGCCGCGCGCGGAAGCTAGTTAACAAATATACAATAAGTCGCTCGCCAGTTTGGTGACGTCATTACTGACTCGCCTGCTTTTTGCCAGGATTATGGTTCGAAATTAGAACAACAGTTTATTTGGCGTCTACAATTGACTTTAAGACCGATTGGTTAAAAGACCGGTAGAATTCTTGGTACGGCCCTGCTTATAATATTAGTGCACATTTATGTGTGCAAATAAAACTACACTCTATTCTCTCATTCTTACAGCAATATGGGGCAAAAACCCAACACGATTGGAGAGAAATGGCGGACGTCTTAATTTGATCTCCAAAGCACGGAGGGTTTGATATTTTTCATATAGGTATTCGATATCATCTGTGGATTGATATTATAAAATTGACTGCCTCTGTGGCGCGGTGGGAGAAAGTGTCCGACTGCTGTGGGGTTCGATTCCCACACGGAACACCACTTTGTGTGATCCACAAATTGTTGTTCCGGGTCTGAGTGTACTTTGTGTCCGTGATTTGTATGTTTCTAAAGTACCCCAGGTAAGTGACACAGGGCTTGTACCCTACTCCGGGAGTCGTCCTGGCAAAAAATTATATATACTGCGGGTCATAATTGCCTTAATAATTTAAGGTAAAATACCTTGTTTATTGCCCAACGTTTCGACCGTATTGTAACGACCGTGGTCACGGGTACATTACCTTTGAACACGGTCGTCGCAAAACGGTTTATCAACATTTGTAGACTGATAGTTGTATTGTTGTTTAACTACACTGATCTCTCGAACTACTCGGTCAACACTGATTCACGGATCAAGTACAGCAATGGAAACGTGTGTAGTATATTTGTAGCGTGACTCAGTAAGAGCGATACAATGTGAAGGAAGTTCGGACTCAATTAAATACACGTTTGAATTCTTTTGCCAATTTTAACTGTAGCTTTTATATTTTAACGTAATTAACTAAAAACATTTGTACACACGACTATTTTAGTGTCAGTCTCCTACAAATAATTTCATCTATGAATTTACCGTTGTTTCGTATTTAATGTTATTATAAATTCACTAGCATCCAAGTAGTGAAGTTATAGAATACCGCTTAAACTGCAACGTGACTATATAATCCATTAATCAAAATTGAATATCGACACAAATCAAACCGTACAGTTCAATGCAGTAACTCACTAATACGATATTTTACTAAATGAGGATTGTGCACGAATTATGCATTTTCATTGCTATTGGTATCATGATCGTTATTATTAATAAATTGTTTATTCAATAATTGCTGAAAATAATTAACTATGAATTTAAACTAATATTTTAAATGTGAAAGTAATGTTTGTCTATCTGTTACGCTTGCCGCTGAACCGATTTAGATGAAATTTCGTATGGAGATAGTCTGAGTCCCAGGAAAGGACATAGTTTTTTAACACGATAACCAACCTCGACGAAAGCTAGTTATAAATAAATACCGTGCGCGTCAGTCTCTTTGTGAGTTTAGTTTATTAAAACTACGCAACATATTTCAATTCAGTTTTCACTACCATTTTATTTAGAGAATTTCTTCTGAAAGTAGTAAGAAAAACTTTCGGAAATCGAGAGGATCTATAGTTTAAGCAACAGAAGATTTACAACTAAAATCAATCACTTATATTTTGCTTTGAAATTACCTACACAGAGTGATTTTTAATATACTAATAACCTCCCGGTCTTGGCTTCTTAAATAACTTCGTAATCTATACTTTAATATTATAAAGCGGAAGAGTTTGTTTGTTTGTTTAAACGCGCTAATCTCAGGTTTTACTAGTCCGATTTGAAAAATATTTTTTTTGTTGGATAGCCCCTTTATCGAGGAAGGCTATAGGCTATATAACATCACGCTATGACTAATAGGAGCGGAGCAGCGACTAGAAATGTTGCAAAAACGGGGAAAATTTACTCATACGAAGTTGCGCAGGACAGCTAGTATATTATAAAAAAAAAAAACTACCACCTACTTGTGTCGCACAACCATTTACCACACATATGAGAGACCCCGGATTAAAATCAATGGTTTTTTGTCAGATTTAGGCCCTAAACCACAAAATAAACAACGATTTTATATAGTCGGTTGGTATATACGTCTGCCTCTGTGGCGCAGTGGGAGTGTGTCCGACTGCAACGCAAGAGGTCGTGGGTTCGATTCCCACCCAGGATAAAACTTTGTGTGATGAGCACGATGGTTTATTCTGTGTCTGGGTGTAATTTATCTATAATATGTATGTATTTAGAAAAATATAAGTATATTTATCAGTTGTCTGGTTACCATAGTACAAGTGCTTAGTTTGTGAGATGACAGAGAGACAGATGACATTGTGTGAGTTGTCCCAAGATATTATTATTATTATATACTAGCTGTCCCGCGCAACTTCGTATGCGTAAATTCTCCCCGTTTTTACAACATTTGTCATTGCTGCTCCGCTTCTATTGGTCGCAGCGTGATGTTATACAGCCTATAGCCTTCCTCGATAAATGGTCTATCTGACAGTGAAAGAATTTTTCAATTCGGTTTAGTGGTTCCTGAGATTACCGCGTTCAAACAAACAAACAAACAAACATATTCTTTAACTTTATGTATTATTAGTTATTAGTATAGATTAAATATTAACCAAAACTAATATTGTACCTATATTGTAACTATATAGTGATTTGTAATTAATATATTTCAAATCACTCTGTATATTAAGAACACACAATATTCGATTCAGAATAGCTCATCAGGTAATGTGCCTACTGACCTCAATTATAGCTGGTTTATCCTGGCCTCTTGAAACTCATAGCGGTGTGCACTGTTTGTATGTGGCTCGATACTTATCTATAATCTATGAGTTCTCGAACAAATGAGGAACTGCCCATACATCGAGTTTGGGTCCAATCTGTGTTTAACTTTCACTAATTGTTTACCCTCGGGTCGACTTCAATCACCAACTTAACTTGACCCTCAACCCTCAACAGACAACACCCCCTATCTCCTAATGTTGCCTTAGTTAAGGAGGGTTGGGAGGTCGACGCTATATGGGCTATATGGGCATACCAACAATGCAATCTCGTGAAAACCGATGTAGCATGGAAAACTTTTAATATGATTAATATATAATTCGTTTATTGGTTGTTACAATGGTTTGCATAAGTGATAAAGTTTTGTAAGAATTAACTACTATTGAATATAATACTTAAGCAACTGGACTATTATAAGAGAAGACATATTTGTTAGTATGAAATAAACGGAACGTAGACAAGGTAAGACAAGAAAAGGAGTTTTGAAAATGGCGGCAACCGAGCTGCCATTATTTTCACAGTTTAACGTAAAAATACGTTTGTTGAAGCGATGGTAGCTTAATGGTTAAGGCCTCGGACTCGCAATCGTGAGGTCGCGAGTTCGAATCCTACCCCATTGTACTACCGACGTGAACGCACTCCTAACACAAGCCTTAGCTTAGCTTAGCTTAGCTAGAGGGGTTAATAGGATTGCTAGTAATGGCACGTAAGGCACCCACAATTCCACATAGCTAGTTATCTGTAAAAAAATACATAAAATACGTGCCAAATTCCAAAGACAGAGTTTTTGGGCAGTTAAAGTAAAGAATAATTAAAATAATACTTGTGATTAGCAAAAATTGACTAGACGACGACTTGGAGAAAAATAATCAGAAGCAGAAAACCAAAAACAAAAAACTCTGTAGTAGGTACTTCCTAAACTTTCTTCGCATATGCATAGATTAGATGTCATGGGATGCCTGTGGATGATTTTTGCGAAGAACTTAGGCTATTCTAGAAGTTTAATGCAAATTACTAGACAAACTTGGTATTTTTAATACTTACTGATAAAAATACTTTGAAAACGAAATATTTTTCTTCAAAGAAAAATAAAAGATTAATGACATAAATATAGTAATTCAAATTCAAATTTAAAATTCTTCATTCCCTTATGATGCAAAACAACTCTTGTGATACGTCAGGATTCTACATGTACATGTAATGCCAAGTTCGCAAACAATAGGTAAAGCCGGAGAAAAGAACCTGGCAATAAAAACTCGCGGCTATTATTTTTGTGTGTATTTTTGTGTTTATAAACTTGATATGAAGGTAAGGTGCTGCGACTAATATACTATACACCATGTTAAAGGACTGATGCAAATTGTATTATCAAAAACTTGAAACAAGAGATAAACTAAAATCAACCTTTGTGGGTACAATATAGTAGGAGCATCTACTTACAACAAAGGTAAAAACTATATGTGCTTAAATATTGGCCAAAGTACTTGTTGATAAACTTTCGCGATTTGTACACATTATTAAAATATATATATTACGGGTCTTATGTCAGAGAGAGCAGCAGAGTCTACCCGTGACCACGGCCGTTGCAATACTGTCGAAACGTCGGGCAATAAACAAGGTATTTTACCTTAAATTATTCACGTGATTAAGACCCGTAATATATATATTTTAATAACAAAGTACTTGTAACGAATGATTAAATATAAAATATTCTGATATCAAAATAAAACGTAAAAGGTTACTAACGTATATCAAGTAAAATATACACCCCATGTTAATTGAAGACATATTGCTTTTAAACAATAGTAATATTAATTCTTAGCACAACGTTGATTCAGAATGGTAAACAAAGCCCTGTATGTTTGAATACAAATAAAGCAATGTAAAACGAAGAAACGTCCCACCATTTTTAAAAACACAACTTGAAATATTATTCATATATAGTTTTACAAATTAATCATTATGCTCTTAGCTAAAGCAACAAAGAAAACTCTTTCAAGATTAAAATCTAAGTCCAACTAACGAAGCCTTTAAAACAAATCGAACTTACTCGATAATTATAAGCAAATAGAAGTACATCCATTGGTACGATTGCTTCGATAGCAATAAGTACCAAAAAATACCGAAAGTACAAAAGGTAACTTTCATACGTACTTCATTCGAACAGCGCACACATATAAATCGTTCAGGGGCATGAATTAAAGACCACTTCGATGCGCTTTGTTAGAAAGGCGTACTCCG
The DNA here is from genome assembly GCA_945859575.2 of Herminia tarsipennalis. NCBI lineage: Eukaryota > Metazoa > Arthropoda > Insecta > Lepidoptera > Erebidae > Herminia > Herminia tarsipennalis. The sequence goes on along the minus strand of OX243845.2, from coordinate 20,096,973 downwards.
ATTCTGCGTCCGTGTGCGATGTTTATAAGTACATGCGCCAAGCGCGCATTTTATGAGAGACAACCTAGATAAACGAATATTACACTACCCAGAATCAAAGGATTCAGGATGGTGTAATATTCGTTTACCTAGATTATCTTTCATAGAATGCGCGCTTGGCGCGTGCACTTATAGACATGGGACACGGACGCAGAATCGGGGTACGCCTTTCTAATAAAGCCCTTAGCCAAAGTTGCCCTTGAAAATTGGTTAGAGAGTTAGGAACCTAACTTTTATTACATTACTCTTTTTTATGGGTTTAGTGTCAGTGTAGTATTATAAACGTATTACCATCTGTACTCTCGGTATTTTATGGCAATACTAAATCCATTAGTCAGAGATCAATACCGCAGAGCCGCAATTAAAGAAATGAGGGTAGATAGAACTATTTTGGTAACTGAATTGTGTTCGATTGCATTTTGGTTACATGAATGAGGTAGATTCAGAAATAGATGGTTGAATGAATGGTTTCTTTATTAGATATAGTCTTGTAATGTTATCGTTAAAAAAATACTAGGGAATAGACTCGACATTCGTCTTTTCAACTTTTCAGTGCTACGTAAATTGCTTTTTGTTACGATATCGTTTCAATTTAAACCACCTTTGATTGATTGTGACTTTGTAATGGCTGCTTAGTGCTGGCAGTCAGCATCTGTTTGCAAAGTGTAACTTTGTTTAAGGCTTACTGCCAAACCTTGCTCACGTTCCCATTGAGGGACCATATATGTCCAATTTCAGTTTTGAATGCGTCAACCTCTTTTATACTTGCAACCTGTGCGAAGACTATTATAAGAAGCGTGTTACGCATTCAATACAACAATGCGTTTGGCTCTAGACAAAGTAATATTCGAATAGCGATGTCATTAGTGGAAAAGAATTATAGTATAGAATTTGACGTTTGCGATGGAGACCATAGACTTTTTTTTGCGAACAATTAGTACGGCGTTACCGAATTCGCCACGGAACGAATGTACCTTGTTTAAGCCCCCAGGGCGTTGATGGGGCTGCCTGCGGAGGAAAGGTGTAGCATCTCTGAGTAGACGCATGCGCGACAACCCTAACAATATGCTGAAAATAATGGCGGCAAGACTTGATGATCCAAACTTTGGTCATTGGACAACTCGCAAATAATTGTATTTTATTTCAGTATTTATTTTTATTGTGTTGTTTCTGTAACACTAGCTTGTAAGTCAAAAAATTGTTACTAACAAAATATGGACGTATGTTCGAAATAAATGACTGTCTGTGTGGCGCGGTGGGAGTGTATCCGACTGCTACGCAAGAGGTCGTGGGTTCGATCCCCCCCCAGGATAAAACTGTGTAGACACAGAAAAAACCACCGTGCTCATCACGATGATTTATTCTGTGTCTGGGTGTTATTTATCTATAATATGTATGTATTTAGAAATATATAAGTATGTTTATCGGTTGTCTGGTTTCCATAGTACAAGCTCTGCTTAGTTTGGGATCAGATAGCTTTGTGTGAGTTGTCCCAAGATATTATAAGATATTATAGATATTATAAATGATTATTATTATTATATAACAAACTAGAGATTTATTTTACAATCGTCCAAATACTGTTACTAACACTAGATCCATACGAAAATTCCAAACTTCATTCGTGTCTACACTTAAAGTGAACTTAGGTAATTACTTAGGATTTACTTTTGTAAGTAAAGATTCTGTGTGATAAATTAAGGCCATTATTTTCTTTCTTTTGCAAAACATGTATACCTATTCATTACGTAGCTGTAAATTAGCTAATGCTTAAGCACATAAAGTTTTTGCATTGTAAGTGGATGCTCCTACTATGTTGTGCCCATTGAGGCTGATATATCCAATATCGTGTACTCTTTTTTTAATATTTTTGACCTCTTGTTTTTGCATCAGTCCTCTAATATGGTGTTTAATATAATGGTGGCAGCACCTTACCTGAATATACAGTTTAAAAACAAAGAAACATTGTAAACATTGGCAATTTGAAAACAGTGGCCGCGAGTGCCCCTACCTTTCCTAATTTGTATTGTCAATCCTTATTAATTGACCACCCAAATTTTTGAAACCTTATAAATACGAATCCGAAGTTTATCTTTTTGGCAACAAAAAAACAAATCCTACGATCCAATAAATTCTACGAAAAAAAAACTATAATAATAGAACCAAAATACGACTAAGTATATCATCGTATTTCAATAAATACGACAATAATGAATGACTTCGTAGGTCAATATTACGCTAAGCAGGTTGATATTATTGGATATTTCTTGCTTCCATTATTCTTTTCAATATTCCCGTCCCTCAGAGATATATTTTCCCAATACGGCCCAATTGATAGAAACCAGATAAATTATACGACATTGTTAAATCAGTGGGGTCCCCCTGTTACATGGGGTTTTAAAAATAATTGGCGAAATGTGGGTGCTGATACACCTCCACATGTTATATCATTTTGATATCTATTAATGGCGCATGGTGTAGGAGGTATTGAGGTCTAAATATAGAGGATATACCGCAAACCAAGATTTGGAACTGGTTCTATTGCACTATCAAAATGGTTAAGATTGGTGGGCAGTGCACTGCTTTTGTCAAAGTCGTAGTGGGATAAAAAAGGTAGATGTTATTGTAAAAACCGGGCAAGGGCAAGTTGGGCCACGACCAATTTAGGATTCCGTAGTTCCCCATCCGAATAATGCGGCTTAAGAAGAGGGTTTTCTGTTGTTTTTGTTTCATAAGTACTTTTTATGACTTGGTCTGCTGTTACTCTTTTAGTTGTAAAGCCTACTTGGCTGTGATGGTTTTCCTATTTATTTCACTATATACCGTGAATTTTTTCACATACCCAACATCAACCATTTAGCTGGCAGGGGGGGGCACACTTGTCTCTAACAAAAAAAAAACACTTTAATGCTTAATATTTCACAAACGGATCTCTAAATCAAAAATGTAACCCCGCCAATAAAAACTAAAATACTCCACACGATGGGGTAGGTGAGAAAAAAAAACTCTCATCCCTACTGTATTTATGGGAGGTACACGATTTCTTTTTTTTTTAATTTCCTTTACTTTGTCGACATAAGTCATATGTGTATCTATGCAAAATTACAGCTTTCTAGAACTAACAGTTTCTGAGCCACACGGCTGTCGGACATGGCGAAACTATAAAGGTTCCATTTTCCCATTTTGGCTACGGAACTCTAATAATGAACGAAAGAAGTTTTATAACATTTCATTACAACAACGATTAGGTACTGCACCACTGTCTTTGGAATAAACTACTATTTGATTTTACCCAGATCTTCGCAATTGAATGGTGTATTGATGAATACTAGCGGAACTGAATAGGCTAACTGGTTCACGCTGTATACAATCGGATCCTGTACATTTCCTAGAACACCCATGTCCCCTAAGAGGCTTAGGTGTTGTAGGTACAATTGTATGTTAATTCTTGTGGATGATCCGAAGTTTATTGCCACTATTTGACCAGACAATTTCACAGTTAAAAGGCTTTTGTTGGAAATTTTTGGTTTATGTTTAAGGGTGACAGATTAGCTACGACTTAAGATTACAATTGTAAATCGTATGAGTTAAAGTAACATTTTAAATGGCAACAAATCAGCTAATACAGCAGCATATCGGCGAGCCGTCAACCACTATAATATTTAAGGTTCATTTCCGTGCATCGCGGCCGATCACGAGTCGCGCGCGGCTTACGACAAGTGACTGTCGCGCGCGGCCGATGCGACAATAGTCAGAGTGCGCGCGCAGCCTACGACAGTCGTCGGCCGCGCGCGTCTGTCGCAGACCTCGGAAACGGTGCTGTACAGTACGATCAACGTATCTTGACCGGATTGAAGTCAGGTTTTTATCACTTTCGCGCACGGCATAGAGATGCTTAAGGGCCTAAAATTACTTACGAAAACGATTAATCGATTAAAAATACTAACAACATTTTAATTCAACAATTTAAAAACACTATTTAAATGAGTTCATAAGAGTTTAATGAAATTTAAAACAGTTACAGTAATTAATAAAGAAACTTTGAAAAACAATTTCTTTACCAAAATAATCACAAAAAAACATGAATTAGTAATACTAATTATGACAATGTAATGCGTAATCGCATCTCTAATCCTCTTGGTTTAGTTACCGACCCCGCCCCCCGCTTCCTGTCAGCATTTACTTCCAAAAAATGCATCTGCACAACCACTTGTCGCCTACTTCAGTCCGGCCTAGTTACGTTGATCGTACGGTACATTCTCATACTCTGAGTATTGTCGCATCGGCCGCGCGCGTCAGTCACTTGTCGTAAGCCGCGCGCGAGTTTAGTTACGTAATAAAAATTAACTCAAGGGCACTTTAGTTAAAGTCGGAATTTTATCCCAACTTTTGAGGACATGTCGGTGCGGTGCTGTCATAGTTTTACGTCTCTGTTCTATTGATTGGTATTTGTGGCAATAATAATATCTTGGGACAACTCACACAACGTCATCTGATTCCAAACTAAGCAGAGCTTGTACTATGGTAACCAGACAACTGATAAATATACTTATATATTTCTATATACATACATATTATAGATAAATTACACCCAGACACAGAATAAACCATCGTGCTCATCACACAAAGTTTTATCCTGGGTGGGGATCGAACCCACGACCTCATGCGTAGCAGTCGGACACACTCCCACCGCGCCACAGAGGCAGTCTGAATAGCCACATTTAAAAGAAAAAAATAACGGATTGCACTACGGAAGTATGGACGGAAATGAAATATTGAACATTATTTTAAATACTGATGAAATTTGAGTAATATTTTTCGATCTTAATGTCATAATAATAGCAAAATATGTAATAATAAATAACAAATCAAAAACAAAACTCAAAAAAAAAATCGTTATTCGGACTCGTAGGGTCTTCAAGTTTTTGGACCGCCCGAATACACACCTGAGCTATAATAACATTGTGTAATTTACCTTCGTATTCTGACGATATGGTAGCGGCTTTTCATTGCTCTCCCTCAGTCTTACGAATTTTCAATCAGATCACTTGTCCTGACGCGAGTTTAACATTTTTACCTATCCCAAAAAGTGCACAATGCCGCTAAAGAAAAATATATTAAAACTTGGCAGCTTGCGTCAAATCCTGAATCGCGATATTGGAGATTTCACTGCTGTTAGCTATATATAGAAGTTCCGTATGTTATCTGGTACGATCACCTCGCCTGGTCGCCAGATCTTTCTTTTGTGATAGGGGGGCGCAAGACCTTGCCCTCCACAGTGGTGATGCTAATTACCTTTTAAAACATATAAGTAGTGGAATATTCAAATAGTCACATGCCATTGTTTAACCATTATTATTTACTAGCTGTCCCGCGCAACTTTGTATGCGTAATTTTTCCCCGTTTTTGCAACATTTCCCGTCGCTGCTCCGCTCCTATTAGTCATAGCGAGATTTTGTATAGCCTATAGCCTTCTTCGATAAATAGGCTATCCAACAAAAAAAGATTTTTTCAAATCGGACCAGTAGTTCTTGAGATTAGCGCGTTTAAACAAACAAACAAACAAACTCTTCCGCTTTATAATATTAGTATAGATTAAAGCTGTTATAACCAAATCAAAGCACAAATAGAAACCAATAATACCATTAACATTTGACTGCATAACATACATGGAATAGTTGGCATATATTTGGTACCGAAATGACACATTGTGGGTTGAAGTAACAAAGTTTTGTGGGTGATTCGACCGTGTGATTGTTAAAACTTTGTGGAGTGCGCTACTAGTAGAGCCGCTTTAACTAAAGTACGGTCTTTCTGAGAGCAGAGATGTGATGAAAGTGTATCTTTATATCGTAGAATACTTGTAATCGATAATCTATACTTATATTAAAAAGCTGTAAAGTTTCTTTGTTTATTTGAACGCGAAAATCTCACGAACTACTGAAAAAAATATCTTACTGTTGGATAACCCATTTATCGAGGAAGTCTATAGACTATATAGCATCACGCTACGATCAATAGGAGCGGAACAGCAATAAAAAAATGTTTAAAAAATTGTGTTATAAATGTGAATGTCACTCTGTCTGCCTGTCTTACCTTTTCACGCTTAAATCGCTGAAACGATTTAGATAAAATTTGGTATGGATACAATTTAAGTCTTGGGTCAAAAAACTATTCTATGTCCATTACATTTGTTAGTTTTAATCTCGGTAACGTATATTTACGCGGGTGGAGCCGCGGTCGACAGCTAGTGTAAAAAAATGGTTGTCTGTAAAGTCGGTTTACGGATGATAATTTTTCGTGATAACATCTAAGAAAACTTTATTGACTTTATAATAAACAACCACTTCAACCTATCAGCAGGCGGAATCACCATTTGCGTTTCTTTGCAACCACTCGATAACGTGACTGCTTAGCAACCAATCAATAAGGTGACCGTTGCTACGTGGCTGCTTAGCAACCAATCAATAAGGTGACCGTTGCTACGTGGCTGCTTAGCAACCAATCAATAAAGTGACCGTTGCTACGTGGCACTTTTTCGTGCGTGCATCCCGTCATCTATTTATAAGACATTATTATAATTAAAGTTAAAAAGAAATACCCAGCTAAGTAAAAAAGTACTTCTTAACCATTTTGTGACATGGTTTTGTGTGAGTTGTCCCTAGATATTATTATTATTTTTACTAGTTCCTAGGTTTTTATCTGGGGTCAGCGTAATATGTTCATTTTTTCTAAGTCTCTTCCGTCGTTGTCGAATCTAATTGTAATTTATTATTAATTTATCATCTTTCAGACAAATCCATCCACGTCATCTTTAATCGTCCTCTGATTATCTTACCACTAACTTTCATACTCATCACCGCCTCTTTCATCACTTTAACAAAACATAAACTAGCGTAGTTTGCATATAAACACTGTTTGACATAAAGTCATGAGGCATACGACTTTGAACTAACTTAAAGTAAACTAAGTTTGCAATAAGACGAATACAATATTACGTACAGTCACAGAATACAGAGAGTATAGAAGACAACAAGCATACAACTGGATAATTCGAGCGACGCTTACATAGACATCGCTAGAAAATCACAACTGTGCACTTTGTTCGGAAGGCGTGCTCGTGTGCGTGCGTCAAGAGCGCTTTCTATATAGTTTGTCTTGTGTACTCTCAGTATGTTGTGGTAAAATTGTAACTTTACTATTCGTCTTGATGCGAACTGCGGTAATAGTTTCGTCGTTTGAGGTATTTGGAGGAAATAGAATGTTAAATTAAGCATTCTTGATACTTAGGTACATCAGAGCATGTATTGTATACAAATACGAGTAAATTATATAAAAGAGACTAGCTGTCCCGCGCAACTTCGTATGCGTAAATTTTCCCCGTTTTTGCAACATTTCTCGTCGCTACTCCGCTCCTATTAGTCGTAGCTTGATGTTATATAGCCTATAGCCTTCCTCGATAAATGTAGATGTATTTATCCAACAAAAAATATTTTTGTAAATCGAACCAGTAGTTCCTGAGATAAGCGCGTTTAAACAAACAAACAAACAAACAAACAAACAAATAAACAAACTCTTCCGCTTTATAATATTAGTATAGATTTACGGCGGCAAACTACAAGAAATATAACAGGGCATTAATGTTTACGCAATCACAAGTAGGTACAGTTTCGATTTGAAATTTGAGATGACCAGGGGGTCAATTCACGTATTTAAAGCAGTTCAGTTGCAGTTATGTTTCGATTTAAACGGCTATTTTTGTATTCTTGTAACTTTGGGATCGATCTCAAAAGCTAAAATGGCCGTTTTAATCGAAACTTAACTGCAACTGAACTGCAACTGCACTGCTTTAAATACGTGAATTAACCCGCTGAGTGAGTATGCCTGCCCCCTGCGCTTAATCGTAAGAATGACGACGTCGGGTAAAATATGTACCTATTTAATGAGGAGCAAAGGTCTTGCTTGCATTAACGTATATTTTAATCCGTCTGCCATACCTAATGAATAATAAATAAAGTTTCGATCGGAATTATAATAACAGACCGATTAGAATGACATTATGGGAAGCATTATACTTGCCTGGTCCCTGACTCAGTGGCATTTGAGCAGATCAAGATATCTAGGTTAAGCAACGTTACCACCATGTCTCGGAGAGCACGTTAAGAGTTCAGTCCTGCGCCTAATCGTTTTTTTTTTCAGACAATAATTTAAGTAGATATCAATTTACTCCGGGGGCTGATCTAAAATCAATTCACAAGTTAATTAGTAATAATAATGATTTATTTGTTCCCGCCACAATATAGAAAAACATTACATTAAATTTTTATACATATAAATATTATTATAACATATTGTGGGAGACTGATGCCTAAGCTAGGCTCAGAGCCTGTGTTCCAGGACCACTATAAGGTCTCCACCCTTTATTCTCACATTTACCTTGTCTAAAATGGACACTGAATTTGCTTTACTATATAACAGTTATATTACAATATTAATAAATAAAACTGTTAGTATGTGTGTGTGAGTGTGTTTCTAAGATAGTGTGTAAAGGGGGGGGGGGGTGGATCAAACTAATCTCTCAGCGGTAGTGTCGGATTTCCGTCCCATCGGACTATGAGAGTGAGGGAATAGAGAGTGCACTTGTGTTTGCGCATACACTCTTGTTGGCTAATCTTTGATGAGATTGACCGCTGTAACTGACATCGATTAGTAGACCATTAAAATTAAAGAAAACTAGTACTAATTTCCAATCGGCCGATGTGACAAGAGTTAGAGTGCGCGCGCAGCCTACGTCAGTCGCCGACCGCGCGTGTCTGTCGCATACCTCAGAATTGGCGCCATACATTTTCATTCTCTGACTATTGTCACATCGGCCGCGCGCGTCAGCCGCTCGTCGTAAGCTGCGTGCTCAGAAATTTACCTTACAGGTTCTGGTATCTCTAATATTTCTATGACATTATTGAGTGAAGCTAAAATGTATCGAATCAGAAGCAGATAATATACAGTAGGATCAACGTAACTTGACCGGCTTGAAGTTGGCGAAAAGTGGTTGCGCAGATGCATTTTTTCGTAGTAAATGGTGACAGGAAGCGGGCGTGGGGCGGTAACTAAATCAAGAGAATTAGAGATGCGATTACGCATTACATTGTTATAATAAATATTACTAACTCATGCTTTTGTGATTTTTTTCGTAAAGAAATTATTTTTCAAACTTTCTTTAGTATTTACTGTAACTGTTCTAAATTAAACTTTTATAAACTCATATTATATAGTATTTTTATATTGTTCAATTAAAATTTTGTTAGTATTTTTAATCGATTAAACATAATTAATCGTTTTCGTAAGTAATTTTAGGGTCGCATCTCTATGACATGCGCGAAAGTGATATGAACCTAACTTCAATCCGGTCGAGTTACGTTGATCCTTCTGTACTTTTCAGTTCGATGGTCGTTATTGGATGCAGTTTCATAATTCGATCTTCTGCGATTTTATTCCACGTCCTTTACACAGAGTCTGCACAATGCCCACTCCGTTCGTAATAAAACCTTGGTTTTACACAAACTGTCCACTGTTATTTTTGGTTGTTAGAACCGGAACGAGATAACGCTCTATTGTATCATATAAAACTTGTGTCTAGCTCCCGAACAGCACGTAATTGAGGAGCGAATGCCAGAAATAAGTTTTTATTGTGTTGTTACTATACGGAAAATTGTTATGATTGGTATGGCTATGATTTGTTAGTATTTTGTTTACATATTTTTGGAAATTAAAAGGATAGATATCGTCAACAAGTGCTTTTTCGGTCAACTTTATTTAGAACCCACACCGATCGGTAACCACACTTTCCATATCGGGAAGGAGGCTAAGAACGTCGTCATTCTGCAACCTAACATAGATGATCAGGGTTTTGTGACTACGGTTAAAATAATATTAATAATTACAATCAAATTACAATCTATTGGCTTGTTTGCAAATCCCTTTTGGAAAAAAAGCCAATAGATTGTAATTTGAGAGAATATTATTATTTTAATATTCATTAAATTGTATGGACTCCCTTAGGATAAAAACCTCTTCCAAGGAATGTCAGTATTCATTATTTATGACTGTGATTGTCCAGTTTTGACCCGCCAACTCTACTATCTCGCCTACCCATCTAGCGTTAGGCCTGCCTCTGCTTCTAGTGCCTTGTTGTCCGTTCCATTTAATTACTCTCCCTGTCCATCTGTCGTCTTTAAATCTGACCATTTGACCTGCCCACTTTCATTTTCTTTGAAGTGAGCAGGTTAAAGCATTTAATTTAGTTTTTTTTTTTCCGAATTTCGATATTTCTTACCCTGTCTTTCAATTTTACACCCAGGAAACTTCTCTCCATTCTTCTTTGGGAAGTCTGGATTTTGTTCCTAGTCTTGTGATCAAATGTCGAAGTCTGAAAACCGTTGGTAAGAGGTAGTATTTCAGAATCCATGAATTTTTTTAGTTGGTAGTTTACTTGCTACCGACGACTTCGGGTAAAATAGGTATTAAAAAAAATATCAGTACCATTAAAGGACAGAAACTAATGATCTATTTGTTAAAATAAAAGCCATATTAATTTGATTTCAAATGTATAAAACAAAAACGTGCTAACGTAAAAGTATTAAAGCGCTTTGGGCTTTTGTGTTATTTACAAGGGTAGACTGACGTGGTTTTTATTTTTATTATCCCAGCTTAAAATACAGTAACTATTTTTACCAAGACTTCGATATTAACAAGTTTCTCCACTTTGGCCGACAGACTCACATGTGGTAAACCGCAAACTGCTGGACGTGCCACAGTTCGAGCGACCAATCGGTAACCACACCTTCCATATTGGGAAGGAGGCTGTTCTTGGATGTTCTGTCATTAATCTGGGAAAACATAAGGTAAGTTTTTCATTAAATTCACTTATATGTAGAATGCACCCAAAAAGTTGTGGTAGGCCAAAAAAACTTTGAGAAACGGATGAGGAGACCTTTGCCCAACATGAAATTATATGTCAAAAATTTGAAGCCTCTGTCTGCATGACAAAGATAATAACAGACACTACCAGATTCTTCAAATTAAAAAGTTAACGTTATGAATTTATTAGATATTATATACTTACAAATTTAAAATTATAATTTCTACACATGACATATTCTGAAATCTCGACATGTATACTGTATTTAATTGATTCTCACTTTGTTTTGATTTCTTAGATTATAAAATAATATTAATTAATTTGCATGCTCAAAGCTGTTTATGGTGATTCTTTATATTACTATTATTGTTACATCATTTGTACCCATATTACGCAAATAAATGGAATTGAATTGAATTGAATTGAATTGAATTGAATTGAACGTTTTGAATACCTAGTTGTCAAATTATTTAATAACTCTGGAAACCTGTTTAACTCTTTCTATGATACTTGAACCTTCATTCAAACGAGTGAGATAGATTGGTACAAATGTCAAATACTTATATTTCAATTGGAATTTATATCTTCACTATTATTAGTAAAAATGTCATATCAAAGTTAACAAGAAATCTAAAACTTTTGTTATTTAAAGTGTAAAAAGTAACTCTGAGAATCAGTTGTTTCTAAAAGTATATATTCATATATTTTTAAACTGTAACATTTTTAAGAGAATTTACTGTATAAACAGCAAAATGTAGACTTAACATTTCCTAGGTCCTAGACAGTGTTGGCATTTGCGCTGTCAGAGCATTAATTCCCTTGAGATCTCAAAAAGGCTACCTACTGTCTTATTCAATAGTAAGAACCCAAGTTATTTTACGACGGTCTTTTTGCAAAATCCTTTTAGACGGGCTACGCGTTTTAAATAAACTAAAATCATTATCGAAACATTTACTCGCATTTTTTTACTAGGAAATGATATGATAAATGTAAAAAATGATAGGATAAAACTGAAAAAAATATTCACACTGTGTCACATTAAAAATCTCGATACACGAGACGACAAGTTTATATATTTTTTAAACGGCTGAACAAATGTTCCTAAAATAACCACAAATAGTGATTAAAAAAGCTTGCTGATAAAAACAAAAAAATGTTTTCAAAGATAACTTTGTCAGTAGGGTAGGACTTCACAAAGATACAAATCATGGATTCGAAGTTCACCTAGACTTGGAACAACACACATCACACAAAGTGGTTTCCCGTTTGGGAATCGAAACTACGACCTCTTGCGCAGCAGTCGCACTACCGCCCACCGAGGCAGCCAATTCAATTCGCTTGGGCATTCGATCTTCTGGTTTGGTCTAATTTGAGTCGCTTTAAATTCATATTTCAGTTCGTCCCGGCAATTATTATTTAAACGCGCGTACCATCTTTTCCTTAGCATAAATAAAGACTAACTTTAGTACCCCATTGTAGGACGACATTAATTCTTTCAAAGTAATTACAGTTTGCTTATAGCCTCTCTAGAGTTACAGCCACCATTAGCTCGTGCTGTGGCAAACATGAATGTGCTAGTACACTCCTTTTAGTACTGTAGTGTAGTGAACCTAATAAACTACATTTTCACTATCAAAAGTTCGAGGCTCAGTGGCGACCGAGCAGGTTGACAGATCAGCGAGTGCTGTCGGCACATTAATGAGTGACTGTTTTCGAAAAATGTTGTAAGCCTCCGAGTCTCGTAAAGAGTGTAAGCTGTTGACCCGACGCCTAATTTCTCTCCGGTCCTGTCGGATACCTATTAGACTACCAACGTGAACCTAATCCAGGTCTTTACTCACTATGTTTTTTTTCGTTTTCGCGGCAAGCCTGTGTGAACTGGCTCATCCGCGGTGCGCTCAAAGATATTCGCGCGCATGCAAGATGCATTTTTAAGCGCAGCTCTCTTTATACCATTATGACAAGATTTTGACAGTTAAAAGCGCGGGTTAGACGCGAAAACGAAAAAAAGATAGTGAATAAGGACCCTTAACACACCATTGAGCTCAGCTGGAAGGGCTCAACAAGAATCTGTCTGTTAGTAATGTGGGACCCAATCCCAAATTGCAAGTTATCTTTAAAATAAACAATAGTATATTTTATTCGCCTATAAATGACAATAACATCAGGAGAGTTAACAGCATCGCAAAACATTTCAGTACCTATTTGGCCCTTAGTTTGAAACTTTATCTAACCACAATACAGTTTCCCACGTGTAAGGACGTAACAGCTAACTAAGAGATTACCTTTGTATTTGTTTCTTTTGTAGCTAATCTACTCTCGGAATCTAAAATGCTATCGAATTATTTACTAGTACAACTTTACTAATAGTAGAGTTGTACTAGTAAATAATTCGATAGAAATCAATGCGATAGTTTGTAATGGATTGTATTGTATAGATGTCTATACCTACCTACTCTTTTACGCAAATGACTTAAACCGTAACACACATAATAGACTAGATATTATAATTATATTTTGATATTTACTTCGTACTACTAATTCATACACTCCGTCATATATTGATGGATTTGTAAAAATCTTTTTTTGTTTGAAAGAGATAGATAATCATTATATTTTCTTATACATTATAATTATTTTATTTTTCACATCATCATCATCCTTCATTTTAAAATTTAATTTCAGATTTCAGAAGTATTTCAGCAGTTGACATTTGGCTTTTGTAACTTAGATTAATTACAAACCGACCACTAAAAAGTGAAAGTTGGTGCCAAATAGAACATAAAAACTACTTTTTCACGGCACCTACTTCAAAATGTTTATTTATTTTGTTGTTGTTTTATTTTATTTTATCCTTTTTAGTTGCGTCGTATTTATTTTTGAAGTCGGTTATATTTTTTAGTAAAAACTTTTTTCATAAAATAACGCATTAGCTGCTTACTCGTTTTACAGTTCTCCAAATTAGACATTTCATGTATTCAGTAACTGTTGTTGTTGACTGTACAACTAACTACGAGTAAGTACACACCTACTTACGCAAACCTACTAACGTCTATCTCAATGAATCCACTACTTACATTCAAGGATTACAGTACCTACATCTCGTTAAAGAAATAACTGTGTTACACATGAATGTACATTTATATGGAGTATATATACTAAACATTTTCTTGCTATATAAGATCCTGTCCCTTTTCATTTCTTTATATTCTATCTCTTTCTAAGACTTTAAAGACAAAGAGGTACGATAAGAGACAGAATATTCTTCGAACTTTTCGCTTTTTATATTACTATATTCTCATTTTATCCGCTGTATGACTTAGTAAGAGATAGAGCTTCCGACTACATTTTCAAAGCTAAATGTTTTGACGATTTCTTGAAGAGACAGGAAAAATTGAGTCTGTACCTACTTAGAAGTAAAATTGTTGACATTGATATATATCTATCTCTCTTATCTGGGCGGATGTCCAGATGTCGAGGAAAGAGATATAAATATATCCAAAAGTAAGTCAAGGTCAAATATATCGACTTCAAGTACGTGTGTGTGGTCTCCATTTGCAAATACTTTCATGGTGCCACCTACATTTCTACATTAAAGCTAAAATCTTCCCTGGAGTCTTTGTTTTTACTGTACGAGTAACTGTAAACTTCCAACGGGGAGACATTTCTACTGCCTTCATTATAATAAAAGTAATTAACACCGAGAGCTATTCTCCTTAATTATAAACAGCGGTTTGATAATTTAATTAATTGAATTTCTTAGAAAAAACAAAAGGAAATAGGGTTCTTGTTTACGTGATTTTGGATGAAAGATTGCTTTGTTCACACGCTTCCGTTCAAAGCGAGATTTAACGGCACGAACACGAGCCCAAGTGTGTGAATGTGCTGCTCGGTTGTTTGTGAACAGCTTCCATTTTTAGAATATAACTTAATTTATCGGCAAATATTTGAATATTTGCCGATAAATTAAGTTTAATAATAGTTATTCTTCTCCGACAATGGTATTGGATTTTGGTAAGAATTATAGCTTTTTCAAAGACTATTCATATTATAAGAATCCATTTTTTGTGGCAAAACTTACAAACATACTTTTAACTTTTTTTTTTACTTTTTATTTTAAAAAGATAACTAGCAATGTATCCCACATTACTAGCAATCAGTGGGTTCACGTCGGTAGTATGATGGGCAGGATTAGAACCCATTAAGCTACCGCCGCATTACAATGGTTAGGTACAAAAAAACCGACACGATACTCGAAACCAACATTTACGAATCTGTCTCTTGTCTCATGAAGCCTGTACCGTATTATAAATCGAACTCATGATCCTTTGCACACTTACGATCTCCCACCACGTCATCGAGACAGTCAATCATCAATTATAAGGTATACGATAATATCTCTCTCTGCCTCTAGACAAGTGGTATAAATGCTATTCGAATAGAATGTCAATCGATTTGTTGCCAGCCTTCTCGAATAAATAATGTGGGTAAGGTTTGAATACGCGTCTCACTTAGCTAAGAGTTCGCGTTTTAATATTGGTAGAATTATTGTATCTGTCCCTGTCTCTGTGGCGCGGTGGGAGTGTATCCGACTGCTACGCAAGAGGTCGTGGGTTCGATCCCCACCCAGGATAAAACTTTGTGTCATGAGCACGATGGTTTATTCTGTGTCTGGGTGTTATTTATCTATAATATGTATATATTTAGAAATATATAAGTATGTTTATCAATTGTCTGGTTTCCATAGTATAAGCTCTGCTTAGTTTGGGATCAGATAGCGTTGTGTGAGTTGTCCCTAGATATTATTATTATTAAATATAAGATTTGCGGTTTTGTGCATGCGACGACTTCATTTTATTCGATTAGTTTATGCCACTTGTCTAAGGGGGCAGACAAATATTTCTAGCAATGTTTGCTTCTGTGGCGCGGTGGAAGTGTGTCCGACTGCTACGTAAGAGATCGTGGGTTCGATTCTCACACGGGACACCACTTTGTTTGATCCACAAATTGTTGTTTGGAGTCTGGGTGTACTTTGTGTCCGTGACTTGTATGTTTGTAAAGTCCCCCGCGACACAAGGCTTGTAAACTACCGCGGGAGTCGTCTTTAAAAAAAAATTTTTCAGCTAAACAAGACGCGAACTCAACCCACATTATTTACTCGAAAAGGCTGTAAGAGTTAGAAAAACCTTTGTCCATTAATATTTATTTGAGTGCTATACAAGTTACGTAATTAAAGGGCCCGCGTTAATCTCAATTGCTCGGCCAAATGCACATGGCTTATAATGTGTAGACGTAAGTGGGTAGTTAATAATAAATTTCGCCCCAGTCTCATTTCGGCGAACAAATGTTCTGCCGTGATCTCACAAAATACAAAAATTACAGAAGGAAAACTATACACGTACTTCGCTTCGAATGCACGCATAGACAGAATCGCGGAATATTTGCGGAACAAGTTGAGAAGACGTACTTATGTGTACAGCTGTGTTGTGAGTTCAACGAGCACAGCTACTAGCATCTCCGTCTTCAGCTCACGGCTGTAATGACAGAAGGACCTTAGCTGACTGGAATGTTAAGCAGAAAAATACAAGCGCACGATGGCCTAAACATGACGCTAAAAACCAAATGCTCAAATGCTTTGAGAAGCTGTTAACTCTAATGCTAAACAGCAGCGTCCAAAATACTTTGACCACGACTCAAAGTTAAGTATCGTTTGACTATTCAGGGGTAAATGCAGTTGCGTGAGCGATGTTTATGTGTGCGTTGCTCGAGTGCGCATTGTGTGAAGCTTCTCTTCTGTACTTATAGTGTTTCGTGGTAATTATGTTCTCAATTCAAACACAGGAATCAAGATAATGGAATATATTTGTAACTTAATGGAATTTTGGATATGTTGTAATTAAAAGAATGGAATAGTGGATGACTGTTTATATTCTATGTAGGTATGTTACAATGGAGTACAATGTATCATTCTGTTTGAGACTATTTAGTTAGTAGAATATTAGTACAGCTTTGTTTTGGGTTGATAGAACAAAGAAGCTTAGGAATTATAGGGAGTTGGTTCCTGTATTTTATAGATAATGTTTCTGCTCTCTTATTATATTACAAAGGAGTTATTTTTCTTTGTATTTAGTTATCTCAAGTTATTTGATTTATTATGTTAGTACATACTCGTTTTCTCATTCTCATTGGAACTAATTCGATTTAAGTGAGGCCAAGGGTCTTAAGGTCTTAAGTTATGAAAAGGCAAGTTGGCTTTAAAAACCAATTCAGTAATGTGACTACCTCAGTGGCGTAGAATTTATTTATTTATTTATTGCACAATGTTGTTACAGGCAGTCCTTAAACATAGGTACATAGACCCCGTAAGGGTGCTGCAAAACTTACAAATTAATTAAATTAATAACTAGATATTAAGGAAAAAAATAAAAACAAACTAAGTTAATAACTAGATATTAGGTACTACATAATATTCACAAAAAAATTGTAGGAGTGTATACGATTGTTGCGCAGGTTCCATTTCCATTCGGGAAGCCCTTGGAGTTTATAAATTACTGTAGGAGTTTAGGTGTGCTTTATGTCCGTCGAATTATACAGCATGATTTTTAATATACCAATAACTCTCACTCGTGGCTTCTTTATATTATACAAAATCACTTTGTAGTATAAGTTTTGAAAAATATTTTGTATCACATAACTACCTACCAAAGTCTATGAGACCCTGGTTTAAAATCGATGTTTATTGTCAGGTTTAGGGAATAAACCTCACAATAATAATAATAATATACTAATATTATAAAGCGGAAGAGTTTGTTTGTTTGTTTGTTTAAACGCGCTAATCTCAGGAACTACTGGTCCGATTTTAAAAATTCTTTTTCTGTTGGATAGCCCATTTATCGAGGAAGGCTATAGGCTATATAACATTGCGCTACGACTAATAGGAGCGGAGCAGCAATGAGAAATGTTTAAAAAACGGGGAAAATTTAGGCAGACGAAGTTGCGCGGGACAGCTAGTAATAATAATAATAGTAACTCTTTTATTTCAGACACAGTCAGTTGTTAGTATACATGATTTTAAAATAACGAATGTTAGTGCTTAGGTATATCTATGTTACATGTTACAACCACCGCGCGACATTTGCATGTAGGCGAATTTAATGAATTCAAAATTCCTTATTCACAAGATGCAAAACAACTCTTGTGATACGTCGGGATCTTACACATTTTTATTATTTATTATTATTTATAGTTCTTTGTGCTACACAAAGCACTATAAATAATAAAAATGATTTATTCACTTAGGAAGCAAAATACTACGCTTGTGAAAAGTCGATTCTACATTTACTGGTAATGCCTGTTCGCAAACAATAGGTAAAGCCGGATAAAAGAACCTGGCAACAAAAACTCACGGCCACTCTTTTCAAATTGCCAATTTTATAATGTTTTAATGTTTATAAACTTGATATGGGGGTAAGGTGCTGCGATTAATATACTATACACCATGTTAAAGAACTGATGCAAACTGTATTATCAAAAAGTTGAAACATGATCATGATGACATTCAGCATCGGGCTGTCCTACTGATCTGCTACTATGAGCAGTATGCTGTTGGGGCTGTCGCGTACCCTGCGCATGATGGATAAATAGCCTGTAGGTTGTTAAGGTCATAACTCCAAAAATAGGTGGTAGGTAGTTAAGGAATAAAACATAATATATATTGTTTTTTTTAACTGATAATGCAAAGTTGCATGTTTGGAGGAGGCCTTCACCCAATGATGGGGTTACTACAAATTATATTATTTAGGTATCTATAATCTAACCAAGTTAGCTAATAATAATAGTTAATATTATATAGTATATTATGTAATAATAGTAAATAAAATAGTAATAGGTAAATAATATAAAAAATAAATAAGAATAAGTAGGTATTAAGATCAATTAGTTAAGCGTTTAAATAGTATATAGTGTCAAAACAAGTATATTAATACTAGTAAATAAAACAGTAAATAGCTACATATACTACGGTTAAAGATAAGGAAATGTAAAATTAATTTGTAGGAAATAAAAGGCTTTTTTTTATTTATTTTTTTATTTTATTTTTATTTTTTTTTATTTTTTTTATTTTTATTTTTAATGCAAAGTTATTATGTGTAATGTGAATATGCTAAGAGTGGTAGCTTATTAGCATGTTACAAATCAACCTGTATACAATCTCATCGTATGAATTTGACCACAAAATGTTTATTTGTTGTTAAATGTTAGTAGCTGTGGTTTCGCAGTTTAGTGGAGATTTTCATCTGTAGGTAATAGAAGAAAATCTCCATACAACGCCAAAACAACAGCTGCAGTGCTGACAGAGTGTCTTAGAAAAATATTGATTTATTTTTCTTAACATTTTCAATACCAGTTAAATGAACATTTTAAGTGTTCAGCTTCATCTTAATAAATAAATCTTTTTCCATTGAAATAGTTAAGCAACAAATAAAAGGATATTACAGAGCTAATTTGCCGTGAGTACTGCAATACTCAAGTTAAGTACTGTAGCGTACCGTCAGCATAATAGGCATGAATTGAAAATGAAATTTTGAATAAGTAAAAAGGGCAGCAACCTATAGAGTTGCAAAGTAGACTTCGTAATTTTCTTTTATAACTGGCAAAGCAAAATTGTGAACCCTGTGTTAATAAAATATCAGATTTTTGTAAGTGATATTAAATGGTCTGCTATTGTCAACTTTCTGGATATTACAAAGGTTTTTTAAATTCGATTTGTAGTAAAATTTAATTGTTTATTTTATCGCCATTTTTTTAATTACCATAAACATCGCATGTATGTTCTTCTATATGGATGTATGTATCTGAACTATTTCGAAATAGCTGAATCGATTTTGATGTTTATTTTGAGTGAGTGTCTGGATGTCAAAACACTTGCCAAAATCCAGCTGATTGCTAAATAAGCGCAATCATTCTAGATTTTATAAAAATGTTTTACATCATGGAAGTTGTTACATACTAATGTAACAACTCAAACAATACAATAACGTCACTTAGTTTTATTCGTAACGTACCCAGCACTGAATACTGGGCTGATTAAGAAAAAAAATGGTACAGATGTAGCTAGGGAAAGGTTATTGACTTTTTATCGGGATCCAACAAACCAGAGTGGGCAGAAGTTAACTTTTAAAAACGTTTTTTGTGCCGTACTTAAGTCCTCAGTCATTTAGACTTAAAGACACAAGACAAGTAATAAAAAACCAAGACCAATACATCTCTGTCACTCGTACAGTGACTATTACAATACAATTGTCTGCAGACCGTACAAAAGGCTCAATCTTCCACACGTTGTGTTATGTCTCATTCAAGCCGGCTTATATTAAATACCTCGAAAAATGTTTGTGCTCGTGATATATTTAATTAATTAGAGCTTTATTGTGGACTAATTAAATACGTTACCTCAAGGTGTTACACGTTGCTTGTTTATTATCAACTTTTGTTAAGATAAATATGTTCTTAGAAAGGTTTGACTTTGTTTTATTTGGAACGAAGTTCCTTATCGCGCGTTACGAAAGGGGGCTAGACGGAAAAAAGTAAGACCAAAAGTTGTAACGACACTTTTTGCTATAATTGTAAGCCGTGCGTCGTGCGCGTGTTTCTCTGTCTGTCTATTTTCGATTCATTTTTCTATTTCGCATTGAACAGTGTGGTGTCGCGGCGATGATAAAAAAAAATATATATATTACAATTCCTTCACTAATTAATCGAAAGGAACTTCGTTCCATCCGGGTGTCCCTTGACACCTCTCAAGTTTTTTTATTTTTATTTAAGTTAAGCAGTTGTACTCCTGGGGAGTTGACACAAATGCTTATCGCGCTTGACATCGCAAGCCTCGTGGTCGGGCTTCATATGAATAACAGACTGCATCACAAAATCGAAGTGGGAGCAGTAGTGGTTGCATACGGCGATGAGTATCTCTATTTGGGCCAAATATTATTTTTTCAGGCGAGACGAGATAAAGAAGTTGTAAGACGCACAGATAATACCTGGAAAAGCTATTGGTCAGGGAAAGATATCATTAAGGGCGATCTTCCTCTATTCCTTAAAAAGAGACTTCGCAAACATGGTCCCAGACAATTCAGCAAAGGTCCACACTCGAGGTATGCCAAAGAGCAATGGAAAGGAGTATTCAGGGTATCAAATAGATAGACCGGATTAGGAATACCACAATCCGTTCCAAAACTCACATCACTGATGTCACCCGAAAAGCTGCTTATTTGATACTATAATACCGTGTGGTGCCGGCTTATGAATAGTACCCATCTTTTCCCGTGGGTGTCGTTAAGGCGACTAAGGGATTTCACACTGAAAGACGGGCAGCAGCGTCCTTACTGCGATCGCCAAGCGTGGCGATTATGGCTAATACCCCCAGGATATACATATAATAAGTTGGTTCTTCTGGGATGGACCGTGCCCAGTAATGGGACGTCATATGGGATGATATAAAGTTTAGATATTTGGAAATTTATTGTCCAAAGTATATTTATTGTTGTATCAACCCATTTGTCACTGCCTATTGGCAATATCAAACTATAGCCACAAATTACCGAAAGTCCAGAAACTATATACCGAGTTTGATCGTCTGGTGAATTGAAATCGCTATTTTCTTTTACAAAGTAGTATTATGTTTCCGAGATGTTTCCAACATAAAATGCCTAAAATGTATTTGCACCAAATATGATTATTATTTAGCACCAAACAATCAAAGTAATATTTTACCATATTTATTAATGATCATGAATCACAATTGTACCTACTACATATCTAAAAATGAACATGTAGATATTATACTATACACGACTGTTATACGTTTCTATAAACACACATTTTGTTAGTCCCACGAGCGTTATAAGGCCCGTATAAACATCATAAATTTCTGAGCAAACATTTATAACGCAAATGCTAAATGAAGAATTTGAATCACGCGCAAACTCCCAAATTGATTTGGTACTCGTCAACAATCACATTTAAATCCTTGGTCACGTAGTGGTTTATTGTGAACCAAAAGTTACAATGGCCTGGCGCGAATAGTAATCTCTTTGGGTAATGTTATGTAATTCTTGAAAATTGCCGATTCCCTCGGCCGGAGTGTTTAGAGTTGAATGGAATCTGCAACTATGCCCGACTTTACATTTAGCTCCTTGTTGATGTGCATTTTGTTGTATTAAATAAGCTAGCAACCTAGTTCATGTTTTTAAAGGTAAATGACTCCCATAGAATAGATTGAAATTTATCTGAGAAGCCATCTTACAGCGAGTGTAACAGAAATTGGATTTGCAAATTTTTTAATCATGTTATTCTTTTATTTTATTAAAAGAAAAAGACAAAATTCGCTAGTTTAATAGTGTTATAAACGTGTTCCGAAAATGGAGGTTAGTATTTAAAAGCGAAATATCATTCACTTGTTGATTCAATATGAAATCTCAAAACTACTAAACCAAAGGAATTAAAACTTGGCTAGCAGATAGTTTGTAGATAGTAGATGCTAGATAAGAATAGTTTTTTTTTGTGATTACCCTTAAAAGGCAGTCACAATTCAAATGGTGAAAATGTAGAAAAAAAAAAAAATTTTACATCGTAATGTCACTGTATGAACCATTATCACAATCATGTCATAATTCTACCATAAGGGCCCAACACCACTTGTCGAATGTGTGGATCATTTGCACCAATGTTGGGACGAACGTTATTTTATATCCACACGTTGGACGTGTGGCATTGGGACCAACATGTGGAGAAGGCGTTACTAATCCAAAAAACCTTCTAATGTTATACGACGCTAAACATATAATGTCAAATCCCAGCAAAGCCATATTATTACATCGGATATCATTCGACACTCTAATTAATACCCCTTTTATTCCACCATAAACAGAACATAAAACCTTTTAATGAAACGTAAATATTATCTAATAAAGTATAGCACCATTTTCGCGGCACCTAATATATCTTTATAGGTTAATATAATCTTTAATATGCAGCCGGAAATATGATTATCATCTCATACAAACAGTGTTATTATACGCGATCCGATATGGGTTAGTGTTGGGTCGTTGTTTATTCTCTATTCGATTGGAATCGTAGTCGATTTAATCGATAAATCAGCTAAGGTTCATATTTGCTACGTATATTTCAAAGTCATATTTTTCTATTTCTTCTTTATAACGTTTTTATTTATTTAAGGTTTACCAACAGATGTTACAGTTAGTGCTTACAATAACTTGCCTATTTAAGTAAATTTTATGAGTACTGTACATTTAAATATAGGTAAACACTACGTGCAAGGTGTTTTACAACATGTGTTTTGTGTTTTAGTTTTTGTCAGTACTTTTATTTCCAACAAATCCGATTTAAAAAGATATCGACCTACTAAGACCCCCGTAACCGACGTTAAAATTCAATTTCCTGCCTAAACTTCTGTTAACTTATTGGTCAAGTGTAACTGAACACGGATCCTAATATGTATTTCCTTCTATTGTCTATGTCAATCTTATATATAAAATTCTCGTGTCCCAATGTTCGTTCCCATACTCCTCCGAAACGACTTGACCGATTTTTATGAAATTTTATATGCATATTCAGTAGGTCTGAGAATCGGCTACTATTTATTTTTCATATCCCTAAGAGTTTGTTTGTTTGTTTGAACGCGATAATCTCAGGAACTATGGGGCCGCATTGAAAATGTATGTTATTGTTGAATAGCCCATTTATCGAGGAAGGATATATGTTATAACATCACGCTACGACCATTAGGAGCGGAACAGCAATGAAAAATGTAGTAAAAAAAAAGGAAGAAAAAAAGGGAAAATTTACGCAGACGAAGTTGCGCGGGTCAGCTAGTTATTTTATAAAAGACAATAAACTAACCAGTAAATGTACCTATTTGATATAATACTACATATTTTAAGTACTTCTTTATAACTAGACATACACATCATAATATACCGATTTGTCAAATATATTGGTATAGAAAAATCGACTACTCGACTAAACAAACACCATAGCCCAACACTGCATGCTCGTTAATTTTATACGTTTGTAAGGGACTTTCTTTATTAAATGCAGATATAATTAGGAACATTAATGTCAACAATGAAATAAGAGACAAAATTAATTTTGCCCCGTCTAGAATACCTGCGTCGTTGTAATTATGTTTTGTTAATGTTCAAAGGGTAGGCAATGGTTTTGAGGTTGGCAACAAAAAACACTGGAGCACAGAAGGCAAAGCTTTCTACATACTTAGATCAACAGTAACGAAGACACGCAATCTCGAAACATCTTAACTGGTGGTAGGTTTAAGTCATAGGGTGTCTTTGTGGGTGCCACCGCAGTTTCAGTTTCTCTTCTGTGAAATTATAGTGATGCGAATGCATTACTATGTTTCGGTTGAAGAGCACTGCAGGAATTACTGGGCAAATTAACCTTACAATCTAATATCTCAAAATAAAGAAAGCGGTGCAGTGACTACAGGATATTTGCGGAAAAAGAATTTGAGTAGCGCTGATGCTGATATGGGTTTGAATGTCGCCATCATACCATCAGGTCCGTGACCTGCTTGTCTTTTTATTCAGTTTCATAAAAAAAACCCTTTTGCGTCAAAATGATTCTAGATTCCGAGTTCGTGAGCGATGTAGATATATGTGTGCGTTGATCGAGCGTGTTTTTATTAAACTTTCCTTCTGTAAGGGCTTTCCATGTTTTGTGGCAATGGTTTTGAGGTTGGCAACATCTGAGATATTTTTTGCTAAGGTCACCTTTGTTTAACTTTAAAAGGTGAAGGTAAATGTAAATAAGTTGGCTTTGTTTTAACAGATCCTTGATTAAAGTCAATGCCGTTTCTTTTTTGTTTTCTCTTTTCAATTGTTTTGACGATGCCAATCGTATCATTTTGAAATAGTAAAGTTTCGAGTTACAGTCGTTTCTTTATAATTTTTGTGTCCTTTTTTTTGTTTAGAGAATTTTTAGTTAATGTCTAGTACATATTACAGTGTGGTGAGAGTTCAGTGTAAAGTGATTCATTTAACTTTTTGCTTCGTTCATAATCAATAAAAAACTTGTCCAATACTGACCCTCTATATCCTTCATATATTCGTAGCGTTAAGGTCACGGAATTAGGTACTGATAATTTGAAGCCAATTTTTTCGGAAGACTCCTTGAGACTCCTTAAATGTGTGCGAAATCTTTGTGTGTTGCTCGAACGTGCGCTGTATGAATACCCACATCGACTTGTATAGTAATGGGGGCTTAGACAAGAGGCATTATTTTTGTGGCGAATTCGCTAACGCCTACAAGAGGTCGATTCCAAACGATCGTTCGCAACAAAATGTATATGGCCTTCACCTCAAACGTCAAATTCTGAAAAAATAAAATCCGCTATTTTGTTTAGTTTTCGACGTGGTCTCACCGTTCGCTAGATGAGAAATCAATTGAATGGAAAAAATAGCAAAGATACTGTCAATAGTGAAACTTATCAACGCATCGACTTGGATTGACCACGTGACCTATTTCAATTCCATACATTTATTTCCATCGACATCGCTATTCGAATTGGAATTTGTCTAGTCCCCCTGGTACACTGGACATGTTACCGCCGCCAATATGGAAGTTTATACTTCTTCTGCGTCTCGGCATACGTAGTGTAGGACGTCCTCAGGCCAGGTGGAGTGATGATCTACGCAAAATGGCTGGCAGGAGCTGGATGCGAGAAGCCGAGAATAGAACAAAGTGGCGTGCAATTGGAGAGGCCTATGTCCAGCAGTGGACTGCGATAGGCTGATCGTATCGAGGTCTGATACCAGCTTAAGAATAGTCCTACGTCCAGCAGTGGACTGCGATAGGCTGATCGCTATATATATAAGTTGGTACCAGACCTCGATACGATCAGCCTATCGCAGTCCACTGCTGGACATAGGCCTCTCCATCTCTTTACAATGGTATCGTCAAGGCGTCAGGGATTTCACACTGGAATACGGGCAGCAGCGTCCGCTGCGTACTTTAAAGCTTTACTCGCTTGCCTAGCGTGGCGATTATGGCAAATGCTCCCAGGATCTATAGTAAATAGGTTCTACTGGGGAGACCCGTGCCCAGTAGTGCGACAGCGTATTAGTACTATAGAGGTCAGAGTATGCCTAGCTTTAACCACGCACTCATAAACATCGTTCTGGACACGGGATTGTAGACCACGTCAGATGTTTTGTTCGGAAGGCGTCACGGGATACCATGTCCGAGAGCGATGTCTATGTGTGCATTGCTCTTGTAAGTATTAAAGGTTTGTAATCGCTTGTCACCGACCCGTCTGGTGTCGGTTTATGATACGCAAATGAAAGAAGTTTGCGGCAAGCGCTTGCCACCGACCCGTCGGTGTCGGCTTTTGATACGCAAATGAAAGAAGTTTGCGGCAAGCGCTTGCGACCCACACACAATGTGTTTCTAGAGATCTAGAGTTTGCGACAAGTGGTAAACGTGTGGATTCGGCATAAGTTGTGACTGCCAAAACAATATTTTTTTCTGATTTGTGTTAATCTGTGTGTTTTGCATTTCAATTCTCATTATTAAAACTCCTAGTAACCAAAATCATGTATTAGGAAGGCAATGTTTGTTTAAATTAATGATACTTGCAAAACCTTCGCTGTTATATTTTCCATGTTTAAAATATTCATATTCTTAAAGCCTATTTTAAATTTGTTTTGAGTGAGCCAGACTACGTTTATTAATGAAATTGTGAAAGAAACTTTATTAGCTCGAGGCTAACTTCAAAATTTATTCCACACGGAACGATTGATCATATTTAGAAGAATGGGATAACTAATTATTTTATTAAAATTTTCTCTCCATATGAAATGTCCACAATAATTATGCTTTCTTTAATTATATTAGAATATTATCGGAACTTTATCGCGTGAAATAAGGTACGAACCTTTTATTTACCCGAAGTTTCGATCGAATTGCACCGATCGTGGTTACGGGTCGACTACTTACTACTACTACCTTTAAATATTTCACGCGATTATATCCCGATAATATTCGAATATGTGTAAACATCTGAAGTTTAAAAACAATTGTTTAATTATGTTTCAATTTGTTATTTTTAGATTTGGGGAAATAACCATGTCACACAGCTTTCGCAAATTATGTAAGTGCCTGTCTAAGACTGTCTAATAAAAAAATGTACGGAAACATTTGGATCAGACAAAAAGCTTAAAAAATGTTCAAAACAAACTTCTTATTACAAATAGTTGCGTAAGATCAAAAGATTAACCTTACAAATCCAAGGTCTCAATATATTCCAAAAACTCATAAAACATAAAGATTAATAGCAAAAGGTATCCTACAGAATTCCTTTCGTTATTAATCCGATTCATTAATCAATTATTACAATTTATTCCACTTGAAATCTGACTAGTAATCGTTGTAATAAATTAATACTACCTACGATGTGAAGATTAAAATATCTGTTATCCTTCGTTAGTGGAACAAATACTATTGCAACAAATAACAAGAGTCATCTTGAACGGTGGTCCAATTTAAAAGGTTTTTTGTAATAAGCTTTTGTAGTTTGTTATGTATTTTTGAGCGGCTAAATTGAGAAGAATGAATGTAATCTAGGTGCAAATCTCTGGTTTATACTATCTACTATCTATTACCCAATTACATAATTATGCGTGTACTCAACGCTTAAAGTATTGACATATGTGGTATATAATATTATTATACTGAAGAGTTTGTTTGTTTGGTTGAATGCGGTAATCTCAGAAACTGTCCGAATTGAAAAATAATTTTCTGTTGGGTAGCCTATTTATTGAGGAAGGCTAAAGGCATAACATTACGCTATGACCAATAGTAGTGGAGCAGCAATGTTGCAAAAACGGGGAAAATTGACGCATACGAAGTTGCGCGGGTCAGCTATTGTGGTATATTTATTTTAAAGATAACTAGCAATGTAGGATTGTAGCAATGTAGCATTACTAGCAATCCTGTTAACCCCTCCAGCTAAACTCAATGGCTTGTGTTAGGAGTGGGTGGGATATAAAGTGGTAGCTCTTTTTAGTTTTTGGTTTAAGAGTATGAATACCTACTTGAAGTATACTTGACGTTATTGATCTATTTATCTGTTTTGTCATCGACATTAATCCCCATATGTCATAGAAAACGATAGTTCAACACTCCAAAGTCAATCAATGTTAAATGTTTTCAGTAGACATTATTTATCTTCGAGGTTTCGACTTACAACATTATTTTAAGCTATGTGGGTTTTATAAGAGTTAATTAATTTTGCAAGTATTCATAATATTAACTGAACATTAAGTATTTATGATATTAATTACGTAAGGGTATTATTACGCCATAAGGTGCAAAATCAACTAAAACAAAACATTAGAGCAATAGAGACAGCAGAATATATTGATAAACAAAACCAAATAGAAGCAATATTCAAAGAGAACAAACTAAATAACCAAGTAAAACTCTAGAAACACAGAGACACCCTGACAGGAACAATAATCTAGACTATTTTATCACGACAGTTATATTCAAGTATATTATCTTGAATTAATACCCCGAGTCTTATAGCCTATCTTCTAAGAAATCCGACAAGAATATCAGTGTAACGAAGCCTAAAGATTTTCCAGCAGTATTTAAAGTAATTGGACCATCACCATCTCGCATTAAATTAATGGTACCTGTCAGAATTCGTTGAAAACGCTCCTCGAGAAATACAAAGGCACGGCAGAGAAGGCCATCACTCTCGGAGTAACAATGGGCCAATAAAATATACAAGAACGAAAGGAAGTGTAGTCAGCAAATGTGCGATGTTTGATAACTGTTTTGATGTATACGTTTTGGCGGGGATTCTTTTTGTTGTGGAAATAGACGTTTATTGTCTGAAAAGAAATATATATCTTATTTAAATGTAACGATAAGTTTCTGTGCTTGCTGAGAGTTTGACAATGTCTTGCTATTACATTTAACTGTGTATTAGTTTCTTTTTCTACCAGAGCTGTAGTCGCTGCTATCAAAATAAATATTTCTTTTCTTTCTTTTTTTTGTTTTCTTAGTTCCCAAATCGCCACCGGCAAAAATGCTGAAGCCCCTGTTACACTGTTTTTAATTATTTGACTTAGATGGTTTATAGACAAATGATAACGATGAGTTTCCTTATTTACTTGAATTACATTAAGTCTTCTATTTACTTTATTGACGCTTTTAATCAACTCATCTCATAAACCATGTTGATTAAAAATGTTTATTTTGCTTCCTTTTTTTTTCTCCTGCATGAGTTGCCATTTGTCTAGAATGATCCCCTCAGTGTCTTCATTTTTCATTACTACTTTACTAACAGGGGTTGAACCCTCCTCTAATCAGGACTGCTTCCCCTTAGGACCTCTCCCTTTTTGTAAGGTGTCACTAAAATGAGAATATTTAACACGTTACCGAGTTGATGCAGATTTCCAAAAAACACGACATAAAATAAAAATAGGTAAACAAAAATATTTTTAAAATTTTGAAAAACGTTCTGATAGCCACTTGCGATGAGATTTATTTATTTATATATGAGTGAGATTTCGAAAATCATTTTCACCACGTAGTTTCGACTCTAGCTTGATTAGAGCTCAATCGTACTCAGTCAGTTATTATAATATTAGTTACAGATTCAAACTTACAATAACTGAAGCATCACCATCAAAATGTGCGCTGTCACCTACCATTACACAGCGAAAGCAAAAAAATAACACGAATCTTGAACAAAAATTTATGATCGTATTATCGCGTCAAATGTACCAAACTCATCGTTCCGTGCAAAATGAGTAATTTCATCGCGTTTACAATCCTTCGTCATATCCTTTTCAAGTGTCATTTGACAGCCGCCATTAATTCCCCCTACCATCACGTTGCTGCATCATATGATAAAGTGTGCTCGAATAAAGAGCTCTCGAATGTGTGCCGTCGAAGTAATGAAGACAGTTTTAGTGACGCTAAAATATTTTTTCGGCCACAAATTTAGGGAGGCTTAAAGATAAGAGTTGTAGTGCAGTTAAAGCGAGCAAAGTTTAAAGAAACCACATTTTATTTGATGTTTTTAATAAACCATTTGGTTAATTTATTAGCAGAATATTGTAAACTGAACACGGCGTCTATCAATTGGTTTAAAAAAATGCAAGCAGGCAACTGTAAATATTTCCTTTAATTATACTTATTATTGGAAGAATGAGGAAGATGAAGAGCAATTTATTGATAGATTTAAATCAACCACTTCACCATCGTTAAGATCTGTTTTCTAAAATTACAGTCATTAAGCTAAAGATTAATTATAATTAAAATTATTATTTGTAACAGATAAAGGGTTCCACTCAGGCGAAATTAATTTGGAGTATCCATTAATTTTGTTGCAAAGTAACAATTTCACCCGAAAATTTGTTACTAGACATTGTTATATCAATTTTGGTAAATAAAAGGGACAGGGTTATTAATTTTATAGCCTTATTGAAGGCAAATAAATAGTGGCATAGAGATTTATGGACCCAACCATATCCCAAGGGGACCTTTTGACAGGATTAAATGGCGGTTGGTTTTTCATGGTGTGTTTGATCCCGGCAGCATAATTAAAATGGATTTTCAAATTTATGAAATTAAATCATGGTATGAGTATTTTATAATTAGAAGTGAAGTATTAGGTTATGTTTTATGATAAAATAGGCGTAGTAATTTTACGAAACAAGCGATAAATCTATAATGTCGAGCAATTTATTTTTTTGAGTAGATGTGATCAGCGTTTGTTCACTCGATAGATAATTTTTTTTTTTCTTGCAGCACCCCAATTTTTTTCAGAACACTAAGTAGTCACATAGTATTTAACCCCATTAAAATCCTTACAGCTGTAGTGGAACTTACTTGAAACAGAGGGACTGCAAATTGAAAACTGATGAACAGGACTATGACTAACTGAACAGGGCAGTGTTAGGGATTAACCTTGATATAGTGGAAGGTTTGTACTTCAATGCCGTTCTACGAAAAGCTTATTATATTAACTTTCTAGTATCTATCTACTATCAGTAGGTATAGCTATATCATAATACTTCATATATACTCTCTTAATACGCGTAAATAAACTTTAACTTCAAACTCATTTTACTAAACATAAAAAATATTTTTTGACGCATAAAACATGATGAGAACGTAGCGTCATACAACGATTGACTTCTCATTACATTGATAATTCCAGCGCAATCAACAAAGCAATACGGGTTTAGTACCTTCACAACATAGACCAAAATCAGAGCATTCTCAACTCAAACAATTACTTTAACATAAGACACAAAACGTATGTAAATACAATCACAATACAAACACACTCACAATAACGAAGTAGATGAAACATTAGAAATGAATGTTGTATTTGGTAATGAAAGCGTCATGCATTACGGAGCAAACATTACAGATAATGATGTTATACCAGGATTAATTTCGAACTAACACAAAGGGAGCCTTAATGGTTCAGATTATTATGTGTTTGCTTCGGCTGATAATCTTTTCCTTGGTTCTAGTGTAATTGTGAAGCTATTTGGCAAAAGTTCGAAGTGAAATCGTGATATTGGTAAAGGTTTTACGGATACTCCCAGTTGAAAGAGTTCTGAGAATGTTTTATTAATTTGAATCCAATTTGACTTTTTGGATGAATCGAAATTTATAGCATTAATGAGATCGGTATTTATGTTACAAATTCTGTTTTAAACGAAAAGATTTAACATTAATGTAAATTGTGTAATGTACGACTACATTACACAATTTACATTAATGTTAAATCTATAAATTAATTCGAGTCAATAAAATATCTGAAATTGTGTTTAAGTTTTATTAATTAAATAACAAATAAAGTACTCGTTATGAATAATATCATCGTCGATAACGTGCAGTGTACGATACTTGTTTTGTTTATTTCAATTTCAATTTTGACAGCTATGGCTAATTTATGAGGGGAAATGCTCCGCCGCTGGCTTGAAAATGAGGCGAAACTTGTTAATTGTACTGTATCATTTTAAGTTATAACTTTTGGGAGACTTAATACAACGTGATAATTCTGCATCAAGGGACTATCGATTTAGTAGATAAATACACTAAAAAGGAGCTCAGTGTAACTAAAGATCAATAACCATCACTTTTATTTCAACAAGGCCGATGTATTCGAACTTGTGTAAGTATTGTTTGACACAGCCGCTGCTATTCTCACTCCTGTAATCACATTTACAGCACTGTACATGTCTGTATGTATTGCGACACAGAGTCCTTAGGGAAGGGGAGCCGCCATTATATTTTCTAGCTTCCTACACGTTCATTTATCGGGGTGAACCAAATGAATAGTAATGGAAAAACAATTTTGAAAGAAGCATTTCAAAAAATGTATTCACTCTGTTACCTTTCGTCAATGTACGTTCACGTTAATCCCTGTTTAAAATTCAAAGAGCTTGCGGCCTCACTGCAGTCTCGAGTAAACTAAATTAAATAGAAGACCCGGTGACTTGGCAGGATGAGATGTAAATTTTGTACTGTTGCAACTATCGTGAAAGAGCAAAAACTAATTTGCGCATTTTAAAATGTCGGATAAGGTTTGAATCGTCGGATTGGCGAGAAATGGAGTGGTTTATTTAAATTAAATTTATATTTACTGAATGAAGCAACTTTGAAATATTTTTAAAGTTTTAGCTTTTGTATGAATGGTTGAATCTGTATAGCCGTTGATGGAAGAAACTTTTTTTATCAGGTGGGGTGGCTTCGTGCTGAAGATCAAACGGTGCTGTCTCTGAATGATCGTGTGGTACTTAGCCCTCGATACTCTGTGAACCTGGATACTCCCAGTACTTGGCAGTTGAGAATCAGGCCACTACGCGCTGAAGACCGTGGT
Organism: Herminia tarsipennalis; assembly: GCA_945859575.2. Lineage (NCBI taxonomy): Eukaryota > Metazoa > Arthropoda > Insecta > Lepidoptera > Erebidae > Herminia > Herminia tarsipennalis. Next base: position 20,064,073 of record OX243845.2, on the reverse strand, counting down.
TGCTACATGTGCCAGATTAACACGCAGCCCAGTATGAAGTGGCAGATTGGTTGCATAGACGTTTATGGTAGGTTTAGTATTTAAATTTATTCCTCTTTTAGATTGTTTTACCGTAAAGCTGATACCTAAATCAAATATTTCAGAAAACGTGTTGCCACGAATTTCCCCTTACCTTAACTTCAAAGAAATCCCCCTAACTTATCATCAACAAACGACATTTTTAATTAAAAACGTTTTGATGTTTATTATAGTCCACAGCGTAAATTTAAAAGGGAAAGTTGCTCCCTACTCGCTGAAGCAATATTGAAAAGGTGTAGCCGTAAAGAACTTAAGTAAATTACACAGCAACAAACAAAATCGGAAACTTTACAAACAAGAACTCGAGTGAAAAGATATTTTTTTAATAAAAACCTCGAAACGAACGATTCCTCTAAACGTGTAATCGGTAAAATAAAAAGAGAGGAAGTCTTAAGCTTATTAAGGATAGGGGACGGATCCGAAGCTTCAAAACATTTCAAAGTACTTACGTAGAACTTAGAACAAAACTCAATATCAATGAAACGTCTCGAATGAACGTTGGAAAAGTATTTTCTTCAGAAAAATAAATCACCTTAAGAGAAGTTAACGTTATTTCTCCGCGCCATTGAAGGTGGGCGCCAAGTTTTATCGTCGCAGCTCAAATTAGTTCAGGGGGGGTTTATTCTTTTTTTTTCAATTCTCAAGTTTTGAAGTATGGATTTCAATATTGAATTTTTACTATGTCTCTGAGGTACCGAGGCGTAACTTTCTGAGAAGGATGAGGAATTTAATATATAAAATCACTGGGGTAGTAGCTGAACTTTTTTTTATAAATTGTAAAAAGTCCCAATTGAAAAACTACGAAGTAACTGCTGGAAATTGATAGCTTTTATTGAAATGTGCTTAAACTCCACATATGTACGAGTATATATAAACAAATAAAAAATAACTAACGAAGTAGGTACTGCGTCTCACACTCATTTCGCTGAGTATCGAATGTGTAAACTCATTTTTTTATTGTTCCATATGTAAATAATTATATTGCGGTATCAAATGAAAAAAATAATATTTTAATACATATATTTAACATGATCGAATATGTTATGTTCGATACTTACGGTCTTAAGCAGATGAACCTATAAAAAGGCAACTATAGAAGAAAACTGTATTGAAACTACCATATTCGATACTTGTTAATCTTTTTTAAACATTAAACAGTATCAAAATTACCACATTCAATACTTGTTGATTATCTCTTCTAAATCTTGTATACTATTGAAACTGCCGCTTTTGATAAAATTCTATTTGTTACCTTGGTTAATCATTGAATGTGAAATATCTCGAAACCTACATTATATAATGTTAATATCATTAAGTAGAAGAAAAACGTGTAAAAAGGGATTCACTTCCATAGACATTACTTTTAATATACTGTTTTATTAGCCACCGTTGTAGGTCGAAATGGCACTTGTCATAAAATTACTATTCTGTAAAGTATGCTATTATCATACGGAAAAAGAAGCAAACATGGTAAAAAAAAACACTTTATAAACAGCATATATCTACGCCATTCACGCAAAAAAAATGGAAATGGAGGTCCCCAAATCAACCACGATGTACAAAAAAATATAATTAAAAACTTATACTTTAACACTGATCACGGGGTAAAACCAAGCGAGCTTTTCTTAAATTTGAAAAAGAAGAAAAGTAAAACCCTCGGACTACACCAGAGAACTACTAACTGTCTCAAAATATGTTGTAGTTACTGGTAAAAAAATATGGAAGCTGTGGGAACATCATTGAAATAGACGGCCAATATGATAAATTAGACATTGAATTACTAGAGCTTCTAAAATAGCTACCACGGAAAATGAAATCCGTAAACGACTATAAAAATGAAGAAAAAAACGATATGTTAGACCAAAGACAAAAACTGTATAATAGAAAAGAACAATGAAAACAAAGTCTGAAATAACAAGAATAAGCAAACAAATTTAATTTAACATTCAAGAAGAAAAAAGAACAGTACGACAAAACATCCTTTTAAAATTCATAACTAAGAGCCTATAAAGAACTGAACACTAAAACAGAGTGGACTGGTAAATTTTAAAAAAAAACTGCAAGTCATATGCAATCCAGACGTCCTGATATTATAAATAAAGCAACAAAATTTTACACAAAACTCTGCAATATAACAATGGTCAAAGCCTACAAATATATGACCTTGGAAACTATAGGCCACTTAGTCTCGTGACGAATCTGTACAAAATATTCTTAAAAATCATATTGAAAAGGATATCCGATAATTTAGAGGAAAATCAACCACGTTAGCAGGGGGTTTTTGCAAAGGATATTCTACTAAAGATTACTTATAAGTTATAACACAATTAATTGAAAAGACAAAACAATACAGAAAAACATTATATATGTTTCATTGACTATACAAAAGCACTAACACAACAAGAGTTAACCCGAAATATTTTAACATAATGTATAGTGCTTACTCAAAATGTCACGCTAAAGTACGCTTGGAACGCAAGGGTATAGAATTCCCCATTAAAAAGAGGTAAGACAGGAGGACCCCCTCCAAAAATATTTTCAGCAGTTCTCGAATCTTTCAGAGGATTACATTGGAAAAGGAGGGGCATATATGTGGACGGAGAATCACTGAACTACCTGCACTTTGAGAGAGAGCACAACACCTAGCTATAGAAAGCCAAAAGGTAGGATTGTCAATAAACACAATAAAAACCCAGATCTTGACTAGAAAGTAGCAAAAGAAAAAAATCGAATACATAAAATAACATATAATATCCAGAACAGCTGGTATCTTTCGAACATAACACCAAAAAATAGATACAATGAAGATAACATTTGTTTTGAACAAAAAAGTATTGGAGCTACAAGAAAATATTTAAAAACAGTACAGTTAAACCAAATACAAAGAAAAAAATATACGAATAATATCTATAGTAATAATAATAACTTAAGACAACTCACACAACGCTATTTGATCCTTAACTAAGCAGAGCTTGTACTATAAAAACCAGACAACTGATAAACATACTTAAATATTTCTAAATGCATACATATTATAGATAAATAACATCCAGACACCCATACGAAGTAGCAGTACTACCGTGCTTAACTTATGGTTATTAGAGGTGGTCAAAGCAGTACGAGGAAAAAAATGTTATCTGCCAACGTAAAATGGAAAAAAGTATGTTTGGAGTAAATATCTCTGATAAAATTTGCAACGATTCATTAAATATATTTTATCACTTTCTGCCACTGATTGCAATACGTGAAAATAATGTGTTAATAAGACAGATATTGGTAGCAGTGTTGGTTCCGTCAAAATATAGTTCTTGCCACCCATGTTTTTTTTTGGTTCATCATGTTCTCTTTACGCGAATCGAGAAATAGTCATTTAATATTATTAATTCCTATTGTTGATATATATGTCTTTTTTCTTAGCGGAAAATAATTTTATTTCAAGTTTCCATCTATTTAGTTTTGAATCTGAATAAAACCTTATTATTACTTTCACAATATTAACATTTTGGTGTAATTGTTACTTGATTCAGTTCAAGCTACTACGAATATTTTAATTTCACAAGGGTAGTAGAAAATAAAGGGCATTTTTTTAAAAGTATGATATTAGCAGATACAATACGGAACGTTGCAACCATGTTGCAGCAGACTATTTTTGACAGTATAATTGGTACATAAGTCCCATTTTGTTATGTGGATGTCCGACGAGTCTTGAGCAGAATCTAACTTACAATAGTGTTGTGACCACATCTTGATAGGTGGCCTACTAATAGTCTATCCTGTGGTTGTAATATAACTTCTATCATATAAAATATAATATAAATAAACCTCAAACGCTTAAAAAATTAAGAATGTAAAAACTATTTAGGCCTTTACGAAGGCAATATTCTTTCCATATCCTGCCCAAACATTTGTTGTCGGTAGAATTTTATTAATGGTCGCAGATGGTTTAACCCAGACCAACATCTGGTAAAAACAAAAGTGTGTCTTGTTCGTCCAAGCAAAACTGTTAATTGTCCTGATTCAATTTATTAAAGAGCCTAAAACAACCTTTGCTCGAACGGACGCCTCAAGTTACATTGTTGAGCGCTCAGCGATCTAAAAGTTTATTGATTTTGACTTGCTTTGGAATTTTATGTTTAGAAACCTGTTGGTGTATCAGTAATATTATAGTCAAACTAAAAATTAGAAATATAATAAATGCATAGTATGTAGCAGATAAAATACCTACTATTATTTATGGAAGACTTTAGTTAGTCAAGTGCTGAGACACATCGCTGCGTAGCTCGGGGACGCTGCCGGCACTTTTTATTTTTGCCTCTGTGGCGCGGTGGGAGTGTATCCGACTGCTACGCAAGAGGTCGTGGGTTCGATTCCCACCCGGGACACCACTTTGTGTGATCCACAAATTGTTGTTCCGAGTCTGGGTATACGTTGTGTCCGTGACTTGTATGTTTGTAAAGTCCCCGCGACACAGAGCTTGTACCCTACTGAGGCAGTCGTCTTTAAAAAAAAAAACACTAGTTTAAATAATAGGAATATTTTGGCTGTTTTGTGGACTTTAATATTTCAATAAGTGAATAATATCATAATATTGTTTTGTTACTATAATGACTCTAAATAACAATCAATGTAGGTATCTACCAAATGAACCGAAAGTCATAAAGCCTATAAAACATAACAAAACACAAAAATCATTGTAAGTGCGTAAGTTGTAAATACGCAAAAACGTTACGCAAGTTTATTCATCTCGAATATCTAAAACCGTAACAAATCCTATTCCATTTACTTCTGAGTATTGCCTCATCTCCCCTCTGTAAAAGGGCATCACACAAAGAGTAAGTTAAATATCAATAAAAAACAGTTGCTACCTCAGTTAGAATCCTACTCTACGTACGTTTATGTAAATAGGCAAGTGATTCTCGCAAACGACCGGAGCGATACACTAGACGACTCATAAAAATACGTTCCTCTCCTGACTCAGGCAAATCTCTAAATGCGAGAAATATAGATGTTGCAAAATTGCTTGCACTCGTTTTACAATTTATATTGACATTTTTACAGCTAAATTTTCGTCTTTATTGAGCACAAATTTGCTTATTTTTTTAGTTTTGTGTTTCACGGGCGAGAAGGTTTTGCGGAACTTGAATAAAGCATAGAATATATAAACATAAATATAAACATAGAGTAATACACAGTATTTGTTATATTTCGTTATTGTTTTTGTGTTCATATTCAGCTGTATCTGTTTTTTGTTGAACATAGGGTGTGTTTTTAGAATAGTTTTTTAATAGGTGACCGGAAAAATTGTTTGTTACAAATAATTTTGCAGCCGATGTCAATTTTGGTTTATAGGTCTCTTTTTTACTTCCATTTTTTTCTGTAGTTCCTCCTGACATCATCAATGAAGAGACTTCAGCAGACGTGTCGGCTCACGAGTTGGACAATGTGACGCTGATTTGTAGAGCATCGGGTCACCCTCCTCCAAAAATCACTTGGCGAAGGGAAGACCATGAGCCAATGTTGCTAAAGAAAATTGGCAGCAGGGATTTTTATAAAGGTACAAGTATGTGTTATTTTACAAACAGCCAGGCATGTCAAGAAACTATTCCCCCCTTCATAAAGGATATAATAAAAAATGTAGTAGTATGAAGGCCTAAGTGTAAAAACGAGTAAATATAGAAAAAAAAATATCACAAACTTTATAAGACCCAATTTCAATATAGCCTCACAAAACTCTTTCAGATTTAAGTACTGTACGGTAAGTAAAATTTTGTGTTAAAAGGCAAATGTACGGGTGCTTACTTTTAATGCAAAAATTCTTTGGAAATCTCACATCGTGCCTAATGTATTGAAATCCAATGGACTTAAAAAAGGCTATTTAGAAAAAAATACGTTGTATGAATTGTAAGAGGGAAATCTCGAAAGCCAATGGTCCGGAACATTGCATACTTGAAGGGTCTTTAAGTTAGCAGAAATGGAAAACAAAAGAAATCATTGGTCATAATACTATTGGAAAAGTTTTTGGACAAGAAATGGCTTTGATCAAACTGACATTTTCATTTGCAACTAATCTTTGTGCTTTGAAATAGAATCAAACAAAAATGTTTTTGTGAAGGCATCTAGGCTGTCTGTCATCCAATTAACTACTAAAAACGGTATTTTGAAGAGGATGCTTGGCACTTTTCGAATCGAACGGAGCTGTTATCGACGGCAGCGGTGAACGGTTGAAAAATGGAGGATAAACATTTACAGATCTATTTGTACCAGAACTATGTTTTAGACACTTTACGGCTAGTGTTTCTAACAGAAAATATTAGAAATATTAATCAAAAATCCTGGTACAGCCAGATTATTGCAAAAATCTATGTTTGTTTTGTGAATCGGTAAAATGGAGACACATTCGTGTCAATGTCACCATCAAGATTGGTACAGCGTGTTAACGTCTCGAAAGAAATTGCAATTTCCTCTGACATTTTTATAATTATGATCACATGGATATTTCCAAAGATATATATTTCTATAGCCATTAGAAAATGGTATAGTGTCTATTTCGTTCTCTTTCTAAAGATGGATTTTTGTACATCAGCCTGTCCTTATAATATTATGTTTAATTGTTATGTATTAATCTCAATTGAATATACTTGTAAAGAACAAACGATTGTAAAGAAGGGAGCCTGGAGATCTGATACAGGTTTCTAACCTATAATCGATAAAGGTTTTATGCTACTAAATTGTAAGTTCTTTTATGGAATAAAACATGTACTTTTTTGAGAGGGTTAAATTATATTATTAATATTATAATATTTATGGACAGATAATATCCAAATAATCTTGAATTGAAACCGCTGTGCCAACTGTGTCCGCCATGTTGTAAATGTTTGATTTAAATACTAAACCAACTGTTGAGAGAACGTTAAACCACAAAGAGGATTAGCCGATAATTTGCCGTTACAACCACATTTAGGTTATTGTATGTTAAAGCTTATATGTACACTGGGAAAGATCCTTTAATCACATTTAAACTCTTAGCTAAATTCACTTAATGTTTATGATATTTTTGGATACCAATTTTGTGAATTACTTTTATTAGCTGTAAAGCTAAATTAGTGTGAAGTTTTGTTTTCAAGACCATGCAAGTGTTTTTAATAAGGGAACATCTTGATTTTATTATTGGGTACTGGATAAATATTTAGGTTAAAACTGGATATGATTGTTTTTTGTTTAGTGGAGAGCTACACAGGCAGCTCTCTGCCGCTGTGGCGTGTGGATCGAAGACAGATGGGCGCGTTCCTCTGCATCGCGGCCAACGACGTGCCGCCTGCCGTCAGCAAGCGGATCATACTTAACGTTAACTGTGAGTATAGTCATCCCAACCTCATTATTTATTTCGGTCAATATCCTAAAATTCAAACATACTAAACAGATTTTTGATCTCAGATTTATTTTTACAACAAAATCACATGAAACTCGCCTTTTCTGGAATCGCGTTGGCGATGGCACGTTGCATTTCTGCATGGCGAAAACGTTTCTGTAACGCTTTTGAAGCAATACACTCTGAATGTGACCTGACTATCGAAGTAACTTGGAAATGCAGTGGTAATAAATAAAAGTACAGACTAAATAAACTGAAATATTTTATTTAAACTAATATTATAAAGAGGAAATATTTGATTGTTTATTTGCATTGAATAGGCTCCGAAACTACTAAACCGATTTTCCGAATTCATAAACCATCAGAAAGCTATATTATTGGGGGGGGTAACATCGGCTATATTTTACTGTCACAAAGTAAGAGATCCCTACGAAAATTGCAATAATGTAACATATGATATAGATATATTATTAGATAAGCAAAATCTTATATATAGATATATATAAGATTTTGCTTATTTGGCGTGCGCTGCGAAAGCTATTCATGATACATCAAAATAATATACTACATATTTAAAGTACTTATTATTACCCACAAAAAAGTCAGCATGGGTGTATGTCTAACTATGTCAGAATAACTACTTTGTGTTCAAATTTAGCCATCGAAGTACGGGTAGACTTAAAATAATGTTATTAATCTATATTCTAATAAATAGTTTCATGATTAATCCCTACTAATATATAAATGTGAATGTAAGTTTGTTTGTTACGCTTTCACGCGAAAACTACTAAACCGATAATCATGAAACTTTGTACAGATGTTCTTGGAGGTATTGGAAGTAACATAGGATTATAAAAAAGGGGAAAATTTACGCAGACGAACTTGCGCGGGACAGCTAGTATTTATATAAATCAGAAAGAAAGAAAACAAAGATTATGATAAAAGACCACTTATTAATTCCCGAATCCCAATTTCAACAAGATAAATTCTAGTCTCTAATTGGGTAAATAATACTTGACAAAGACAAAACTCGTAAGTTTAACGAAACCTTGTAATATTGGATAACAAGTCACGATGATGAGAAATTTAACAAGGAGTAGGTACTTGGAGTTTGTCAGTAAATAACGTAGAAATGAAACAAATCGACCGGCTCTCACCTTTGCTTCCAATACAATTAGACGATTATTCCTCTTGCCTACCTCCGTATAACTAACCTGGGGGTACAAGGTAAACGTGTAAGCGGGTTTAGTTGAAAATACTACAGAGCCCCTACTGTTGCGCGCTCAACGACGTCATTCTATTCGATTAGCGTAAACTCTAATCGAATAGAATGCCCTTGTCTAGGCGCCCAGTATTGTAAAGAGAAGGAGATACAGGGTACAGTGTTTTTTATTTGTTTAAATTGTGAAACTCGAACATAAATGATCGTATTTTGACTGCCTCTGTGGCGCGGTGGGAGTGTATCCGATATGTTTAGTTGTTTGATTTCCATAATACCAGCTCTGCTTAGTTTTTTTTTAATTCTTTTTTTTTTACAAAGGGTTTAGCCATGAATGACTATGCCACTCAGATAGCGTTGTGTGAATTGTCCCTAGATATTACTAAATATTATTTTGAAATCATAATATTTAAAGCTTAAAAAATGATATCGCTGCTTATAATTGTATGATGAGTAGTTTTCTGCTGGGAATTGACAAAAATATAAATATTTTAAATATATTTATTTCTTTATTTGTGTTGCTAAAGGTAATACAAAACATTAGAATTTTTGGGTACTAATAGCGGGGTGATATGGAAGAACTACTTTAAAATATCTGGTATACACAACGGTGTTTTCAGTGTCTGTAGGAGTTTGCTTAGCCTTTCTCCTCACATAATAATGATAAAATAAAACTACTCGCTTCTCGCTCTCACCTTCCACTGTTTCTCCAGTCGTGATAAAGCCGAATTGATCTCTCTCTTGTAAGCCGCCCTTGCGTATAATTGACTCTTCCCTGTCATTGGCTGCCAGGCCGCTCTAAGCCGATATACAGATCATATACTTGGAATATTTAGTGGTTCCTCTGTAGGTAATTGGACTATATTTTATAAAGTCTGGTATATTTTAGTATTAGTCTCAATCGTATTATGTTTAGTCTTTTCAATCGCTAATGCTATGTACACAAGCATTACTATTGCGGAATAAGTACTTGATTAGAAGTCTGTGATTCAGTGACGACGACGAAATTCATCTATTGCCCCACCGAATATGACCGATGGATACGTAATCATTTTTTAAAAATGACCAATCCATTCGTGCTACTAAAAGTATATTCAGCAGCAGGTTTTGCACTTAATCTCTTTCCATTCGTGTAGAAGTTTCGTCCCATCGGATTATGAGAGTGAGATTGAATAGAGTGTACACTTATGTTTGCTCACTTTTCGCTATAATATCTCCCGTATAGTTAAGCTATTGCATAGCTTTTATCGACCGAATCAAGAAATTCCGTAACGAAAATAAAACCTAACACCCCCCACTCCGCCTGCCATGTAGCTCGGCTGAGCATTCGCTTAACGTATATGTATATGGTACGACTGTACGAAGCTCGCACGGATCGAGACGAGCTGCTAAGAAGTGTAATGAAAAGAAAAAAAATATTTTTTTGTTGTTTTTTTGTTGATAAAAATGCTATGCAATAGCTTTACCGCGGCAGTCCCCGAGCGCCACACATTTTTTTTAGTATCTGGAGACATTGACCGCCACGCCATGACAGCCACACAATTGCTTGCGTCAAGAGTTAAATGACAAAAAAAAAATCAATTAAAAGAAATACTCTAACATGCAATGCCATGAGGAAAATCTAATACAAAATAACTCTTTATTTACGACTACCGTTGTATCTAAACAACGTATACTTTAGGAGTCCTTTTTATAGTCCGGGAGCCTATTAAGTTGGGGATAAATTTTTAACGTACCGCTTTCTTTGTGATGAGCTGTAATATGGGTTTAAGGTGCCATTTTGTCTTCTGTAATCGCTCGTGTACGGCTTAGATCGGTTTCGTTAGTAAGATAGGCTTTAATTAAGGACGTTATTGATTTCATAAGAGAGGGTGCTAAGTAAAATGAATGTTTATGGTTTAGTATATTATCTGCTACAATGATATTGTCTGTATTATGTTTCAGTAGCTGTGCCCCGCGTTGTTACCCGCGGTTTATTAGCGTATGTGTTAATCCAGGGTGTCAGCTAACTCCATACCAAATTTTATTAAAATCGTTCCAGCCGTTTAGATGTAAAGAAGTAACAAACATACACACTCACAAACTTTTGCTTTTATAATATTAGAGTGATAGTATCACTATTTCACATCAGTGTTTCACTACAGAAGATATATGTATTGATTATTGGTTAGACTATATGGCTTAGATTCTCACTCAGAATAAATATTTGTGTGGTAAGCACGATTGTTTATTCTTTGCCTTGCCTGATTGTAATTTATTTATGATTAGTTTTCGCCCGCTGTTCTGCCCGCATAAGTGTCGGTTAAGCGATAAAAACTATTATATGTCCTGTGCTGGGACTCAAACTATCTCCATACCAAATTTCATCTCAATTGGTGCAGTAGATTAAGCGTGAAAACGTAACAAAGAGTCACATATAGTTACTTTTACACATAAAATATTAGTTTAGATATATTAGTATGTTTATCAGTTGCCGGTTTGTTATAGTTTGTACTATAACAAACCGGCAACTGATGAACTGCTCAGCCTAGTTTGGGATTAGGTGACCGTGTGTGAGTTTTCCTAATGTCTAACTACTACTTACTTACAACAGAGAAAACAGGAAAAAAGTGAACTCATAAACTTAATATTAAAAATTGTGTTGCATGGGCATTTTATGATGAAATTCCTATATATCGAAGAACACATCAGAAAGCCATTTAGAGTCTATAATATACTATCCCAGCGGCAATGTTATACACACACACACACAATAGTCCCCTTAGACAAGTGGCTTAGTAGTCAGGGTCACTAACTACTAGACCAACAGGCCAGTCAGAAAAATATATTAGGTACCTATATTATTCTTAGCTCATTTACATATTCGCGGTATTTCACGCGCAACGACAATTTGTCTTTCTACTCGGTTAGCGTTTATACAACCAGTCTAGGAGGACTGTATAACATTTTTAAGAAAAATAAACCACCTTCAAGGAAAAAAATAACAAGCACGTCACCGAATGCAAATTGCTTACTTACTCCTATGTTTTAGTCTATATCTCTGGTGTTTTATAAGCTAAGACAACGTCTTATACCTAAAACCGTCCTAGAAAAATAAGCAGTCGAATATGAAAAACCCCATCTAAATCTGATTACTAGCTTCCGAGAAAATTGCTATCATACATACATACATACATACGGATCAAACAAAGAGCCACCTGTTTTGAAGTTGGCTAAACGATCTTTACCTGAATGTTGGGTTAGGTTAGGTTAAACATAAATAATCACTACATAAAACCCAACCACTAAAAAATAACAGGCAATGTTTTATTTAATCTACTGTAAACAATCAAACAATCACAGAACAATTGAGGTTAATCGGAATCATTGCAGACAATGTAGAGTGAATTTCACGGACCATCGGAGAAGAAGCCCGACCATCGGATCCGAGTCAGGATCAGTTTTCGTTTTATCTGAACATTGGCTTGTGCGCCAACCGCTGAGAAAATCCCACTTACTCTACGATCGAGTAACACTAGGATTTTTAATAAAATGGTATTGAAAGAATGGTTTTATCCTGTATATCTCGGTGAAGATGGTTTTCTGTTATGCTTAATGGGATATTAATTGAAGTTAACTTATGGCTTTATACTATTTTGTAGGCTACGGGATACCTATTTTACAGTTAAAGAACATTGATTTATTTTCCGACGTTCCGACTACATTGCAACGGCTGTTTGAATATGATCTAGAGAAATATGAACGCTTTTCTTAAGATCAAGTTTTATTTCTTGGTGAATCATTATGAAACTTTATAAAAGATATTAAAAAAATCTATACAGACTTTGCCTGGAGTCCTTTTTGAGCCGATATTCGTGATTCCTTTTTGTATTTTTAAAGATAACTAACAACGTGGAATTGTAGGTCCCATATTACAAGCAATTCTGTTAACCCCTCCACCTAAGCAGGCTTAGGTTAGAAGTGGGTTCACCCCGGTATAATGGGTAGGATTCAAATCCGCGATCTGCCGATAGCAAGCCCGATGCTTTAACCACTAGGCTAGAGATAATATTTTTAAATAAGTGGCGCTAGTGTGCGCCCTCATAAGCCAACCAATGTTACCAAAGTGTATAATATGTAGGTACTATTTGCGAAATTTTAAAAACATAATTGAAAGATAGTCGTAGAAATAGCAACTTCAAGGTGGTGTGTTAAGTAGAAACTAAGCACTTAAAAAACAATACTACTTGTCTATGACAATATTTGTTTACGTAGGTATAACTTTTACAACAATTAGCGTTGCTTTTCAATATCAACAACATGATGATTTTATGTACTAGGTATTCTTAAATGTCTAGGGTTTGTGCGCAATATACAATTTAAAGGCTACGGCTACTAGCTGAACTTGGTCACGCTTCGCTGTGACTTTTTGTGCTAGGAACCTTTGAGGGCATACCCAGAACATCCCACCAAAGTTTCATCATAATCTGATGAATAGTTTCGGAACGCATGGACAAACATTGATTTTTATTTATATAGCTGAGTCTTATTCGCTAAAATATCTTTAAAACCAAAATATAATAGTAAGCCGTCATAGGTGGATCCAGATATGGCACGGGGGCACGTGCCCCCCGCCCCCGGAAAGTTGTTTTGTGTTGTATTGAATTTCTTTGTCCATTTACGTATTGCGCTCCTCCTTTTTGAGGCACGGGGGTGTCAGGGTGTCCTGTCGTGCATGCATCTCACACTTGGCCGGTCAAATCAAATGCAACTCCCGTCGTAAGCACGTCACATTCAGCACTGTATTTGCCTCTCGTGCCCAAAGAATCAAATCCTGAATTCGCCCATATGATCCGTACAGCCATAGCCTGTACTGCTTATTATATAAACAACTAACCGTAGCTTATAGGATAATAACAGTAATCATAAATGAAACGATCAGTTTCACCCATCTATTAAACTCACAATGGCATCGTCGCTTAACCACTAAATATACCTGCAATTTGACTTGTTCCAACTTGGTTGACCTTAGCAATAATACACTTTCTTAAACTATTTGTCCACAAACATAAGTTCCGCTTTCCACTAACATTATTAAGATTTCTATCATAAACGTACTATAGTGCCCGCTTATTTATTTTGTTTGAAGGCGATTTGCATGAGAATAGCTGCTAATACCTTGTTAACACGAGAACGTTTCCTCAGAATTGCTATTTTCATGACTATCGTACGACTGTTCCACTATATAATAGCTTATTTTAAAGTCAATGGGTTTGCCGTTAAAGTTTACTCATCAAGCTATTAATATTTTCTTTAATAGCAATAGAGTCACGTAGCTTTAATGTGACAACGCGGTGTATACGATGTAGCGCGATTCCGTTGAATCTAGCTACTTTGTATTCACGTGTGATTTTAAAACTGTTGTTCAAATCAATATTGCTAAACATATGGAATCATATATTTTATAATTCATATATTTACAAATTGATTCGAAAATCCCAACTACTTAATTCACTCATTCCTTCATTCGGTTCAAGCAAAATTGGACTGTAAGGTGACGAACATTTTCATTCCACGACTGTACTTACTAAAATCAGTTTATGTTTGTTTAACCGCAAACATATACCTGCCGATACTATATAAACGTCGCATTTAACTACCAAATTATGAACATAACCAAATCTCTATATTCAGGTCTTCGAGACAAATTAGATAAATGATTCAACATAGTTAACAGCCTTAATGAAAACCACTTTAAAATTGCTTTTGCAAAAAGCTGTTGGTATTATAACTGTTAAACAGGAATTAAGACAAGTTCTTTAACTCAAGTAAAGTCAATATTGTCGATGAAAATACATTCACGAAGTACTCAATATTCATAAGGAACATTCTAGTATTTGCTACCTGAACGCAGGCTTTGATAACAGTCTAGACGTACTGATGGTCCTCGAGGGATCGCTTCAGAGAGTTATCGATGTATTCCTAACCTCTAACGCTTTGTTGAGGTCAGAGGCAGAAACTCATTACTCACAATATTTCCGAAACTTCGATAAATACGTGCCAACATACTTTTGTTACTCTCGATGTGGATTGTTTTCTGATGGTGGGTTCAGACGCTCGCGTTCAAAGCTACATTTAACGGGCATGAACACGAGTGTGTGAATAGGAATGAATGTGTTGGTCTGCTGTTTGTGAACGGCTTGTTTGTACATTGTTTGACCCGTGTCGGGCTGCTTTCTGGGCTGCTTACCACGCATTTAAACGCACCATAAAGTTTTTTCTACCAAGCATTCGAAATTGTCGTAAACAACTATTTTACAAGGGTTTGTGACTCAGTAGATCTAGACTCGGGAGATCAGTGCGGTTAAGCAATATTAAAACTATCGGTCGTTAGGTGGAGAACCGTTACGTAAAATTGTAACACCTCTTTTTGCTGTCATCCCTAGGCCTAATTATTCTTCGGTAATTTCCGATTTCCATTGATTAATATGGCAAAATTGGATGTTTTAACGCCAAATCTTCAAAGACTCTAAAAATGTCTATAGGCTATTATTGATTTCTATGATACTGATCTAATAGTACCTGTGCGTCATTTAAGCGTTTTTTACCCGCAATATAATTTACTTTTAGGTTGTCTTGTAAACGTGCCTGTAGTTTTCCATCAATTTTCTATTTTCCTGTTGTAGCATTTAGTATTGGAGATAACGTGGTTATGTTGTTATGTGGGTGGAACAAAAATATATATTCGTCAAATAAAACATTGATCTCATTGAGGTTTCAATAAGCTCAGGCGATAGAAACACCAACATAGAGTTGTTTATAGAAATATTCTGTAAGATGAACGTAAAGTTCTTGAACAGTCTTGTTGTATTTACATAAGTTACTTACATAACTCCAAGGTAACTTTTACAGTATTTAACGAATATTATTTAAATAAGTGATAATGTTCTTATATCTAATCAGTTACCTGATCATCAATTCTGCGTAGTCAGCTTTGAACCAGGTACCTCCCAATTTTAAATAACACCCCTAATATAATGCACTTTCTTGTTACGCCATCTGTTTAGATGTTTTCTTAGACAGTATCACAAATTTAACAAATTGTCTTTTTTACAGTTCCCCCGACTGTAATAGTGCCAAACCAGTTATTGGGTGCGCCACTCGGTACCGACGTGGTACTAGAGTGTACCGTGGAAGCGTACCCCAACACCATCAATTATTGGCTCAAGAATAGAGGAGAGATGCTTCTAGATGGGTAAGTTTGCTTTTGTTAGAGACTATTCATAATGCTTTAATAACAAGCTAATTGTCTTTGTCTTTGTTTATCACGTCATAATAAAAAAAGATTTTAAGAAAAGAAAGAAGATAAAATATCCGCCAGATATAATATTATTATGAATAACGAGGTGATAGTTTATTAGGGGGTCAATTCACGTATTTAAAGCAGTGCAGTTGCAGTTCAGTTGCAGTTAAGTTTCAATAAAACGGTCATTTTGGTATTCGTCTAACTTTGGGATCAATCTCAAATACGCTTGCGTCAAGTATGCGTCTCGAGAGCGCAATAACGACATTCTAGTACGGTGTGCAAGTGTTTTTGAGATCGATCCCAAGGTTACAAGAATACGAAAATGGCCGTTTTAATCGAAACTGCAACTCCAACTGCACTGAAGCTGTACTGCTATAAATACATGAATTTACCTCCAGAGCATCAAATCGCTTAAAAATTACAACAGAGGAAAAAGGAAGTGTTGAACTCTCATTTTTTTAGTCATATGGTATTGGGTTCTACATTACTGTCAATCCCGTTAACCTCTCCAACTAAACTAGCTAGCTTGTGTTTAGAGTGGGTTCACTTCAGAAATATAATGGCTAGGATGCCAATCCGAGACCACACGATTGCAATGTATTAACCATGACTGGCCTGTTGGTCTAGTGGTTAGTGACCCTGACTGCTAAGCCCGAGGTCGTGGAGTCGATCCCCACCCAGGATAAAACTTTTATTCGTGTTATTAGTTCATTTTGTGTCTGGGTGTTATTTATCTTTAATATGTATGTTTTTAGAAATATTTAAGTATGTTTATCAGTTGTCTGGTTTCCATAGTACAAGCTCTGCTTAATTTGGGATCAGATAGCGTTGTGTTATTATATTATTAGGCTACCGCTGCTTCTATAAATTACTCTTACACAGCTAGGTACCGCTTGAATTAATGCCACCTATCTGAGAGAACATACAGAACTGGTAATGATTGTATATGAAACACGCAAGCAACACAGACGCCAATACATGCGTGCCGTATTAGCTATCTTATTATTTCTAAAATAAATTTCAAGATCAATTTGATCAGGCATTCTAGATCTTTAATCATATCCGTGCATACAAGGATTTCCCTAGTTTAGTAGGCATTTCATTTTTAAAACAAAATGCCTATGTGCATCCATTTTTTAAGTAAAAAGGTCTCCAACTAATCCCGTTTTATAACGATCACAAAGGTTAAGTACCTAATTTAGATATTAAATAAAACCAAAATCTAATATACATTATTGTCCATTTAATAGCCAACAGGGCTATTGTACTTGTATGGTTTCCATACATACTTATGCTAACGAGAAGGCCCACTTAACTGTACAACGTAGAGTTTAAGTACCAATAACTGGTAAGGGTGTGGTCATAAAAACAGCGGGTTGAAGTGTAATACTGTTGCTAAAATAACATGTCATTATTTGAAAAGTTTTGCTATATACTTGTGTAGTTAACGTATTTGAATCATAGGCCACTGTCACACAGACAATGTTATTTAAATTAGTATTTTTGTGATAACTTTTGATGGCATAGTTATCAGTTATAACATTCCAACTTAAAATTAATGAAAAATAATAAAAAAAAACATTAAAAAACTATCTAGGTTGAAGGATATACATTTATTGATGTAACTTAATTGTTTCTTACAATTATAGGACGGATAAAATATTATCTTTCAAACGAAAAACAAAATACTCGTATATGACGAAGACGTAATTTAATAAGAATAATAAAAGTCGTCAGTCTTGTTTGGCAGCAAACGATGACTTAAGTGACAGATTTTCTGTGACCAGGAGGTCTACTTTAATTCAATGAAATCGAAATTTCTTTTAAATATGAGGTGGTAATGAGCTAGCAACATCAATTTAATCGACTCGTTCCCGAAAATCGACAATGAGTTAGGAATTTTTGTGATTACCGAATTCATTAGAAAAGTCCCTGTAAACTTAAGAAGTTGAAGACAACAAAAATTAATTAATTTCGTTTTAGAAAAAGATAGAAGGGCTAAAGGTTAGTGGCCTAGGATTTAATCACGCAAAGTCGTTATTGGAAGGGATCTTCGGTTTATTGTGTTTTTATGTTATCATATTTGGATAGAGCTGCCCTTATTAAAGGTATTATTTTCAGGAGATTATTGAGAGTGAAATATAATAAGATATTAAGTGCTCTAATAAGGTTTTGATTCAAATATATGGGTTTATAAGAGTGGTACTTTAACTTCTAGTTTTGGTAGTTTACCACTTTACAATGTAAAATGTAAACGCATAAATTGATCTTATACTTTATTACAAGAAGTTTAGAGTTCTTAATGTGGTAAGTTGTCTAGAATATTAAACTGTTGTCAAAGCCAACTCAAATTCAAATAGTCAAAACATATTGCAGTACCTACCTATGGATACAGTTGCACGATGGCTAATGCAAAAAGTAACATTATATGCAAAGGTTGATGTTCGTAGTGATTTAACTATAAATCATACAAATCAGAAGGTTCAATTAAACTCACAAAATAGTTAAAGTGAAAACAGTAATGCAGTATCGATGCAGTCGCAATATCGCCGATGCAAAAACTACCATGCGTATGTCTAATCAGGTTTTATGGCCCCGATTGAAGGGTTAGATTTCCATGTCTATTGTATAGAACAGTAATAAAGAGTTCATAGGGAATGACTGATAGGCTCCTTACTATTGTGAACAACCGCGATCAATATCAATTGTTTATCTATTGTAGAACGGAATGACGTACTGTAGAGTTTAGTGTTCTTATAGATACTGGATTCCAAGACTGTGGGTAATTACTCCCTCGGGGGTAAACAACTATTTTGGCATTAGCTTTTGGTGTAATGAAGGTGGTATATGCCACCCCGAATTTCTATACAGTACACTTGCCCGGTGTTGCGTTGATTGCAGTTACCTTTTTCTTACAAGCCCACCTGAAGGAAAGTAGCACTCTATAGGCACTAGCACGATCATTACTTCCAAAGCATACGTCATATTGGGGGCTGGGAGAAACGAGGCTCACTTTGTTTAGCTTACATAGCAGCGGTGTCTTATAATATTTCATCAAAATCGCAGTTGTTGCGAAGACCTAAAATACCTATATTCTACAACTAAATGAGACTTATGAACTAATGTCTCAAATGAGGAGCGCGGTATGATGACATTCAGATATGTGACAAACAAGGATTTGGGTGGAACTTTTACTGCTATAGGCTAGCGTGACTCAAACCACTCGTCTATTCATTTTGTAGTATAATATATAACTCTACTTGAAGCGGCGGTAGCCTAATGGCATTATACTACCGACGTGAACCCACTCCTAACACAAGCCTTTAAACGTGTCTGGGGGGTTAACAATATTGCTAGTAATGGGGGACTCAATTCCACATTGCAAGTTACCTTTTCAAAGAAAAAATGAAAAAAAAGGTATAAAAACACTCATAAATTTGCTTCCATAATAAGAGGTATGGATAAAATTATAATAGTAATAAGAGTCTTTTTCACAGGCCAAAGTACACAATAAGTGAAGAACGTTCGTCATACAAAGCCATGATGAAGCTGATAATCAGATATTTCTCCAGAAGTGACATCGGCACATACAACTGTGTCAGTACAAACTCGCTTGGTAAGAGTGAAGGCACTCTTAGACTTTATGGTAAGTAATCCACCAGCATATTTAACGTAAATGGAATTATGTTAAATATTGTGACTTAACCTTGACTGATTGGCGTAGCGGTAGTGTATACGACTGCTGTCCAAGAGGTTGTGGTTTGATTCCCACGTTATTTTATGGGTTTCCACAAGTTGTTATTCACTTGTTCCGTACCTGAGAGTACTTTGTTCCGCGACACATGACTTGTACCCTAGTGCAGCAGCAGCTTTTAAAAAATCTTTGCCCTTAAAAGTGAGGAAGTTGGAGTTTTGTAACCGGGATCCATCAACGTGAAATAATGTAGCTGATAACAAAAAAGGTGGTGATTATTGCAATTTTATTTTGATCGTAACAAGAATGAAAAAGACCACTGGAATCAAAGAGGCAAAGACGTGACATGTTAGGCTCATTTTAAATACAATGACTGATCTGTTGGTCTAGTGGTTAGTGACCCTGACCCTGGATCGATCCCCACCCAGGGTAAAACTTTGTGTGATGAGCACGATGGTTTATTCTGTGTCTGGGTGTAATTTATATATAATAAGTATGTATTTAGAAATATTGAAGTATGTTTATTAGTTGTCTGGTTTCCATAGCACAAGCTCTGTTTGGTTCAGGATTAGATAGCGTTGTGTGAGTTATCCTAAGATATTAATAATCTATAGAACCAGATCATTACAACCTAGATTCTAAAGCTTATATTGAATCCGAGAACCAAAAAAAGCATTGATAAAACTCATATCGCATTAACTAAAAATCCCTGAAGAGCTGATATGGATTTTTTTTACAGAAATAAAACTGTACCCGAGTTCGCAGTCGGCTGAAGTGAATATAGGCGGTAAGTAAATATGATTTTACCCCTTTGGGTGAATACCGATATGAATAAATAGTAGATATAAGTAATATGTTAGAGGGAGAAATTGAAACACGTTTGGCGTAAGGATCTTATGTCAGGGGAATTGTTTTTAGGGACGGTATTATTTTTTTATTTTTATTGGGTTTGCAGATGTTATGATATGGTTTTTTAATTTTTAGACTTTTTATGTTATGGTGATAGGCAAGGATGTTTTAAGTAAAAAAGGTGTAGATAGGCTCAGAAAGCGGTATCTTGAAACCATATACAATTGACTTTTTAATATGTTTTTCCCACACGGGATACTACTTTGTGTGATCCATAAATTGTTGTTCCGAGTCTGGGTGAATTTTGTGTCCGTGACTTGTATGTTTGTAAAGTCCCCCGCGATACAAGGCTTGTACCCTATTTCGGAAGTAGTCTTAAAAAAAAAAAAAACAGTCAGTGGCGCATCGCCGGCGTCAACAGATGAAAGCAGCGGGTTTTTTTATCACTCATGATAATTCAATCATGCTTTTCTACTTTCCAAGTTTTTATAATTTATAAGTATGTTAGTGTGACATTGCAATATATAGGTTATCTTTGTATGGATAAGTTGGTCGGTTATAAAGATTGAATGTTGTTTATGTTACCTATCTACACCTTTTTACTTAAAACATAATTGATAATAGGTATGTTTGAAAAGCGTCTTTATATATATATATATACCTATATCAGATTAAGACATTTACATAATGTAGGCTAAGTGGCTACGCACTAGTTTTGTCGTAAAAGATAGATAAATGGAAAATCTTGAAAATATCATTTTATTACGCGAACATTATGTAATATTCGATTAAAACGAAAATTTAGACCAAATGTGCGCCCTTTTTATCTTAAACTTTTATAAATATGACTTTGTTGAAGTTAATTCAACTATTTTGTATTTCAATTTATCTGAAAAACAAACTCAACTAAGTGCAGTGACTATACTTGGCTCAGTCGGCAGTATGGTTTAGAATAGTGTCTGTTGAATTTACTTCAACAACCTCATTATCGATTTGATAAAGATTTAACAATCTTTATCAAATCGATACCTAGTGAGGAGGTCAGATGGATAGTGACATTTTTGTTTAAAAATTCGTCTGTTAAATAGTATTTTATCACAAATCTATGTTACAGGTCTAACCGAAGGAGCAGTGAAACAAAAACCCCCGTATAATAATGCCAGTTATTCTTTAGCAAGGACGATTGATTTATTTGCAATGGCAATGTTGTTTATAATGATTTTATGCTAAGTGAAGATATTGACGAATGTAAATATGTATATAAACGTTAAGTTGTAAGTGTCATTTTATATCAATATTATGCTGTAAAGTCCAAAATCTTACAAACCTAATTTTATCACAAAACCGTGTAGATGAATATATTAGTTTAGTATTTCATATAGTATATATGAAATACTAAACTATTTGATTTATCGACTGGTGGTAGGTATTAAAAATTTAAATACTATCAATAGTATCAATTGCGATACTTAAGGGGGCATTACACTGAGAGAATTATTAATTATTTAGCGCTACGTAAATACACAGCGAAACGATCGCCGGCCTCGCTCTACCGCACACAACCATTACTTCACAGTGTGCAGGAGTGCAGGTCAAAATAAAGTAGAATATTCGTTCGTACATATGTTAGATTACGAACGCCATGACAATGACAATACGAAAATACTCGTTTTTGCATTTTACGGCAACTTCAAGATTTATTTGCGGGATCATATTAAAACAATCCCTAAATTTCTTTATTTCATCTACTATACAAACTCTTTGACTAGTGACAATTTTTTTTCCGTGTCCAAATATTTAGGTTTTCTATATAAGTTTTTGAAAGAGCCGAACCCTGTTTCGCGTAATCTGCCCTTAAAATACTTAGGTATCGAAGACTTTTTTTTTTAAAGATAACTAGCAATATGGGATTGTGGTCCCACATTACTAGCAATCTTGTTAACCCCTCCAGCTAAGCTCAATGTCTTGTGTTAGGAGTAGGTTCACGTCGGTAGTTTAGTGGGTAGGATTCGAACCCGCAACCTCATGATTGCGAGACCGATGCCTTATCATTAGGCTACCGCCGCTTTATTTATATTGATACTATTAATAGTGATACTCTTTTTTTACTGATACAAACCTATACAATATATACATCTCTTCCGTGATATATACTGTCGAGGGTATTAGTACAATGTGGCAAATTTTGGAGGTCAACTATTGATACATCAATTAATTGATACTTGTGTACTAATAAAGATAATAATTATGTTTGTATCCCTATTTAGTTAATTGCCTGACGATTAATAGAATATATTTCCAATTATAATATGATTTTGTTTCATAACAAAGCGATGTATTTTAAGACTTAACATTAAATTATTTTATTTGTATTTTTTATAGAAAATACATAATGTTTTCGTTGCTAACCACCTGGGTCATTATTCACGTTCTTTGTTCCGTTTTCGGCACCTGCGAGGTGCGCTCAAAGAGGACATCTTTGAGCGCATCTCGCAGGTGCCGCGCATGCGCGTTGATGCGTTTCTAAGCGCAGCTCTCTATTAACCATAATGACAAGTAGAAAAAAAGAAAGTGATTAAGGACCCTGATATATGTATTGAAACATTAGAGTTATTTATTATCCTTATACCTATCTATTTAAGAGTCATTATCCAAATCTTGTGTAAACCAATCTCCCAATAAATATTATAGATCATATACGTTTTTTATTTAACACTTACTTGAGGCACCTGTTCCGAGCAAATGTCTGAGATCTAAACCTTAAAGGATTCCCACAAGAACGTGAGCAATGAAGACGAAGAAATCTATTTTTGGACAATACAGTGCACTGTTCATTCTTGTAACATGGTACTGTAAATTCGTTTCCTTAAAATGTTTGTCCGTTTCTATGATCGGGTTGTTCTCTGCAACGGCTAGACCAATTTTAAAAAGTACTATAGTTATTAAAAACAGATTTGAGGAGAAGGTAACATACTCAAAGTTCTTAATGTTTTTTGGTTTAACGCTGATGAGGGCTTTAGTAGCAGCAGCCAGAAGCCCGTGCGAACTGAGACTGAGAGCTGAGGTAAGTAATATAATAAAACTAGCGGACGCCTCGCGGTTTCACCCGCGTAGTTCCCGTTCCCGTGGGAATAAGGGGATAAAAAATAGCCTATGTCACCCGAAGTTAGTGTAGCTTCACAAGATTTTTTCAAATCCGTCCAGTAGTTTCGGAGTCTATTCAATACAAACAAACAATCAAATCTTTCCTTTTTATAATATTAGTATAGATATAGATAATTTGTCAGCAAGGCCGCAGTTTCATCACTTTACAATCCATTATTTCAGCTAATGAAAAGTCTGAAGCACAAAATTTTATATCTCTGTTTAACTCCCATAGCCCAAGGTGTTATAAAACACGGCTACAAAGAACAGATGGTGTCATTCCACTGTCCCGTAACATTGAAATGACTCATTTGTAAGAAGATGGCTCAATATTTCCTGATTACGATTCAAAATTAATGAAATTCCTTGTTTTATTAATTATTTTTATGAGCACTGTCTCTCGACTTTGCCCATGTCGGTATTAGTTATGATGATAAAAAGTAGGTCTTAAGTATCCTACGCGTTGCAAATAAAAAAACCGAGCAAGAGCATGTCGGACCATGTACCATCAATGTAGGAACCCGCAGCCTTAAATAGTTGCATCAGCAGAAGAGAGTATGTTCATGGCACTTAGGCCCTTTTGTTGAGAAAAGCAGTTTTTCGGCTATAACTCAATGACGGTATATCTGATCATGTCCGAAATAATTTTAGTTTGAAGTATTTGTTAAGCGCTACCTTTGTGATTTTATCATATTTTTTGGTCACACTGTTCAAAACTTAAGGGACGACGACGACACAATTTATGCAACTTTCGGAGCGATTATTTCCAAAAATATTTACTCAATCAAAAAAGTATGTTAAAAACCTTAAAATGTTTTTAAAAGACCTGCCGAATGATGTGCCGCACGTTGATGTTAACCGAAAAAAAAAAATCAGTTTGTGTTACATGTATGGAATACCCCCCCTAAAAATATTTATTATTATTTAGCTATCAAACTAAGTAGCGGCAATTATAAGACACTTTTTCACTAAATTACGTTTATCATCAATATTCATTAAGAAATATCTGAGTAAAATGCCTGTGACATACGGAAGGACAGACAGACAGATAGACGAACATGACGAAACTATAAAGGTTCCGTTTTTGGCCATTTTGGTTACGGAATCCTAAAAACAAAAAAAAAAGTAACTGTAACCCTAATTACATCCAAATCTAACAAACAGTGGTAACTAAGCCACATGCCGTCTTGGTTGGACGATACAGTAGTTATTCTTCGAAATAGTATCTACCTAATGCTAACGCATCCACTGTGTTTCGGTTGAAGGGCTCTGTAGCAAGTGTAATAAGATTTAAGAATTAATGTCTCAAATGAGGAGCCCAGTGCGGTTACATTCAGATCTTTGCCAAATACGGATTCGGGTGGCCCTGATACTGTTATGGGCTAGCGTTACGATCAGCAACAGGCGTACGACCTACTCGTCTCTTTTGTTGTGTAAATAAAAAAATAATTATAAAAATAAGAAATCCTGCCTGCAACAAAAAATATGAAAACAAGGTCCCTTACATAATTTTATAATATCATGTAGTGTAACCGATGTAACAACTAACTTTTATCACAGCTATTATCATATATTGAAAATTGAAATAAGAGTGGTATACCTTTTTGAATGCTTAAGATGAGCCCTTTATTTTGATACCCATATTGCAGTATTCACAACAACTTTTTTTCACACTTCTTTAATTTGACATCTCACAGCCGCCTTGCTTGTTTTTTTTCATACGTCACATAGCTAAGAACACTTGAGCGATCAAGACGAATCTAACGACGTCTTAATTGTATAAATCCGTTTAGTGGATTGTGAGATATCAGGTAATAAAGAATATTACATACATAGATATAAGATACGCGCGAAAAACATAATCCTTCCTTAAAGTCGGGTAAAAAAGCTCACAGGCTTTCATATTTCCAGAATCTGAGTTGTTACTTCATGCGACTCAGAAATACGCATCACGCCTTCCAATACTGCTCCGAGACGGCTCATATTATGATTACATCTTTAAATCGAGTGTGTTAAAGTAGTTTTTGAAATGTCAAGATATTTAGGTTGTGACGCTATCGAGCAATTTCATAATTTACTTTAAAGTATACGTTATTGAAAATCATAATCAAACTTCGTTGAGTCTTCTCTTCGCCTCTATCTCAATGCCTGAAGACCAAGGTATTTAACCAGTGTGTCTTACCTGTGTACGACGCCGAAACGTGGATAGTGGGCTAGTCTACAAATTCAAAGTCGCAGAACGGGCTATGGAGCGAGCTATGTTGAAGTCTCTTTGAAAGATAAACTTCGCAACAAGGTCATCCAATAAAGAATCAAACTTACCGACATAGAACACAGGTTAAGCACGATTTAGTGGCAAAGGGCTGGCCACATTTGCCGAAGGACCTATGGTCGATGGAGCAAACGAGTCCTAGAGTGGAAACCGCAACTCGATAACGTAAGGTAGGACAACCTTCAGCCAGATAGCCGAAGACCTAAAGAAGGTCGCTGAAATGAATTGAATATGGAAGGCGGAGAACCGGATGTTGTGGCGTAAGTTAGGAGAGGCCTATGTCCAGCAGTGAACCGATACAGCTGATATCAAGTGCTGTATTGGAGCGGTACTGTTGTAGTCAGAGATCTCCATTACACAATTCAACGCTTGTGGCGTTAACTTCTTGTAAGCTATACAAAAAAAAATATCAATATGGTGTTTTCATTTTTCTGCCGTCAACTGAAGGAATAAAAAAAAGAGCGAGTTGTCTTATGGCCACCCAGTTGGAATGTAATTCTTTTTGCTATATCTTTATGTGTGACTAGCTGTCCCGCGCAACTTCGTATGCGTAAATTTTCCCTGTTTTTGCAACATTTCACGTCGCTACTCCGCTCCTATTAGTCGTAGCGCGATGTTATATAGCCTATAGCCTTCCTCGATAAATGGGCTATCCAACAAAAAAAGAATTTTTCAAATCGGACCAGTATTTCCTGAGATTAGCGCGTTTAAACAAACAAACAAACAAACTCTTCCGCTTTATAATATTAGTATAGATATATTTAAAAAAAAACCGAATGAACATAACATTTTAAAAAGTTTTTCATAGGTAATAAAATAAACATTATAGTAGTCCCGCTGAACAAGAAAATATTTAAATAAATTTTATATTTTAACATTTTCGCAGGTTGGCATAAGGATATGTCCCCCCCCCCCGATTGCGAAAATGTTAACAAGGACAATAGGTAACAGTTTTATATTACAACCTTATGGTAACGCAGTACTGGATTGTTTTTTTTAGTATTAATTTTAAAGATTAAAAATTAAATTAATTACATTAAATTGGTCGGGGGTTAAAAATTATTCCACATAACACAACATTTTTTTTCTAGTTTCACATAGGTAAATACAAATAGCATATTTTTATGTACTGTCAAGCTTCCAAGTCAGCAAATATATATATAGGTATATATATATATATATATATATATATATAGGTATATATATATATCGTGCGATAAGGAACTACTCGTATATTCCAAAAAAATATGAAATAACTCGCCGGTGCAAAAACGATGGTAGGAAGACCCCCTTCATATATAATGCAGTTGGAGACATAAAATGTATCCCGATAGGACTTAAAATATTAGATATATTTCGGGACTTAATCGCGTGAATTATTTAAAGGAATTGTCCGATCGTGGTCACGGGTCGGGTGACAGTCGACCCGTGACCACGATCGGTGCAATTCGATCGAAACGTCGGGCAATAAACAAGGTATTTTACCTTAAATTATTCACGCGATTAAGACCCGTAATATATATATTTTAATAATGTGTACAAATCGCGAAAGTTTATCAACATTTTAAGTCTCGAAATATATCTAATATGTATAAAAATCGCGAAAGTTTGAAAACAATAAGGACTTAAAATGCCTCCGACTGCATCCAAGATACGCGTGAAAAACATAACCCTTCCTTGCAATCGGGTAAAAAGAATATCGCAAACAAATAATAACATTTACCGATAAAATACATTTTGAATTGCTTACATAAACAGCTTATTTGGCTTAACATTTCTACCTACAGTGCCCTTTTAAAACCACATTATATCAATATGGATTTGTAAATTTACATTTACGCCTACATACCCTCAACAATTAAATCAAAATAAATAAAAGAAAATATACACAAAAAGCTGTTCAGCAAAACCTTGTATTCATTGTTAAATGAGGGTTCAAAAATATTGTTTGAGTTTTAAATTGTAGGCTATTTGTATATCTACATAATAATTTAAAGTCTTTATCTTAAAGTACACACACACACACACACACACACACACACACACACCCACACACACACACAACACACACACAAACACACACACACGTACACAAACACGCACGCACACGCACACACACACACACACACACACACACACACACACACAGAGACACACGTATATATTATATATAGTAATACGGTACTTATTTGTCGATAAGTTCATTTTCTGAAACGAAGACATTGTAGACAGATTTGCTCAAATTTACTGCTGTATAACATTCATACTGCTGCGACACAGGCACAGAGAACCGAGAGCATAGAAAGCTTCAAACCAAGATTGCTCGAGTACACATAGTGTTCATTCATGTCTTTTTCCGAAGGTATTAAACTCCGAAGCTTGTTTTCAAATAAGCTAATAATTTATTTTCATTGTCTTTCATTTCATTTCACTAAACACCCAAAACATTTTCTAATTGATTAAACAAACTTTTGTATCTCTTCAGCAATTTTAATTTAAACACATCCTATCAATGTTACTAGTTAAACTCGAATATATTTTCCTGTCCGAGATCAATATTGACCTCTTGAACCCGATAAAGTGTTTGAGTTACGCCATGGCCCATCTGTAAATTGTTAGTGTTTAATGAAACCCAATAAGGGAGGTTTAAATTGCTTAACGTATTGCCTACCTTATAACGGAAATGAATTCTGTAACCGGTGTTTTATTGAGGAAGTACTTGGGAATGTGGGATGAAAATGGATAAGTGAAATGCTGATTAAATATTTATGCTATTAGGAACAGTAATATTGAGAGGAATGGTTTATACCATCGGTTGGAGCAGTCATGATTATGAACAAAGCTGCCTAAGTGACGCAATGAAAGTGCATTTGATTGTTGCGTTAGACGTTGTGAGTTCCAAAACCAATACTAAGGACTTGTATCGCGGGGGCTTTATTACTATACAAATCAAGGACACAAAATACACGTGGGTGCTTCGAAACAACAAATTTGTGGATCACACATAATGCCACCAAGGTAGTCTGTTTGATTCGTACACTGAACATTGTGATCCATATAGGTATTTATTCCAAGCCTGACTTGGTGTATTTGGGTCCTTTAATTGTATTTGTAATGTTCACAAAGGTGCTTGGCTTGTAACATATTGCGGGCATCGTCTTAAAAATGGCGTATTATTTTGTTAAGTGATTGCGTTATTGCACGACACATAAATATCGGTGTATCTGTTTGTTTTGACAGAGTTTAGCGTGAAAGTATTCGTAGAATTCCAATCAGATCTACCTACCTGGGGAAATCACAAGCATTATTGAAAAATCCTAGTACCTACCAGAAAAGCTTTTCCTGAATGAAAATACTGAATACATTTTTCCTATAAGAGGCATTTTTACTTAGAGGTTCTAAAGTAGTGGCTCACAACATTTTTGACTTCATTATACTTTTTTTTTAATTGCCTACTTTAAAAGCCATTTTACCCCCAATATCGGCAAAGTATGATATATGTAGCTCACACGACGGGAAGGCAAGAGGGAATTAACTATGGCCAAACTGTAATATAATAAAAGATTAGATAGTGATAGAGAGCTATAATTAAATAATAAAGACTAGGATAGATAATGGAAAACTATTTTACAGTACACGAACTTAAGCCTAATTAAAAAATAAGTACAATGGACCTGAGAATTAACAAAAGCTAATATCTCTCTATAATATCATAGTGCATTCTTGCATCCTCACTCAATAAGTTATTGAGTGAGGATGCAAGAATGCACTTTGGAGTGCGGTGCAGAATCACAGGAATGCACTTCAGAGTGCAGAGCCGAGTTGCAGGAGTGCACTGCAGAGCGCAGTGCCGAGTTGCAGGAGTGCACTTCAGAGCGCAGTACCGAGTTGCGGGAATGCCCTTCAGTGTGCAGTGCGGAGCTGCAGAGGAATGCACTTTAGCGTGCAGTGCCTAATTGCAGGTGTAATATCCTTCAGAGTGCGGGGCAGAGTTGTAGGAATGCACTTCAGGGTGTAGTGCTGAGTTGCAGGAATTCACTTAATGTTTACTCTCGGAGAACTGTCGCTACACTTCACATAACTGTTTACCCTCGCGAGTGTAAAGAAGCTACATTTCAGGTTAAGAACCCGGGTTCAAAAGATTCTTAGTTGCAAAAATATCTGCCTTGAACAAATCACAATTAAGCCTGTAGAAGCTTCCAAGGTTTTTAACAGATTTAATCCAAACAAGCCGTGTTAGTTTAATGTCCACACTCCAAAACGGCTACAGACTGACTATCGATCTTCTCAAACAGAAATTAGCTAATCAGTTCGCAGATGAACAGAAGATATTACATTCATTCATTCATACCACGATATGAAGAGATGGGCAGGTAGTGCGCTTGATGGTAAGCGTCACGCTAGCCCAGTATCAGTGCCGCCCAAATCCTTGTTTGACAAAAATCTTAATATCTTCTGACAGCTGTTCTCATTTAAGACATTCCTCAGTAAGTCAGTTCATAAGCCCAGTATAGGTAATGCTACTTTGGCCGAAACACAGTGATGTGTTAACATCACTTTTTCACTGAAGAATAACTGACACTGTTGTAGTACCTACTTAGATGGGTTATCATCATCATCAGCCTATTGCAGTCCACTGCTGGACATAGGCCTCTCCAATTGCACGCCACTTTGTTCTATCTTCCGCTTCTCGGATTAGCAAGTTAAAGTGGCAGTGGGCTGGCCATATTAGCCGAAGAACCGACAACCGTTGGGGTAAACGAGTTCTTGAGTGGAGACCGCGGCTTGGCAAACGTAGTGTATGACGCCCTCAGGCCAGGTGGAGTGATGATTTACGCAAAACGGCTGGCAGGAGCTGGATGCGAGATGCGAGATGGGTTATAGCTTACTTAAAACATTCGTACAATATATGAATGTAATGCGCTAAGGGTAAATAATGCATTATTTGTTTATACCCCATATTCTTTGTATCATGCAATGCAAAAGCTTTCATGTTAGTATTACAAAAGCAATAATCCGATTCAGAACATCAATTAACATTACGATATTAAGACAAATGTTATTACCTACTTAAATTGATGTATGAGCTATTTAAACGGTACTAATACACAGGGAACGATAATTTATGGGAACAAGGGTTACTTCAGGAAGGCTATTGTAAAAATAATGGCTTAGGGGAAGGCCTTTCGGTCCTAACGATTACCAAATCAAACAAGTCAATTTAGGGTCGCCAAGACTTCGGACATGATCTTCGAAGTGTGTTTAGTAACAAAACAATATATTTGGTAGAACTTTAACGGTCTGGTGATAATGAATAAGATGGGGGCGATGTAGTCAAAATGTTAGGAACCTAATCTTCTCTAATATATGAAATTTCGTGTCATAATGTTTTTTTTTTTTTTTGTATATTTGGTGGGACATGTTGTAAAGTTTTTTTTTAAGTTCCGATGTTAGCATTTTTGTATGAATTGCAAAAACGGAGAAAATTGACGCAGGCGAAGCTAGTAAGTTATAATATCTTTGACGTTATATAGCTCTCAGAACATATGAATTTAGTATCAATGTTCTGTGTTTTAAATAGATACGTTCCGGGTATTTGCTCACATATGACTGGCTTGTAGGGTTGAGCCAAAATAAATTTAAATATACCCACTGTCGATTGTATCTTCGCACAAAAAATTATAATAACGATTCATTTGTATAGGAACATTAACTATAACAATAACTGTAGCCGCCACAGAGACATATTTTGTTTAGTTATTTACGCGTAGTTACCTATAATCTTAGTGCACAATTTTTTGAGATATAAAGGTACCTAATGTCTCTGTATAATGCCTTTATTACACTACACTAAATTAGGGACCCTAAACCCTTAAAAAGAGTGATGTAATAAGAGTTAGGGCCTAATCCTCTCAGATATTTTCTAGGCCATCTCTACTTAGTGCCCTAATTCAGGGTAGTGAAATAGCCGTTTATGTCTCCTTCCTTCTTTACGTGTGTTCTCGTGTATTCTGGTATAGATATATTTAACATTTAACCCGGTAGATGGCGTTGTTTTCGAGGTGCATCATTATTTTAATTAAGTTTTAAATGAGAATGACCTCTGCTAGGTACACTACTCTCGATTATTATTTGACAGTGCGGCAGTACTTTACATTTAAAAAGTCGACGTTGGATGTTTGGAAGTGACACGTTTAAAAAATGTTTTTACTTTATACCCAAGCACTGTATATAACACACC
This sequence comes from Herminia tarsipennalis, assembly GCA_945859575.2. Taxonomy (NCBI): domain Eukaryota; kingdom Metazoa; phylum Arthropoda; class Insecta; order Lepidoptera; family Erebidae; genus Herminia; species Herminia tarsipennalis. The sequence goes on along the minus strand of OX243845.2, from coordinate 20,031,922 downwards.
GGAGGACGGGCAGCAGCGTCCTCTGCGTACTTAAAACCTTACTGCGATCACCAACCCGCTCGCCAAGCGTGGTGATTATGGCAATTACCCCCAGGATCTACATACTAGTAGGTTCTACTGGGGAGACCCGTGCCCAGCAGTGGGCCATCATATGGGTTGATATGTATGTATATAACATCCAATCGTACACAGATAATAAATTATATAGTATAATTATTACGTTTTGAAGACAATTAACTTACCTGATTTTGATAAGATATGTACTATCCACACTAATATAATAAATGTGAAAGTAACTCTATCTGTCTGTTTATTACGCTTTCACGCTCAAATTATAAACAACTTTATTTTGATTACGCACTTCAAAATAAGACTAGGATGTCAGATAAAAATCTTCTCGGAAACAATTGATAGATCATTTCTATAAAGAAAATTGGCAAGTATTATTTTGTCCAATTACTGTTTTCTTAGATTACGTTATTCAGTTTTTTATTAGTCTCCACCCAATGTGAGTTATCAAATTAGGACCGTAATGGGAACGTTACCGGTAATATAAAAAGGGGGGGTAAATAAGTACTATGTACCTACCTTTTTGCATTTTGCAATTTGGGGGAGTCAACCCCTGAATTCCCTCCTGGATACGCCTAATGGGTAGCTCCTAATTGTTTCAACAATTGCGTAGAAGGAATATTAGAAAGTTTAATAAAAAGGCAATTTAGGTACTGCTAACGGTAACAAAGTTCACGTACGGCATCTTGCTAGCAAAATGTGGAAGAACGCGTGCAGTTGATATGCTGTGCTTATTTATAGGCTGTATTTGGATACATCATAAGATAATATATATCCGGATCAACACATCAACATGTAGACATCAGAGTAACGTCTACATGTAGAGCCGGTCCAGTGGCTTGTTGTAAGTAGATGCTCCTACCATATTGTACCCACTAAGGTTAATTTTATTTTATCTCTTGTTCCAACTTTTTACACTAATTTTATTTTATTTCATGTTCCAACTTTTTAATAATATAATTTTCATCAGTCCTTTAACATGGTGTATAGTATATTAGTAGTAGTATTAGTAAGGTGCTGCCACCTTACCCCCATATCAAGTTTATAAACATTCAAACACTGTAAAATTGGCAATTTGAAAAGAGTTTACTCAAAGCTAGAGCTATATACTCTTGCGAACTTGACATTAAATGTAGAATCATTCTATTCCAAATTTTGTCCGACGTTCATAAGCGTTGCATTTGTAACCTAAATAAATAAAGTATTTTGACTTTTGAGTGGCTGTGAGTTTTTATTGCCAGGTTCTTTTCTCCGGCTTTACCCATTGTTTGCGAACTTGGCATTACATGTTCATGTAGAATCCCGACATTACACAGGTGTTATTTTGCACCCTTAGTGAATAAAGAATTTTGAATTGAATTATATCCATTTAATGTTTGTGCATAGTTTACACAAGCTATATTTTTTAAGGAAATAAAATAAAATGTTTATATTTCAGATAACTTAACAATATTATATTTTATATTACTATCAATAACTGTGACATAACTTGGTATATGGTCAGTCAAGTCAAGACCAGCAGGCATACCCAGGACAGTGTAGGGCTCGCCCGCACCCAGCGTACAAAGGACGTTCACCTATTGAGCGTGCTAGTGTAATGGTGGGTTGAGACGCATGGCAAGCAACCCTACCAGCAATCTGACAAGCAGCCCAACACGGACCGGCCTACAAAAAAACTGTTCACTTACAACCGAGCAACACATTCACACAGGCCCATTTACATGTTCACGCTCGTGTTCGTGCCCGTTGAATGTAACTTTGATCGTGAGCGTGTAACTCCACCACAAAAACAGCGTTTTTCCGCTGACAAAGCAGTTCGTATGGAGCGTTGAGTGGAGACCATAAAATAAGCTTAGGATTTGTGAAACGTAGATTTTAGTTAACATAGATTGTTCTATCTAGCGTAATTAATCTTATCTCTTGTTAGGGTCCACTTAAGATTCAAATGGTTAACTAAGAAATTATTTTAGACGGATTATTATCAATGTAATTTCAGGAGATTACAAAACGAGATAAGTAATGTGCCGATTGTTTGAGTGATAATATGGTAAAGCTTTGTTTGTAAATTTGTGCAAATTAATATGCTTTTTTATAAGGGTTAACATTTTAAAAGACCTATCTCTTTTAATATGTTAACCCTTGCAAACACATGCGAATATTCGTACATTAAATGAGTTTGTATATAATGAAAGGACAAAAAAAATAGTTTCGTTCAGATTTCTTATGGCAGACAAATTAAATGCACTTTACACGGAATATTTTTACTATTAGCCAAGCTAACAAACCAAATAACTTGGCATTTTGACCAAGTAACTTGGTTTTATTTAACACTTATTAAATTATCATTTTTTTATTGTTCAATAAAATGTAGCGTTTGTATTGAATTATTGAATGAGCGTCAAAATAAAACCAAGTTAATTGGTTGAAATACCAAGTAACTTGGTTTTATTTGACACTTATTAAATTATCATTTTTTTATTGTTAGAAAACATTTACCTTTACTCCAGGCTGGAAAGCAACGATTTACATATAGACAGACAAGTCTCCTCAATAACACACTCCAAAATAATGTAGAAGTTGGCCCACACACAGTGTATTGGGAATTTACACTGTTTATTTATTATCCTAAAGGAGCAATTTACGCGAATTTCAAGAAACTTATCAATTACTAACAGACACGCGCAACTTCGTTTCCGTTATTTTCCCCCCTTTTTGCCACATTTTTTATTGATGTTCCGCTCCTATTGGTCGTAGCGTGACGTTATATAGCGTATGATAAAAACAAATAACGTGGCTTTATATTGGTAAAAGAATTTTCAAAATAGGTTTAGTAGAACCGGAGATTACTCCTTACAACCTCACAAACTCAGAAACTTTACCATTTTATAGTATAAGTACACATAGACTGTACTTAATCGCGTGAAGTATTTAAAGTTACAAACTTTTTGATTTTTTAGACCGATTTGCGCCATTCGTGGTCACGGTCGACTTACCGTGAGGCCTCTGGAATTTAGACTACCTTAGCCTGATGATCACACTACATTTACAACGTACTAATGTACCACAATACCGACCGAAACCATCATCAGTTCAGATAGCATTAATAGAAAGTACTCCATACAATTAATGGTGATCATTCATTAGAGTACTTTCTTTTGTCAGTAGGTTAAATTCGCAAGTGCGTACATAGCTTTAGGATAGCAGTAAAGTGGACACAATGCCACTAAGTTCTTTATCTGTCGAGATAATTCTTAAGTGGCCATCTAGTAACTTTATGGCCTTGTAAAACCTAACCCGTTTTGGGCTGTAAAAAGTTTAATAACAAAATAGGTTACGGCTTAGATACAAAGAGTTGTTATCTAGAATTTACAATTTAGTTAGTTCAGGACAATTTGTTGTTAGTTTTATGAACAATCTCGGTTTATGTTTTCAAAATTTTTAATTTAGAACGACAGGTAATCTTGATTGTTTTTATTTAATCGATTTTAAAAGATCATCGTTTTTCTACCTAACAATTTTATTCTAAAGATCTTCTAAGAAAAAGGCCCTTTGCACTAGCAAATTTGCAGGAACATTATACGCTCAAAAAGCGTCACCTCAGATTCATCGAATCTGAATAAATTTTGAAACTGGTTATATCCAATTTAGTTAAAGTGCTCATCGAGGCACAGATACATATTTATACTAAACTTTTATAATATTATTTAACCTTGCTGACCCCTCAATCTGCTCCGTCGCTAATACACAGTTTATTATAACGATATCCATAGAATGCATAGCGGTTACCATAATAAACTGAGGGGAAAAAATCAATTGATTCTCAAAGAAGCATTCTTATCGAAAGCACTTAACTGTTTACCACAAAACGACAAGCTTAAGCATAATCCATAAACTACATTATCCGTCTCGTATACACTTACGAAACACCGACGTGTAAAGATGTACAGTCTCTGAAATTTCGCCTTTTTATTGCATTCCCGGTCGCAAGAGAGCCTTAATTTAATATAGCCTGCTCGATTTGTTTACAAAGGAAAAATTTATTCATGAAATTTGTTTTGGAGGGTCCAGCGTGGCTCGGATAAAAATAAACTTTCTAAGAGCGAGTTACTTTGACCCAAGATCCCTTTCCACCGACGATATTCTTCATATTTTCTGGATAGGTCTCGTTTCTAGGGTTAGTTGCCATAAATATGCTAAAATTAAATTACTGTTCTCGATTTTATTTGTTATTTTTAACCTAAGTTGTCCTACTGCGGGACAAAAGCCTCCTTTTCTTCCTTCCACTTCTCTTCATCTTGAGCTAAAGCTAGTCAGTCTTTCAGAAAGGAATCGAGTTCCTCTCGTTATTTTCGCCGGGGTTTGCCTCTATATAATTTATTGTTTTGTGAGCCTCGCAGTGGTGGTTTTTGCTTACATCTATTCTGACATATATTTTTTTATTTATTTTAAAGAAGGCTTACAAACTAATAACAAATTAAATTACACATTCTCAATAAAAAAATGCTTATAACATGAGCTCACAATAAAATACATTTACATTTTACATTTACATGGGAGAAATATGTTCGGCCTAATTGTTTCATTTGGTTACACTATTTAATTTGATTTTCAAATATTTCTTACTAGTTTGGCAACTAAAAATTTAAAGTTTAGTGACTAGTGCAGGTAACTTCTTGAGCTTTAGAGGACTAAATGGTCGATTGAAAGACCCAGGTTTGATATCTGGATCTGAATTTTCTCTTTTTAATGCACTATTGAATTAAAAGCTACCACAGCAATTTGCCAAACAATTATAAGCAGGCACAATCTTCCATTCCTTGCGCCTAACACTCCAAAACCCAACATCATCAAGATCTAACGATACAAAAACACTCAATAAAAATGAAACCTGTGAATAATCAGATGACAAAACCGTCCTTTGTAAAGTAAAGCGAATGAAAACATTGTACAGTTAAAAAGTCAACAAGCGGCTTAACAACGGAGGTACCAAAGTAAAACCGGGCTTTACAAAAAGATCGTGAGCTTTTTCAACGTATTACGATTCAAAAAATATGTAACAAAAGATTTCATAAATTACAAACAGGCTTGGGTGTTGGTTGTCACGCTTTACGATCTGGTAAGAGTAAAAAGATGGGCTACAGATTGTAAGAATATTTGTTGAGTTTCTATAACGCTGCACTTTGTTGAATAAGTTGAGTGAGAAATGAAATTTTGGAGTTGGCGATGATGGTAAAAATGTTTGTTTAGAAGAAAGTTTGTGAGGTTCTGCATAATCATTTTGACGCTCATTCAATACAAACACTACATTTTACTGCAATTTATTTAATATGAATATTAAATGCAAATTTTCAATCCAGCACAACAGCTTCAACTATATCAGCTATGCAGATAACTACTAGTTATGTTTTTTACTCAAAATTTATAGAAAATTACTATTGGGGAACAAAGTAACTTCAGATATAATTAGGTAAAGTTTTAGTAATGATGACTTATCCTTATCACTTAGCATTTTGCCTCTTAAATGAATTCAGAGTTAAAAATTTGAAGTTTCTATGTAACGTGAAAGTTAGACGGCAACAGTATCGTTGTATGATTCATCTGTTGGCAAACCAATCTAAATAAAACAAAATTCATTTGGCTTTAGCACAAGATACAATTTATTTCACGTCTGGATCTGATAAAACAAAACAGCAGCCAATTTTTTTTAAATAACGGAAGATATTATTCAAGATGAGTCTAAATTTTAGTGGGTCTGTTTGCCAAATAGTCGTGTAGTCTAGCGCAGTATCCTGACTGTCTGGTGTCTAGATAACAAGCTGTGTCGTACTTGGAAATTGTTTTTGGTTTACAATTTGAGTTAATTGTTCGGTATTAGTTTACAGTGCAAACTTTAATTATAGTTCCGCAGTAAATTTAAAATTAAAGTGTTTGTTTTAGATAAAATTATGTGTATCTTTGGTATGATAGTGGTTTTACTAATTTAATTTCTTCAAGCTTCATAAAGGTTAAGTAAGCCTGCTTAAGTGAAGCAAGTAGAGTGTGTACGACTGCTGCTCGAAAATGTTGTGAGGTTTAATCTATTTGTCATTATTGTTGTTACAAGTCTATGTGTACTTGAAGTCCGTGATTTATATGTTTGATAAAGTTCATGTGACAGTAGTCTAAGTATGAGAATATGTGGCACTTTTTCCGAGGTCTACGCCAGTCACGCGCGGCCGATGACTGTCATATACTGCTCGCACTCTGACTATTGTCACATCAACCGCCCACGGAAGCCGCACAGGTCAGGCGATCGTCCGCGATGAATGAATATGAAACTTAAAGTACCCCGCGATACAGAGCTTATTTTTAAATCGTCTTAAACTCCTGACACTGAGCTTTAGCAGACCGCATAATGCCAATTTTATTTGAATATATGATAATGACGACGACGAGCAGTTCTCTACCCAGCCTACAGCTTAGGTACTATATAAGATTTTTTGCTCCATACCTAACTAAGTTTTAGCAATTTTGCGAATTCGCCTATACCTTGATAATACCTAAAACTTAGGCTGGCAAAGTATGGCAAGGCTATAAATATTCGTAGAAAACTCACGCACGGAGGTATAGACCAGGAGGCAGTGTACTACGAAAGTTATTTTTTTAAGTTGCTCTTCGGTAAAAATTATTCGATTTACGAAACTAATAGTGTTGAAGAGTTGAGAGAAAAAGTTTTAAACATATATATATATATATATATATATATATATATATATATAACCTTTATGTTTAAAATAGTACAAGGTAACTAAGCTCGATAAAATACGTAATGAGTACATCAGAGGCTTTTTAAAGTGACACCATTTGCGGAAAAGATGGGCGAGAGACGATTGAGATGCATATAATGCGCGGGATAGGGCATCAAAGAAAGCACTGACTTTACCAGATAAGACAATATGCAGAGGTAGACTATAAGACAATAGGCAGAGATATCAAACGGACACTGCTGAATACACAAGGACAGAGTGTCCTGGCGCCTACGAACGAGGAGGCTCCACTCCAAATGAAGGAAGCAGGCAAGGAAGAAGAAGAATATGTTTAAAAAAAGCTGATTTGAATACAAATAGTTCGAAACTAATTAGGAGTATTATCAAATTACTTACTCACACAGATACTTATTTGTAAATTTATGATTGAATTAGTAATACAAATAGTTCGAAACTAATTGGGAGTATTAACAAATTACTTACTCACACAGATACTTAACTATATTTTGTGAAATAAATCATTTGATTTTACTGCGCTTTACCAAGCTTTGTGATTTGTGATGAGATGTCAAATCCAAATCTTACCGGATTTGACAATTGGCAAACATAGTTCATTAATGTTATAGTTTTCTTGGAACACTGCTAGAAATGAATGGACCATTTAGCACTTTTTTTAACACATCATGCCACCCTGATCCTTGGTTTCGCTAAAATCTAAGTGTTACAGAACTGCTCAGTATGAGGAAAAATTATATTCAGAATGAAGAATATAGTGCGGTGGCACGCATCGTAAAGTGCACTGTATTGGGCAACACGAACTAATACTAACTGACATTGCGTGGTTTCTACTAAGATAGCCAATGACGTAGTCGTACCATCGGTCAAATATTTTAGTATCTCTAACGTACTGTCACACGCTGTGTCAAGCCCTATGTAGCGGGACTGTATAAACATATAAATCACGAATACATAGTACACCCAGACTCGGAATAACATTTTATGCATCACATAAAATGTGTGGAAATCAAACCCACGACCTCTGTCTTAGCAGTCAGAGTCACTGTGCACGAGACCAACAGGCCAGTTATGATCTAAATAATTAAATTGAATTGAATAAAATGGTTGCTGTAAAGTCGATTTACTGCGATAATTTTACGTGATATCATAAGAAAACATTAATGACATAGTAATAAACAACCATGCCTGTCACAGAATTTTTTTTTCCAATTGTATCGCATGTCGCTGCAATCGCCATTAACATTGATGACATTGTAATAAACAACCATGCCTGTGATAGGTTTAGTGGACATGGGTGCCTGCGCATGACAGCCACAATACTTCAGCCTATAAGCAGGCGGAACGTGACAGACCGTGACACTTTTTTTGTGCGTGCTCCCGGTCCTCGATTTATAAGACGTTATAACGTCAAAAATATTTGATGAAAATATCTACCTCCCTGCCTAGAGCAAAGTTGCTAGAACTTAATAACGGCCTAGACTTAAGTCGAAGTACGCGAGCGTTGGTAAATGAAATATCATGAGTTGTGTTATATATGAAGAGTATGTATTGTTTAATATGCTTACAAAGTTGCCAGTGCAGAATATGGATATGAAATAATACTTTATTCTTATAGTTCAGAAAGCTTTTAATGTTAAAGTATTTAAAGTTGTCATTGGTTCTAACATTTGTTATTAAAAATAAACATCTATAATGTTGTCACTGTTCTTCTAAAACACTAATTAGAACCAACATTTAGCAGCACTCGTGGCGACGTACGGCCGGTCTCAATAATCTATCTATAGCTATTTAATTAACGTAAGCTCCAAAAGTCATAAGTCAAAGTACTTTATTCACTTAGGTTACAAATGCAACGCTTATGAACGTTAATCATAATTTGGAATATATTGATTCTACATTTAATACCAAGTTCGCAAGAGTAAAGCCGTGAGTAAAGAACTTGGCAATAAAACTCATAGCCACTTTTTTAAATGCCAATTTTTACAATATATTTGTATAATTACAGTTATGCCAGTAAGGTGCTGCAGCCATTATAACATGAAACTCACGCAAGCAATAACCATAGGACGTAAAGTAGGTATAATCAAGTTTTAAATGAATAAGCCTACGGTGTGGATGTTTTTTTGTAAAGGCAATTCGTTTATTATAAGAAAAACTACTTATTATACAAATAATTATATCATATCAACCCATATGATGGCCCACTGCTGGGCACGGGTCTCCCCAGTAGATCCTGGGGGTAATTGCCATAATCGCCACGCTTGGCGAGCGGGTTGGCGATCGCAGTAAGACTTTAAGTACGCAGAGGACGCTGCTGCCCGTCCTCCGGTGTGAAATCCCTTAGTCGCCTTGACGACACCCACGGGAAGAGATGGGGTGGTACTATTCTTAAGCCGACACCACACGGCAAATAATTATATATCACTCATTAAACAAATAATAAACTCAATACAAAATTTAACAAAATTACACTTCTAGAAGCCAAATGCATTGATAGATAGTATTGGGACTGTCTGCACCCACTACTAGTAGACGTGTACAACAACAAGACTCACATTTGACGGTCATTTAGCAAAACTAAATGGAAGTCTATACTTCTTCTTTGAATTTATGGCAATCTAGCCGTTTTAACGGCTAATTTCTGCCAGTGTCGTGTATTTATGCGCTTATTACATGCACAAAGTCTCGTTCTTATTCAATTATCTCGTTTTCAATTCATTTTTTACAAGTTAAATTCGGAGCTGTAAAAATAACGGCTGGTCTGTTCGCCGCCATTTTTACAACTCCCTCAAGTCTATACTTGTTTAACAAGGATATCAACCTTGGCCATCTGTCATAAATGTCAAAAAAAAATCACAGGATAGTTATTGCATTCGGCATTTGAAATTGTTGTCACTTTGTACGGTAGCCTACCTACCTAAAAATAATTGTTAGTATTCTGTGCCTATAGGTAGCTGGGCCGCCAGTCCAGCATACCAGTACTTACTATAGAGGCCAAACGTATTTTTTTTTTTGCTTGCATTTGAGTATTATAATTGAATTCAAAAATTGCCATGTGTTTGTTGTGTGTGCATGTTAATACCATCGAGATTTAGTTACCTCAATGTCTAGTATTTATATTTTTTATTTCAATTCTATTCAGTAGTTAGAATGTGACGGACAATCAAATATCTACCATTTAAAACATTACCCTTGGAATATAAAGATAAACAGTGGAATGCCTGCAAATTCCTGATCATAAATAATTGTTCAAATGTACCTTACTAAAACACTTTTAACCTGCAATATATCACCTAATGTAAAGGTAAAGAGATTTAAGGGTTGAGAACAATAGAGGTACCCTTGGATTGTTATCGCTATCCTGGGCTCGATAAAGGTGTGAGCTTACTAGAATGTAACAACTGGACTACTGCAGAAGACGAGCTCAAGGGTTCACAGATCATTAACAAGTCCATGCACAAATAGACAAGTACGGCAATCTGATCGGTGCGTAATCTTGGTTCACTTTAGACCGAGTTCATGTGCTGCTTATCATTGAGTATACCACGGCCTATACGATCTTCATCAGATGATTAAAACAGCGAACAGGAACAGCACTTCCGCATGTGGCTAAAAAAACCGCTATTGCTTGCAAGCATTGTCATGGTTTTTGAAGCGACAGCCTTCTTCTGCAAGGTCTTACCAGTGATAAATATTATCAATAGATAGGTGAATGTTTTAGAAAACGTCACATCACTCCATGCCTTGGATAGCATGTTAAGCGGTCGCTCCTGCGCCCAATCTAGCTCCGATCGTGTCGGATTTCAGTCCCATCGGGCTATATGCGCAAACACTTGTGCTAGTCTAATAAGTTTGGCTGTTTAAACGACTTCGATCAGGAGACCATATTTATTGACAAAACGTGTGTTATTAACTTAAAGTTTGAATATTATTTTTTTTTAAAGACGACTCCCGCAGTAGGGTACAAGCCCTGTGACGCGGGGGACTTTACAAACATACAAGTCACAGACACAAAGTACACCCAGACTCGGAACAACAATTAGTGGATCACACAAAGTGGTGTCCCGTGAGGGAATCGAACCCACGACCTCTTGCGTAGCAGTCGGACACACTCCCACCGCGCCACATAGGCATTGCACGGTGTTTAGGTCCGAGTCAACAAAGACCTTTATATAAAGAGTCTTTAGTAATTTTAAGTTTTACCTTCGTTAAAATCTGTCGTCCTGTAAAAGGTTGAGTAAACATTTTAATAGGGTTTAGGTGTAATTTCTAGCTCAGCTTGTAGAGATGTGAACGACCTTTGCATTGTTAATTCCTTTTTTATCTCATTAACTTTGATATTAAAATTGATATAGTTTAAAATTGTGACTACAGGAATGGTACTGCGGCCAAGTCAGCATCTAAATCAAATTTATCGATCTCCGCCAAAATTAGATACTTACTTTACAAATAATAATAATAATATCTTGGGATAACTCACACAAAGCTATCTACTATTGAAACCAGACAACTGATGAACATACTTATATATTTCTAAATACATACATATTATAGATAAATAACATCCACACACTGAATAAACCTAGGCCATAATTTTTTATCCTAGGTGGGGATCGAACCCACGACCTCTTGCGTAGCAGTCGGATGGACTCCCACCGCGCCACAAAGGAAGTCAAAATAAATGTTCTGAATCTTGGAATACTTTATATTTGAATAATTTGTTATGTAATTCTAAATATAATGAATTGTTTTAAATAGATTAAACATTATTTGCATGATAATCCAATTTGGATTGTCATTAGGTACCTACATAATACTTATAATAAAATACTTATAAGGACGCTACGGCACTTTTCTGTTTTAAATCTTTTATTTTAAACATTTCCGGTTCTAAATAACATCGATTACGGAGTTGTAAACTGTTATTGAATCGTTTTATGTTTTTCTCAGTTTAAATTATTGATATAGTTTTAATAATAGGTACTTTTAGAATAAGTTATAAGTGTTTTACTACATAATTTAAAATTAAAACTTTAAATTTACTAATGTTTTTAAAGTAGATTATCAAGTTGTACTTACAAGAATTTAACCTTATGGTATGGTATTATTTAATTGACGTATAGAGCTGGACCGTTCCATCCCTTTTAATTAAAAAGTAAATATGGACTGCTAAGCGTGAAAGAGGGAAAAAACTTGTGCGACCTTTGACAGGTATTTTCCACAAGGTAGCGTTGTCTCTTTCTAAAGAGTGGTACATTTTGTGAGGTTATGACACAGTCTTGGTCCTGGGACGTCAATGTATTATTTAAATTTATGGTTCAGTTTTGTGTTTATTTTATTACCATACATTGTGAGGTACATGGTAGGTACATATATTACATTGGGGTAACCGTGGTACCATTGAGGGTACTATGGTTACAAAGTAACACCAGGTTCAGAGTGTTAAGTGTCAATCAATCAACTCTTGATTTGCTATACATAATAAGAAACATCAAAATCTGTGAACCAAATAACATATTATAATAATATCTAAAGGATACCCCAATGAGGTAGATGACTTTAAGAATACAAAGTCTTAAAATGCTTTTAATTTTTTTAATTTTAATTTCACAAACTTATTCACACTAAATTACATACATTGTTATAGTTATGATGGGTAGGTACATAGACATGACGTTTTAAATGGTACCTAGCACCTTTGCTAAGTTATTTAAAATAACTTGTATTAAAGGCGCGAGGCCCACCATTTATATGTATTTAATTATTTGTGTCAATCATACAGTTTTTCAGATTCATTAGTTACGTCTGTGGGTAATCTCGTAATATTAATCATTTCGATTGAGATAAATTTAACATTTGTGATTTTTAAATAACAATATTTGAAAACAAGCAGTTTTCCGCAATTTAACATATTTTTCAATTTGAAAACATGAAACGAATACTAAAACTAATGATTAGACGATAGGAACTTATTTTCAAGTTGTTATTCCATACACATTTTTATAGAGCTTGTCATTTTGACATTTCATAAAGAGACTGATTTGACTTGACAGTGAACATTTTTCAAATCTTATTTTTTAATCCGGGTTCTAAATAAATCACTGTTTTCAAGTCATAAGACTTTAAATAATACTCTCATAAAATAACATCATTACTTCTATATCAGAATAACGTGCTAAGCGCAAAAACAAATTTTCTTCAACTAACAAAAAATATAACATCCAAACGAAAATATAGTAACTAGAAAACCTGACGTCTTAAACAATTTGAAGCAAAGACATAAAAGTTATTACGTAATCTTATATTTTCGGGTATTTTCGCATACCTACGTTATAAGCATAATTCTTATACTTAAGGCTATAAGACAACATGTTGTCTTGTTTTTTGTTCTTTACTAGAAGCAACGCTTCCTTTATATATTAGTTTAAAGGTGATTTGTTCACTTTGCAGAGAGTTACTAAAAAGTATAGTTTTATAACTATTTATTATACGGGAATTAACGCGCATTTTTTTATCTTAAAATTGCTTGACGTTTGACCAGGTTGTACCGGCTGTGGTCACAAGCGGACTGTCGCAGCGATGCTAAGACTCCGTAAGGCCGATGGATCTTCTTCTACCCTCACTTTTTTGTTTTTCGAAAAGTTAGGGTCACGCTCACTACACTGATTGTGTCCGTATAATAAATAGTTATAATCATGCAACGCAAAAGTTTTAATGTAACTATAGATTTGCTTTTTTTATCTATACTAATATTATAAAGCTGAAGATTTTGTTTGTTTATTTCTTTGTTTGAATGCGGTAATCTCAAGAACTACTGATTCGATTTGATTTTTTTTTAACTATTGGGTAGCCCATTAATCGAGGAAGGCTAGAGGTTATATAACATCACGCTATCTATTGGTCGGAGCGGAGCAGCAATGAGAAATGTTGCAGAAACAGGGAAAATTAACGCATACAAAATTGCACGGGACAGATAGTATAATTATAAAACTTAAATACAACCCTGTACTATTATAACTTAACTATAAAATCTTTTAAAGAAAATCCATATCAAATCAGTTCGACCTTAGTCAAAAATTACCTGGAACAAAAATAGAAAATTATAGGATTTTATAAGCTACGGGTCTTAGTCGCGTAAATATTTTATTTTAAGGCTGAATACCTTTGTTTATTTCCTGACGTTTGGACCGTATTGCAACGGCCGTGGTCACAGACGGGTTGTGTCTACCCGTGACCACGGCCGTTGCAATACGGTCGAAACGTCGGAAAATAAACAAAGGTATTTAGCCTTAAAATAAAATATTTACGCGATTAAGACTCGTAGCTTATAAAATTCTATAATGTGTACAAATCGCAAAAGTTTACGAACATATAAAAATAGAAAATGTATGTTGCTAAGGGGAAAATTAGAGGTATTTGCTATGTACCAGAATACTACATATATACATACAAGATATGCGTGAAAAATATAACCCTTCCTTGCAGTCGGGTAAAAAGTATTTAAAAAAACTTTTTATATATTTCCCTATCGGACAAAATCGCGCAGCTAACCTAACATAATTACATTACGAATATTACACAATATATAAAAACTGAAAGGTATAAAATGAAAATTGTTTTACGCGTCCATTTTCGAAACGCGTTCGCAAATGCTTGGCTGTAACGAAGCAAACCGAATTACGAGTCAGCTTAAAAGCGTTTATCGGGTGACGTCATTTTACATCGGTAAAAGCCTCAGGTGTTAATAATGTTAGAGGGGCAGTTTGTAAACATTGGGAAGGCTATACACATTTTACTTAAAATTATTGTAATTTTAGATGATTAAAATTAAAAAAAAAATTGGCATTAAAGAGAAATGATTTGACGACAGCTTGTTTTTAGTTATTAAGTATAGTTTTAGTTTCGGAAAGTATTTATTAAAATACTTTTTACTTTCTAGCCTGAAACACAGGTTTCAACCTAGTTCAGACCAATACTTAACTGTGCTATTTGTTATTATCCTTTAAATAAGTTTATTGTACTTTTACTTTCATGAATAAATTATTATTATTATTATTATTATTATTATTATTATTATTAGTTGTGATGGTATAAGTATGGGCTTCATACACATTTGTATGGAACGAAAGTCTTTGACGATTCACATAATTACATTGAATTGACTTGACAAACTATTGAATGTTTATGCAACGCGGAAAACTGCGGCATGTGGCACGTACCTATTGATATTTTAACCTCATAGTGTACAAGACCTAAGTTCCCTACTTAGGTCTTCTACACTATGTAGGCTTTCTGTGTATATATTTTTTTTGCGGTATGACCATGAAATAATACAACGTACAACGTAACATAATGATACTTTTCAATTGAATTTGTACGAAAATTAATTTTGTTGCTTCTCATTTGATCAGCTAGCTGTAATAGATTTCCTTTTAATTTAACTTTGCACTTTAAAGCTTAATATTTTTAAACGAATTCCTAAATCCAAAATGGGCTTCACAATATTTGAACGTTTTTAAAATACCTATCTAATGATATCCCACACGAGAAAAAAAAATCACATCCCCACTTTACATATAGGTACCCTAAAGAATGATATTTTTTGAATTTATCGGCATAAGTAATTAGTAAAAAAAAAAAAATACAGCCTTCTAGCACTAACAGTCTCTGAGCTAAGCTGCGGACAGACGGACACAACTCAATACGGACGGGCGGACATAAATAAAAACTATAAGAGTTCCCCTGTGCTTTTTTGACTACGTGCTCTGCTAACTTCATACATTATTGCGCATAGATTATTGCTTCGCAATTTAGCGGTACCACACTACCATTCATGAAATTCACTCTTTTTAGTACATTATTATCTCCAACCACAAGTTTTAATATACCAAAGTATTACGACAAGATAAACATCACCATGTTGAAAGCCATCTCATTTCTCTCGTTCATGAAAAATGGGAACGCCCGACCGAGCTTATACGGTCCTGTCACCGGTCATTACAAGTTCCAACGACCCTGTCCAAACGTATCAACTGTCCTTTAAAAGAACAACAGTCATATCTCTCAACATTTCTGCGCAATTTTATTTACTTTCCTCGTTTCAAAAACTGATTACATCTATACTTAGGATCGTGTCCGAATGTGAACCACAATAACCGGGGAAACGCTTAAAAATGTTTCTGTTGACAATAGTCACTTCAACGTTGTTATCTAGCGAAACTTGTTCCTCGGTAATTGTTTTCAATTCGTTTTTTTTTTCTTTTTCCTTTTTTGCCGTTTTCTCCCTTTGTCGGTAGGGGAAAAAACCGTCGAATCATTACTACGAACGGTTCTGCAGGTGTTAAATTCATTAATGAAATCGTATTACGTTGCGCTATCGGAAGTTATCGAAAGGGCAATAACAGGTTGAAGCTGATTGTGCGCAATAACGTGTTGCGTACTACCGATATTTTTCTTTTTCGTGTTGATTTTGATTTGGTCATTCTTGTGTTCTATTTTGGTTATTTTCAGCTGGAATTGGTGACACTGATTGTTATTTCGCTAAACATTTTGAGATAATTACATTAGTATTGTTATCTCTATGACATTTATAGTGAAGATGGTTTAAAGATTGTCAGATCGATATGAATATATATTGAAGCATAGTTGGCTAAAAGTTAAACTGTTGGGAATAAGAATTAGTTACCAAGCGTTCTGAAACTCAGTTGTGATCGAGTAGAACAAAATATTATCAAGATCAAGTAACAATATCGGGTGATCATTATCGAATAAAAATCAAATCTCTTTCCTATTGGTCTAGTGGTTAGTGACCTAGATTACTAAGCACCATGGTTTATTCTGTGACTAGATGGTATTTTGCTAAAATGTGTATGTATTTATAAATAAATAAGTATGTTTATCAGTTATCGAGTCCTAGAGTGGAGACCGCGACTTGGTAAACGTAAGGTAGGACGACCCCCAGCCAGATGGACTGGCGACTTAAAGAATGTCGCTGGAATGAATTGGATGCGAAAGGCGTAAGTTAGGAGGGGCCTATTTCCAGCAGTGGACCGATACAGACTGATTGATTGATGTTTATCAGTTGTCTGGTTTCCATAGTACAAGCTCTGATTAGTTTGAGACAAGGGCCCGTAGACAAATGGCACTCTATTCGATTAGAGTTTACACTAATCGAATAGAATAACGTCGAAGCGTGCGCAATACTGTAAATACGATAATTGATAATATGAAATTAACAGTTGTGCGTGCGCAACGACGTCATTCTATTCGATTAGCGTAAACTCTAATCGAATAGAATGACATTTGACTAGGGGTCCTGATAGCGTTGTGCGAGTTATCCTAAGATATTACCTATATTATTATTATGCCTGTGACTGTCATAGGTTGTTGGAATGTTAATTCGACACGGATTACCGTCCCAACTAACTATGAGAGTACCAAGTGTACTCCTAAATGCTACTAAAAATTGGTTAATCTCTGATAGGATTAGTCTCCGTGACCGAGATCGATAAGGAGGTTGTTACTAATTAGCAAACGGATGCAAATAATAACAAAATTAAAATAAATAAACAACAAAATCATAGTAACAATAAAGACCAATCTAATAAAAACAAAAAACACATTACAAAAGACACGCAACAGAAAACTGAAAAGCGAATAGGAAATGAAAAGCCGTAAATAACAGAATGTGGCGTTTATGTGCGCCGAATAAATTTAATTATGACAGTGTTCAGTGATTCACGACAATTGTAAACAGAACGGAAGACTGTGTGTCATACAGATTGTACAAACAAGATACTCTTATAATATTTTTTATAGGCATTTCTTGCCAATTACTTGATAAATACATAAGTGCATTTTTTTAAAGATAGAATAATTTGATGTCCAGACTCAGGACTTCTGTATGCCAAATCAGGGCCGAAAGCGAACCACATATGTGGACTATGTTACTAGACCTCAATTTTTTCTATCCTTTAATGCTCGCGAGTTGGGCACTCGCATGCGCCATCTAGCCGGTAGTTAAAGAACTATCACGGCTTTTTGTTATTGTTTCGTTACAGAGAGCATTTTAACAAATTATGATGTCACAGGCTAAATATTATAGTAATTTTTATAGGCATTTCGTGCCAATTACTTTGTAAATACAATAAGTGCATTTATGTAAAAAAAAAAAGATAGTACAAAAAAAACGAGATACTCTTGCTATTTGTTAAATGTGATAAATCTTCATAAGACTCGCGTTGCATGACTCTCTATATCCTGTATCAGCTCGCACGGGTGTCTTAACGTAGTTTTTTATACCTTGAGTAACATTATTGCAATTTACGTAGATATCTCAATTTTCAAAAATTAAGTCTTGTTTGTTACTCTCCAATAATAAAGCTTTCTAACGCCAAAATATTTTTTTAAATCTGCTCAGTAGTTTTTAAGTTTATTTGTTACATACAATACAACAAATTTTTCTTCTTTAAAATATTTGTGTAGACGTAGACGTAGATATAGAGAGAGTGACTTTGAAATCAGTTTACAAATCGAAAGGGGAGGTTTGGTTCCTGTAATACATTCATTTATTGAAGTTAAGCCAATTTAAATTGTTAAAAAATATAACAGGTTTTATGGTTCGTTGAAGAAGTTAAATTTAAGAATAAAAATATAAACGTTTTATTATTTTTGTCAAGTATAAATAATAACTTAACAAATAAATTAATCAAATTAACCATTTTATCTAGTGCACATGCGATATAAAAATCAAAATTATGCATGTAAGTATATGTTTTTTGACGTGCTAATCGATAACCGGATGCACACACGAAAAATTTCTAGTACGTAAACGATGTCTATTCTGTCCGTTGCTCGAGCGAGGTACACGTGAAGGCTACCTTTGTTTTAGGAATGGAGGGTATACCTAATTGACCTCGCTGAGTAGCTCAATATTTTTGTTTGGGAAAGTTTGGCCCTGCTGAGGGTATGTTTTACCAAGAAACATATTAACCCATACACAGGAAGAATCGTGGCTTGGGCTTGAGACATTGAAACGTCCCTCCCCCCCTCCTCTCCCATATTTCATATTCATATATTACCTATGCATGCACTACTCAGTCTAAAGAATTGCAAAAATTTTAAAAAAGCGGCCAGCAATATTAAATAACACTGTTATAAGTAACATACAGCATTAGTCAAACAATTCCTATTTATTTCCTAGCAAACACTCTAAAACCTTTTCCATCAAATAAAAAACAAACATTCAACAATCAACTGTAAAAGAATTACGTACGACACTATAAAACCGCGTACGTCGACCGTAAAAGGCGCTTTTGCACGTTAGCTTTTATAAACGTTTTGCCACAAATTAGATAGATACAGATGGTCGGCTGCCTACAACGAGCGGAAACAGACTCACGCACACACAGACGCACATGTACACAGTGCGCCTGGTGCAAGTTTGTTTTGCGTTAACGCGATCGACACGTTTAAGGTTAATTTCCGTCCATCGTGACCGATTGAGGCCGGCTGACGACGTGCGGTAGACGCGCCTGGCCGATGCGACAATAGTCAGAGTGCGCGCGCAGCCTACGTGCACGGAAATGAACCTTTAAGACGTTTGGCACTCCGATTGGCCCGCTCCAAGCTCTTAACCAATCAGAGAGCCAAACGCAGTTAACATTTTGATCGCGTTAACGTAAAAACAACTCGCACTCTAGGCACAATTCTCGGTCAAACTCGGTCAAATCGTCGAGTGTCGTACATGAGCATCTATGTGTGCGTGGATTTTTTGTTCAGTTGTGAGCCGGCTCTTTCCACGTTTGCTTTTATAAACGTTGTACTGAATGCAATCTTCGTATAGAACAACAGACATGCTCGCAATGCTATTGTAAAAACCTTTTCGCTGCAGCATCGCGTGAAAATAAAAAGTTATAAGCGTTGGGTTTATAGGTTCCGTATGTCTCTGCTGAAATTTACTGTTTAAATTAAATGGTTGAAAAGAATGATTACAGATTCAATGTTTTGCTTTTTACAGCAATTACTGAGTTGTTCGTTTTTAAAATTTTACCTGCTTGTAATGTTACAAGCAGGTGAAATTTAAAAAAAACGTACAACTCAGTCATTATTGTTGGTTCGATGGTTTGCACATAATTTACATTACACGGAATCTTGTTAAATATGGTAAATTGCTTAGATTCGAAATGTACATCGTATATTATTATATAGAAATACACATCATGGGACATATCACGAGATAAACAGGACAAGGTAATAGGACTGCTACGAAGATGACCTCATGTCATATGAGGTCATATTCGTAGCAGTCCTATTACGTAAAGGTCACTTTAAAGCCTTTATTAAGTGGCCAAATTACGTAAGTAAATTACGTAGAAGTCAATTTTGTTGTAGTCTTAATCATCGTAGTCACCTTCGTAGAAGTAAAATTACGTAGAGGTCATCTTTTAAGGAGTAATTTAGGAGTCATTATTAATTAGGTAAAGGTTATATTTGAAAAAAAAAACAAATAATTACTAACAGTAGCGGTCATTTTCATAAAGGATTTCTTTGCCAGACGACTTAAAACACGAAAATATTAAAAAAAAAAATATTAGGGTTAGACCAAAACTTTACTGTCTGCTGACTTAACCCTAAAAAAAGACCCGATGGAAATTAGATTACACTCGCGGTGCATACTCCGTGTTATTATTTTATAAATGCATTGTTATGTTATTATTTTTAATGAAAATGTATGAGTAGCGTGTATTTTTTCTATCAAATGAAATCTTATCTTTGCACCATATTTTGCACGCCATAGGGTCTGCATAAAGTGCGTTCGGAAACCAGCACGCAAGGGTAAAACGGTCGTGCTCGTGTTTGTGTTTTTTTTTTAAACTAGCAATGTGTGATTATGGTTCCATATCACTAGCAATCCTGTTAACTCCTCCAGCTAAGCTCAATGGCTTGTGTTAGGAGTGGGTTCATGTCTTTAGTATAATGAGTAAGTACCTCACGATTGCAAGCCCTTAGCCATTAGGCTACCGCCGCTGCTTGAATTTTGAACGCAAGCAAAAACGCAAGTACTGTACTTGCGTAGGTACTAGCAAGTATTTTTCTAACATTTACTTTTATAAAAATCTAATCCTGAGAATACAACACCTAACTTACTGTCAGTATCTTAAATGAAATGTCAAAAAGATACTTGCACCGGTTGTATAATTTATTTTTGGTGTTCAATTAAATAATAAGAAATTCTTGAAATCATTTTTCAGGACGTAATATTGCCTTATTTCTGACAAACACAACAAAAAATAATAATTACCGAAATAGGTGTATACTAATGCAGTTGTGTACATAATGATTTTTAAAATACTAATAACCGCTAAAAGCTTTTTTACATACCGTTAAATAACTTCGAAGTTAGCTAACGTTAACGTTAAATAACTAAATAACTTCTTTCAAAAACGTTATGTTTTTGAAAAAAAAATACAAATGAACCCTTCACTACTGACTACCTACTTTTGTCACACAACCGTCTACCACATCCGTAAAATCGATGTTTTTGCCAGGTTTAAAGCCTATACAGGATAGCCGTTTCAAACTGATGCACTTACATAGGTACAATCGGCAATTGAAACAGTAATTCGATAACTGTCTACGAAATTTGATTATTCTGAAATATTATGACAGATAGATAACAAACGCACGTTATGACAATCAGAATAAAATATTAAGCTTAAATAAGGACTCACACATTTATATATCTCGCTCGTTATGAGTACACACATACATAACTTAGGCTAAGTTGACCAAGCCTCGCTTGGTGTTCTAGGGTTGAAGAATAGAAACAACTTCTGTATCATTTGTGAGATGCTGTGATCAAAATCGATTTTTTATAAAATAAGTTTTTGTCAAATCACTTTTGTGCCAGAAAAGTAAAAAAAATAGAATAGCTTAAAATGCGAAACCTATCCACATTCAAAATGGTATTGAAAATCAAATTATTACATTATCCAACCAATACCAAAATTTTATAGCGTTTGAAAAAAAAAAAAGTTCAGGCCCAATAATCCTGAAGATTCCGCTCGCCAAACCGGGCGCAGAAGCATACCTAACCAATTGTTCTGAAATCGTATAAATAAATTAAAGCAAGAAATGCTTATAAAAATTACTATAATCAACAGTTTATGTTTTACCAAATACATAAAATCTTTTCTTTATTGACGAACGGACTTAGGGCCGGTAATAACTTTAATACCGGCCCTGAGTCGCATCGACGGATACTTCATTGAATTTAAGTAATTTATAGCCTTCGCAAAAGGCCTTTACTTGTAACGTTCACATCACGAAATATTTACTTCGAACCAACACAGTAGCTTAGTTAACTTTCAGTTGGGAACGAAAATTCCCATTTGGAAACAATCGTTGGTTGTGTACTGGTTCTGTTTAATTGTGTACATATGGCACGTGTTCCCTGAATTAACCTCGCCTCAACTGATTGATTCGAACGATTGGAATGTGTACATAGTACTACAACTTTAACAAACCAGTATTATTACTGTTACAGTTTTACTTTGAATTTGATTCGTTTTAAGTTTTTTAAGAGATCGTCATTATTGTATTTTATTTAGGACTTGTTTATTGAAGTCCCAAATAAACATATCTGTACCCACATATATACATACATACATCTATATATAAAAACTACAACCACTTACATACACATATAGAATATATAGATATTACACAAAACACATAAATATAAATTATTTAATTTCCAATTAATATATTATATAATTTACTATTTTATATCATATTTGCATTTAATATTATACAAATATATTCCCATATAATATCAATATATTATTTCATACAACTCCACATGATATTATAGTATACTATAGTATTGTTTCCCCTACATATCCAAACCGAGCCGTAATAACAAATCGAATGAAATCCTAGGCCCTGTGGTGGAACTATCGTACCTATATAATTCTTCTCAAAATGAGTTAACCTAGTCAGAAAACCAGCAATAATTTAGTAGACAATGTACACCCAGGTTTAGATTTAGAATTATTGTGATCTCTTTAATATTAATATCAACTATGTCTTATCACTGCAATAAGTATTTAACATTTATGCTACAAAAACATTTTACCTACAATTCTTTTTGGCTTCACCGTAGTCATTGTTTTTAAACTTTCGCGATTTTTATACATATTAGTTATATTTCGGGACTTAATCGCGTGAATTATTTAAAGGTACGAACCTTTTATTTACCCGACGTTTCGATCGAATTGCACCGATCGTGGTCACGGGTCGACTGATGGCAGCTTAGCGATGTCTCCGCGAGGCGCGGGGTTTTTCAACTACCCTCGCCTGGTCTTGATAATTTTGATAATTTGTACTGTCGGTACTTCTACACACTACACTTACAACGTCTTTACACTGAGGCGCGGTGTCTTTACGGCTACGATTACATTTGTTGATAACAGGGTTCCAAGATGGTGAGAGCCGGTATCCATCTTCTCGGTTAAAAAGTATTTTAATTTTAAATACGCACACGGGACGCTAGTTCTTTTGCGTTAACTATTCGAAAGGCAACTGACATATATAACTGCGTAAGGCTTCGCAGCCTTGCTCCGCTTCAAAGTAGCGAAGCGAGGGTGCGAAGCGGAGAAACAGAGAAATATTAACTAAACATAAACTCCGTGGACTATGAGGGCGCCAAGTCAAGTCCTTGAAGTACTAAGCGGCGTTTTAGGCGCCCTCATAGCATTGGACACCGTGGACTTTGTCCATCTTACTACATATATATACTTTCGTACGTGACACTTATTTCAAATTCCTTCATTACTGTCCTACTTACAATTTATAGCTATCTAAGTATTTTATAAATTCGACCGCAACAAAAAGCAATAAATACATTTGAATAGCCTAGAACGCAACGTCAACTTTAGATAAGTCTTTGGATATAAACTGTTTTGAACATAATATTATTATTACACAAAACTAGTTCTTATATGTTTAGTATTTGGATTATTAAATTAAATATAATACGGGTCTTAATCGCGTGAATAATTTAAGGTAAAATACCTTGTTAATTGCCCGACCGTATTTTTCGACCGTATTGCAACGGCCGTTAGAGTCTACCCGTAACCAAGCACAAATCGCGAAAGTTTCTCAGTATTTTGATTGTTTGAATTTATATTATTAATTATAAATAATCATGATAGGTATAATATTAAGCACTTTTACTGCGTGTGATACAAGTTTTACCTAGCACTGGCTTCCATATTTATTTAAGTAGTACTCTTGTTCTTAGAATTAATTCGTAACTGTGTACTTATTATATGTGAATAAATGAATTGTGAATAATGAAAAGAATTTTGCACTGGAGCGGAACAGAGATGTTAAGCAATCAAAATCCTATTAGTAAATTTTTCTCCGCTTCTCCACTCCGCAAAGTCGCCCCTGTTCAATGGAGAGGCAGCTTTATGCCGTGCCATGCTCAAGCGTGCATTGTTTTTATTATATTACAAGCTTTCGACAACGGCTCCGCTGCATAGATGTCGGGTTTCGCGATAAAAAGTTTATTCCCAGGATACAAACTAACTCCATACCGAATTTCATCTAAATCGATTCAGCAGTTTAATCGTGAAAACACATTTAAAATGTTAGATTGGATTAACGACGTGAACATTGCATACGTCATGCGTTGAATAATACCAAGTTAGAACGACTGACCATAACATTTTTAATCAAAAATTAATTACGATTCTAGTTTAGAAAGTGTGCTAATCAAACTAATCACCTATTATTCGAGGTAATTTAAAAATTCTGATAAGCATAGTACGGTGTAGAATAGAACTTGTTAATAACTTTCAGTGTTCATTATAGCCGCAAGAAGAAAGTTTCATAAAAATGAAAACTGTGTTCGTAATGTTTTTTGTCGGAGTTGGGATTGCACTTTGCAGTGCTAGAGGTGGAGATACATTTTAAATTTTATTTAGCTCATATAGAATAAAATCCCTCCTTGCAATTATTATTTTAATAAAGTGCAGGTCCATACGGTTATTAACATAAAAAATCCTCAATATTTTTTGGCATAAGACCAATAAAAACGTATTAAAAGCTTCTGCAATGAATATTACAAAAACATAACATAGTCCCTATGGATGTGTCAGATGGTGCTGTGAGATTTCCTTAAAATCATAAGTATGTATTTCGGTTTCTTATATTATTTTCTAATCAATAAATTTGAAGTCTCCATTTAAGCAATTGTTTGATTGTGAAAGGTTAAAATATTAATGAAGAAATATGAACAAAATGTAATATGTACCTCAAAAGAAAAAAAAAAACGGAGCCATTGTCCGTCCGACCGTCCGTCTGTCAGTTTAAGAACCTTTATCTCGAGAACGCGTGGAGGTATCGAGTTGAAATCAAAACCATATACTCAGGTCTACAGACCCTTAAGGCTGTGTAAACATCAAACTTCTAAGTTAACGTAAAAAAAAAATATAGCTGTTTATTTTAAAAATTGCGTGACTTGATTGCTAAACTATTTATAATATGTATCTACAAATTTTGACGGACCCCCCCCCCCGAAATTTTGATGGAACCCCAGTTTTTTTTATATATTAAGGCAGTTAAACAATGCACTTAATATTTATTTCAGAATCTGATAGAGACAGGGAAGAACTGTGTCTACACTCAATATCTGAAGGTCCTTGTCATAACCACTTGCCACGGTAAGACGTTACTGATTTTGTTGTTCACGATATTTTTTTTTCTATTATAGTCTGGTAGGAGAGCGCCTAAAATGTAAGCTTTTTATAAAAACTGATTTGTTTATATTACGTCACACTATAGAAGTAAAGAAATACTCTGCCCTCAGTCCTTAGCGAAAAAAGACAAGTAAGGGTCATCCTTTACTCGACTAAGGTGACGTAATATTAAAAAATCAGCCTTTATATGTTTATGTGTTTTTAAAGCTATAATGTTTAGATCTATTTCATGAAGGAGATGATAGATGGTGAAAAAAAAGATAGTTTTAGGGATGTTTTTTTGTTAGTCCTGAAAAGGTTCTCAAAAGGTGGTAGAGGTGATGTAGTCTTACGGCGGTCTCAATAATCTGTGTATAGATGGATTTGACTGTAAGAGGTAGAATTTTGACATATTTTGTATGGAGCTTATGTCAAATATATATCTTTAATCTATGTATCGATGGATTTGACTGTTAGAGGTAGAATTTTGACATATTTTGTATGGAGCTTATGTCAAATATATATCTACAATATTTGTATCGATGGATTTGACTGTAAGAGGTAGAATTTTGACATATTTTGTATGGAGCTTATGTCAAATATATATCTATAATCTATGTATCGATGGATTTGACTGTTAGAGGTAGAATTTTGACATATTTTGTATGGAGCTTATGTCAAATATTTATCTCTAATAGCTAGCATCGATAGATAGAATAATTAGACCGGCCGTTAGTGAGTACCACAACAGCGCCAGTTATTCTTCCGTGGAATGAGTGATGTTACCACTGCACTGTGTTTCGGTCGAAGGGCACTGCAGCAAGTGTATTTACTGGGCAAATGGGATTTATAAACTAACTAGCAGTCCCCGCGGTGTTACCCGCGGCTTATTAGCCTATGTGTTAATCCAGGGTATCAGCTAACTCCATACCAAATTTTATTAAAATCGCTCCCGCAGTTTAGACGTGAAGAAGTAACAAACATACACACTCACATACTTACAAACTTTCACCTTTATAATATTAGTGTGATGTCTCAAGTGAGAAACATGGTGCAGTAGCATTCAAATCTTTGCCATACAAGTATTTGGGTGGGACTGATGCTGTTATGGGCGTCAACTTACCATCAGGTGCACGACCTGCTTGTCTCAACACATCGTAGCAAAAAAAAAAAAACTATCAGTACCAACTTGGTAATAGGCGACCGATGAATTAACCAAATAGCGTTCATGTACTTTTTCTTTTGTTTAATAAAATTATATCCTGACTTAAATCATTTATTGTGAGCCATATTGTTGTGCTACGAAGTATATATTTTTAAGTTTTATATTAAAGCTAAGTCTGAAATGCTTGCATCTCAACGCATAGCTGAGGATGGGGTTTAAATTGGGCACACAAATAGTTGCAATGACATAGGTATCATGATATAGGTTTTTATGAATTCACCGCCTAAAACCTTTGCGATATTCAAGAAAACATAACAAGGGACGCCTATTACAACAACAGAAACTCAAATAGTCATTTTATGAATTTTGGTCTCCTGTCTGTCGGGTATGTATGTATGTGCATCACACAAACAATACTGTACAAAAATATAATTTGCAATGAGCAGGCAGGTTTTTTTATTATTAAAATTTATATTTTTGTACCTTACTAGATTTTTCCCGCGGCTTCACCCGCGTGTATACTTGGTAATCGCGATAAAAACTGACCTATGTACTTTCCCGAGACTTATGCTATATCCATACCAAATTTTATTTTAATCATTTCAGCTGTTTAAGCATGAAAACTTGACAGACAGACAGAACTACTTTCACATTTATTATTATATTCGTTTATATTAGCTTTTCCCCGCGGCTTTACCTCCGTCAAGTTTAAGTTTAAATGCAATATGTAGTTTTTCGGGTTCTTCCTGCTATTTTTTCACTTAATTCTCAGATTTCAATGAAAAATGGACGAATAGGTTCAGCCATTATCAAGTTTTGCGCTTAGCAACATATATGGCGCGTCATTTTTATTAATATAGAAGATAGATGTCGCCTGCAGCATCGCCCGCGCTTTATCCCGTTAAGGGTTGATTTACGCTGTCAACCGCTAAGACGTTTTTCTTTATCCACAAAGCCAAATTTTCAGAGATTTAACTTTAAAACTGACTAAGTTTTTATAAAAACTTGCAACCTCTATCTTAGCGCCTTAGGGGTTGATTTTACAAAAACGATAAAACCAGTTTTTCATTAATTTAAACCAAAAAGCCAAATAAGAAATTTTGCAGATCTAACTTCCAAACTGACTCATACAATTAACAACCACTGTTT
Source organism: Herminia tarsipennalis (assembly GCA_945859575.2). Classification (NCBI taxonomy): domain Eukaryota; kingdom Metazoa; phylum Arthropoda; class Insecta; order Lepidoptera; family Erebidae; genus Herminia; species Herminia tarsipennalis. Next base: position 20,004,029 of record OX243845.2, on the reverse strand, counting down.
TAACCCCTTAGAGGGTGATTTTCCAAAAATGTTGAAACAGGTGTTTCTTTACATAAAACTGAAAAACTGGTGAAGTTTCGTACAAACTTGCCAACCCTATTTTGCCCCTTTGGTATTGATTTTTCAAAAACGCTGAAAGACGTGTTAGGTACTTTATTTTAAACCATAAAGCAAAATACGAAGTTTCAAAGATCTATTTTAAAAACTGACACAATTTGATAAAAACTTGAAACTTCTATTTTACCCCCTTAGGAGTTCATTTTTCAAACGCTGAAACCCGTGTATAATTATTTGAAACCAAATAGCCAACTTCGAAATTTCACAAATGACGGAGTTTCATACAAACTTATAATCAGAAATTTTACCCCCTTAGGGGATGAATTTCCAAATATCCTTTCTTATCGGATGCTAACATTACATAAAGAATACTTCCTCGAATGTTCAAGTCTCTAAGATCAGCGGTTTAGGCTGTGCGTTGATCCATCAGTCAGTCAGACAGGACAAAGAATTTTATATATATACTGATTGTTTGTGTGATGCCGCTGATGGATCTTGTTTCCATCTTTTTTGAATAGTCGGGTTTTATATTTCTAAAATTTATATTTTTTATTTAGTCCTTTTTAGTGGTTGTAGTTAGCACGTTATAACTAGCTTTTAACGCAGTTATTGCCATGTATTAAAAACTGAAGAAAGAATTATTGCTAACTAACTTTTTTAGTAGTACACTTTTAGAGCTTAACTGGAGGGATTAACAGGATTGCTAGTAATTTGGGACCTACAATCCCACATTGCTAGCTATCTTTTTAAGAAAAAAAAAATTGATACCCACATTTCATCATCCAAAACTATTTTTTTTATCTCACAGCCGACATATTTGTTTTTTCCGCACGTAACATATCTAAGAACACTTGAACGGTCAAGACGAATCTAACAACGTCATAATTGTACAAGTCCATCCAGTAGTTTGAAAGATATGAGGTAATAAAAAATATGACTTACATACATACACACATATATACATACACACAGTAGGACAGAAAGTTGGTTCATCATCTGTCGTTGCCGTTGTCGTCTCCTCTCGCTACCCTGTAAAACCGCAAACAAGGACTGAGTTAAACGGTGCGATCGTTTAACTCATACAACGTGTATCGAAAATGCGTGATCATGGGTTGTAGTAGGCATGTAATTTTATCAAAACACGAGCACAACCGCAAATCGCAAAGCAATTCGTTTTTATCAATAAAATAGCTATCATTGAAGTAATTTTTATAGGCATTTCTTGCCAATATTACCTTACAAATGCCGTGTGGTACCGGCTTAAGAATAGTATCACCCCGTCTCTTCCCATGGGTGTCGTCAAGGCGACTAAGGGATTTTACCCCGGAGGACGGGCAGCAGCGTCCTCTGCGTACTTAAAGCTTTACTGCGATCGCCAACCCGCTCGCCAAGCGTGGTGATTATGGCAATTACCCCCAGGATCTACATACTAGTAGGTTCTAATGGGGAGACCCGTGCCCAGCAGTGGGCCATCATATGGGTTGATATACCTTACAAATACAATAATTGCATTTTTGAAAGATAGAAAAATTTGAAGTCCAGACGCAGGAATCGAACCCGAGACTTCCGTAGCCAAACCGGTGCCAGAAGCGAACCACCTATCTGGACTATGTTACTAGACCTACATATATTAAAAAAATGCAATTATTGTATTTTTAAGACAGTTATCAATTTAAAAAATATGGTTGTCTCTCAAGTAGGTTTGTGGATGATAATTTTACGTGATAACGTCATAAGATAACATTGATGACATGTATAAACAACTATGACGTTGCTTCGCAACGCATTCATTCAATGTTGCTTAGCAACCAATCAATAACGTGACTATTTTTCGTGCGTGCACCCGGTCATCGATATATAAGACGTTATCACGTCAAAAGTATGACTTAAAAAGTTCTATGCCATAATGACGAAATGGAATTTTGAACACGAGAAGGCATCGCGACTAAAATTAGACAAAAAATAAACGTTTTAAGTAACTATACTATGATAATGCAATTGGATATGGCACAAAGATAGGTTATTATGCCAGACGCTTGTGCCAGACACTGTCTTCTCAGGAAATATGACCACACTTTTCTATTACACGTAGTAGAAGTCGAGTTATAACTACATTCTTAGGTGAGTCTGTAGGTAAAACTTAAAATTATACTACATATCTATATCTATACTTCTATACTAATATTATAAAGAGGAAAGATTTGATTGTTTGTTTGATCGTTTGATTTGAAAAAAAATTTCATCGTTGTGAAGCTGTGTGGTGGGTGACATAGGCTATTTTTTATCCCTTTATTCCCACGAGACCGGGAAGTACGCGGATGAAACCGCGAGGCGTCTACTAGTATACTATATACTTACAGTGATACTTTATAATTGCAGATTTGCCTACGACGTACATAAAGACAAATGCGTTAGATTTATGTACAGCGGGTGTGGAGGCAACAAGAATAACTTCCCTTTTAGAGAAGATTGTGAAAATCTGTGTAAGATATACAATTATGTTTTTCTTCATGCTTAATATTCAGTTAGATATAATTAAAGATGATTAAATTGTGCATTACATATTCATTGGTGTTAATCTGTTATAGCAATTGACCTCATGTCAAATGCCTAAATTATAAAAGGCGATGCAAGACTCTCATTAAAAGTATGACTTAAAAAGTTCTATGCCATAATGATGACGTCGCATTTTCGTTGAGAATCAACAAAATCTGAAAATTAAACAGCAAATATAGTTTTATCAACATACTTTTAAATTTAACCTTGGCATGATTCTTAATGAAAATGCTTTTATAACACTTAAAAAACTGATTGTCTGTAAAGTCGGTTTACGGACGATAATTTTACGAGGTAACGTCAGATCGTACTGGCTGTTATATCAGCCGCAGGCATACGAGGTTATTTTCTGTTTGGCATCATACCAGCCACTGACGGTCAAGTGGTTATGAAAACATTGATGACATTGAATAAACAACCATGCCTGTGACAGCTTTTTGTTTCTTTCTTTTGTTTCTAATTGTATCGTATGTCGCTGCAATCGCTAAAACATTGATGACATTGTAATAAACAACCATGCAAGTGACAGGTTTAGTGGAAGTATTGTGGCCGTCGAGCGCATGTGTGCGGGACACATGCGCTCGACGGCCACAATACTTCAGCCTATCAGCAGGCGGAACGTGACTGTGACACTTTTTCGTCCGTGCATCCGGTAATAGATTTATTAGACGTCATCACGTCAAAAAAAACTTATTATGCAACATACTGCACTTGAGATAAATCATGATTCTACATATGCATAATATACTGCCAGTTTCGCAAAACACAGACAATTCCTATTGCACGCACAAATGTGCACAATACAACGTGTAACAGAAAGGTTCAAATTCCATCATTGGATAGTGTATGACATTACAGTATTGTATTTGCCATGGCGCCATTTCCGAATGCATTATTATGACATAGTTATAGCGTTTTCTGTCAGACGAAATGACATACATATTGCATCAGGGACTCGCGGCAAAACCGCGCATCTAACTGTCAAAATCTTGTCATAATGATAGATAGCAGCGTTTGGAAATGCATCGCGCATGCTCGCGGGCATCTTTGAGCGGACCGCGCATGCGCCAGTTCGATAGTGCGCTAGTTCGATAGAAAACATAGTAATAAAGGACTCTGGTAAAAAAATTGGTATATTATAGTTTTACCTACGTGATGGGGGAAAGTGAAGAAGCGGTTCACCGTCCTAATTGTAAGTTTTTACCACTGCCACTTATTGAGGCAAAGAACTATTTCAGTCAAACATTTTATGAATTTTTTTTTCATTGATAAATAAACGAATGACAAAAATAATTATAATTACATTTTAGGGTCCTCAGATTTAAATAAAATAGGTATACCAATGCATTCAAGCGCAAATTCAAATATCTTTATTTTGTGAAACCAAAAACGTCAAATTAATACATACTAAAAAAATAATAATTCTAATATGTTTGAAAAAAAAAAAAAAATAAGTAAGGCGGCAGTTCCAAGTGTAGGGATGAGAAGAAGGTCATGAGAAGAAGCGCCTAGTAACTCATGGACCAGTTTTTTAAAAGCATTAATATTTCCTTTACAGAAATAATTTTGTTAAACGAGCCAGTGTATTTTGTGAATGTAAACGTTAATAAATAAAGGATAACTAAATATTCAATATCATGAGTACACAATGAATCTTAAATTTTACCACACCTTTCTGTTACCTGTTGTATATCTACCGCGCATCCATTCTTACTAATATTATAAATGTGAAAGTAACTCTGTCTGTCTGTCTGTCTGTTACGCTTTCACGCTCAAACCGCTGAACCGATTTAGATGAAATTTGGTATAGAGATAATTTGAGTCTCGGGGAAGGACATAGGATAGTTTTTATCGCGATAACCGACATCCACGCGGGCGGAGCCGCGGGCGAAAGCTAGTAATTTATAATCGGCCGCCATGACCAAAATTTTGCAAATTCCACGCAATAAATAGTAAAATTACCAAAAAATATACATTATTATAATTTTCAACAGAACCCATACATTGTTCATACAATAGGGTTGTCACCATTGACAATGACAGGTTTATTTATTATGATAAAAGTATTCAGCGTTTGAAATTTTCCTAAACCAATTTATATTTCAATTTCGTCGAATGTGCTTGGCAAGTTTGTAAACGTTTTGGGTTGAGGTAACTATGTGAGCGGAGCGAGGAATTGTGACATTTTAAAAATATTATTGTATTAATTTTATTTATTACTAGTATCCGTAGCTACAAACTTTATCAACGGAATTCGATATGTTTACATTTTTGTTTAGAGGATTTCGTCTTTTCAAAAGAATTTCTCTAGACAAACAAAAACTATATCACCTTGTGTTAAAATAACGAAAATAACTTGTGTTTTTATTAAAAAAATAGCCGACTACAATCACGAATGATTTGCTGGCACTTATTTAAGAGTTTCGTTGTCTATCTCTGAAACTCATGATGAATCTTTACGAAATTTTTAAGGGACCATTTCGGATTTTTTCGTTTGAAAAATATTTATATCTCGTTCGAACGAAAAGAGAATTTTGAAATTCCGACTCGTTATGCCCGAACATACCTAAATTAAAAAAAAAAAACATCCATATTTAGAACCCCCTCCTTTTTGAAGTCGGTAAATAAAAAAATGAAATTTAAAAGTACATCTGGTCAAATTTTAAACTCCGAAACCATTTTACTTCTGGTGCAATCGAGCAAGCAGCCAATATTACAAACAATTTACATTTCACGATAAACCTTTAGGGAAAAGGAATTTACATAGTGATTTCCAACCACTTTTTGGCTTTTATCAGTCCATTGTGTGGGAGCCATAATAACTAACATCAAAAGATGATACATTAAGAACATGCCAAAAATAGAATCCATTGACCAGAGATACCACAAATCATAACAAAAACCCACTCATTTCCATGAACCAATAATACCCTATTTTACAAAACCCACACACAAAAATAATGAGTTTAACGAGACAACCAAACAACGTATGTATAAAAATAACCATACAATACTTCCACCCATACATTGGTTACAACAAGCAGTAATTTTGTATGGATGGTACAGCAGCTCTAGCACGAAGATGTCTATCTCTTCGTATGGTTACCGTATAGTTAACTCAATAAAGCATAAAAATTAGCACTTCGTATGCCTATTTTAAATAAAAATGTGACAACGAATGCATGAAGTACCTATTTGATTTCAAACTATTTAGACCTTGATTTACTTTGTTGGTAAATGTATTTTTTTTATTAAAGGAAATAGATAGATATCAATATCATATATTTTTACTATAAGTAGGCATAGAAAAAAAGTCCTTTTAAGACCATCTTCATGACCTAATATGTTTTAACATACGTTCTCGATAGCATTCTAGCCTTAGTCTTTGATAAATGATAAAAAAATGATAAAAATGTTTATTTCATCTCCACAAATTACATCATGTTATACATTACACAGTTGACAAGAAAAATAGGCAAGGTATTCGTAATTTGTGGGAGATCTGGAGTCTAAACTAAGCCAAGGCCTGTGCTATAGATCTCCAGGCCCCCCATTTCATAACATTGTATAGGTTGTCAACATATAAGAACATATAAGCAAGAATAGTGTAATATATAATAGTGTAAGAATAGTGAACAAAAAGTATATTATGAGATATTTGTGAGTTCGTGTGTTGTGTATGTGTGTGTGTAGGTGTGTATGTGTGTGTGTATGTGTGTGTAGGTGTATTTGTGTCTGTAAGTGCACGTGTCAAATTTGGTGTTGGTAATATTTAAATATATAAGTGTACCTAACGTTACATATAGAATTCACTTTATATTCCTACCTCTAGGATTTTTTCAGTTTCCGTATAACTAAGTTTCTGTAAATATTTATGTATTATACTTTTGCATTCAGTTTTACGATAGTTGGATAAGGGAACTATTTTACTTATTCTGTTAAATAGCATGCTTCCTCGGTATGAAGAAAATCTTTGCGCAAATGAAGTGTTTACGATAGTCCGCTCACACATCGCGTGTTTTCTTCTAGTTTGAGCTATGTGCTCTTTTCTGTCCTCTGATAAGTTGCTTAGTTCTTGAAGTACAGATAGCATTATGTAAAGCTGACGCACAGTGAGGACTTGCGCTTCTTCATAAAGTTTAAGAGTAGGAAAGAGCCGAGGTTTTGATAGGCTTACTTTTAGTATCATTCTTTGAGCTCTTTCAAGGGTTATAATGTTTGTTTTACAAGCTCCTCCCCAGGTAGTGATGCAATAAGTTATGATTGACTGTGCCAAGGCCTCGTATACTAACTTTATGGTCTGTCTGTCTGCTACGTCACGTAATGTTTTAAATATGTATGTTAGTTTTCGTATTCTATTAGACAAAGTTTGTATGTGGGTTTGAAAATTCAAGTTAGCGTCAATTTCGATTCCAAGGTATTTAATACACTTAGTAGGGGTAATTTTGGGACATGTGCAGCCTGGCGTAATAGGAAAATTACATTTGTGTGCATATATATTATTAGAGAGATTAGCTAATTCTTTTCTATTTTGGATAGCGAACAAAATGAATTTGGTCTTATCTTCATTTAAGGTAAGAGAGTGCGATATTAGCCAGTGACAAATCACGTTGAAACCTTCCTGCGCAAGATCAAAAAGTTGATCCCATGAATCAGCATAAAAGGTTAAAGCTGTGTCATCTGCATAAGCCGAGATGCGGCAGTTTTTATTGCTAAGCATACAGAGTTCATTTATATAGCAAAGAAAGAGTGTTGGACCGAGTATGCTGCCTTGTGGCACCCCGTATGCAATAGGCAATTCGTCACTAATGCTGTCACCGATTTTTACGCATTGGTATCTGTTGTGCAGATAATCAGATAGCAACATCAGTGGAATGCCTCTTATACCATGGGCTTCCAGTGTCTCTACGAGGCAGGCGATAGACACAGTATCAAAGGCCTTTGCAAGGTCTAGAAATATAGTTAAGCATTTCTTTTTGTTATCTAGTTTATTTACCAGAAAGTTGACAAGGTCTAGTACAGCGTTATTTGTTGAGCGACCAGATCTAAAACCATATTGCGAATTTGAAAGTAGATTGCCATCTTCTAGGTATTTAGTAAGTCTGGTATTAATTATGCGCTCAAATAATTTTGATAACGTAGTTAGGATTGCAATCGGTCTATAATTACTGACACTGTCCCTATCTCCCGCCTTGTATATAGGATGTACTACAGCTCTTTTTAAGGAATTCGGAAAAACCCCAGCCTCAAAACAGCGGTTAATCAAATCAGTAAGCACGGGTGTTACAGATTTCACAGTAATTTTAAGAATTTCGGCACTGATCTGATCCCAACCAGGTGCACAGTCACTTTTTAGAAGCTGTATTGTTCTTTCAACTTCACCGTTGTCGGTTGGTAATAGGACAAATGATTTCAGGGGAGGCACAATAATTTTTTTAAAGTTTGGAAAGCGTGTGGGCAATATCAAATCAGATAGATGTTTACCGATATTGGAAAAATATTCATTTGTTTTGTTGACCGCCTCTTTAGGATTGTCAGCAATCGTTAGAAGTTGTAGTGGTAGTTGATTTTTGTTATTGTTGTTAGTTATTGTTTTAATGGAGGACCAAAGCCTTTTTGAGTTATTTTTAGATTTTATTAACTGATCTCTCTTATATTGTTTCTTGAGTTTTTTTAATAAATTATTACAGTGGTTTCGATATCTTAAGTACGATATTTTTAATATTTCGTTGGATGTATTTGATTTTAATTTTTTATGCATTCTATCCCTAGTGCGAATGCAACGCAACATGCCAGCCGTGATCCATGGTTTCAATATACATTTGTTTCTAGGAGTTAATCGTCTGATCGAATTATTTGCAATTAATTGTTGGATTATATAAATAAACTTATTCATCGCAACATTTAAATTAGCTTCCTGATAAACTTCCACAAAATCACAATTGTCACAGTCGGATTTTAGTCTTTGTTTGTCAATTTTACAGACTGTTTTTAATTTTGTTGGTTTATTTATAGTGACATCAGTTTTTAAACTAAGTAAGACTGATTCATGATCTGTGATAGTGGTTCCCAGGGTGAAGGTAAACGCACCTAGTTTCGTTTTTAGTAACACATGATCTAAGCACGTTTTCCCTCGCGTTGCAGAATTGATGGCAGAAAGTAGTCCATGGAAGGTAATTGTGTCCATGTATGCTATTTGGATAGGACTTGTTTTAATAAGATCAATATTTACATCGCCAACTATTATAATATTTTTGAAAGACGAGAAACCTTCCAATAGTGTATGTAAAGAATCAATGAAAGTATCAGGTGTTCGGAAACTCGGTGGCCTATAAATTGCAATTAGTATTGTATGATTTTGTATTTTAATTGTCAGACAATTAGCTTCAGATAGGGAGGGTTCCTCTACAATACATTTTAGGTTACTGTGAGTATAGACTACAAGGCCGTCATTTTGATTAAAGTTGTCATTGGTTTTGAACGAATTATATCCTCCAAGCGATGGCAGGTTAACGACACGAGATAGCCAGCATTCTGACAGCACAATAATATCGCAAGACAATTTTAGTCGCTGAAGGAGAATGTGTAACTCCTGGAAGTTGCAGTTTAGGCTACGGATATTCTGTTGTAGAATGTTTAGATATTGTATAGGATTTTGGAGATATGAGATGCATTGCTCTGGTTCACAAGAGATGGGGACGGAAATATTAAACTGGTCAATGTTTTGAATTAAATTATTTGTGTTATCGAATGATGTATATAATTATTACAAGTGAGAGAAGGCAGGTAAATAATAATATAAATTTTGATTTGGTAATAATGTAAGAGTCGTACTTGTTGTATGTATACAGGCATAAAGACAATTAAAGGTGCAAGCAATGAACAAAACAATGGAGCCGGTCTCCACAACATGTATTGGCAAAAAAGTGTGTAGCGTAAGAATATGATATATACTATATGGAATATTAGAGGTTTTGGTTTATAATGGTATGGTATAATACAAATCTTTTTTTTATAGTATGTTATAGTATAGGTTTGTGCTGTAGTGTAGTTTGAGTATGTGTTCATTGTGTAAGTTACCGTATATAGTAGTAGACTGAGGTGTGTTATTAATAGGATAAGTGTGTTAACAAACATAAACAAGTATTTTAGAAAAATGACAAGACATTTGTTGCCATATTTGTAGCTTAGAGTATTATGACATTTAGCTTCTAGAATGATACATCTTAACTTTGTAATATAGTGCAAAGATAGTCATTGTGTCTTTAGTGTAGCCAAATCTGCTTCACAGGAGATCAATTTTGATGGGTCACCTTCTTTCGGACGGATATATATCCTACCATAGGAAGTCCAGCAGCCTGCGTACTTGTTGTTTTTAACAGATTGCCGTGCCAAAAAATATAGGCGCCGTCCATTAGCAGTGAGAGACTCCGACATGAAAATAGGTTTAGGATCGCCTTTTAAATTCAAGTGTCCCGTATGCAGCTTCTGGTTACTCTGCTTATTGAAAGTTTTAGAGGCTTTCATTATGGATTCTTTAAGAGTGGTTGTTGAGAATTCCACTATTACTGGAGCTGTTTTGTATTGGGACATTTTAGGTCTAAATATGTTTCGTATATCGGATTCTTGCACCTGCACTTTCAGAACGTCCCCAATTTTCTTTACCATGCTGACTAATGATGGTTTATTTTCAAATTGTTGTTCTGGTACATTTCTGAGCTCCAAAGTTGACGCTTTAGAGTTCCGTTCAAGGAATTCCATCTTTTGTTCTAGTAGTATAATTTGCTTTTTAAACGCTGCATTTTCTTTTTTTGTTTGTTTGAGCTCTTGCAAAATTTCGTCATATTTTGCTGACATGGTCTCGATAGATGTTTTAATATCCGTATTTTGCTTAATCATTTTGTTAATCTCAATATCAAACTTTAAAGCCTGGACTTGTTGTTGATGTTGTACATCGGCTAACATCTCTTTTATATCGGTTAGTGTTGAGTCATCAAATTTACGTTTAAAACGGCGAGTTACGTTTTTCTGTTCTCCGCAGTCAGGATCAGAGGGGACACAATCGGATGCCGTATCAGACTCCTGCGTTATAATGCACGGTTTCAGTAGCGATTTTTCAGGTGGAGTGCGATGAGTAGACATATTGTTTATATAGTAGCTTTTAGAGAGCAGATAAAAATATAATAAAATTGTTTAGTTCACAGATTTAAGTTTAAACTGCCCAAAAAGTGTTATTGATCAATATAAAAGTTGTAGCAGTACAATTCAAACGACAAAAAGAGTTTCCAATGTTACTGAGGTTCGAACTCGCGTCTTCTTGCGTACGATTTCTTTATACATTTGTGTTTTTCCAAAGCCAGCTACAGTAAATGAACGATTATTATTTGGGTTTTTTTAGGGTTATTGCCACCACCGAATATACATGCAGCCAAAAGGTTTATATAGGACAGATAATAAAAAAATAAAAGGAAAATTGACAAATGTAGTTGGTTTTTATAAGTGAATGAGTAGGTGAAACTGAAAATGGTCAAGGAAGTCTTCAAAAATATTGTCCGATTGACACATTATAATTATATAGCTAGGATTTGGTCTCATTTTCTACATTGTTACGGCCGTGCAAAGGTGGACCAGACTAGCTAGAGTCAAATAAAGACATTAGCTGTTGAATTTTAATTCACAATTCAAAATTGCTGTCTCAAATTTCGCCTGTTGGTCTAGTGGTATTTGATTACTAAGCCGGAAGTCGTGGGTTCTATCCCCACCCTAGAACTTTATGTGATGAGCACGATGGTTTAGTTTGGAGGGTGTATTAAATTTATTATATGTATGTATTTAGAATTATATAAGTACCTATGTTTATTAGTTGTCTGGTTGCCACAGGACAAGTTCTGCTAAGTTTGGTACCAGATGACGATGTGTGAGTTGTCCCAAGTTATTATTATTAATTTATTTTAGCGTTAAATTTTATGGTACATTACCGAACTCTTAAATTGGCACGTATTGATTTCCGATAAAATTTTGTATTTTGGCTTTTGTTTTGGGTTTTAATAGGGGCAAAAAAGGAAAATCTATTACATTAAAAAAATAAAATGTATATTGTACATACCACACCCTACTGGTGTAGTATGTTCAATATACATATATTTTTTTAAAATTTATTTATATATTGGACAGTTCAATATATTTTTTTACAAGCGGACAAAATCAATTTAAAGGAGATGGTAACTATCATCATCATTATCAACCTATCGCAGTCCACTGCTGGACATAGGCCTCTCCAATTGCACGCCACTTTGTTCTATGTTCTGATGGTAACTATACAAAGATACATTTAGATTTGTGCTATTCCAACAGAACATGGCGAATTGAATACATTGTGGTTGGACGCAATTACTCGTACCATTCCTACCTTAGTCATGTGTAATTGCATCGGGTTTATGTACCCTATTAGATTCTCTTATTATCTATCCTTACCTCATGTAATATATAGAGTTCTTTTATAACTAAATGTAATGTAACTTAAGATAATGTAAAGAGGGTGCCTCGAGTTGTATTCAATGATGTGGTTTTTATTTCACTCCTTTAATATTTTTGGTTTGTGTATTTATTTATAGGCTTTTACTTAATTTCTGCTTCTGAGGTTCATCTAAAAAAGGTAATGGGGGGGGGGAGAGGTTCCATCAAACAAAACTAAAGTTTCTTTCAGTTTCATTTCAATGCATAAATATGAATAAATACTGAATTACTATTCCGCTACAGAACAATAAGAAGTCTAGCTCACAATGAATAAATAATTCATTTTTCTGATCAACTTTCTGTCACTGTGCCAATCTCATTACAGATTTCAATTACGCAGGAGATTTTAAAATAAACAAGTGTGTGCGCTAACACAAGTGCACTCTCTATCCCTCACTCTCATAGTCCGGTGGGACGAAAATCCGACATGACCGGAGACAAGCCGCAGGACCAATAGCTTAATGTGTTCTTCAAGACGCGTAAGCGGTGTGACATTTTCAAAAACGGTCACCCATCTATAAATCGACCGTGGCGGCATTGCTTAACCTATTTGATCTCTCGATCTGCTAATTTTGCCACTGAGCCATAATTCTCATATTTTTGTTAATATTTTTTCACTATTTTTTATTATTGGAAATTTTTATTTTATTTTGAAAGTTAACATACAATATATCTGACTATTTGTTAAAGTTCCCATCGAAGTTCTGTCGTTTTAATGTTTTTGTTTTCAGCCAGAAAAGTAGAAAGTAGAAAAAAGTAAGAAAAGTAGGTCAAAAATGTAAAATAAAACTAAACGTCTAGTGGTTTAGACATCAGATTCGTAATCAAGAGGTGTTGGGTTCAAATACTTATTAGGTACATTACCGAAGACGACGTGGACTCACTCCTAACATAAGCACTTTAGCTTAGCTAGATAAGTAAATAAGATTGCTAGTACCTAATATGTGACCTAAATTGTTAGTAAGTACTTATTTTTTTTTTTACAAAAACTTATTGTAAATTTCAAATAAACAACAAACAAATATTTCCTCTTTGTGATATTAATTATACGCTAGGTAGATATTTATTGAAATACTATTTGTTTAACTAATTATAATATTTACGTTAAAACAGTTTAGTATTCATGTCAAATATTTATTAAATAATACCGATTAAAATAAATACTAAATTATATTATGTACCTGAAATTTTACAGTTACAATCGCCAAAATTAAATTTAATTTGCTTACCGAATTCGATTCACAAAAATATAATTGTTATATAAAGTTAATGTTACAAAATAATACAATACATAAAATGACAAATAACGTTACAATTTAAAATTTTCACGTTGCATAATGCACTATTCGAGACGAGAAAACAAGTGATGCGTAGGTACAAATACCTATTTACCTTAGGCATTTTTCCCACCGCCGACGAGTAGCTATCAACTATCAACTGTTTTCACGCTCAAGAAACGCACAATAGATGTAAATTCCATGTAAACGAAAGGTAAACAGTATAGGGCGAATTCTCATCGGTGATCAACTGATCAATCAGTGATCAACTAATGATATTTATAGCTTTTTATTTTGTTAAGCGAGAAAATCATGTATAGTTACTCGCTTTCTCGCCGTTAGTGAGACAAGTGTCTTATGGTCTGTTAGACATTTCTACTAGGTTCCACCGGCCGTGGTTACAACCTCACTAAGCTCACCTTAATTATGTTTTAATAAAAAGGTGTAGATATGTTACAAGCGCTCAAAAAACAGGACGTCAAAATCTATACAATTGGCTTAGTTTTTATATATCAGTGTCGCATGACCGGCGTTATAAGATATCACCATTTACATTTCTGACTCACTTTACGATAAAAATCAAAAAGTATATATTAAACTTAGTTTTATCAAAGATTCTGATACAATTCATGTCCGATTTAACTTCAGTAATGACAGAAATTCACAAAAAACCTCTAAATCTGTTTTGAAACTTTTCGTAAAGTAAATATCCGAACAACATTGACACAATCGAAAACTGGACAATTGAATAGAAACTCCTTCAGATACAAAACTCATTTGCGACAAATAAAAAAAATGTTTTTTTTATATGTAGAATTTATCAAATAGTTGTGCAAAGTATATTAAAGTTCCCTACAATGGGTTGTGTGAGGAAAGACGACATTGCAATTCTAGGGCTGTCACAAATGTAAGCACAATTTGAAAATCATGTTTTCCTCTCATCATTACCGCTATAGTGATCATTGGGGTCACTATAATAAACTTAAAATGGGGTTAAATACGACAGTCGTTATTAGGCGTACAGAATCATATAATTATCTTACTCAAAGACCATCTACTACTAGCTGATCCGTGCAACTTTGTCTGCGTCAATTTTCCCCGGTTTTTGCAACATTTTTCGTTGATGCTCCGCTCCTATTGGTCAAAGCGTGATGTTATACAATCTTTCTCTATTAATAGACTATCCAACAGTAAAATATTTTTTTATTTCGGACCGGTACTTCCTGAGATTAGCGCGTTCAACTAAACAAACTCTTCAGCTTTATAATATTATGTATAGATTAAAGCATTAGGTACCATTACCAATATGTCTTGAATTTATTTCATTTTGCTATTATTGTTTTTAAACTTTTGCGATTTTTATACATATTAAGTATATTTCGGGACTTAATCGCGTGAATTATTTAAAGGTACGTACGACTGACAGTCGACCCGTGACCACAATCGCTGCTATTCGATCGAAACGGTAAATAAGAGGTTCGTACCTTAAAATAATTCACGTGATTAAGTCCCGAAATATATCTAATATCATTTTATGGCATTAGTTAAACACCATTGGTAGATGCCATCAATTATATTGCTATGAAATATATCAACTTAAGTCATTTGATAAAAAATACAGTTACTCGTCGTTGTGACAGCCCTAGACACATTTAGGTAGACCCATCCAACAGCACTCAGCGAAAATGCTTCCCAAACTTGTAAGAAGTTGTAAGTAGTCCGAAATAAAACGTGGTCAGGACGCGTCGATCCTTGGATGTGACCCCTCTTACAAGGAAAGAACCGTGAAATTCTAATTGTATAGGTAATTTCATGTTGAGGATTAGATGTACTGTATTTATTTAGAGGGGTCCGCACTCAGTGGTGACTGAGCAGATCGAAATATCTGCAAGGTTAAGCAATGTTGTCACTGTCGGTCCAATGATGGGTGACCGTTTGGTAGCCGGTGATTGGTAGCGAGCACGAAAAAGTGTCACGTTACCGTCTAAAATAGGCTGACGTATCAGTATATCAGCGAATGGAGGTTGTAGCAACATGCGATACAGTTGTAAAGCTGTCACAGGAACGTAACAATGTCAGCAATGTTTTCTTAAGACGTTATCACGACAAGATTTTTTTTTGTAATATGAGTTATTTTGTGGTTACTGCTTCCCGGACTATCCTCACAGGAGTGACTTGTCTTCGTTTCCACTTCATTATTTCATATTTTATAGAATCTAAGTAAACCTTTAGCTCTTATCCATAACTCGTTATTAAGATTTTTTTAACTAGCTCCAAAACAGATTAGAAGAAGTCGGATAATAAATAAGGTGGTACGTATCTATACTAATATTATAAAGCGGAAGAGTGTTTGTTTGTTTGTTTAAACGCGCTAATCTCAGGATCTACTGGTACGATTTGAAAAAATCTTTTTTTGTTGGATAGCCCATTTATCGAGGAAGGCTATAGGCTATATAACATCGCGCTACGACTAATAGGAGCGGAGAAGCGACGAGAAATGTTTCAAAAACGTGGAAAAATTACGCATACGAAGTTGCGCGGGACAGCTAGTAAGTCATATATCGTCTTGGTTAGTAGCACCACGGTGTCAGTTATTTTTCCGAAATATTGATGTCAAGACATCGTTTCGGTTGAAGGGCACTGTAGCAATTGAAATTACTGGGCAAATGAGACTAATGAACTGATGTCTCAAAAGAGGAACGCAGTGCGGTGACAATCAGATTTGCCAAGCAAGGATTTGGATGTCACTGATACTGAAATGCTCGTCTCTTTTTTTGTGGTATAAAAAAATAAGGTGTTATTTCGTACAATATCTATAATACTTCCAAAATGAAATCAAAAGCTTAAAATATGTCAAACAAACATTTTAGAAGAAAACCCAGAAGAATATGCAAAACAACGACAAAAAGTAATCAACAATAGCGATCAAAGTTCACATTCCGGCGCATACTTATCAAAAATCTCTAAAGGTGGGTACTGACCGACGTAACGGAGTGTAATGTAATGTTACAAAATACATATTTGAGCAGTCAGCACGTGCAAACACGAGTTTATTGCTCGCAGCGGAAGCTCCACCCTGTCGGTGTTTTTTTAAATTACAAATCCTTAGAATATTATGCGTTTCATTCAGTATGATGTAGTCAAAAATCTTAACACATCCTCATCGTCAGACATGGAGCACGGGCGAGCACGGATTTTAAGCACACGGCGTAACGTAATGCTCGCCGCGAATGTTACTTTACACCGCGTAACTTTGGTCAGTACCGACCCTTACAGTCGTTACTTTTTATACAGTTTTTTGTTACAGTGGATACAATGTGAGACGGTCCATTGAATATTAAAACACGCTGTAGTTTTATATCTCATTTCAAATGTAATCAAGTTTTTTTCAGCATTTGGAAAACTTAAAATTCTTCTTAAATATTCTTACTGATATTAATGTTTTCCTAACCGATTTCAGTGACACTCTGAAGGGAGACTAGCCAACTGAAGAGATAGTACCTATATTTAAAGCGGCGGTAGCCTAATGGCTAAGGCATCGGTCTCGCAATCGTGAGGTGAGGTTCGAATCCTACCTATTAAACTATCGACGTGAACCCAATCCTAACACAAGTTTTTGAGCTTAGTTGGAGGGGTTAAAAAGATTGCTAGTGATGTGGGGCCCAATCCCACATTGCTAGTTATCTTAAAAATATATATACAGTTGTATATCGTCAACTGGCTAGTGAACATACAAACCACAGAAAGTGTCTATTCCTTCACTTTCAAAGACCAATAAAAAATGTTTCATGTTTAAAATAAGTAGGTACAACACAAACGGTTATTTTAGTAATTTGGAGATAAATATTAAAGACAATTAATTTCGGTTAGATTAGTAGGTGGTATAGAGTGAAATGTTTTGCACCGGCCCCCGTTGCGTATAAACAAATAAGAAAAAAAAATATTTATAAAAGTTAATATGGTATGTGACGTTAGTTTGTATGAAATTCAAGTTGTTGAGGACGAACATATTTATTGCACAGTTAGTATACAATATTGCTGTCATAGTACTAAAATACTCAATTCACGAGCGACGAAGTTCTAATTTAAAAAATACCACTTGAACGATGTTTAAAGAGATAAAATAATTGCATACAATAAAACAAAGTAATTAAAAGTAGAATGTATCTAAGTAACGTTGCAAGACAATGTAAACTAATTATAACGGTGTCATTTCTTCAACCAAATACCTTCAAACATTGTTATACGAATAAAATGCAAAATTGTGAGCATTAAATTTTGTCTAGCGCAGATAAAATGCAATATGGTTGAAAACTGTCTCTTATAAAACGAGTTTCAGAAAAACTAAACTGGTAGACAAAAAACGTTGAATTTTTTAACGCAATGTAATTGGTATAGTTTTAAGAAAGGTTCGCCATGCCCGGGTGTTTTGGGTAGATTTTTAAACCCGCGCAACTTCGTTTGCGTTATTTTTCCCCATTTTTGCAACACTTTTTATTGATGCCCCACTACCCGTACCCGTAAACCTTCATGGGCTCATGCACAACACTTTGCCGAAGATCATCACATGATCAAATGCATAGTTTACGATTCTATAAAAGACATACAGACAAAAATTGTTTTTTAAATTTAAAGATTACTGTAATTATTATCTATGGACTTTGTTTGACAATAACTTTTATTATTATTGAACCGTGGGCTCAAGAATAGTGCCCATCCTTATTTATCAACCGACTTCAAAAAGGAGGAGGTTCTCAATTCGTCTGTATGTTTTTTTTTGTGTGTTTGTGCACCGATTACGCAAATACGGTTGGACCGATTTGAAAAATTGTTTTTGTGTTTAAAAGGTATACCTCCAAGTTGGTCCCATTGTCATCAGATCACGATCTGATGATGGGACCCTGGAGAAATCGAGGGAATTCGTAAAATATTAAAGGCACACTTACAGTGATTTAGGTATATTTCATAGTGATTCGTGCATTTACTGCTAAAAAACACCCATTGGTGAAATGGAACTGATGATAAAGACCACAAATGACGAGCAGTATTTCACAGTTTGCGATTCAGTTACTATAATATGGTATTGAGTAGCACTTTATTTTCGTTATACTACTATTACACAATGTAATAGAGCTGATAGTGAACTCGCTAGCCCTGCATCGGGGTAAGCAATATTTTGTAAAAGGATTTCAGCAGTTGACATAAGCCAATTGTAATTTCAGCGAATTACAAACCAACTCACTAAAAAGAAGAAAAGAAAAGAATAACAAAAACAAATTAAACATTTTGAAGTTGGTGCCGAATAAAACATAAAGACTACTATTTCATGGCACCAACTTCAAAATGTTTAATTTGTTTTTGTTATTCTAGGTATATTATTTATTGCTTTTTGGTTGCCTTGTATTTATTTTAGAAGTCGGCAATACTTTTTTGTAAAAAAGTTTTTTATCTTTATTAAGTATGTATTTAAAAATATTTAAATATGTTTATCAGTTCACTGGTTTCCATAGTACAAGTTCTGCTTAGTTTGGGATCAGATAGATTTGTGTTCCCAAGATATTATATTATTATTATATTATATCAATTCCCATGGGTGTCGTCATGGTGACTAAGAGATTTCACACCGGATTACGGGTAGCAGCGTTTGCGTCGTTTAAAGTCTTACTCCGAGCGCGAACCTGCCCGACTCACTAGAGACTCACCCGACTGCGCTTGTAGGTGTTGTAGAGCCTGGTGTTGGTGACACCTGGTGCACGTCGGCGACGAACTGTTCTGCGTACAGTGTACACGTAAACACAATAACCCGCAGGATCTATATTAAGTAGACTAGTTCTACTAGGGAGATCCGTGCTCAGATCAGTGCCCCGAGCTTATTTTATAATATCCCACTGCTGGGCACGGTAAAGAGCATGTAAATTTTTATGTTTATTTTATTTTACTTCATTGGAAAACAAATAATTAAACAATAATAAATTACAGAATTTAGATGTTACACTATAATTTAGATGAAAGTACAATCCACCACGTTTCCACTCATTATTACGTTAGTTAAAAGGTACAGTTAAGTAAGGTAAGTAAGGGAAACAGTGCTGTCATCATTTTCACAGCTCCAGATTCAACTGGTGAAAATATATGAAAAATAGGAACATGCAAAATTCGTAAGGCCCAGTTTTTTTTTGGGTAGTTAAGGTGTACAATAAATACTTGACACTGGCAGCAATAGATTGTCATTAATTCAAAATAGGAAGACTGTGGGACGGCAAACTATGCTGGTCATTGTCGACAATATCGAAGACAAGAGAACAACTCGCTGCCGGTATAACCAAGTGAAACAAGTTACCGCCTCATTAAACTTCTGGGTGGTAAGTGGTATTTCGGACCGGAGTCGATGGTGACAGGATTGTCTAATAAGTTCCAGTAACTACAATCCTCAATAATGAAGGACCAAATTGAAGAAAAAGGTACCTAGTTCTATGCGACAGTTGCATCACAATATATATATGCAAACGTAATGTTTGTAAAACAAAACTTACATTTATATAACAAAAATAGTGATATTCACTCTGTGAATACAAGAAATAAGCACAAATTGGTAGGACAATATCATAGGCTTCATAAAACTCATAACTCATTCATGGGACTAGGTGAAAAATTTTTCAATAAAATCCCAGTCAGCATATCGAGTCTACCAGTAAATAAATTTAAGAATGTAGTCAAGAGACATCTTATACAAAGAGCTTACTATTCAATCGATGATTATTTAACTGATAAAGATAAATGGATGTAGTTCGTTGCTCCCTATTAATATATTGTGTTGTATATTTTATTGCATTTTACTAGATGAATCTTGTTGTCACAGTTTGATAATGTTACTAGGTTAGGTACTAGTTAAGAAAACGATTTGCTTTTGTAAGTAAAGATTCTGCGTGATAAATTACGGCCATTCTTTTCTTTTTTTGTAAAACATGTATACTTATTCATTAAGTAGCAGTAAATTGGCCAATATTTAAGCACATAAAGTTTTAACATCGTAAGTGGATTACTATGTTGTGCCCATTGAGGCTGATGTATCCGATCTCGTGTACTCTTCTAATATTATTGACCTCTTTTTTGCATCAGTACTCTAATATGGCGTATAATATAGTGGTGGCAGCACCTTACCTGCATATACAGTTTTTAAACAGAGAAACATTGTAAACATTGGCAATTTGAAAAGAGTGGCCAAGAGTTTTTATTGCCTGTTCTTTTCTCGGGCTTTACCTATTGTTTGCGAACAGGCATTACCAGTAAATGTAGAATCGACTTTTCACAAGTGTAGTATTTTGCTTCCTAAGTGAATAAATCATTTTATTATTATTATTATTATAATTAACGTAATCAATGATGTTATGATGTTTTAAGTAAAAAAGTGTAGATAGGTTATAAGCGCTTAGAAAACGGCACCTTATTGAGTTATATACTTATATGTCAGTATCGTATCGCCGGCGTCAACAGATGAAAGCAGCGATTACTTGTTCTCTTTTTCATGCTTTCCTACTTTTACAATAGTTTGACCTTGCAATATAAAGGCTGTTAATGTGTGCATTAGTGTGCCGTATTTAAAGATCGAATGTTGTTTAAGTAACCTATTGACTACCCTTATTGACTATTCCTATTGACTTAAAACATCATTGAGTTCAATGGTGTTCATATTAATATGTCTAGGTAACAAGAAAAACGCATAAACGAAATTGGTAAAAATATAGAGTGGGTCCGTTGTACTTTAAAATAATATAGACTTTGTTTACTCTGACTTTGTTTACACGATAAAAATAAAATAGAAACAGATTTCTTAATATTTACTTTTTTTGTCCTGACTGATTGACTGATAAATCAACGCACAGGCTGAGCCGCTGATCGTAGAGCCTAGGAATTCGAAAAAGTATTCCTTATGAAATGTAGGTATCTACTAAGAATGGATTTTTAAAATTCATCCCCTAAGGGGGTATGGATTTGTTTGTTTGTTACGCTTTCACGCCTAAATCGTTAAGCCGATTTTTTTATTTGTAACATTGGCTGTATTTTTTTAAAAAGATATCCCTCCGGAAATTACAATAATGTAAACCAAGGTACCTATTAAAAGTTTGCCTTATTTGCCGTGTGGTGTCATTTTGTTATTTGTTTGAAAATTTAGGTAACTATGGAGATCCCTTTGTTGTCGACGGACTTTGGGGAAGATTGATAATTATGTGTGTGTGTGTATTTTGAGCTGTAACTTATAAATACGAAATCAGAGGATCGTTTTTATCGCGATAACCGACGTCAATGTGGGCGGAGCCACGCGCAATATTATTTACACATAATATTTTCTGATAACTTAGAATTTTTAAAAGTCAAGCTGTCTTGTGACATAGGCCGCCTCAAGTTCCCTGCACATACACCGATCGCAGACTGTCTTCCCGCCTTTATTCTGCTTTCCTCTACGTCTTTTTGCGTTCCACAGTTACTTTACTAAGATAAATTTAAATCAATTTAATGACTAGAAACTGAATCAAAGTGCACGCCAAAGTTATTTATTCCCCAGGGTTTACTGGATTTATAAGGCGAACTTGTGTGAGTTCACCTTCTTTGTGTCACACTGTATTCCTTAAATTCATTAGCCCAAATTATAAGATGGAGCGGTTTTAGAATTATGACTTCATTTTTAAAACAAGTAGCTCAAGACATTGATTTTATGATAGGTACTTTTAAATTTAGATTTTGCATTCATAAAGCACCTGTCCGACATTGATTTTATGATAGGTACTTTTAAATTTAGATTTTGCATTCATAAAGCACCTGTCCGACATTGATTTTATGATAGGTACTTTTAAATTTAGATTTTGCATTCATAAAGCACCTGGCCGACATTGATTTTATGATAGGTACTTTTAAATTTAGATTTTGCATTCATAAAGCACCTGTCCGACATTGATTTTATGATAGGTACTTTTAAATTTAGATTTTGCATTCATAAAGCACCTGTCCGACCAACGGCGAGAAAAAGAGTAGTGTGTAGCGATTTATCGCTCAAGAAACGTACATACTTATGTTGATCCCGTGTAAACAAAAGAGATACAGATATTAATAGTTAATCGCTCACTGGTCCCACTGCCCGCGAGTACTCGCTCTATACTGCATCTCTTTTGTTTACACGGACGGGATTTACATTATACATCTGCTGTACGTTTCTTGAGCGATAAATCGCTACTCGCTTCTCGCTCATCGTCGTTTGTGGGACAGGTGCCTAAGGGAGTTTATTTATTCATTCACTAGCTTCCCCCGCGGCTCCGCCCGCGTGTACATTGGTAAAACTAAACTCATGTCCTTTCCCGAGACTTAAGCTATCCCCATACCAAATTTCATTTCAATCGGTTCAACAGCTTAAGCGTGAAATCGTAATAGATAGACGGAATTATTTTTACATGTTTATTTAGATTCGACTAGCGCTCGATTATCCCTGAGGCTTTACCCCCGTTAAGTTTGAATTTGAAAGGAGTTTTGCATTTTTCCCGATATTTTTTCCAATAAATCCTCGGACTTCAACGAAAAATGGACGAATTGGTACAGTTCAAGTTTTTCGCTTAGCATCAGATTCGTCAGTATGGATGATTTACCCCGTTAGGGGTTGATTTTCTTTCAAATGCTGAAAGACGTGTTTCTTTATCCACAAAACCAAATTTTCACAGATTACATTTTTTTAGTAAGTAGGGGTTTTCAATATACAGAATAAGAACATTTCACAAAAATAATATGCTATAATTATGAAATAATATATGGCACTATTGTAGGTGCAATACTGACAACATACACTATCCGCAACTTTCTGTTACACCCTGTATACTAAGATTTTTATTCAGTTATGGTTGGTCAAGGATAGATATGTGTATAAATGTAGCGGACATCACAACATTTTTTAAGATGCAATAACGTTAGTAATGATGGCATAGAATACAGAACGTTGTTGAAATGGGAATAAATAACCTGAACACAGACGCAAGCTTATCACTTGCACATACATACATCCAGAAACAGTTTAAATTGCTTTTCAGGTACAGCGCTTCTATTCTGCCGACAATACTACGTAGTTTAGATCAAGTTTGTTTCGTTTAAGAATTCCCAAAGATACTTCTTAAAAGAGCTTGGATTAACAACAACGAATTTGCAAATCGTTTAGACGTTTAGGCCTGTTTACTTCAAGTACTTTGTTTTACATTTTGTCAATTATCATTCTTGAATAGAAGTTCAATATGACTTAAGAACTTATTAGTTTGTTAGTTTTGATTTAGTCTTTTGAATTATGATATTTTTTTTAAAGAATGACATTAAGTACTATTTAAAAGTTCAATTATTTAGCTTTGTTTAACAGCATATCACGAACTTATAAGCTTTATAAGTATTTAAAGAGCCTCATAATGCAGGTACAGTCTGTAGGCTTATTATTTCTTCTGTTAAATTTAAATTTATTAACTATAAAAAAAACTATCAATTTAATTAATCTATATTTTTTTAAACATAAACTATAATTGACAGCATTCATAACACTATCTTAATTCATAAATAATTATTTAAAGGTTTTTTCTTTTAATGTAGGCCTTACGCAAAGCGAAATGAAAATACTCTAATTGATAAGCTATTTTTATGTAAGGCGATTAGTGTATTAGACTATTGTGTTTGAGAAAGAGCCAACGACCGTTTTAATTAAATACTTACCTACCTAAGAAATTACGAAGTGAGACTGCGAATTCACAAAATCGTTTACAAAGTAAATGAATTCAAGAACAGAAAAGTAATCTGGACGGAGATATTCTTATAATCTCAAAGAGTCTTTAATTAACAAAAATAATGAACTAAGTTTTAAAAAGGTGCCAACTGTTTTTAAATTATAATTTGGCACTGTTTTTTGCCGCTGTTTCACTTGTCAATTCGGTTTCAATTAATCTATATCTAAATCTATACTAATATTATAAAGAGGAAAGATTTGATTGTTTGTTTGTATTAAATAGGCTCCGAAACTACTGGACGGATTTGAAAAGTTCTTTCTTCGTTGTGAAGCTACACTAACCCCGGGTGACATAGGCTATTTTTTATCCCTGTATTTCCACGGGAAAGGGGAACTACGCGGGTGATACCGCGAGGCGTCCGCTAGTAAATAATAAAGTAATAAAAAGTCTTTATTCACTTAGAAAGCAAAATACTACTCTTGTGAAAAGTCGATTCTACATGTACATGTGATGACTGTTTGCAAACAATAGGTAAAGCCGAAGAGAACCGAAAAGAACGAGGCAATAGAAACACGCGGCCACTCTTTTCAAATTGCCATTGCTTACAAGGTTTCTTTGTTTATAAACTGTCTAAGCAGGTACGGTTCTGCCATCATTATATTATGCCATCTGCAAATATGCAAAAATAAGAGACAAAAAATATTAAAAGAAGAATACATGAGATTGGATATTTCAAACTCAATGGGTACAACATATTAGGAGCATCCACTTACAATGTAAAAACTGTATGTGCTTAAATATTGGCTAAATTATTGATTATGGAGGACAATCTCATCAGACACTGGCCTACTACGCGGAGATAATATAGACACAAGTGTATGCTCAAACATAAGCACACTCTCTATCACTCACTCTCAAGATCCTATGAAACAATATCTGAGAAGACTGGAGAGGCCTAACATACTCTCGGAGCCACGGTGGGGTACTAAACGGTAACTGATCTATGGATCTATAGTGGTACGTTGCTTAACCTCATAAAGTGCTCGATCTACTTTTGTACAATATTTGAAAGTAAGGCTTTTTATACCACTATATGAAGAGACGAGCAGGGTCATGGGCCTGTAGTAAGCCTGCTGCCTGGGTCCTTATTCGCGATCTTTTTTTCCTTGTCCGCGATAAGCCTGTCAAAATCGTCTTGCGAACTGTCAAAATCTTATCACAAGAGCTACGCTTAGGTATACATCAACGCGCGTGTTCGGCGCAGATCTTTGAGAACACAGCACATGCGCCACTTGTAACGGGCTTGTCATGGACCCGTCAGTGTCGTAAGTGCTACCCGAATCCTTATTTGGCAAAGATCTGAATGTCCAAGTGTCATTTGCTCAGTAGTTTTACACTAACTGCAGTGCCCTTCAACCAAAACACAGTAAAGTGTTCAGATTACTATTTTACGAAAGATTAACTGACACTGAGTTGGTATCCTCTAAGAAGGATGCTTAGACCTACCAACTAGTGTTTTGCACTGTGTGTTTTTACTATTTATTTATTAGTTACATTCAATGTCAGATAGATGCAGTTGCTTTTTTTTCTTTAATGGGACATTAAACATATAACGACATATGCAGTAAATTTCAGCAATAGGTACAATTTCAGCTTGGTAAACGTATAACCCACACCAATGTCCGCGGATTAATATCTATGGCGTAGAGCAAAAATACATGCGCCGTCCGGGACTCGATTCACCAAATGGGAAATCACAGTTAAATGAGAACTTTACACCGCATTATTGTGAATTGAGTGCCTCCATTAATATTCTTTTAAAATTGTATCGTGATAATGCAAATATGTCGAATTCTACGAAATGTGTGTTATACGTTTCTAAGACGCGGCGTAGAGGTGCCCGTGCTCCGGCGTTTGTTCTACACCTCACAGTGTGAAACAGCCGGGGCACGCGCACCTCGCGCCGTAATACAGTTCTATACAACAAAACATAATTGATTTGTTGTCTGTGCAGTCAAACCTATTATCACATATGCCATGAAGCATCATAACCGACAGTAACTTGCGTTTGGACTCCAGGCTAAGAAGACTGTGCTCTTGTAATAAGTTGTTATATGGTAATTTAGAGCGATAGCATCTGTAGTGCATGGTTCTTAAGTTTTTTTTTTTGTACCATTTCAAGTCGTATCACATATTTATCATAAAAAGAATTCCAGATGTAAAATATTGTAAGTGAATTACTCAAATCATGCTGTGTATAAATATTTTTAATATAAAGCACACTAACTGCAGCCTTTTCTTTCAAAAACTAAACCGGAGCAGAGCTCTAAACGTTTCCCTAAAAGCGGGAGAGGTCGTTGACCCGAGCAAGGCAGGTGTACGACGATTCATGGGTGGAATTTCTTTCATGACAAAGAAAGAAATACGACCCTTACTATTTGCTCTAAGGCTTTGTTTATTTTTTGTTATCTTGTACGCGAATATGACGATACTAGCTGACCCGCGCAACGTCTGCGTCAATTTTCCCCGATTTTGAAACATTTTTGATTGATGCTCCGCTCCTATTTGTCACAGCATAATTTTTTATAGCCTTTTATTTAATGGGCTATCTAACTCTAAAAGATTTTTAAATTCGAATCATTAGTTCCTGAGATTATCGCGTTCAAAAAAACAAACAAATAAACAAAACACTCTTCTGCTTTATAATATTAGTACAACATGTATTATATACATAGTTATAGAGCTGAGCCGCGCAATGCTTCAATTTTCACTGTTTTTGCTACATTTTTATTACTGCTCCGCTCTTATTGGTAGTGGAAAGCTATAGGCTATATAACATATAGCCTCGATAAATGTGCTACCCAACATATTTTTTTTTTTCAATTTGGACCAGTAGTTTCTGAGATTACCTCGTTAAAACAAACAAACAAACTCTTCAGCCTTATAATATTAGTATAGAATATAGATAAGCTTTTATTTACAAAATGCAACGAGAAATAGAAAACAGCGCATTTTTACTACGTACCTACATAAACCAGGTGCTTCGAAAAGATAAACATGTCCTCAACTTACGAACATTAGACAGTTGGGAACACCAGTATGTTAGTTGCTGTGAGAGTTTATATGAAGCCATGTTAAATTACTTAACAGAAACTACCCTTTCGTTTACTAAATACGAAATAATTATCTAGCTAAGCCAAGTTTCTAACGGGATACGCTTGTTTAAGCTTTGGTTGCGTGTAATTTGCATGAAGGTAATTACTTTTTACAGGATTTTTATTAAAAATAGCCTTGCTTGGACATAGTATTAGACATTAAATTTCAGGTTTTATGGTTCTGTAGCCAAAATGAAACCCTTATGGTTTCGACATATCCGTTTGTCTGTACGTCTGTCGGTCCGTCCATTTGTCTCAGACATTTTACTCAAAGACTACCCAATGGATATGATGAAAGGTCTTGTAGAAGCCAGTTAGTTTGATAGCTGAATAATAGATAGGGAGAAGGATCCCCCCCCCCCTCTTCCATGTAAAAGAAGCTAAAAAGAGTCTCGAGTCCCTCCTGAGCGAAATTTTCCTTCTTCTCGTCTTGGTGGTAATTGACTTAGTTTACGCCACCCTGAATCAGGGTTCCTAAACCCTTAATAAGAGGGGACTCTAATTTTCGAACTAGAGGCCAAGGCCACCCTACGTTGTCTAGGCAACCCATCCAGGGACCTACTTCAGTCTAATGTAATACCCGTTTAAACCAGAGGTCGAGTTCCCACACGGGACATCACTTTGTTTTATCCATAATAGGTGTTCCGAGTCTGGTTGTGTACTTTGTGTCCATAATTTGCATGTTAGTAAAGTGACAAAAAAACACATTTTAAGGTTCATTTCCGTGCATCGTGGCCGATCGCGGTCGCGCGTGTCTTTAACGTGCGGATGACACGCGCGGATGATGCGACAATAGTCAGAGTATGAGAATATATGGCGCCGTTTCCGAGGTCTGCGACAGACGCGCGCACTATGACTATTGTCGCATCGGCCGCGCGTATCTGCCGCACATCGTAAGCCGCGATCTATATAAAGGAAATAAACTTTAAGCAATACAAAACAATAAATATTTTTTAATAGAATACAATATAAAAGTACACGCAGTAAAAAATAAAAGCTTATATATATATATATTATATATATTATATTATATTATATTATATTATATATTATATTATATTATATATATTATATTATTATATTATTATTGCTTCAGAGGCTTACTATATAATCATAAATTACGTCAAGGCTGGCTAACCACGTCTTGTGTAGGTAAGTTACTTGCAACAGGAGTTTATGCAGGTTACCTACGTGTCAGACGCAGGCATTAATTAATATTATTAACTATGTTCATAACGATGAAGAAAATGACAGCGGTTGTGAGATAAAACCGTTTATATAGTATTAAAGTTTTATTGATGAATAAAATAAAAAAAACTTTTCTTTGTTATTGCATCGGGTTTTTTTTATTCCGTGACTAACTGGCGACCAAGAAATAGAGAGATCAGAGGCTTTAAGTAGAAAATAAAGAGCAGCAGAAATGCTCATGTATGTACTACGAGTTTTGTACCTACACTCGGTTTATACCACCTTCTTCACCTGGGTGATATAGCATCAGGTGATAGTTTATTACATAAAGACGCGTTTGTTCAGAGTTCTGAGTAATTATAGTACACAGGTGAACAAAGGACACCACTTAATTCACCTAAGTGATATCACCTAGGTGCATTGATTCCAAGGTGATATGAGGACATTAATTATATCTACTTTGTTCACCCAGGTGAATAAAGTGGAATAAGGCCTACACACTCTGTGGCACTCGTCCTGTCTTTGGTCCATCTTGTTCCTATTGTCCGCACTCTTGATACTCTAAATACACAAATATATTGTCATGCTGGTGCTACATTAGCTGACGAAGATCCGTATCACGTTGGCGCGCTAAAAACATCATGTACGGATTTATGCGGTGTTCTTGTCTGCATTAGATCCATGTCGCGTTGATGCGCTCATCGTGCCGGGTGTTCCAAAGTTTGGACTGCACTGATGTGATGCTGATGTAGCCACGCAAGCAAATATTGCTTCGACAAGACCCTTTGATGCGCGCTAGTTTACTCACCGTGCCCCGATAAGCATTCATCATTGCCTGATTACTACGCGATGCAGCGAATATCACCATAGTCCGATATTATAACCTCACCATCGCAGACATACAACGTGTCCCAAAATTCATCAACCCAAAATCAGCGGGCACCAAAAGGTGAGACTACTCAAGAAAAAAAAAGATATCTTGACTTTTTTTTTAATTACGTCATCAATTAACATCAATTATCATCACTATTTTACGGAAGAAATAGTTCTCATGCAGTAATAGTACGCATTTCCTTTTTGTATCAAGTTTTTCTAGAATCTTCCATCCACCATCCTGGAATTGCCATATCTTGCCATAGTTGTGCTTATACATTTTTTTTCACCACGATGAGTGAAAGTGGGTGAAAGTAAAATCTTTTATAATTTTAGGAAAAACGATCATTTCGGTTGATTTTTAAGAGTTCGAATAGCATTTAATTTGCCGATACAAAAAAAAGCTGAAATATTTGTAAAATTGTGGTGGTACTTAAAAATATAATAAGTCAAATTGCCACGATATTTATATTTTTTTCGTAATTTAATATAAAATCAATATATATTTTTTTCCTATTTTTGCTCAAGTAGTCATAAGTACCTTTCTTTACCTTACCTTACCTTTACCTATACCTTTTGGTGCCTGCTTATCGTTGAATTATCAAAATCAAATCATTTATTGCAACTAAGTGTACATACAGATGTTATATTTAAGGACACTTATCAAACTTAGCGCCTTTTTCAAGCATTGCAATATAGAGAGATCTGAACTTAAAATGAATGTTACGTTATCAATACTCAGGTAATTACTCAATAATTTACAATATTATATAAATATTATTATAATTATTGCGATAGGTCAGTAGGAACTAAAAGTAGTTAAGTAGGTATAACATTTAGCTATTAGTTAGGTATTCTGAAATCGAGTAGTAACATTTTTATATGAGGTACGATCTATTATTTTCGACGTTTTTAATATTGTTGGGTAACTTTGTATATTTTGATAGCCATGTAATGGGGACTTTCATTTAACATTTTATTTCTTGAGGATGGTAGGTGTAATCGGTTTTTATTGCGGGTGTTTATATTGTGAATGTCTTCTTTAGTAATTAATGTACTAAAGTTTTTATAAACAAAAGTGCATATGTCTAGTATATATATTGAGGGTAGTATAAGTATGTTTAGTTCTATGAATGGTGATTTACAGCTTTGTGCGTTGTCTATTTCTGCTAATATTCGAATACATTATTTTTGTATTATAAATATTTCGTTTGCGTTTGTACTGTTTCCTCTTTTGGGACACGTTGTATATGTGTGCGTATAGGTATGTGTACCAATATTAGAAAACCTTTGATCGTTATATGGCACGAGTAAGTTGAAACGTACCTAATTGGAATTGAAAAGATCACATCATGTGTAAAAGCTATATCTTAAAATAGAATATAGACATTTTGTCGTCGAGATTTGAGAAAACCGCTCTAAACTCAAACACTCAAATTTCAATAATTAGGTACGTAGTAGTATCTATTACTCTAATTTCATTAAATAAGTAGTAGTAATCGAGACCGAGAATAAAATGATAAGGATAAAACAAATTGTCTGGGAATATCTGAGGTCTAAGAATTTGTCTGGTCTGGTTGGTCTAGTGTTACTAACCTTGACTGCTTAGCCAGAGGTCGTGGTTTCAATTGACACCCAGGATAAATATATATTTTTTTAAATCTTTTATTTTTGGGGCTTTTATTCTGTGCTATTAGTAATTTATCTATAATACCAATGTATTTAGAAATATATTAATATATGTACAGGGTCTCCACTGCTCTAGTTTGGGATCAAATGGCCGAGTATGAATTGTCCATTATTATTATAAGTGCGTCTACTCGAAAAGTGGTTGCAGTTGGTATCTGTCAACCGAACCACGACTTAAACGATTTTAAGTGACTTTAGAATGACATATACTTTACCCTACATTCCGATGATAAACGCTTAACGCGCGTTTAAAAATTTATATTTATGTTGAACATATCTTGGGACAACTCACATAACGCTATCTGATCCCAAACTAAGCAGAGCTTGTACTATGGCAACCAGACAACTGAAAAACATACTTATTATATTTCAAAATACATACATATAAAGTAGTTTGAATTAGTTTGGATGTGCTTGCTAGATTAAAGAAACCCTTTATCCTTCTCAGTTCCTCTTACTTCACGCTTCTAAATCCTTTCATTCAATTCTGAGAACATCATCAAACCAAAGCAACTTAAACAATAATTCTAAGAATCGAATCGTTTCGAAAATCGTTCCACCATGAACTCGACACACAAACTTGTCGAATTACGAATCGATTAACCACCAATTAAGCGGGCCGACGGTAGCTCTTCACAGTACTGTGGTCGGCTTGTGGTCGGAGTGAATGCGGTGCCTGTGGTTCAATTAAGAGTGCCTATATAACTGTAAATCGATTCATTTGAATCGAATACTAGAGCTGTCACGCAGCGATTTGTCTTTGAGCTGAGCTTTGTTGAATTGAAACTTGGATTGTGGATTATGGTTTCTTTAAGTCGATGTATTTGTGTATAACTCCGTAAACGATGTAGTGTACAAGTGTATGCGCAGACACAAATGCACTCTCTATTCCCTCATTCTCATAGTCCGACACGACTGGAGAGAGATTAGGTGCAGGACCAACGGCTTAACGTGCTCTCCGAGTCACGGAGGGGTGTAACAATGTTTGAAAACGGTCACTCATTTCCCATAGTGGTAAAGTATCTTAATCTCGCAGATATCTCGACCTGTTCGGTCGCCAATGAGTTAGGGACAAAGTTTTAAGCATTGTATCTAAGAACAAAATTTTATTTAAAATGGTACAGGAGTGTACATTTTTAAGATTTTCAAGATTGTGTTTCTCAGTCATATTTCGATTTAAAATCATTTAGATCGGATAATGTAGTTTCGAAGATAAGAGCGTTATGTTAAACGAATTCTTTAGTTAAAAATATCAAAACTATCATTGTCCGAAAGGCGTTCTGAAATTCCGTATCAAGATTATCTTTTGTATTCTTTATAATTTGTGTCTTGAGCCAGTAATTTGTACATTGTTGAAATACAAACTTTATTTTGGAATAGTACATTAAATAACTATACAAAAACTAGCAACGTTAAAAATGATCCTGGCTGAATAATCCTGGGAGTATTTACAAAAATCAAATAGGTACCAACAAAAATAAAATAAAAAATAAAAATTGGGATAAACAGTTTATAATATAGGACTGCCTCTGTGGCGCGGTGGGAGTGTGTCCGACTGCTACGCATGAGGTCGTGGGTTCGATCCCCACCCAGGATAAAACTTTGTGTGATGAGCACGATGGTTTATTCTGTGTCTGGGTGTTATTTATCTATAATATGTATGTATTTAGAAATATATAAGTATATTTATCAGTTGTCTGGTTACCATAGTACAAGCTCTGCTTAGTTTGGAATCAGATGACGTTGTGTGAGTTGTCCCAAGATATTATTATTATTATTATTATAATCCAACCACTTTTTTTTTTAATTAAAAAGATAATTAGCAATGTGGGATTTGGGCTCCTTTGGTGGTCATCTTCTACACAGTAGGTCAGCATTTAGCGGGCTGATCACAATTCTATTAACATTTATTTATTAGATACAACATATTCGTCTTTCCACTTATGTTCGTACCGAAAAAAAATCTGGCACTGATCGTTTAATGAGTACTTAGGTACTATTAGTTGTAACAGAGAAAAAATAACAGAATCCGCTTTAAAAATTCTATATTCCTTATGTATGTCTACATGATTTACGTATCACCAAAAGAAAATATTGTGGTAAATACATAGAGTGATTTCGATCTGTGTTATGTGCATATGCAATCACTTACCATGTCTCGTATGCATACATCACGTGACCATATGCTAGATTCCTGTTGATCGTGTTTATACCTGAATGCTGGGAAAACTAGAATAATAATAATATCCTGGGGTAATTTGCACATAGCATCTAATCCAAACAAGGCATAGTTTGTACTGAACGCTGTGACTGAGGAAAAATAAATCATATTTTTTTTGACAACTTACACACTATTATCTAAGATAAGATCATGTTTTAGCAATATGTTAGGGTTTCTAACTTAGTAGTTTGTGGCTGGGCTAATGCTCCACGGCCAGCCTAAATAATATTAATGTAATGGAGTGTTATAATGAAGTTGAGCCATTGATGACACTGAGACAACGATTGCAATTTTATCATAAAGAGTTCGCCCCCATCCCCCTTACTCTACTCACACTCACACACACACACACACACACACACACACACACACACACACACACACACACACACACACGCACGCGCACGCACAGAGAGAGGCGCACTAACAGGTTTTTAATTATTAATATTGTAATTTAACTGTAATATAGTAAAGTGGTGAGAAAAAAAAACATTATTATTATTGAGAGGCTTGCAATTTAAATACCTTTACCAAAATAAAATAAAGATAAGACATAACAAACAACACCTTTCAAGAGATTAATAACAACACCATATTAAATAAAGTTCCCAATCCGATAATACGATACGTACTCAATATCAAAATTAATGTAAAACATAATTAAAACCGCTAACGTTGAATCACGGATTTAAACGGCTTTGACGAGGAAGTTTAAATTTAAAACCGGATAATCTGAACAATCGGATTAATAACCGCAGACTACCGACAGTTCAGAAGGTAACCTTAACACACAGAGAGACATTGTCCACGGACACGGACTATCGCTACCTTTCTGCTGCATTCATCCTATCTGACTGCCTCTGTGGCGCGCTGTGAGTGTATCCCGCTGCTACGCAAGAGTTCGTAGGTTCGATTCCAACACGGGCAATGTTGCGATCCGTCAATCCAACAAGTTACACAGTCAATCTGGATCAAGATCACTGATCACGATCACGGGATCTCGATCTAGATTGGACGTGAAAGTGAGCGAGGTACGTTTTATTTTTTTTATTTTTATATTTTTAAAGGTAACTAGCAATGTGGGATTGTGATTCCACATTACTAGCAATCCTGTTAAGACCTCCAGTTAAGCTCAATGGCTTGTGTTAGCAGTTGGTTCACGTCGGTATTATAATGGGTAGGAGCCTTAGCCATTAGGCTACCGCCGCTTAAAGGTTTGCTTCTGTGCTCTTTGTATTTTGTGTCAATACCTAGCTTGTCATGGACATTTTTATCATACGTAGTACTACCGCATGTTTGAGGTTTATCCTAGGCTCTCTGTAGCTTAGTGAATATTTGATACGGCTGAAAGTGTCCGGATTCTGGAAAAAAAGTGAGGACTAAAGTTCTGAACAATTTTTTGTCATAAAATGTTGCCATAAGAGAGTCGTAGTTTTATTTGCTAATTCTTGTATAATGTTTTAGAATCATCGAGGGTTAGTTAGGTACCTACGTATGCGACTCTAGTCATGTTCTCCTTTTTTCTTCCTCTTCCCTCCAATATTATTCGGTACCTAGGGATTATGGCTCGCACATTATGTGCATACGCCAGTTTCAAGTATAATATATTTCTAGTTTTCTTCTTTGAATCACAAAGTCTCTTTCTTTTTCAGTTGTAACATTTTTCAAGTATGTTTTACTCGTTAAACATTTTTTCAACCCCATTCCCTACTGTACTTTTCTTTTACTAGGTCCGAATTGTTTTCCTTGTAGCGAAAGAACCTGCGAAATTTTTAACAATATTCATTTATCTTTTATTAGCTTTAGAAACTAAAAAAATATTTCTGGTATTTAATTTCAAATTTAATATTGTGAATTTAAAAAAAAACGGGCAATAGCATGTCGGACCATGCTCAGTGTAGGGATCCGCAGCCTTAAATAATTGCATCAGCAGAAGAGCGCATGTTCATGGCACTTACGCCCTTTTCATTGCGTTATTGCTGAAAAATTGCGATTTTCAGCAATAACTCAATGACGGTATATCCGATCATGTCAAAAATAATTTATAAATTGTAGTTTTAAGTAGGTACTTTTTAAGCGCTACCTTTGTGATTTTTTTCATATTTTTTGGTCACACGGTTCAAAAGTTAGGGGAGGGGCCACAACCTCCGGAGCGATTATTTCCAAAAATATTCACTCAATCAGATTTTTTTAT
This sequence comes from Herminia tarsipennalis, assembly GCA_945859575.2. Classification (NCBI taxonomy): domain Eukaryota; kingdom Metazoa; phylum Arthropoda; class Insecta; order Lepidoptera; family Erebidae; genus Herminia; species Herminia tarsipennalis. The sequence continues at coordinate 19,968,561 of OX243845.2, read as the reverse complement.
AACTTTAAAAGGTTTTTGAAAGACTTGTCGAATGAGGTGCCACACTTTGATGTTTGCTGAAAAAAAATCTGCTTCTGTTACATGAATAAATAGTTTAAGGGGGGGGGGGGCACTCCCAATAAAAAAAATATTTTTATAATTTAGCTATCAAATTAAGTAGCGGCTACTACAAGAAACCGTTTTACCAATTTTTATTAATATTCATTGAGTATTCTTTGAGTAAAATGCCTGTGTACGGGCAGACAGACAGACAGACGTACATGACGAAACTATAAGGTTACCGTTTTTGCCATGACACTGAAAGTACGCGGTTTCTCACAATCAAATTCTATGCGGTGCAGCGATATCATACTCATCTAAAGAAAACTTAGCAGTATGAGTAACTGCGGTAAGAAGTTTTAAATTCGGTTGTATTTTATGTTTATTAATTGCATGTTTTTATAAAATACTCCGCAACAATTTTCACTAAAGCTGAAGATATATTTTTAAAAAGAAAAAAAAAAATGTCTGTGTTGTATTGAGTTACACAAGGAACGTGTCCTATATGTATTTTGGGGAATAAAACGACTTATTACTTATTTATTAGCCATATCCCGTAGAAAAGATAAACAGTACGTTGCTTGTTAGGAGATTGTTATCAGTAAAGTATACTGCCGCCCGTCCCAGGGACATAATACCTTATCGCTTTTTACGACGTACTTACAGACTGATGGTATTGTCTACATATTTTACTCAACATTACATGGCAGGTAAATTAAAATAAAAAGAAATATTTTATTTACGCTATGGGAAGAAAATTGCTGCCTCTGTCGCGCGGTGGGAGTATGTCCGACTGCTACGCAAGAGGTAGTGGGTTCGATTCCCACCCGGAACACCACTTTGTATGATCCGCAAATTGTTGTTCCAAGTATGGGTGTACTTTGTGTCCATGACTTGTATGCTTGTAAAGTCCCCCGCGGTACAGGGCATGCAAAAAAAAATATAATAATAGAACACCGAAAATATTAAAATGAAATTATTAAATTTTCGTAGTTTTAAAATTTAAAATAATAAATCAATTTAAGCGTGGAAAACACAGACAACCTCATGGAAAGTGTTAAGACAATCGAGCTTGGGCTTTTTTTATTGGTCTTGATAATTACTCTTGTTTTTAAAAGTAGCCATGAAAACATTGTAACGACGCAAACCCATCGAGATTGTGCTCGTTTAAGTCAGTATTCGACTGTGTTATATTTCTGGAAAGGTTTTTGTGCATAAAACATTGTCCTAGAGTATAAAACACCACAGATTGACAAAAACATAAGAGTGAGTCAGTGAAATTTTCATTCGGTGCTTGATTTTTTTCCTTGAAGGCTGTTCATTTTTCTTAAAAAAAATAAGTAGTATAAGTAATATTAGGCTTGTTTGATTCATCTTGACTAGTACTCTGGTTCTTGATGCTACCCAGGGCCTCATCACGAAAATTACCGAACAAATTTAGACCAGTACAAAACTACACAAATGTTGAAAGTGCTAGCCGTACACAACTTGATACCTACTTATATTTAGAGGTGCCTATTTTTACATTATTGTTATTCAAATTCACGAAAATAAATATCCCAAATTATCGAATAGACGTGGGTGTATTAGAAAAACATCTCATATTTACATTCACTATCACATTCCACAATAGTTCCAATTCAGCTTTGTAAATCAATATATCTAAATATTATACTTACAACGCCTACAACAAAACTATTGACATATTATGCACAAATTATAGCTTAAAGCTTCTATCAGTTATTTGACTATTTACTCACCTTATATTCTCACCTAAAAACTCCGAAACTCAGATCGCTGTTCTGGTTAATAGGCCGCCAATCAAGCCTGTCGAATGAAAGCAAAATAACCGTTAACAAAACCATCCTTAAACCGATCTGGACTTACGGTATCCAGCTGTGGAGTACTGCTAGCAACAGCAACATAGAAATTCTCGAGAGAATTCAAAACAAGGCATTGCGAGCCAAAATAAATATACCATATTATGTGAGCAATAAGTACATTTATGAGGACTTAAGCTATATTGTCAACACGGTCAGACATGAAATTACTAAAAAAAGCGAAGGTTATCAGATAAGGATATCAACTCAATTTAATTAGCTATTAACTACCATCAAAATTAGTAGGCACGGGAAGCATCACACACAGCCGATTAAAACGGCACAGTGCCCCCACTCTAACAGCCAGTTTTGGCCACAAAACAAAGGAACAAGAAATGCCCATGATCCTATTACATACAAAACATGGAACGAAAAGCAACATCTGAATGGTTCATTGCGAACACAGATCCGCCAGTTACAGAATATAAACATAAAAATAATTGTCTATTTAAGAATTGTTTAAAATGTTTTATTTTTGTTTTGTGAAAGACGACTCCTGCATTAGGGTACTTACAAGCCCTGTGTCGCGGGTTGCTTTACAAACATACAAGTCACGGACACAAAGTACAGCCAGACTCAGAACAACAATTTGTGGATCACACAAAGTGGTGTCCCGTGTGGAAATCGAACCCACGACCTCTTGAGTAGCAGTCGGACACACTCCCACCGCGCCACAGAGGCAGTCAAGTCAAATGTTTGAATTTAGAGTGGGCCGCGCCGTGTCCAACGCCACGCGCAACGCCCCGCGTCTCCGTAAATAAGGCCTAAGCAACGCATATAAGCGCGTCAACGGTCGTACTAATTGCGTGTGTCTGAAAAAGCGCCCACGCGAACCCACGACCTCTTGAGTAGCAGTCGGACACACTCCCACCGCGCCACAGAGGCAGTGTAAATACAAAAACAACAATTCTCTAGACATACATAATCTCAGAGATGCCAACTTTTTTGGGAGTCTGGACCTTCCAACAAATTTATGAGCTAATGCGAAGCTGGAATTATTGTATTTACAAGATAAAATCTCAGCCCCCTCCAATTAAATCACTCTCTATTCCTCCAGAAAGTTAGTCCAATGATTCTTATTTCAAATTCTATACAAAAAGAAATAAACAAACACCAGAAATTTTACTTTTCCATCCCCGAGATTTCACCAAAAATAACAATATGGCAGCTAAAATATCACTACTTCTGTTGGCAGAACGCAACCGTTGGTTTATTACACCTGTCAGAGGCACATACATTCAAAAAAGAAAGAGACTCGCCACAATAGGCGTGAAGGACTAAAAAATATACAAACCCTTGACACGAAAGGTCCGTTTAAAAGAACAAAGAGCCATTTTTGAACGAGATAAGTCCTGTTTGATGTAATACATTTTTTCATAATGTAATATAAATATTTCTTTGTGTTTTGCTAATGAAAGAGAATTCGGTAAGGAGTAATTGTTTGCGATTTTATGTAATGGATTTTTTGTACTTATTTTAGGGATTGGTACGGGATAACGAGATTGATATAAATATTTGAAGTATATTCCACGTGTAATCTTTTTAAAAGAACACAAATGTTACCCAAAAAAGGAATTATTACGTCTGCCTATGCGTAGGTGTAGTCCGACTTACTAGACCTATTGTAGACGTCTACGTCGTAGAACTTTCGTAGCAGTCATTAAGCATAGGCCTGCGTAGAATCAAATTTAAATGTAATTATTTATTTATTTATTCGAATCGCCTTGAGCCTACCCCTTTAGGCGCAGTCGGGTAAAAATACCCATACGAATGGTTAGTTTTTGTATTAATATCTAAATAAATGTATTGGGACAACTCACACAACGTCATCTGACTCAACTACTCCACTTCCGCAGAGCTTGTACTATGGCAACCAGAAAACTGATAAACTCACTTATATATTTCCAAATAAATACATTTTATAGATAAATTACACACAGATACAGAATAAACCATCGTGCTTAACACAAAGTTTTATCCTGGGTGAGGATCGAACCCATAGCTACCGGCTTAGCAGTCAGGGTCACTTACCTCTAAACCAACTGATACAGTTTAGTTGTGTGCTAAAACTATATCAACCAGATCAAAACCACTTTGGAAATACAAAAATTAATAATAATAAAAATTGCCTGTTGACCCGATTAATCCTGCAGTGGTATTTATTATTTTTTTCTTCTATACATTAACATTGCCTTTGTTCGTACAGTAAGCAATTACTTCACGTTCGTTCGCAGGTTTTTGCCCATTTGGTAATTAATTTAATGTCTACTGCGTAAAGATTATTTCACACTGAAAACGATTAACCGGAGTCTGACCCGAATCTTGAAATTGAATGGAAATTGCTTCAGGTTTTCGCCCTATGCGAATCAGTGAAAGAAAAGATACTCTACTCGGATATGGTTCGATTTGTATCATAGTGTATATACATACAATTATTACAAGCTTCAGGATCTTGTAGAGTCTTTTGTTTTATACGAGATCGAATAAGAATGACTCAGTGAGAGAGAAATGGCGACAACTTCTTAACCCCGTCACCAAGCCTCACAAGGCGATTACAACCACACTGCCAAGAGTGTAGCGACAAAGTAGAAGAATAGATCTCTTGCTCCTGATTCTCGATGCATTTGATGTTTGCCGATAGTTAACTAAAACCTACAAGTACTTCTGTGAAACTCACGCCCCTTGATAAAAGCAAAGGCTTTTTTAAATTATGTATAAGTACAACATCATCATACTCAATAAACATATGAGGAAACAATTATTATAAGAGAGAATTGTGATATGTATGACCTTAATATGTACATAGCGTTTGCTTAATTTATAGGATTAACATTAGACAAAGATACAAAATACTACAAAAAATTTAATCTGCATAAACTAACTTATAAAAGGTACCTCATCACAAGAAGATGCCAGTTTTTGTAACTTCTGCTTGAAACTGGTAAAAGAGTCATGAAAGATGTCAATGGTAGGGTCACGAGTTTGGATGGAATGGTACCAGCTTAGGGCTCTAGAAAGGGGGGCCTGATGTCCTAAGTTGGTTCTGGAAAATGGGATATAATTTTTTTTTTAAATTTTATTTCTGGGATAACAAATCAGGGATATTTTTTGTATCAGTTGACAACATTGGACTCGGTTGTTAATTAATTTGTGGAAAAAGCTTAAGTCGAGTACACGTCTGCGATTACGAAGAGTCGTCATTTTGAATTTGGACAGTCGCTGATCGTATAAGTTCCTATAAAAAAAGTCACACAAGACTTTATTTCATACAGAACTTTCTCGGATTTGGTTCGGGCGCAATGAGAAACCGCTCTGATATCTCTGGGGGCGGTTAGTTGGGGATAAAGAGACAATAAGGCCACAAGTTTAATTAATTATAGTACAATTTACTTCTGTACCTAATGAAGGATAGAAAAACTAAAACGAAATGACTGTCCAAATAAAAATGTAGCGACTAATTCAGGTTACATTGTGTCCAGCCCTAATAAAAAGGTGTTCAATAGAAAAATCGAGACCACATAATATGTATATTACATTCATCGTTTTGATTCTCAGCAGAGCGAACGTGTCGATTGCAACGCTCTCGTGCTCTAGATAAAGTGCATACGCAGCAGCGCCCGCGCTCGCTGCCGTGCGCCCACGGTCGGTAGTGCGCGTCGCGATGACCTACTTCCGCGTATCACGGTGTTATTAGTTAGATGATTTAATTTATTTGATAGGTAAATTATAAAAAACTTTCAATCAAAATGGCTAGTGGTACATCCCCTGCTAAGCTAAACATTACGCTCAAATCTGAAAATGAACGTTTATTGTACAACTATTACCAACAAGAAAAAATCGCTAAAGAAGAACTGAAACTTCAGGTCCAAGAATTGCAAGACCAACTGAACATTATTCAACAACAGGTTGGGCAACTGTTGCAAGAAAATCAGCAACTCAAACAATCTTCCGTGAAAGAAGTAACCAATACTTCTTCAGAACGTGCTGAATATTGCACTGATGAAGAAGAACTAGCCAAGGAAACGGAGTGGGTGCGAGTTAAAAATCGAAAGAAAAGAAAACTCAACTCAACACCATCACCCGCTTCGAAATCTTCACTAACATGTGAGGACACCCAAGAAAATAAAATAAAAAAGAGTCCCCGGCCTCCCCCCGTTATAGTGGACGGTATCGAAAACTACCAAAAGTTTTACGACTTTCTTGTAGCGGGATTGTCAGGTGATCCTTTCACCGTAAAAATGCTGCATGGAGACAGCGTTAAAGTGAATGCCAACAACGAGGAAGCATACAGGCTGATTACCAAACACCTGTCTTCCAATAACTGTTTGTGGCATTCTTATGAGAATAAGCAGGATCGGCCCATTAGAGTAGTTGCTAAAAAACTACATTTCACATGCAAGCCTGAAAGGATTATTGAGGATCTACAGAAAAAAGGCTATGAAATAGAATCCGCAGTTAATAAACTTAAGTGGAAAAATAAAGAGCCTCTGAATTTATTCATACTTACATTCAAAAATAACCAGGATATAAATAAAATCTATAGTATTCAAAATATTTTAGGATGTAAAGTTGAAATCCAGCCCCTAAAAACCCCAAAATTAATTCCCCAATGTAAACGATGCCAGGCGTACGGGCATACGCAGAAATATTGCTCGAAAGAGCCGAGGTGTGTTAAGTGTGTCGGCAAGCACCTTACAAAAGACTGCCAAAAACCGGCAACAGACAAACCTAAGTGTATACATTGTGGTGAACAACATCCCGCAAATTACAGAGGCTGTGTAGTAGCCAAAGAGCTGCAAAGTTTTAAAAATAAAAACTTAAAGAAAAAAATCATACAGCATAATAGTAATAATAAGAATGCTGACACAAGCACTACGCAACCAAGGAAGGTCACGGTCGCACTGCAACCATGCCAGTCTAGCAAAACGAGGTCCGATAAAACATATGCACAAACAGTGTCTAAATCCACGAACAGTGTAAACAATGACTCAGACTTGCAACAAAACATAAACAAAATACTTAAGTTTATGTCATTATTTGATGAACGCCTTAAGAAAATAGAACATAGCGCTACAGATGCTATGCCTAAACAGCGGTCATGAATATCTTTCTAAAAATTATGAACTGGAATTCAAATGGACTACTTCAACATCAGCATGAGTTGCAAGTTGTCTTAGATAGAGAAAACATCGACGTGTGTCTGATTTCTGAATCTCACTTCACAAAACAATCTTTTATCAGGCTAAAAGGCTACAAGATATATCACGCTATTCACCCTAACAACTGTGCAAGGGGAGGCAGCTCCGTGATCATAAAAGAAAATATTTCACATTATCAAAGCATGATATGGGAAGAACATGAAATACAAGCTGTTTCAATACAAATCGAAACCAAACGCTATGCAACCATCACTGTTTCAGCAATATATTGTCCACCAAGGTATTCTATAAAAAAAGAACAATACATTAATTTTCTACAAAAACTGGGAAATCGGTTTATTCTTGGAGGCGACTTCAATGCCAAAAACACGCATTGGGGCTCTAGATTAAACAATCCAAAGGGTCGAGCACTACTAAGTGCTATGACAGAAACTAAATGTGACGTACTATCTACAGGAAAACCAACATATTGGCCGACGGACCCAAAGAAAATACCAGATCTAGTAGATTTTTTTATTTTCAAAAATATCTCACGCAACCATGTGAGTATCAAAGAAGGTTTTGATATGAGTTCCGATCACTCACCTATAATTCTGACACTCAGTGAAAATATATTGCTAAAAGAAAACAACCCTAGCCTTGTAAATATCAAAACAGATTGGGAAAGCTTTCGAATAGATTTAGAATCAAAAATAAATCTTAAAGTACCCATTCGAAATGCTGAACAACTTGATTTTGAAACAGAGAAATTTACTTCAGATATTCAACAGTCAGCATGGCAAAACACACCCGAAATCGCTAAGAAATTACAAGAAAATCAATATCCCCGATATATTGTAACCCTATTGAGGGATAAAAGAAAACAGCGAAAAAAATGGCAACAGACAAGATCACCGAACGATAAAAAGACTCTAAACTATCTCACGAAACTACTGACACGAAAAATTCAAGAGTTCAAAAATGACTCGACAAAAAAATATTTGGATGCTCTGGCCAATGACCGTAATACCAATTACTCACTCTGGAAAGCAACCAAGAAATTGAAACGCCCAATTCCTTCACTCCCTCCAATAAGGGAAGAAAATGGGAAGTGGGCCACCAACAATAAGCAAAAAGCTAAAAGATTTGCGCAACATTTACAATCGATATTTCAACCCAATGAAGGACTCACTGAAGATATAACCCATCATAATCTTCAGCACAACCAACTAGAAATTAAATTTGTAACACCGAAGGAAGTTGAAAATGAAATAAGGTTAAATATTAATACTAGAAAAGCTCCAGGTTATGACCTTATCACAGGAATAATCCTTCAAAACCTGCCCCGGAAAGCTCTAGTTAAACTAACAAATATCATCAATGCAACTTTCAGGCTAAAGCATGTACCTTCAATCTGGAAAGTAGCAGAAGTAATTATGATCGTAAAACCTGGGAAACCCCCTGAGGAAACGACATCCTACAGGCCTATTTCCTTATTGCCTGTTATGTCAAAATTATTTGAAAAGCTCTTGCTGAAAAGACTTAAGCCATTAATTGAGGAACGGAACCTAATACCTGACCATCAATTCGGCTTCAGGGCGAAACATTCGACAATAGACCAGATACACCGAATCGTAAACGTTATAGAAAAAAGTTTAGAAGAGAAAAAGGTTTGCTCTGCTGTCTTCTTAGATGTTGCGCAAGCTTTTGATAAAGTGTGGCACAAAGGGTTGATATATAAACTAAACGTCATGCTGCCCAAACAGTTTGCCGATATATTAGAGTCTTATATATCAAACAGAATGTTCAGGATCAGACAGGAAAATGCCTACTCCGAACTTAAGGAAATAAAAGCTGGGGTACCGCAGGGAAGTGTGCTAGGGCCGGTCCTGTACCTATTATACACCTCTGATATCCCAGAATTAGAAAACAACACTATTGCAACCTTCGCTGACGACACGGCCATAATGTCTGTAGGTAATTCTCATAAGGAAGCTGTAGAAAATGTCCAAACAGCTGTTAGAAAAGTGTATAACTGGACCCAAAAGTGGCACATTAAACTAAATGAATCAAAATCGATTCATATCGATTTTACCAACAGGAAACCGCAATACCATCCAATATATATTAATAACCAGACTATCCCATATGCTAATACGGCTAAGTATCTCGGTATGACTCTTGACGTGAAACTACGTTGGAAAGCTCACGTCAAAAAGAAACGAGAACAACTAGATATTCTCTACAAACAGATGTATTGGCTAATCGGAAGGACTTCCAATTTGTCAATCCCTAACAAACTTTTAATATATAAACAAGTCCTTATGCCCATATGGACTTATGGAGTACAGCTTTGGGGCTGTACCAAACAGAGTAACAGAAATATAATCCAACGCTTTCAAAACAAAGTGCTAAGAGACATTGTAAGTGCACCTTGGTATATCCGCAATAACGATCTTCACCGGGACCTACAAGTGGAATTCGTAGATCAAGTGATTCGAAAATTCGCAGAAGCTCATGACAAAAGACTTCATAGCCATGTCAATCTTGAGGCTATCCAACTCCTCGATTGTACGGACTTAAAACGAAGACTCAAAAGAACTAAGCCATTTGAGTTAGTGTAGTGTTAAGTGAGAAAAATAGTGACAGAGACAGTGCTTCACATTTAAAACACAAGAACAAAGTGTTATCAATTTATCAGACACTAAGAAAAATCAATGGATAATTTCTTAGATTAAGTATTTTAGCAGTTTAAGTTAACATAAAATTACTTATTAGCTCCAATGTTAGATTGTAATATTTTAAAGAGTAAAACTTTTACTCTTTACAGAGAAAAAAAAAAAAAAAAAAAAAAATAATATGTATATTAAGGGGTCTTAAAATCACTGTTGTCTAGTTAAAAGTTAAAATCTCTGGTCTTTACCGAGTCGTAATTCAATCATATCGAACTAAAATAATAATAATAATTTATTTCAGACCAATTATCCACATTGTGTTAGAATACAGTGTTCTTATAAACTATACTAGTAAAAAAAACTTAGCTATTTATTTTTAAAACATGTAAATTAATCCAATGCCTCCATAAAGGATTTTCAGGTACCTGTTGGAACTGTCACACACCTTGCGCATCAGCGATGCGGTTCGCTTACGTAATATAGCTGCAAAGACATCCACGTTAGCTTCCGCAAACATTGCTGATGCGCTACAATACCGAGGCAGTCCCATCAAGAACCTGAAAGCATTGTTATATTGCACTCTAAGTGCAGTGACAGCCCGCTGCGTGTGTAAAATTACTGAGATTAAAGACTCTTCTATGCACTAGGACATCTACTTAATCAGCAAATCCTCTTAGAGATAGGTAGCCATAACTGAAATTGGTTAAGTGAATGTTACTATTAGGCTGCTTCATGAAGGTTGAAAGGAAGCAGAAAAAGCCCTCCAGACGAAACCAATGTGGTACCGGCGCGACGGGACCTAATATGCTTCTGCGTCCAGCAATACCAACGACGCAGCTATATGTATTTCGTCTGCAACTCACGATAAAGGCAGAGGAACTTGCGGAGTACCTCCGGATCAAGACGAAGTGGACCTTGAGGGTGGAGAAGTTGCAGTCGCGCCCTGACGTCAACTTCAAATCGTTCATGGTGCGAGTTCCCAGTGAACACTTGTCCATCTTTATGAAGGAGGACTTCTGGCCGAATGGTATCGCGTACCGACGTTTATGTGGAACGTTACGTGACACCACGCAGTGAAACACAATGCCACCGTCTTAATCCCAGTGTCGTGTACAATTTTAATTACAAATAATGATGTATTAGTGTATCGTTTTTATTACAGTTACGTATTTGTGTAATTATAGTTTGAATGATGTATTAGTTTATTAGGTTTTTATGTATGATATGGGCCTTAGTAGCCTGAAATAAATGGATATTATTATTAGGTATCATTGTACCTCCAACCCTAGTAATCACTCCAAAGAAACCGCCAACATTTATTTAAGTACCTACAACGTTTTAAGGAACAAAGACTTCTTTCTGTGAGAATATAATAAGACCAGCTATTCTTTTATCTTTGCTAAAAATCTTCAAATACATTAGAAGCTTCAAAAGAAAGGCTAAGATTCAACAGACATTTATAATCTGACGAGCAATTTATCAGCCTGTTTTGTTACATAGTTTCTTTGTATTTGCCTCCAGTTAAAAATGTCATAAGTCAAGTAATGCTTCTTTGTTTTCATTGCATCATTCATAATGGTTTAGGTATTCTGTTACAACAAAGTTTAAAAAATAAACAATAAAAAAGTGCATAGATGACCGTATGTGATTAAGGCTAGGTATATGAACTTGATTATTGGTGTTTGTGAATCGGTTACGTTGTTTTTGTTGTATGAAAATTAAGATTAGGAAGCTAAGTGCAGTTTTTTCTCAGGCGCCCAGGTAAAACTAAATATTATTGTGAGGCGTTTCCTACATAAATTAAACAAGATAGATTCAAATCCTACACTGTTTAAATAAAGTTCCTACGGCTGCTAGCTGTACAATACAAGTGCCCAATGTTAAAACATTGGCTGCGGCCCGCGGTATTATCACCTCACCTGATCAGAGGATTCTCCATTCATTTTGGAGGGATATAACACCATGTTCTCCTCCGCAATTGGTTATTATAAGGCTGCTTATGCAATAATCTATCTTTAGATGGATTTGGCAACTAAATGTAATATGCTGTCAACTATACTTCACTACATAGTATATTATAAAGCTGAAGAGTTTATTTGTTTCTACACGAAAACTCAAAAACTACTAATCCGAATTGAAAAACTAATTTATTGTTAGATAGCCCATTTATTGAGGAAGGCTATAGGCTATTTAACATCACGCTACGACCAATAGGAGCGGAGCAACAACAAAAAATGTTGCAAGAACGAAGAAAATTTACGCAGACGAAGTTGCGCGGGTCAGCTAGTATTTTTGAGCTTATGTCAAATATATCATCTCTAGTAGGCAAACCGATCCATAGTCAAAATATTTAAAACTGCAGCCGTAAATTGACTTGGTGATAAGAAGTTCGATCGCATGTAAACAATTTAACATCAAGATAAAATATTAATTAACTAAATTCCAGCCTCGTTTGTCATCATTCAACATGACATAAATCACATTTATATCTAAACGTAAATCCATCGTTTTAGCCTCTTTTAGGTTATACCCCTTTTAACCTGGGGTACTGTTAACTCAGTTCACACCGTGATGATATCCATTTGGACGAGACGCTTAATGGCGTATGTTCTCGACTAGGAAACCCTAAAATAAATCGTTGTTATTATAGTTCTCTTCTAGTTTTCTCAAAGGAATTTTTCTTGGATAAATATTTTTCAAGGTGAAAATAAAATGGTTCTCTCATGAGAACCTGTTTCTTTTCAACATTTTGAAAAGAACATTGTACATGTGATATATTTAAGAATATTGTGAAAAAGGAACACAGACGATATTTTTGAGAATTTTAAAGAAGAACTAGTGTTTTTTAAATCGTTTTGAGGTTGGTTAATTGAAATACAGCGACCATTATTTTCAAGTGAGTTTTGAAGCGAGGTTATGTTATTTGATAATTGTAGATCCATTGATGGATGACCCTTTTCGAAATTAAGACTACTAGGAGAGCATTTTAAGATACTAGTCTTGTAGAACTTTCGTGTCATTGGATGCACACACTCATGCGTAGCTAGTCTCTCTCTGATGATATTGGCCGTAACCGAACCCGTATTTTTTTTAAATTTGATTGTGAATATGAATATCAGAGGGCTTGTATTAAAGAGGCAGAGAGTTATAAAAGTGGTAAAAAAATTAAACAAGTCGTTATTTTTCTTTAGCTTATTGCTCCTTAAACAAAGAAAAACAATCATTAATTATTTTTATTTAATCATCAATTTATTATATCAAAATAAGTCATTATAATTTTTATTATCGTTGTGTTGTGGAGAAATTGTTAAATAAAATTAAAAGTCAGTTCTTACGTATTTACGCTTAATTTCGAGAATTAAAAACATTCGATACGAAATTACTTTTCATTTCTCTCATTTAAATTATTAATGAGTCGTTTCACTTTTTGTATTTTTAAGTGATATATAAATTGGAGTATTGGTTGGTAACAGTAATCGAACAAAAGAACAATGTACAGGTATCGGATCATCTTTTAGAGGGGGGAGGGGGGGGGGCAATTGACACCGGCCAGTGGGGGCCGCGTGACAGTGCGGGGTTGTATGTGATCGACTAAACGCATGTGTGAGTCACTCGGGTAACGGGGGATCTTGGGTAAATCCTGAAAATTGGCAAATTGGGAGGGGCAAATGCCTCTGTTGCCACCCCCCCCCCTGGATCCGCTCTTGATCTTTTAACTGCTTTCTGCACCTCGTCATGGAGGAAGACTTCTGGTGTGAGTGGGTGTGGTCTTGCGTCGCTTCCGCGGACAAGTGGCATAAGAACGCACAAAGACCTAGTGCCAGTGCAAGTGAAGCGTACTAACATAGCTTAAGTTGTATTTATTAACACTTATTGTAATATTGTATGTATGTTAGTATATAAGGTATATATTTCTATGGGCCGTTAATGCCTGAAATAAATGGTATTATTATTATTATTATATTCTATTAACAAAAAGGTGTGGTCAAATTTCTCCATCGGTTTGTTTATGGCGTAGTCTACCGAAAAAATCCTACGGATTTTAATTTCGCAGCTCTGTAACAAATGGAATATATTTTTTTTTTAAACAATTTCGTCATTAGGTTCACAAGCCCTGTTTCACGAGAGACTATATAAACATACAAGTAACGGACACAAAGTATACCCAGACTCGGAACAATGATTTGTGGATCACTCGAAGTGGTGTTCCTCCTGGCAATCGAACCCGGAACCCCAGGGGTCACTAATCACTAGACCAACAGGCCAATCGGTCGTCAAATTATGAATGTACCTACACGCATTTGCGATTTTTATTTACTATTTCATAGTATGTCACTTACTGAAATTTACGTGATTATAGCATAACTATAATTTCTCTTTTTGCCATATATCTGCAATGGATATTTATTTATTTGTAATTATCACTTTCTACAAGATTATGATAAAACGAATTGATGTTAATTTTAGGGTATGACATGAGACCTTATACAGAGCAGTAACCACTTATGCACGTTTATATGGTAGAATCATCGACTAGGACGCCCTTAATAACATAAGTGTTAGTACCTGAACGGTTAACCTTGGCGTATTTTTCTTAATTATGAAGATCTTAGTACCTAAAAGGGTTTCCTAGCAGCCCTCTGAACTCGACCCTAAAAACATCAATTTGAAATATTTCTGCCACAACAATTCATTTCGTTTTTGCAGCACAGAAGCCGTAATGTATAAACAATATCCATTTCTGATATTTCAGAAATGGATATTGTATTTATGCATTGTGGCAAAAAGAGAAAATTATAGTTATGCTATAATCACGTAAATTTCAGTAAGTGACATACCATGAAATAGTAAATAAAAATCGCAAATGCGTGTAGGTACATTCATAATTTGAAGACCGACTGGCCTGTTGGTCTGAAGAATTTAAAACACTTAAGAATTTAAACAACAATTTTGGTAAAATTTTAATGTTTTAAGGCTTATAACTTTCAAAATTCTAATTTATTTTTTATTATCGCTTTCTACAAGCCGAGTTTATGATAAAACAAATTGATATTGATTTTAAGCTTTGATTTATTACCATATACAGAAGAGTAATCACTTATGCGCATTTATAATAAAGAATCATCGACTCGGGTGCCCTTAAGAAAATAAAATCACAATAAAGTAAAAATGTAAAGAACTAGCGACTAAAATAGTTTTTATTAAATCTTGACTACATGCAAGTATACGTTGAAGTGTGTCGACTGAATTCAAAGTACTGCTGTATGTTTGAAACAAAATACCTCATTACGGAACACGTTAGCGTTTAGTAAACAAACGCCCAGCCAGTCTGTTGTTATTTGTACCTGTTCCTGAGGCGATGTACGTTGTTTTTCAATGTGAATCATTACTATACTCTCGATAGTATTTGTACGTTTAGTCGTAACTTGCTTTGTGCAACCTACCGATGATTATATTTTAAAGCAGAATGCTATAATGTGATCAATTTCTATGTTATATAATTGCTATTCTAATTCTGCTAGTCACTACATATTTAGGTAGTATAAAACAAAGTCGCTTTCTCTGTCCCTATATCCCTATGTATGCTTAAATCTTTAAAACTACGCAACAGATTTTGATGCGGTTTTTTTTAATAGATAGAGTGATTGAAAAGGAAGGTTTATATGTATAATAACATTCATTGAATAGTGGAGAAATAAGAAATGTTGCAAAAACGGGTAAAATTTACGCAGACTAAGTTGCGCGGGTCAGCTAGTTTTAAATAATTCAAAAACAGCAAAATCAATTTGAATGGGATACTGGGGTGGTTAAGAAAATATAGCGCATTTCAGCCTACTCTATACTATATTAGCATTGACAGCCATCAAGTTATACTGTATAGCATTGCGGTCCCGTTTAAAGTTTTTGACAATTCATCATAAATGTTGCTAAGGTTGTGACTAAACCATTCAATAACTAAAAGAACCGAATTTTCCTAAGAATCGATTCAAAATGATGTACATTTGTAATTGTTAGATTTTTTTTTTAATTTAAATAAAGACGAAATTGTTTACAAGGCCAATAGCCCAGCAAAAAAGGCAGCCGAAAAATTGAAAAAATCGTAATTGACAATTTGTTTGAGCATTATTTGTTAAGTGGTACGAAACTTAACCATGTCAGCTAGTATTTAATTTTCAACAAATTAGCAACAAGGTGACTCATGTGCTTTCTACCTAGATGTAATAAATTAGGAATTTTTGATTGACCCAAACCCATGCAGTTTTTTTCATGTTCGTTTGTTTAGATTTTTTTAACAGATTTTATTTCTTTTTCACATAAGCACTGCTATAAGTTTCATAAAATCTGTTAAGTAAACAGAAGATACAGCTTGATCCCTGTTTTACTGGTCGCACCATGCATTAGAGAGCTCGGACATCCACTCGAGTGACGCCGTGGGCATTCAGCGAGCTTATGGATTCCATAAGCGCTCCAAGTAATCGTACAATGTCTGCGAGGGAATGAGGCAAGAACCTATGTTTGCATTAACTTGCACTGGCACATATATTGCACCAACCATGATGCCGTATCCGATAGCATTATTATGGTACCAAATTTTAACTAGAGAACTATGTACGGCATAAGTATGAAGAATATCACCATTTTTTTTTTTTTTTTATGAATTACGTCTATTACTTTCCAAAATATTAAGTTGTTTAGGTAGCTGCATGTGGAGCGGGGTCGTTAACCGCTGTGACGTCACAGCACTCCACTCACTCAGTGCGCGCTCGACTCCTGAACTGCGTCTTTTATTTTGGCGCAAAAAATGGCTAAAAATGACTATTAAACAACACTTAAATTGAATCTTATGTGTTGCACCAAAATACACAAATACAACTACAAATGCACCCGAAAATTGAAACCTAAAACCCGCAACACATGGATGGAAATCATGAAACGGGCCAAACCATCCCAAGCTAATTCTGCTGTCTACAACAACAACGGCATCTACACACTTTACCTACTGCATGGAAAAACCTCTCTATGAAATACCGTTAAAAACTAGAGTATTGGAAGACATAAACGCTATAATTATGCTTATAAAATTTCAAGTGATTTGAGCGACCCACAGAGATTCTTCATTATAACTGTGCAACATGGCATTGTTTGTTTTTAATCAATACCTTTAAATAGAAATAGGCTTATAAGAATATATTAATGAAATTTCAGGATACTAAGAATTTGATATAATTAGGCATTAGTTCTCGGTGCCATTATCATTAATATTTTTTATAAAAAGACAACTGGCAATGTGGGATTGTAGTCCTACATTACTACAAATCCTGTTAACCCCTCCAACTAAGCTCAATGGTTTGTGTTAGCAGTGGGCTCACGTCGGTAGTATAATGGATAGGATTCGAACCTGCGACCTCACGATTGCGAGACCGATGCCTTTAGGCTACCGTCGCTATCTTGGCACAACCCTAGAATGAACTGTAGCAGGTTTATTCTAGTATACAAATGGTAACACAATATAGTTCATGGAATATATATATATACGTGTACAGTATTCATTTAACTCGTGTACTTGATCGATCGCCATGTCTTAAGAATAGAGTGTTCGAATTAGATACAGGTCAGGTACTAAAGCGCTTTCATGTTGATCTGTGCATTTGTTGATTTAAATTCGGATTGGAGCTTTGTTTGTATGCCTTTACCTATGTTCACTTATTAAATAGTACATTTAGAAATGTGTATTTTTATTTCATGTTCCAACTTTTTAATAATATAATTTGCATCAGTCCTTTACCATGGTTAATAGTAGGTATATAAGAGGCGGCACCTTACCCCCATATCAAGTTTATAAACATTCAAACATTGTTAAAATTGTTGTCTTTTCTCAGGCTTTACCTATTGTTTGTGAACTTGGCACTCCATGTACATCTAAAATCCTGACAAGTCTTGTTTTGCATACTAAGCAAATAAAGAATTTTGAATTTGAATTAGAAGTTACCGTCGTAAGTGTTTTATCAACGTAAAACACTTATTATTTTGCAAATATTCAAACTGACTCGTTGAAAAATTATCTCCTATCACATCCTTTTATTCCTCGTTTATTCTCAATGCTCAGGGTCCTAGCCCCTACGGACGAAAGAGCGAATCTGGTCCGATCTGTGTATTGGGATCCTGCCTCTACACCTTTCCGTTCACCTTGTCTGCTATCGTATGCTTTTCTAAATTGTCATCTTTCTTTTTGGAAATGTGGCCAAAGAACTCGAAATTCCTTCGCAGGTATACGGTGCTAGGTCTCATCGGCTTGAGCATATTTCTCCAGCACCATTACGTAGTCACAAAAAATCAAATTAGATCAAAAAGTCATCCTAAAATGTAATAACATTTTTGTCTTACATATAAGGATTAGATACGTTTTAGTTGCACCTAAATATCAAATTACTTTCATAAACAATCAAAACAAACCCTTCCATGACACACACCACATGCCAATCAATACACAATTCGGCGTAATTATTTCTATAATTTGGCAACTTGTGCCAGTCACAACGAATCGCGAGACGTCAACAAGATTAATGCCCTCGCCTAATTAGAAAAGTTTTCCAACTGCCATTTAATGACCCCGGCTGAAGTAGAAACAGAAATTCCATTGTGACATCGTACGTACTACACTGGTGCCAATTCAATGATACTGTTGGCAACGAAAGGCCACTGAAATACAAACTAAGACAATATTTTTATCATTAAAAACAAGTAGGTACAAAATATGCTTTAGAAAAAAAAAACGGGCAAGTGCATGTCGGGTTTTGTAGATACCCAGCACAATAATACTGTATAAGAAGTGGGTTTTAATATTTTTTTTGTTTCATGCTACTAACAACGTTATTTAAGTAATTTTAAATCGAATTTGTATAAACATTTTGTAACTTCTTACTTGGTCGGCTGTTACTCGTAAAACTTGTACAGCCTACTTAACTGTGATAGTTATCCTTTTAATTTGGTACATTATTTTTATACTACTAGCTGACCCGCGCAACTTCGTCTGCGTAAATTTTCCCTTTTTTTCTTTTTTCTTCCTTTTTTTTTACAACATTTTTCATTGCTGCTCCGCTCCTATTGGTCGTAGCGTGATGTTTTAACCTATAGCCTTCCTCTATAAATGGACTATCCAACATTAAATTTTTTTCAATGCGGCCCAGTAGTTCCTGAGATTATCGCGTTCAAACAAACAAACAAACTCTTAGGGGGATGAAAAATAGATGTTGGCCGATTCTCATAGATACCGGATAAGCACAAAAATTTTCATCAAAATCGGTCAAGCCGTTTCGGAGGAGTATGGCAACGAAAACTGTGATACGAGAATTTTATATATTAGATTACCGTGATTTTTTCACATTTCTAAAAACAACCATATAGCTGGCTTATAACAAAAAAAATCTCTTCTAGACTAAATCCTTAAATCGAAAAATTAAATTTACATCCTCAAATTTCTTATAAAAGACCTATCTAATAATGCTCCATGCACATAATACTTTACAGCGTTTTATCTTATGACTGAAAATACTGGGAAATCTGGTTTCACTAAAACTGAAACCTAGCTAGAACGATACATTATTCCGCCATGTACGTACATACGAAATTTAATAAAAATCGTTGGAGCCGTGAACTGTGCCCGCAACTTCGTCTGCGTAAAGTTGCAGTGCTGCTAACTCCCTATAAACTTTAGCGTGATGATAAAAGTAGCTTTAGTTACTCCTTACATCATCAGCTGCCTGACAGTGAAAGTCCTGTCAAAATCCGACAAATATACAGGTAAAAAAAAATAACCAAAATGACGACGTAGTAGCATACTTATATAACTGCCACTTAAACCAAGTAAAAAAATAAATAATTTAACACATGCATCAGCCCTGCAAATTAATATTTCAAATTTCACTATGACAGGTATCAATCGGTCTTCGTCTATTGTATCCACAGATAGTTTTATTGATTCACTTGATCAATATCTTTAAAGTATTCAGACATATAGAATTACTGGAGATATAAATATATTTATCTTATATTTCTACTATAAAAACTGTAAAAAATAAGTCTGTACGCGCCCAGGTTCATTACTTGTAATTATGAAACTTTGTCTATGTATGTCACATGTTACTTTTTATTTTTATATTCTCACTTTTATCACTGCATGTTATTTCAAATCAAATAAAAATGTCTAGTTTATAACACGCCATTCCTGTACATAACTCGGAAGAGCGGAGTGTCCTCTCACAAGCATTATATAGCCTATATAGAAACTCCTAATGTTATAACTATACCCAACTATAGAAAACGAAGTATTTTTTATTTTTTTATTTATTTACTATTAATTACATAAGCGTCTTCCAGACGGTTGGACCCAGCCTTCCTGCCAAGGCGACCTTGCTGGTTCCCAACAGTGTAAACGGATGTTGTAAGCTAAATTACTTGGTACTAGGTTTGCAACATCCGTCTACACTGTTGGAAACCAGCAAGGTCACCTAGGCGGGAAGCCTTGTTTCCAACCGTCTGGAACATGCTTTAATAGCAAGACTTAAATTTTGTGTCGAATTTATATCCGCTGTTATTATTACTGACATTACATTGCACCATATTATTACCCGCCTGCGCAAGACAGAGGGTTATGTTTTTGACTGTATGTATGTACGTTGGTATATTTCTTTGGAAAAGGACACAAACGCTTTATAGCTTTCTTAAATAACTTACTAAATAGTATTTAAATTCTAATTTTCAATAACATAAGTGCTGCTACAGATTAAATCATGCATAAAGCATTGTGATTAAGTTTGTTAAATAGACAGTGAACTGAGGAAGTTGCGTTACACCGATAGTTATTGTAGTAGAACGGAACGTGGAGGAGATTGTTCGATCGTAATTTCCTTGAGCTTAAGACGCTGACAACAGCTACTGAACTTCGATGTTTCACTATTTTAGCCACGCCCACTATTTCTCCGATGTCCTAGTGCCATTGATAAAGGACGGTAAAAACAGCGAACTACCAACACAAGGACGCGGTCAATAATAAATAATAAACCAATAGATGGCGCTTTATTTTTTGTTCTATATGAAGAACTAGAGAGAAATTAGACAGGGCGATTAAAAAAAAACAATAAATATTTTTAATACGTTTGTATTTTTAATTATTTCAGGAGACTTTATTTGCTATGAACTTCAAAACAATATAAAAGAAAGAAAAATAAAACTCGAAAATATATTAGCAACATTTTAAATATTTTCGCATAATTATAATTTATTTGCTCTCGGATATTTGCCGGAACAAACAGACAGACAGACAGACCAAAAAAAACTGTATTTTTGTTATCAGTAATTATTATGGATATATGTTATCCATAATAATTAATATATATGCATAAAACTGTTATTTTCAAACAGACTCTTCAATTTTATTTATTTGCACAGATAGTTAATAATATATATTATTTTTTATTAATAATATTATTATTTATTTGACATAAGGTAAATTTAGAGCTGAAGAAAATTCTTCCAAGTTTGAAGTCCTCCGAAAATTTATAACATACCTGCTACCTGCTACAGCACAATAATTCACTGGTAAATAATTTTCGTCACTGGAATCACTTTTAATGATAAATTTTAAATTGCACATCCTACGCAAAAGAGTGAACTTCGACAAGAATCCATTTATGTTTTCTCCTACCAAATTAATGTGTTTTAAATTACAACCCAAGGGTTTAGGGGTAAGGGCGAGAAATATTCTGAAGATTTAAAAATAAATGCGACAAGTTTATTCGTCGTCCGATGTAATAATAATAATAATAATAATTATAAGGATTTTTTGTTGTGCAGGGTGACTTGTAGCAGTCTAAAAAAAATAATACTTAAAGCTTACCTATGCGTTAGTAACTAAATACTAACTGCCAGATTTTATCTTCGACAACCTGTTCAAAATAATAATATTTACCTCAAGTTTAGGAATATTATCGGTGGATTCAACTGTCTCAGATACCTTTGCCGATACTTCAAACCAGTGATGGAAAAAAACTATGACTCACAATAACATAAGAAGTATAAGAACGATCATGAGGAAGTTTCATATCACTTGGGCATCATCTTTACCTGGTAACATTTTCTAGAGGAATTATAACATCACTTTCTAATGTTACTGCAACAGCCACATTTCCTAATCTGTACAAAATATTTATTACATTTAAACTTAGAAAAACTTTCTTCTAAGTTACTCCTTACATCATTAGCTGTCTGACAGTGAGTCCTGTCAATCTCCGTACAGCCGTTTTGGAGATTTGTCGAAACAAACACACAGACAGACAGCCAGATAAAAAAAAACTGTATTTTTGTTTTAAGTACTATGCGTACTTTCATAGCATTTAGTAAAAGACTGCTATTTTGACATTAGGAACAGACATTTCAGTATGTATAGATCGCCATATATAGGTAAAAAATACTAAAACCTACACAACTATTTGTATGGAAAGGGCAAGAAACAATGGATAAAGCTACAAGTATTTTAGGAGTATTTTCCTATTAGGCCAGTTCTAAGATAGTCGTAGGTCTATGCAAATGTGATAGTTTATCATTACACTTGTTTGTAACTATCTTTCTAAAATGTAAAGGGGATCCTCTTTGTCCATGTGGCGATTCTTTTTGTGTAATGGGTTAATGTAATATAAATAATAAAATTATTATCTATATTAGTATGTAGGTACTTATTACAAACTTATTGGTGAAAAACTTTCCGAAGTTTCACCTGCTTCTGAACTATTCGCCAAACGTCTATTTTTACTGAAAAGATAAAAGAAAATATTAAAAATAAATACAAAAATTGAACAGGCGAACCTAGGTTTCGAACTCGAAACGTGATATTCAGAACCAACGCAGATACCGCTAGACCAAACGAGCTTCACAGTTGCAGATGAATTTTCGCTATACGTTGTACAAAACAGCTTAGTGTAGCTTTTTGGTTTGGTTACGATTTCACTTCTGTTCGTGCAATATTTTGTCAATATGAAAAATATAATACTTATTTTACTACTTCCATGAGATGTTTTTGTTTGTTGGTATAGAAGCGCTTTTTGCTGGCCTCCGACATTTTTGTTTTGTTTCCCAATTATAGTAACAAATATTTTTAAACTTAGAACTAAATATATTTAAATTTACAACTTAGATAGTATAAATTAATAGTATATTTATTAAACTTATATTCTTTACCAATGTCTATAATTTTTCAAACAACAAACAAAATATGAAGTGAATGGATGGCGGGGCAAAGCGACATACGTCCGTCTAGCTGCGCGTCTCTGCGATCACTGTCAGATTGCTTATAAAAGAAAGAGAAGCGCGATCACGCAGCGCTCGTAACTAATTATAAACCATAAAACAATTAATTACTTGAAAATAAGTCGAGTAGTCGAAAATAAAAAACAACCAGATTCTGTATTATAACATGATACGTTATTGTTAATTATTTTACCAACGTACGTTGTTAAGTAATACAGATATTTTTGTTAGAAGATCATTTTAAGAGGTTAGTTTGTATTTTTTTTTTATCGAGAAAAAAATTCAAATACGTGTTTTGAATACAACAGGGTTCTTAGAAATATGTTCAAGATTAACATATATTTTTTCTGCCGTCACAAACTACGTAGATTTGGCTAAAAAATTGTTTAGGATAAGCCTATTTGGCTGTTGTCAGCGCCTTAACTATTTGCTAAGTATACATGTTTACTTTGGGCTATATTTTGAAGATAATTAACTGGTATTTTCTATGAATGTGTTTCAAATAAAAATGGTCTTCTAACCTATATCAATTACGGCGACCAATCTTATAAGAGACTAGCTAACTACGCAGGAGTTATTATAGTGCAGGAATGTATGCGCAAACACACGTGCACTTTTTATTCCCTCACTCTCATAGTCCGATGGGATGGGAATCCCACATTATTAGAGTGAGATTAGGTGCAGGCCCGGTGGCTTAACAAGCTCTCCGAGGCATGGAGGGGTGTGACAATGTTCGAAAACAGTCACCCATCCATTAACCGACAGTCAGGTCAGGTCAGCAATGATTAAGGAACCCTGAGTCGGTTACTATAAATATAGTTCACACAGACACAACAAAAACTTGTGGATCACTTATACTGGTCCTCCCGTGTCTCAAATCTACAATCTCTAACACTGTAGTTTGACGCAGTAACATTGCACCACCACTTTATTTAAATTAAAGTTTAAAGTTTAGTTAATAACAAAAAAGGGCCTATAAGAATATCAGCGTTGTGGTCCATAGACTACAACAATAGCTGACGTAGATCCTTATTGGTACTTTCTATTAATTGAATATCATAAATACATTAAGTGATAATAAAACTAGTAGCGACATCTAGTGTAAAATATGTCAGTTGTGGGCATTGTGTAGACATCTTAATTTTTTAATAAAATCTAGTCTGTAGTCTGCTATTGGAACGCAAAGGTGTTGTTTTATTTTACACTTTCTAATGTTCGTATTAACCTGTGTTTTCTTTTTCCGTTGCATTGTGGTTCAAATAAAATTGCCGTCTTCTTCTTCTTCAAAGGAAAACCTACATATCGGTTTGCTATAAATGTTGATAAACTTTCGCGATTTGTACACATTATTAAAATATATATATTACGGGTCTTAATCGCGTGAATAATTTAAGGTAAAATACCTTGTTTATTGCCCGACGTTTCGACCGTATTGCAACGGCCGTGGTCACGGGAAGACTAGTTGAGCTCAGCGTCGCCTCCGTGAAGCGCGGGTTTCGGAAACTACCTTCGCTTGATTTTTATCACTCATTATTACGGAACCGTCGGTACTTCGACACACAACACTAAGGACATCTGCACACTGGCGTGTAATGTTTGTTCGGCGGTGTATACACTTGCCGATCACGGGATTCCACGATGTTGACAAACGGTATCCGTCTTCTCGGTTGAAATTGACATGTTTTTTGATTTCAACCGCTTCCCTCGCCATCCTGGAGTAATAGTGACGGTCGGTGGAGAGGACCTGTGGTTTGTGTAGTTCAATCCAGTGATTGGTTCCCGCATCCAGCAAGTGTTCCGCTATTGCTGACTTGTTTGTCTGTCGGTTTTTCACAGCCGCGATATGTTCCTTAACCCTTTCCGCTATGGTTCGCTTGGTTTGTCCGATGTAGGAACTGCCACAGCTGCAATCCACTTTGTAGACGCCAGGTGTCTGTAGAGGAATTACATCCTTAGGAGTACGTAGGTGCTTAGCTACCTTGGAGTCTGACTCGCATCACCATCCAAGACATCTGCAATCCGTGGTATCATCGCTGACAAATAGAGCATATGACATTTGTGACCCTGAACATTTAGAAAGTGAGCTCACACATGTTCAGGAGGTACTAAAGCGAAACGGATACAGAGGAAGCACACGACGTACGAAGAGGAGAGACTCCCGACCGGGGGTTGACAGGGCTCCAGCTTTTCTACCGTATGTGAAAGGAGTGACGGACAAAGTTGGAACAGTACTGCAGAAATACTCCATTGAGACTGTATATAGTCCGCACTCCAAGGTAGCTAAGCACCTACGTACTCCTAAGGATGTAATTCCTCTACAGACACCTGGCGTCTACAAAGTGGATTGCAGCTGTGGCAGTTCCTACATCGGACAAACCAAGCGAACCATAGCGGAAAGGGTTAAGGAACATATCGCGGCTGTGAAAAACCGACAGACAAACAAGTCAGCAATAGCGGAACACTTGCTGGATGCGGGAACCAATCACTGGATTGAACTACACAAACCACAGGTCCTCTCCACCGACCGTCACTATTACTCCAGGATGGCGAGGGAAGCGGTTGAAATCAAAAAACATGTCAATTTCAACCGAGAAGACGGATACCGTTTGTCAACATCGTGGAATCCCGTGATCGGCAAGTGTATACACCGCCGAACAAACATTACACGCCAGTGTGCAGATGTCCTTAGTGTTGTGTGTCGAAGTACCGACGGTTCCGTAATAGTGAGTGATAAAAATCAAGCGAGGGTAGTTTCCGAAACCCGCGCTTCACGGAGGCGACGCTGAGCTCAACTAGTCTTCCCGTTACCACGGCCGTTGCAATACGGTCGAAACGTCGGGCAATAAACAAGGTATTTTACCTTAAATTATTCACGCGATTAAGACCCGTAATATATATATTTTAATAAAACCTACATATATATTATTGATTTCGTTTATCTATTAGTCATGAAAATAATAAGTAAAGATCATGGAGTTTCGCTTTGTATACATTTTGCTTAATATACTTTTTTATTTAAATTAATCAGTTCTCTGAAAATCTTTTCCAATAGTCATTCTCTGAGAGTGAAGTAACAATTAGTTTTGTTTGTAACATACGAATCGTGAGCACAGTGTCGCTCTGTGTTTCTTTGCGGAGTAGTTCGTTTGTTCTACGTAGTTTATTACCTCTGTGCCTGTGCACATGCCCTAATACATCTGCATTTAGTGCTAGTGTAAGACCAACACAAGTGGGACCTATTTGACTTGTTTCACAATTGAAAGCTTAATGAGTTTCTGTTCCACTCAGAAGTGTTTTTCTTTTTAAAGTTCTATTATTAGCTGGCTGTTTGTAATTAAAAGTGTGAGGTAATATTTTAATAGAATGTTGTCTTCCAAATAAATTTGGCACTAAGCTTTAGCTCAGTTAAGAGAGAAGTGAAAAGAAGATACGAATCAATTATTGTCCTACAGTTTGAACCCAGCTTTATATATAAAGTGTATACCTAATGGAAAAAAAAGGGAAGTCTTTATCCAGGCATGAGACAACATGGGTCAGTAATAAAAAAAATCTCTATTTTAAATATATTTAACACTAAAACGCTAAATAATTTAATTTACATTTTTTTAGACTGCCTCTCTGGCGCGGTGGGAGTGTGTTCGACTGCTACGCAAGAGGTTATTGGTGCGATCCCCATCCAGGATAAAACTTTGTGTGATAAACACGATGGTTTATTCTGTGTCTGGGTGTTACTTATCTATAATATGTATGTATTTAGAAGTATATTAGTATGTTTATCAGTTGTCTGGTTTCAATAGTACAAGCTCCGCTTATTTTGGGATCAGATAGCGTTGTGTGAGTTGTCCCAAGAGATATATATATATATATATATATTATATATTTGTCATAATGTCAAAGCCTCCTGTAGGTTATTAGTAATTTAAAATCATTCTGTATAAAGAGCTGAAGAAAATGCATTATTTTTTAAGTATGAATATCAGGTACTTTCACTAATATATTCAGTTTTTGATCCCAGCCCAGTGAAAATTTACAATTTCAAAGGGAATAAATCTCTACAATTTTTAAACTATAAAAATATATATATTGAAAAGGTAGATTTGTGACTGTATGAAACAAAGGCAGACCTACGAGTGTTGGGTATTCCAGGAAATATTGTAACAAAAGGCTTGACTTTGTGTAGGTATCTAAATAACCCAACTTCCAGCGTAGGTTGTATTTTAACAAAATCCTAAACAATATTGCTCATCTATATCGTCCATGCATGCATGAAACAACTTTTGATGAAATTCCTGAAATTTTTGACAATATGATCCGTACGGCGACGACGCGACGACCAATAGACAGATAAAAATATTTTTATTGTCACATGAAATACCAGTAGCTTTGGAATATATTTTACTTTTGAATAGTAATCGAATAGTGAATAATGGCTTAGAAACTAGCGTCCCTTATGCATATTTTGAAAACAAAAGGCAACTGTCTTTATTACCCGACTACGGTGAAGCCGAAAAAGAAGGGTAATGTTTTCTAGCAGTTATATACGTTTGTTTTTGCGAATGATTTCACGTAGCGCTATAACTACTTATACGATTACGATTATTGCGGTCTCAGTTGGTGCGGATGACGTAGGCAGGTAGGTATACATATTGATCCATTATATCATAAATTGTGGTAAGATTGAACTACATAAACCACAGGTCCTCTCCATTAACCGGCACTACTACTCCAGGATGGCGCGGGAAGCGGTTGGAATAAAAAAACACGTCAATTTCAACCGAGAAGATGATTATCGTTTGTCAATATCGTGGAATTCCGTGATCAGCAAGTGTACACACCGCCGAACAAACATTAGACGCCAGTGTGCAGATGTCGTTAGTGTTGTGTGTCGAATTACCGACGGTTACGTAATAATGAGTGATAAAAATCAAGCGAGGGAAGTTTCCGAAACCTGCGCTTCTCGGAGGCGACGCTGAGCTGAATTAGTCTACCCGTGACCACGGCGGTTGCAATTCGGTTGAAACATGGGGCAATAAAAAAAGGTATTTAGCCTTAAAATATAACATTGTAAAATTGGCAATTTGAAAATAGTGGCCGTGAGTTTGTATTGCTAGGTTATTTTCTCAGACTTTACCTATAGTTTGCGAACTTGGCATTACATGTACATGTAGAATCCTGACGTATCACAAGTCTTGTTTTGCATCCTAAGTAAATAAAGAATGTTGAATTTTTGAATTTTTTTTATCGCGTTTAAACAAACTTTTCAGCTTTTTTAATATAGATTATTTCACTACCAAGTTCTTAAAAATTGCACGTACTACTTTAAAAGTGCTTTATTTTCGCCATATACCAGTACCTAATCTCTAGTTTTCAACATCGAAAGAGTTGAAACAAAACTTAGTGAAAACGACGCGGAAAGAGTACAGACATAAAGAATTTAAACTTTTTTACTCTTTGCCGATGGAAAGTTGTTTGTTTTCGAAGAAAAACCATTTACCGACTGGTTTCTGCACTATACACTACTAAAACAAGTAAATGTTACTTTACTTCAAGTTTTACAACTTACATCACATAAACAGCCATCGAAACAAATAGTTTGTGTGGATTTTGGAATTTTACAATGAACTGAGCACTACGTGTTCCAATTGTCATTTCAAATTCTTACTCCCTTCTCAATTCTACACATTGGCCCCGACGTTGGTCCCAACACCACTGGTCTAACGTGTGGATCCAGAAAATGCCATTCGCGCCAACGTTGGGACGAGAGTTATTCTAGGTCATTTCAAAAAGCTATAACCTTTTTGAAATGCATTGAGGCCTATAATTTTTAATATATTAGATATTTTTTTTCAGTCAACTTGATATTGACATCTCACAGCCGCCATGTTTGTTTTTTTCAAACGTCACTTATCTAAGGACTATTGAGCGGTCAAGACAAATTTAACGACCTCTTGATTGTTTAAATCTGTCATGTGGTTAGAAAGAAGTGAGGTTATAAAGAATATTACATGATGCGCAAAGATGCGCGTGTAAAACATACCTAATCCTTCCTTGCAGTCAAGTAAAAAAGTAAAAAAAAAAACAGATATTTGTCATTTAATTGTATTAAAGTTAGGTGTAAAAAAGACAAAGTGCATTTAAATTTTTAAAGCCTTACAAATAAATGAAACGAAATGTAACACAAACATATTCCTTTACATGATCTGTCATGTGAAGGTATATATATTTTTGTTACGTTTCGTTTCATTAAATTAATTATTTAAAATAATAAGATGATTGTTTCAAATAATTTGTAAAATTAAATATTAAAAAAAAAACTTTTAGTATAGTGTTTCAAACCAGAAAATGTATAAATAATATTTCTGTGACCTTTAATGCTTAGCAATATAATTAACATTTACTAGTACAAGCCTAACGGACACTGGTACAACGGGCTCTTTTTATTCCATTATGCTGTATTATTATGAATTAATGAAACTTAAGATAAATTAATAATCCACAAAAACTATAACAAATTACCTTTTAATTCATGTAAATTTCCCTTTTGTAAACCTAATACTTTTAGTACAAACATCAAATTCAAAGAAATTCAAAGATTAACGGATACTAGGACGTTTACCTTGAATGTCGAATCTTTTGGCTGTACAAACTTCAAATATATTTATTTCGTTTAATGATTATTTGAAAACGTCAAAATAATACGTCATAAATTAATAATGAAATTATGATAGCTTTAAAAAAAAAAGTTAGGCGGCATTTCCAAGTGTAAAGCTCATGCTGCAGCTCATTATATTGTGAAATTAGTCGACGAACAAAAAAAAATATATTCGATAGTTATTGAATAGGTAAAGTCATAAACTAAACAATTTGTCTTAACTCAATTTAGTAGAACCTAACTAGGGATGAGGAGTTCTTCTCAATAATTAAAGCTCAGATTGATTTTTAATTCAGATTTTAACATCAAAATTCAAAATACTATAATTTAGCTTCCAAATAAAACTATATATTTAAAGCAAATTTGTCGGGTTTTATTTGGGAATGAAACCTCTATGAAATATAAAATATAACGTAGTTAATATTTTTTTCTGTATTTTTTTATAGTTTTTACACTTTCGCGATACAAAACTTTTGTTTACACGACGTTTCGATCGAATTGCACCTTTAAATAATTCACGCGATTAAGTTCCGAAATACAGGTAATAGGAAACAAATAGTTAGATTTTTTTTATTTTTATCATCGTTTTTATCGAAATTTCTAACGCGCGTAATCACTTTATGTTTGCACAAGAATTTACCAGCATATTCAGTATTTTTCAAATGGCCATTAAATTTAAAAATGAAAGTTTATTCAAGTAAAAATGGTATTCCATTTCACACGCAATATTTTTGCGAAAAAATAAATACTATGAGTCTTTTTCCAGGTCACCAGGTCCATCGTTTTGATGAAAACTTTTTTTTAATAAACGTAAGTAAAAATTGCTGTAAACTAGAATGATAGGCAGATTATAGGGTTTCGTTGGAACCCCAAGCGTACGGGTTCCGACAGTAAACGATTCCGTGGGCACCTTAATTATATGAAACTTGAATGATATAAAATTCATAGTCATAGAAATAATAATGTATTTGTGTAAAATATTAAAATTTTGTTTGTATTCTTTAATCACAGAGTAGATAATTGAAATTGTTTGTAACGCCAACTTGCGATCGTAATTCATTAAATTATTTTAGAGTATTTTCGTTTCTATGAGTTGCAATGTCAGGGATCGGCATGTTCACAAAATGTCATTGCTTGTGGTGGCGGTGTGGGTCGGGTCGTCTTCCTTTCTTCCAATATGTGTACTCGTGAACGGTTGCTATTTGCCGACCAGTCACCCCCAAATAGCAACCGTTCACAAGTATGACGGATGGATCAGCCATCACCCTCTTCACCATATTGAAAGAAAGGAAGACGACCCGACCCGACCGTTCTTAAAGGTTTATTTTTAATTAATGTTTCATAAATATTTGTATATTAAGTAGTTTTCTTAAATTAATCGAATAGAATTATCTATTCACACCATAGAAGGCAAATTCATTTAAAACTTGAATATACCCACTTTACGTATTTTGGTTACTGCAATGGTTGCAGCACGTTACTGGCATAACTATTTGTAATAATTGACATTTTAAGAAAGTGGCCATGAGTTTTTATTGCTAAGTTCTTTTCTCACGACTTTACTCTCATTAAATAAAGAATCATTCTTTTCCAAATTTTGTCTGACGTTCATAAGCTTTGCATTATGTAATCTAAGTAAATAAAGTACTTTGACTTTATGGAACTTAAATAAAAACTGGATGTAAGCACATAGACGGACAAAATGTTATCCTAACGACATAGACCTAGACCATAACCTTATAAAATAGGGTTCTAAGAGCACCCACCAAAGGAATCTGAACTTTGAAAATATCAATACAAAATGATACTGATCATAATTGATCTGAATTTAACTCAACAATAATAACAAATTTCCACATTTCCCAAAACCTGTACTTAAAATAGGCAACAGTTGAGCTTTAATTCAATAAGCGAAATATATTAAGCGTGAAATAATTTCCATAAATAAGCATTTTCTGGCAAACTTCCCATGACTTTTAACGCGGAATTATTCAAATATAAGCAGATTTTAGCACTTGGGTGCAGGTTGGCCACTGTTTTCTTGAAGTTTTTGTTGAATATTTGAGAATAAGCACTTTTACTGCGTTATAGTTGACTCGATTTTACCCTTGACTTTGTTAATTATAATATTTCAGGCTTCAAGCTTTTACATTAAACTGACTTTTCTTTACATTCTATAAATGATGATGTGACTCATAAACCCACAGACTCATTAGCGAACCGTAGGTATACTCTTATGAGCACCTATATAATAGCTTAGTCTCTACCAGGGTTCCTCTGGTACGTCGCGCCGCCCTAGGGCGCCGCAGGATTATTCCAGAGATATCGCAAAACGATCCTCGTATATTTCCTGTCTTTACTAACGCGACCAAGGGGGAAGCTAGAGGGCTCAAGCGCCGCTCAAAATCATTCACCAATGGAACACACACACGAATGCAATGGTAGAATATTTCATTCGTGTGAGTGGGACAACACCGGCCCTATCTGGTTCAAACAACCATCCTGGATACGCCACTGGTGAGCGCCGCGCATTTTGACTAACCAAATGAGCCCCGTTTTAAGAAGCTATGCTTAGGAAAACAAGTACATTCTTTGGTAACTTGTGACTAGGCTAGAATTACCTACTACACACCCACGGGGAGGTCGCAAAAAAATATAAACTCTCAAGGGTGTTATGGTAAAAATAATTTTGGGTAGCCCTGGTCTACAAAATTCCCGATGGATTTGGACGTTTACTAATTTTAATCTCATTTACATTATTGCCTGTAGCTGTGTACCAAAATGTATTTTAAAACTGCCATGTTGACCTGTCATGGACAAGACACTGGAACACCAACACCAGTTCATCAAAATAAATTAATTCATAATTTGCCACTAACTCGCGTGAAATTAGTGGACATTTACTGTTACGCTGGACAATAATATTTTGAATAATCTATTTATGAAAATTGATTGTTGGAAATTATTTATGATATTGTCGACATTTAGATATGACTGCCTGGTCTAGCGGTTAGTGACCCTGATTGCTAAGCCGGAGGTCGTGGGTTCGATCCACGGAACAGAAGAAGTTTTTTCTGATCCGTGTTTCGATCCCCACCCAGGATTAAACTTTGTGTGATGTGCACGATGGTTTTTTCTGTGTCTGGCCGATATCCGTGTCACTGAGCTTTAAGCATGTGGGCATTACTCAAGTGTGTTTGTTTGAAAGTTGTTATCTTGTGATAAGGGTTTCAAGCTCTCCTTCAAAAGTATGTAAGAGCTGCTGCTTTTTCAGGGTTTAACGTAACATAGGCTACACTCAGCGGGTTCAAGCCAGCTTTAAAACAAAGTCACTGCAAATAGAGCTTGCAGTTAGCATAGGAATGAAATACGCGACTGACGTATGAGCGATTGGCTGCTTCGGTGCGCAAGTACACTTCTTATGATGAACTTAAGGTATTAGGTAGGTTATTGGGTAATGTGTCTACAAACATACCGATAGACAGACAGAAAAAATGATAAAAAAATGATTTAGATTCTATTACTATTAGAAAGATCAACATTTTTAAATATATCATATTATGTACAACCATTGACTATACAGGGTGCGGATTTGGTCAGTTGAATCCCTGCAGGGGGTCAACGTGTGACTTTGTACCTTCTTTACCGAGTAAACTCTTTTCGCTCGGTTAAGTAAAAGGTCACACGGAAAATTTTGATTAACATTTTTGTGAAAAAATTAAGAGTTCTTTATATAAAGAATACTGATATTAGTATCATGGTTTGATCACTCAACTGCAGGGTTTCGACTAAATCGGCACCATGTACATATAGAATGAGATAATTTTAATGTTTAAACGTACTATTTCCCGAAGATACTGTGGCGATTTAGATGAAATTTGATATGAGTGTTGCTTAAAAATTAAAAAAGAGAAAGAAAAGGAAAGGTGTTACTGTAACATTCTGTCAATTATTATTTTTAAGGCTCCAGGAGCCACCAAGTAGGTTTGGATATTAAATAGAGTCCGTAAGGTAATAACAATATAAAAAAAAAACAATAACAAAAGAGCAGCGCATAAAGTGGCAGTAAACAGTTCTCAGTTGAGTATGAGCCAGGCAGGGATGCCTGGCGTCGGTTTTTAACTGACACCTGTAAACCACGGATATCAACAAACCGCCCATAAAATTAATGCACAATTATAAGTTTTTATTAATTAATATATTTTGGTATAAATTAGTATTATAAGTTATATTACCTAAAGTGATATAATCAATCTTAAAGTAAGTATCCGAAGCCGCACTTACGGCTCCGATATAATTGATAAGTCCATTTTAATGTATAATGGCTCGCGTTAGTATAACAGAAAATTCCTCAGTTTTGATCTGAAGGCATACACTGAATTAACTTGTCTTAAAGGTGATTTGACTTGAATGCGGCATATCGGACTGACCTTGTTAGCAGCTGAACGGTGTTGTTGAATGGAAAGTAGCTGAGAACACTGTCGACTGTCACACTCAAGCCTACTAGTTCATGGTATTTAATGATACCGAATAATAGACATGCCAAGTGTAGCTCTCGCCTAAATTTCATTTTTAAAATACCATTTTAATATAAATAAGGTGGTGGATATGTTCTAGGAAGAAAACAAAAACGAGTGGTAGCGTTTTGCATTCTTTGAATGAGTTGCTGTGTTCGAACGAGCAACCAAGATCCACAAACAGAGTCTGCATAATTTAGTTTATACAGGACCAACACTTCTTCAAACTGTACTCTTAGTTCTTGAAATAAAAATGACTTTAATTTATAAAGGAGTTTTCAACGAGATTGAGGAAGGACAATATACAATACTTTTCCATTTTCAGTCCGATCCACAGGGTGAAACGCTTGGCAAAAGTAAGTTTTAGACTAAAATTAAAAAAAACTTTGTATTATGATAATATCTGTTAGGGACCGTCTTCACGGGCGAGAGAATCGCGGCAATTCAGCTCTACTATCGTCGGTTAGTCTCCACGAACGAGTGATTATCGCGTGTCCGCAACGATGATTGTCACTTTTTTGGGACGGGATACGTTGACGTTTCTCTCGCACTCAGCCACTCGACGCAGCGCAGCGATAACATCGCCGTGTGAAGACACGTTATAGAAATAGGTGACGATAATATATATCACCGCGATTCTCTTGCCCGTGGAGACGGTCCCTTATTAAATAATGTTGGTAAAAAAGTACGTAGATTCTTGCTGTACACTTGAAGTACCTATTTAACACATCTTTGCGAAACTTAATTTACGAAGTAAATTGTTAGTAAAAACTAATTCTAAACTCTTTTCTTACACACTTCTCCACTAGATTAAGATGGGAAATTGTTTCGTTTATAGTAACTTTGTAGACGGTCGTTATAACCACTTTGCCGTTTTCAGCAAGAAACTAAAAGCACACTTGCCGAATATAAACGCTCCGTAGTAAGAACTTCAAGTGGGGAAACATACAGGTGATAATTTGGGGCAAGTCCGACTTAAAACAATTTACAATATATGTTCGTAAACTTTCGACCGTTGTAACCGACCGTTTAAAACAATTTACAAAAGAAAACGTTTTTTTTTTGCATAGGCTTTTAAATATGTAAAAAAATTGTAGAAGTATGTAAAGACCCTTTGAAGTCATCTAATTGAGGGTAAATATCACTGTACAATTTATGAAATGGTGAAATATCGAACAAATACCTAGAGACGAATAATAATTATTTAACTGTGTTTTGATACCGTTTATTCTATATTAATTAGATATTTTTTGAAACTACAAAGCCAATATTCACGCAAGCTTACATTTTTTCTGTGATTTGAATAGGGATATAGAAACAGAAGAATGTAACTATTATAGTAAGTACACGCATGCGAATCCCGCATGAATTTAAAGTTAATTAATAGACTGGTTAGTCATTTTTTTAGCATTGATTTTATAAAATGAGTAGGCAGACAAAAATGAACGAACGCAGCAATAGATTGCGTTCGCAAAATATTCATTTGGATCCATTAACTGTAGAGTTCCTCGTTCCTCTAAAACTCCTAGTTCCTCGTTTTGACATATTGACAAGATTTGAATTAATCAAATAAAACCTTTATGTTAACGACAGCAAAACAAGCAATAAAATAAAATCTAGATACAAAAAACAAACTTTTACAGCTTTGATCGCCATTAAAGTTCACCTTTTTAATGTCGAATTCATGAAAATCACAAAATAAAAACATTTAAATTATCTTTTTTCACTCACACTTTAGTAATACGTAGATAAGCAGGTTCTATGCAAATGCTAGCAATAAAAAACCTACCTAATTAATTTTATTACGATAGGTCCAATTCTATTCCGATTGATCACTTTATCGCAAACAATTATACCCGACCTGTAAATAATCGCATCAATCGTCAAATAATCGTAAATCGTGCCATTTTCTTCCCCACTTATGCCCCGTATGTCACAATCATAAGAGGTCTGCTCTGAACTGCTCCACCACATTTGTATAATGCGCACATTCGTTTATACAGTACGTAGATCATTTACAAACGTCTACGCTGGAACAGGTTGTGTTTCACTATAATTTTCAAGGTAAAATTGCAATAACAAAGTGTTTTTATCAATAAATAAAGTTATGCTGTATGTGATTTACTTCATCGTTGCAACTGAATGATAAAGATGATGGGAAAGTTTTAAAGAAATCGACTTGTTGTCAAACCAAAAATGCAACAAGATTGTGACATCCACCAATTCGCATTTCGGTAGCCTAAGTGTTACGACCCATTCACAGTGAGAAAGTTAAAAGACTAATAATGATAATTTTTGTGCTACTTATATATCAAAACTCATTTTGAATATATCCACCTGGCCGTGGTGTACCCGTGACCACGGCCGTTGCAATACGGTCGGAACGTCGGCCAATAGACAAGGTATTTTACCTTCAATTATTCACGCGATTAAGACCCGTATATATTTTCATAATGAGTACAAATCGCGAAAGTTTATCAACATTTAAAACTTAATCAGCTACTCTCAGAAGGGACTCTGATGAGGTTTTCCTGTAGAGTCAGAGAACTAGAGTCACTTTCGTTAAAACTATCCATCAGGATAAACTAGTTTTGGGTATTTTACTCACCCACGGAAACTGTTTCATTATAGTTGTTTTTAAGTTGCTTTTCCATAAATTAAGCACATTGCTGAAAAATACTCTAATAAATTTTCTAAAGCTATCTAATATTTTTACAAATATACTTTATTTACTTACAAGACTGAGTATCCAAAATCTAATCGGCGTCAAAATAAAATAATACATATCACTTCAAACACAAACTCAAAACTCTCTCAATTCATTAAAGTATAACAGAAACTGGATATCCGATCGACATCAAATGTAAAAAGTGGATATCGTAAAAGAATTCACATTTGATTTGTAATCTAATAATATTAAGTTATTTACGGGCCGCGGGGCAATAAGTTCTTGTTTCCGATGAAATGTTGCCCGAGGACCGAAATTGTGTGTGGTACAAGCGGCCAATGAATGCACTAAATTTTAGTTAGGCATAAGAAATATCCAACATAATTATATAAATAAAACAACAATTAACTTTTGTGGTAAGTCGAAAATTATTCGATTTACCCCAAGAGGAGGTTATAAAAAAGTGACACATATAATGGGTTATATTTTGAAAAAAAAAAAACTACATATTTTTTATCTATAATATCGAAGGAATTATAATAAAAATAAAGCTTAAGCTAGAAATCATAATCATGACATATTGGAAACGTTATTTCGTATTCAGCATACATCTTGAAGGTTAGGGATCAAATGCCAGATTGGTCGTTTGTCTTCGATTTCTTATGTTTTTCTACCTCCATTTCTGAAAGAAACGAAAACCGCTTCCTACTCATAACTTATGTCCCCAATGTTGTACGGCGGCAAATTTATTCATAGAATTCAATTTACTCCAGGTGTGGCTTGACCCTTAACGGGGAATAAACGGGCCTTATTATGACTGACTTTTGCTTTTGTTTCTTTTTTTGTTTACCTCAATTTCGGGGCACGGGCCTTTTTCGGCGAAATGTTAGTGGAATGATTTTCGATTTGTTAATCTAAGATTGATAATATTCTATTATAATATCGGATTTTCACATAGAAGAAAGATATTAAGACTATATAAAATAGTTTAATAATTTAGGTAAGTAAATATACATATTAAAAATAAAGAAATGGATGCTAGAAGCGACCATTGGATGAGCCTGAAGGAGGCCTTCACCCTCATATGAGGGCTAGCTAAATATTGCATGGTAAATTTATATTGTATGTATTAATTAAAAATTAATAGAACAAAAATGAAATACAAATACATCTCAATATAATAATAATTGAATTATCTAAATACTTTACTAAAAAATAATTAATTACCCATGTGAATTGTTTTCAATTATTTATACACGGCATTTAAACCTATTAAATAAACAATCACAGTAAATTTAATTATTTGATTATATTTTCTTTTAATGCGTGTTATAGATTTTTTAATAATTATGTTATTTTTAGTGTTGACAATCAATATTTATTCTAATTTTTTATTTTTTATTTGCATGAAATAAAAGGATTTTTTTTTAAATTTATTTATTAAGTAAATATCATAGCTCATTCAGATTTTCAACATAAGGACGCAGACCAAGAAGATCTAAAGATGAGCTGCCGGGACCCTACGTCAGAGAGCACGTATAGCTATCAATTCTATACCTCTCTCCGTTTGTTTGAATATTCGTCCCATCGCACCAAGAGAATAAAATAATTAGACAATGCAATTGTGTTTACTCAAACCCACACATTATAATATCTCCTGCAAGATTACCCACTGTCATTAAAATATATATATTACTCGGGTCTTAATCGCGTGAATAATTTAAGGTAAAATACCTTGTTTATTGCCCGACGTTTCGACCGTATTGCAACGGCCGTGGTCACGGGAATCAGTTAAAAAAACATTATCACGTTTGTTACGTAAAATTATTTAAATTAAGATAAAAAGTATCTCCTGGCTACATTTGCGAAATCTGTCCGTCGTATTTAAGTCTTGGCCAATAAAAGTTTAAACCTAGCTTAGGGTTAGAGTGACAAGTGACCTCAATCCCAATAAAACGTTAAGATGCTATCATATTCTTAGCTGCTAGAGACGAGAACCGAGCAGGTGGTCTTTAATAAAGACGTAGTTTAAAAATGGAACTTTGTTTTTGACCTAAGTGGCTCATGACTGTGTCCCGATGATGTAAAGTTTGAAGCTTTTGAGTCTGTCTTAATCTTACCGTCTAGCTGACCCACGCAACTTCATTTGCGTATATTTTCCCCGTTTTTACAACATTTTTCATTGCTACTCCGCTCCTTTTGGTTGTATAATATAATATCACGCTACGACCAATAGGAGCGCTCAGCTCATATTGGTCGTAGCATTGAGAAATGTTGCAAAAAAGAGAAAAAAATTCGCAGTCGAAGTTATAGTATAAATTAAAAAATAATATTTAAATCGTTCGTTGCTTTAGGAGCGAGAGCTTTTAAACTTTTACATTTTATAATTCAGTTGAGATAAAAATTACAATAAAATATCGTGTAAGTTTATCCAGGGTCCATAATCACGTTCTTAAACCGGCGCGAACTGGCGCATGAGGGGCACACCCAAAGATGTCATCATTTTGACAAAAAAAATTATATATATCTTGTCTCGCTAGGCTTATTAATAACTAGCTGTCCCGCGCAACTTCGTATGCGTAAATTTTCACCGTTTTTGCAACATTTTTTATTGCTGCTCCGCTCCTATTGATCTTACCGTGATGTTATATAGCCTATAGCCTTCCTCAATAAATGGGCAATCCAACAATGAAATAATTTCTTAATTCGGACCAATAGTTCCTGAGATTACTGCGTTCAAACAAACAAAAAAACAAACTCTGTATAGATATACCACC
Source organism: Herminia tarsipennalis (assembly GCA_945859575.2). Classification (NCBI taxonomy): domain Eukaryota; kingdom Metazoa; phylum Arthropoda; class Insecta; order Lepidoptera; family Erebidae; genus Herminia; species Herminia tarsipennalis. The sequence goes on along the minus strand of OX243845.2, from coordinate 19,928,913 downwards.
ATAAATCACTTCTAGCTTGCATTATCTCCATATATAACACAAAATTAAATCCCTGCTTTTCTCTATTCCAGAATTGAGGCAAACTTCCTCACTTTTGGACAAACGTTCACAGTTTTCACATACATTTGTCTTTTTCTCTACACTGCTTCTACGTTATGCTAATCTCCTGAATTACTAATTGCCCAAAATTCGAAGTCTGCGGTGACAAAAACTAACAGCTTTGTATGATATACTGACGTAATATGCGATATGAAAATGTGTTGGGTTTCGGTGTATATTATTTTCACTATTGCTGACCTACTTCAAAGCAATTTAGATAAAAACACGTGATAGGAATTGCAAGGTATCCTTACAATTTGTATTCCAGGTAGCTTTGAAAATAGAATGTAGGGTTTTTTTTCGAGTTTTATAAAGTTTGCGAAGAGTTTGGTTATTGCGTGCATTTTGCTGTAGGAAAAAGTCTAATGTCAGTTTCGAGGCATAGACTATTCTTAAGATAAATGACGTAACTTTTTATGTTCAATATGGCAAATTAGTAAACTAATCTATACTAATATTATAAAGCTGAAGAGCAGTAGTTATTTGTTTGAACGCGGTAATCTCGGGAACTACTGATCGTTCGAGTCCAAATCATTTTTTCTTCCTTTTTGTATTTAACTTTGTTTTTTAATTTGTGATTTTTGATTTAATTCTCATGTCGGTGTCATTGTCATGTTTTAAATTGTTATGTTTGTGTAAGATAGCGCAATAGATGAATATTGTATTTAACCACTTACGAGTGAATGATAGTACTTTTTAATTAAATATAAAAAAAATCGGCAATAGATGAATATTACATTTAACCACGTAACTGATAATACTTTTATACTGATAAAAACAAACTCCCTAACCATTCCAAAACCTTAAAAAATGCTCAACGTTAATGTTCAAGTTTTTACTTCTGCCGGCACTCCCGGAGTGCAAACCATTTTTTAAGCTATTGCATAGCTTCTATCGCGGGCCTTGAGCGTGGAGACTGAATCCAGAAATTCCGTAACGAAAATAACCTAACACGGGGAGTGTTAGGTTATTTTCGTTACGGAACTCCGACCGGGCTTTAATTGCTTTTTCTAATAATTTAAAAAAAAAATAAAGAAAATAAAAATTTAAAAATTGTTTTTTATAATAAAAAAAAATCTTTTTTAAAAATATTTTTTTTTTTTTTTTTTTTTGCCTAAGTTGATAAAAATGGTATGCAATAGCTTTACCGCGGCAGTCCCCGAGTGCCACACATTTTTCTTTTTACATACGAGTAAGTGCTTCGACTTTAAACAACATCGGGACAACACGAGTCAGTGATCATTGAAAATGTTATTTTCACAAGTCAGTGATCATTGAATATGTTAGTTTCACAAAATTCTCTAAGCGAACTATTAAAACCTTAGCTAAAACTACAAATATATTCCTAAAAGACCGATAGCAGTTAGTTCTAGATGATGTACAGCCCATTTTTGTTAACATTGTTATAAAACACATCCAACAAGACATAAAAGCGCAGGTGCACTTGCGGTTTGTGAAATATTGCTGTAAAATATTCAAGTTTATGCAAGAAAATAAAACGGGATAAGTTGTAGTGTGCCGTATTTGTCGTATGCAGTGCCGTTGTAAACTAACAGTGTTCTGTTTATTATTTGTTGAGAACTGTTCGAAAATTTGTCTGATTCTGACGAACTTTCGAGATGTTTATAGTAACAGGGGTCATATTTGTTTATACCTGCTTACTTAATAATGTTTGTACGCATGTGAGGAATAGGTAATCAGTGTAATTAAATACAATGTTGCTAGCATACCCATTTGCGAGTTAACAAATAACATACCGAATAGGTTATTGTTAAAAAAAAGCGATGTTACTTGTTCTCATTACTTGCTCTTGCTATTGCTACGTGTCGTTATTATTCTTTAATATATATTTTTTTTAAATTTTTGGGACAATTCACATAACGCCATCTGATCCATCTGATAAACTAAGTTTAAACGAGCTTGTACTATGAAAACCAAACAACTAATATACAAACTTATATATTTCTAAATATATACATATTATAGATAAATAACACTCAGACACAGAATAAACCGTTGTGCTCATCACACAAAGTTTTATTCTGGGTGGGGATCGAACCCACGACCTGCGGCTTAGCAGTCAGGGTCACTAACCACTAGACCAACAGGCCAGTCTATATTTCATTCAGTCCTTCGTTAGTATATTAATAACGTTAACGATAGCACAAGAAAACATGCAGTTTAACAATAGCAATAACGTATTAATGTAATTATATAAACACTGTTGCGAACACTTCTAATTTACACGTAGTCTTAGGTCTCCCCTACTCTATCTATAAACAATCCATCATAGAGAATAGTAGTTTCACATGTCAATTTATTTATTTTTTTGTCCATAGAGTATGGATATATATGGGTATTTCTCGTTTTTTTTGCCATGGATCGAAAAAGTTGTGAAAATGCAAAATAACAATAAATCATCCATGACTCGTTTAGCTCAGCGCAAACCTGGCGAAGCGCGGCGAAGAAACTATGCAGATAACAATTTAAGCCAAACTGTAATTTTAATAGCGGGCAACCACTATCAAGTTTAGGTACAATTTTCGCAGGCGTTTGGTATAAACATTAAGATTTAATTTCTATTAATATCTTGACAGTATCTTCGCTGCGCCTCGCTAGGTTTGTGCTTGGCCTTATGTGTGTTTCAAAATTGATACTGGTTATATAACCGTGTCTAGAAATCTACGTATCTATTTATTTGCAAATACTGTTCAATCATAAGTTTTCGTTGTTTCTCTTACAAATAAAATAAATTTTACAGTTTGTGTGCCGCAATTCGCAAAAACGCAGCAAATTAAAAACAGTTGGTAAACAATGAAAGTGTTTTAATTAACTGAACTTTTGTAATACCTATAGCAAACTAGAGAGTTTGTTATTGTTATGGTGAGAAAACGCATATCTGCAAATTGCAGCCTAAAAATCACAGACCAATTTATTTTGTATAGTGCTGTACCTAAGGGAACTATGCATTTTTGTAGAGAAACTGGCGGCAACATTTTATTTGATCTAGCCATTTTCAACTAGTGTAGGCCTCATTCAGAGTCTTGTGCCATTAACATCCAATACGTTGTCCTTACATCGCATTAGGGCCTTTCTGTAGGTCTTTTATTACCCCATGGTCTTCATTTAAAGACGGTTTTATCCCACGAACCTGCGGCATCTGCGAATTTACTTTGTTTTACCAATGATATTTCTGCTTCAAATATCGTTTGTGTCCTTCCAACTTCGCGCGCAAAATCACTTCAGTTAGCGTATCGTGAATATCAGCACACACAAACAGCAAAGCAACGGTAACTTGCTCCAATGCGGCATAATCTGCAACGTCGAACGACGAACGTAAGCTTCAATAGACCGCTGTAATGATCGAGGAAAGTCATTGTGCGCCGGTTAAATTGTATTATCTCCAAACAACGAAACTAAATTTCATAATCCACCTCGGTACAACAATTCGGGTCTTGCAATATTTTCTAGAAACTTCGCCTCCAACGTAATCGTCGCTTGCTCGAAGCTGCGATCTACCAAATTGAAAAATAACTGAGCGTCCTCACGATAAATTTCACTCGGAAAACTTTACCGTTTTAATCGTTAAAACGGAATTTTGGTCATTTAAAGTACTGTTATTAAACTCTTAGACATAAATAAGTTGGGTGACTTAACGAAGAGGATCGTAGTATATTTAAGAAAGGGATTAAAGGGAGTGAAAATTTCTTTTGTTGTTACCCGTGTTTTGGTAGGAAATTTGAATTTTTGAAGATTTTTATTCAGTTGGCCATTTTTACACAAGAGTTTATTTACTTAGATTTTGTTGGTAAAATGGTATTTAGTGCTTATCGGAGATCTACTATACCTACAGAACTCTTTGTGGTATACAAACCTAAAGTTTATCTGCAAGCCTTTTTCAAAATTAAGTGGCGATAGTCTAATGGCTAAGTCATCGGACTAGCAATCGTAAGGTCGTGGGTTCGAATCCTACGCGTTATGCTACCGACGTGGAGCAACTCCTAACACAAGCCATAGCTTAGCTGGAGGGGTAACCATGATTACTAGTAATGTGGCACCCACAATCCCAGATTGCTAGTACTGTTGATAAAATGTTTAGTAATAAGTTTGTCATAAACTAACTTGTGTTTGTGCTTGAGCTCTCTCATAAATAGTATCCTTCTATCTTGCCGAATTTTATTAAAATGTATTTTGCCATTTAGTTGTAAATAAGTAACACACAATGCTTGTAAATTTTAGCATTTTAATATTACTTAGGATAAGGATAATTCTAAGTAACATTAAAAGTAATTAATAAAAAAAATAAGCAAATTAGCTTCAGTAAAAATACAAAAAAAAAAATAGCTCGATGAGACATTTTTTTTACGGATTTCTAATAATTCCACTAACGGAGGTAAAAAGGGTTTAAAATTTTGATGATTAGTTTTGTTTATTATGTTCTTTAATCTTGTCATAGAGTTAACCATTTAAACTTTTCTTAACCGTCCAGGTGAGCTTATAACCTTCAGAAACATGGACACGACACACTGGATCATAAATCTTTTCCAAATGTATAAGAACCCCTTCAGACACCTTTCAGAAAGCTCGAGCTGATGGCACTTGAAGATAAGTGCTCAGCTCAAAGGAAGTCTGCTCAAATAGGTGCGTACTTATTTACAGAATTAAAATATTAAAACCGAATCGCATTTATATGATACGACGTTTTTGTTTTTAAACTCAAAATTCCGGGACTTAATCGCGTGAATTATTTAAAGGTACAAACCTTTTATTTACACGACGTTTCGATCGAATTGCACCGATCGTGGTCACGGGTCGACTGATGGCAGCTTAGCGATGTCTCCGAGAGGCACGGGTACTACCATCGCCTGGTCTTGATAATTTTGATACTTTGTACACTCGGTACTTTTACAAACAACACTTACAACGTCTTTACACTGAGGCGCGGTGTCGTTACGGCTACGATTGCTATTGCTGATAACAGGGTTCCAAGATGGTGAAAGTCGGTATCCATCTTCTCGGTTGAAATTCTAGTGCTTCTTAATCTCAACCACCTCGCTCACTATCCTGAAATAAAAGTGGCGATTGGTGGAAAGAACCTGTAGCTTATGCAATTCTATCCAGTGATTTGGTCCTGATTCCAACAAAAGCTCAGCGATAGCAGACATGTAAACTTGACTGATTTTTACAGCAGCAATATGTTCCTTGACCCTGTCTGCGATTATCCTTTTGATCTCTCCGATATAGTAACTACCGCAACGGCACATCCACCTTGTACACGCCAGGTGTTTGGAGCGGAATAACTACCTTTGCCGTTCGTAAAAGCTTCGAAACCTTGGAGTGCAAACTATATAAAGTCTTAATCTCTTATTTTGTCCGTAACTCCTTTGATGTACGGCATGGAAGCTGGCACTCTGTCGGCATTTACCTCTGGTTTCTGCTCTTTGGACGTTGACGGTTATGCTTGTATCCATTGCTTCTTAGTACCTAAGAACGTGTGCAAGTTCACTCTCCAAGTGTTCGGGGTGGCTAACTTTAGATTTTCGTAATATAACTGCAACATCCTGTCTAAGCGTTTCTGCATCAATAGAAGGTATCTTGTTGCTTACTCTATGCCGCTTATGATGTTCTCGTACCGAATCTGTTTCGGTGTTAGTACATAATTTAACCCTTTTGCAAGGATATTATGAGTGATTACACTCGATAAATTAATAACCGTATCTTTTTGCGTCGATGGTACAAATTTATTTTTTGTATTGAAGGTATTTTCACGACGTAATAACAGCTTATCAAACTTAGCATCTTTCCTTTTATAGCATAAATCATAAATACGGGAAGCTTGTGAGCATGAGACACGATCACATAGCTCGAAATCACTTATCGATAACACCACACTGCATTCCCCATATGTAATTCGTTTAACTCAAACTGCACTTTGTTTACCTTGTACCGACAGTTACAAATTAATCGTTTTATGAGACAAACACTAGCACTCTATAGATTTTTTTCCGAATGTGGGATATCTTTCGGCGGTTTTATTTTCACTCCCGTTACCAACGGGATAAGTCCGAATCACGACACTTTGTTAAAAATAACAACGATGATTCTAACTTAGCGCGTTTTATTCGGGGGAATTTAAGATCTCTAATCTTATCTTCTATACTTATAATAAATCTGTAGAGCGGTCAATTCCGTACATGAAATATATTTCCAAAATAACTATCAGGGGGTGATTAGGGATCGATACTGATGCCAAAAATGCAATCAGTAAAATTTTTGACTGTCTGTCTGTCTGTCTGTATAACCGTTATAGAAACAAAAACTACTAGACGGATTTTAACGAAACTTGGTACAATTATTTTTCATACTCCTGAGGTGGTTGTAGTATACTCTTCATTACGCTACAATCAATAGGAGCAGAGCAGTGAAGGGAAAACGGGAGAAGTTATTCCATTTTTTAAGCTTCCGTCGCGTGTGCAACCTTAATGGTTAAAGCTACACAGAAATCATGTATGACGGAAATGTTCTCCTTAAAATTATATAAAAAATATCCCACGACAGCATATGTCTACGAGTATCTTTTATGGTTGACTCACAATATCACGTGTAACTCCCGATAGCTTAGTAGTTCGAAGCTTTCTGATTATATTTGTCTACTCTTACGTTTATAACACTCTCAGTCATCCCTAATTCAAAATGTTAACATAATTAACTATTCCATAAAAAAGAATCATAGCAATCGGTATATAAACACCAAAGTTATACATGAAATACGCTAATAATAAGCCATCGCGCTTGAATACTGAATCATGCTATCTATCTATATCTATACATATAAAAAAATTGTAAATTTCACATGTCTGTACATGGCCGAACTTAGTGAAAAAAAATATTAGGAAATGTTCGAAAAGAGTATTTAAACACTTTGCTGCATTTTTAGAAATGTCTGTCTGTCTGTTTGTTTGAACACGAATCACGCAAAAACTACCAGACAGATTCGGTTGAAATTTTGCACGTGCAATTTAATAGATGCGAATTAACATTTAGGCTATAAATTATCACGCTTTTTCCCATAGGAGCTAAGCAGTGAGGGATAATGTCTGTAGCTATTTTTCGTTATAAAACAGTAACTACTTGACGGATCTTTATGAAAATTTACAGTTTTATAGTAAATACTATACTTAGGACATTATTTACACTATGAATCATTACGCTAACGTCTATGGGGAACGAGTAGCAACGTATTTTTTGTCGCACCATAATGGTTTATCACAATTGTTTCCACAATTAGACATAATTTTTAATTGTAACCCATGGAATACATAACTTCACGCTAAAACTAGAAGGAGCTAAACACAACATTTTGAAGTTTCATAAGAACAGTTATTTTGACGTTGTAAGTAGCGAACAGTATAGCCTCGAAGCTATGCTAGCGGTCTTTAGCGACGAAGTCTCAGGCTCGAATATGATATCAGATTATGTTCTTTTTGTATTTTTTTAAAATTGTCTTTGTCCTTTTTTAATATTTTTCTCAATGTTATAGTTATTTTTTCGGCAATAGGTAACTTATTTGCTTTGGTTCATATTTTTTTATATTAAAAATCAAGTGAAATATGCACTTATGTAAGATATCTATAGGTATTGCATGCACTGCAGAGAGTAATGAATTAATCGTAGTAGAAATGAAAAATAATATTACATTCCAATTTAACAAGTATTCGATATTTTCCAGAATTGATGTGTTCGTGCTCAAAAAAAAGACATTACACACGTAAAAAAAACGTGTAGCGCCATCTATAATAATAATAATAATAATATAATAATAATAATAAAATTTATTCATAAAGTATAGGTACAATAGCATAACTTAGGTACACTTATAAATAATAAACGGCACAGTTGGATATTTGCCTGAACTAGGTTGAAACCTGTGTTTCAGGCGAGAAAGTAAAAAAGTATTTAAAACAAATACTTTCTGAAACTAAAACTAATCTTAACTAAAAATAAGAACTGTTAACTAAATATAAAACAAAGATAAATAAATTAACTTATTTTATGCTAATTACATAATTAGTGAGAAATTTGAGCCTTTTTTTTTTATTTTATTACTACCAGTAAATCCTCCGTCTCTTCGTATGACATAGCTTGTAATTGCGAACTTATAGCTATTTTACAATTAAAATAATTAAGATGGTATATATTTATTATTCGGTTTAATCTGTTATACAAAAAAGGGCCTATAAAATTAAAAAATCTGTTTGTAAATGTATATCTTGAGGTAGAATTAGATGTGCAGACTATATCTTTTCGTCTCTTGTTAGTAATGTCAGCATTGAAGGTGAGCAGCTTATGTTGTTTTAAAATGACATTAAGTAGGAATAGCTGGCGAACAGTCAGTACCTTACAGCATTTATAGAGAAGGAAAGTGGGAAATAGGAAAGGACGAAAGGTAGCTACTTTTAAAACTGCTCTCTGAGCTCTTTCAAGAGGTAGTATAATGGTTTTTAGTGCTCCACCCCATGAAGTGATGCAATATTGAATGACGGACTGACACAGAGCTTGATATATTTGTAAGATCAGTTTTGAGTCTACGGTGGTACGAAGTTTTTTAAAAACAAACATTAGTTTTCTGACTCTAGTCACTAAATTTTCAATGTGATACTTAAATGAAAGTGTGTCATCGATAATAATACCGAGATATTTTATGTTACTAGTGTTGTGAATAATAGGACAGTTACATGTGTTCTCTGCGGGATTGTTGCAATAGTGTGCAAATAAATCTGTGTCAGCGCCGTTGTGGTATGAGTGGCGCATAGAAAAATGGATATATTTTGTCTTATCAGCGTTTAATGTTAGTAAATTATGACAAAGCCAATTATTTATAATATTAAAACCTTGCTGTGCATTTTTAAACAAATCTGTCTTGGTTTTAGCTGTAAATATAATAGCTGTGTCGTCAGCATATGCTATTATCTTGCCATGGCCGATATTTAGGTTGCAAAGGTCATTTATGTAAATTAAAAATAACGTAGGGCCCAAAATACTACCCTGAGGTATACCAAAACCGGAACATTTTTGATCTTCACTCATAATGTCGTCTATTTTGATACACTGGTATCTTTCATCTAAATAGTCTGCCAAGAGTTTTAGCTGTGTCCCTCTTATGCCCAGAGACTCTAACTTGGTTAGGAGAATGGGAATTGAAATAGTATCAAAAGCTTTGGCAAGGTCAAGGAATATGCCCAGGGCCTGATTCCCTTTGCCAAGCTCCTGAGAAACATAATCTGTCAAGCTATGAGTCGCGTCGGCTGTGGACAGTTTAGCTCTAAAACCATATTGTGAAGGGGATAGGAACTGGTTGTTTTCTAAGTAATTAACTAACCTAATATTTATAATTTTTTCCAATATTTTTGATATTGAGGGAAGTAGGGATATCGGACGGTAATTGGTAACAAGATCTTTGTTGCCGGATTTAAAGATTGGAATAACTACAGCCTTCTTTAGACATCGCGGAAAAATCCCTTCAGATAGACAAAGTCGAAAAATATATGTTAAAGGAGGTGCAAAAATATGTTTAAAATATTTAATGATTTTATTGCTAATATTGTCCGAGCCAGCGGCACAGTTATCCTTCAGGCTAGTGATAATTCGAGCTACTTCATTTTCATCAGTGTCAAACATAACGAGCGACTTTAAGCTAACGTTGCAGATAGGTTGGGGGGGATGATTATATCCTAGGCTATAATTTTGGTTTTGAATATGTTCAGCAAGGTTTTTGCCCACATTAATAAAATAGTTATTTACATGGTTAGCAGAATTAAGTGGTGTTGAGTTAGCGTGCAGTAAACTCGAATTTGATTCGTGCTGTTTCGAGGAGTAAGTCATACTTTTAATATGTTGCCATATCTGCTTACTATTATTACCTGCCCTTTGTAATACATCTCTGTCATAATTAATTTTTAACTTTTTGAGTAGGTTGTTACAAAAATTTTTGTATCTTTTATATGTGGTTAGTAGTATAAGGTTGTCAGGGTCTCGTCTTGTTCGCTGATGGAGTCGATCTCTGTGTCTTATACACCGTATAAGACCAGGAGTAATCCAGGGTTTAATATTACAATTTTTCTTATTTATTGTTATTATTTTTGTGTTGCGTAAAATTGCTTGCTGGACATTTTTAATTAAATACGACAGAGATATATTAGGGTCGGCATTATTGTAAACTGGGCAAAAATCGATGTTACGTAAATCATGTTCGAGTTTGTTTATGTCTAATTTAGACCTTGTCTGCGGACGAATCTGCTTAGGTGGCGTCAAATTTACTGTTAGTAGGACAGCGTGGTGATCAGTTACAGTTGAGTTAGTAACAAGCGTAATGTATGTCAAGTTGGATTTAATCATTACATGATCGAGACAGGAACCGCTTTGATGGGTAGATAATGTATGAGCGGACTGAAGACCGTGATATGAACACAAATTAAGGTAGTTATGGGTTCCTGAATCGCAAGACTTTGAGCTAATGTTTATATTCAAGTCAAATCTATGAAATCAAATTGGTCACCGTGATCAAACAATTCCTTATTTGTGAAAACATTTATTAGGGTATAGGACATCTGCACACTGGCGTGTTGCTGGATGCGGGAACCAATCACTGGATTGAACTACACAAACCACAGGTCCTCTCCACTGACTGTCACTATTACTCCAGGATGGCGAGGGAAGCGGTTGAAATCAAAAAACATGTCAATTTCAACCGAGAAGACGGATACCGTTTGTCAACATCGTGGCATCCCGTGATCGGCAAGTGTATACACCGCCGAACAAACATTACACGCCAGTGTGCAGATGTCCTTAGTGTTGTGTGTCGAAGTACCGACAGTTCCGTAATAGTGAGTGATAAAAATCAAGCGAGGGTAGTTTCCGAAACCCGCGCTTCACGGAGGCGACGCTGAGCTCAACTAGTCTTCCCGTGACCACGGCCGTTGCAATACGGTCGAAACGTCGGGCAATAAACAAGGTATTTAACCTTAAATTATTCACGCGATTAAGACCCGTAATATATATATTTTAATAATGTGTACAAATCGCGAAAGTTTATCAACATTTATTAGTATAAGAAGTTTTAAAATAGTATTAAAAAGAAACGTATTGCTATCATTTTTAGAAATGTTTGTCTGTCTGTCCGTTTGTTTGACCACGCATCACACAGGTGCATCGAGGATCATGTTTTGGGGTTATGGTTGGATATCAAGTGTTCATCAATTCAACGATAATGAATGACTCATCGGCAAAGTGTCAGCAGTTCGGGTGACGGGAGGAGGGAGGTGGGGGGTCATTGTCTGTCAACGTGGAGTCTGGGGGAGGGGGAGTCCATGTCTTTTTTTCTTACTTGCATCATTGTAACATATAAGAGAGGCACTCTCTTATATGTAAAGTGGGGATGTGAGTTTCTTCTCACCTACCCCATCGTGTGGGGTATCATTAGATAGGTCTTTTAAAAAGCGTTTAGGGTTTGTGGAGACTATTTTTAGATTTAAGGATTCCTTTGTGTAATATTAGGATTTATAGTGAACATTTTTGTTAGAGTCAAGTGTTCCCCTGCGAACTAAATGGTTGATGTTTTGGGTATGTGAAAAAATTCACGGTAGTAGTATAAATACTAAAATTATAAAGAAAACTATCACAGTTAAGTACTTAGGCTTTACAAGTTTACGATAAACATCTGATCAAATGGGAAGTACCAAAGTATTAGTAAAAATTATATTTAAAATTATTAGGTATTAAGTAGGTATAACGTTGAATGAATGAAACAAAAACAACAGAAAACCCACTTCTTAAGCCGCACACCAAATTAACTATATAAAATAATAGAATAGAACGATTTTTATTTAGTACACAGAAGACACATGTATAGACATTATTATAATTTAACAGGAAGTCATGCAGAAAAAAGCAATAAATAAAACAGTAAAATAATAAAAATAACAATAGACAAAAAGAAAAGAGACACAAATAACACATATTAATGACAGAAAAACACAGTAAACGAATACCTAAAGAGTCTGTGTTTGTTACTTATTCATTTTCACAAAGCTTTTGAGTGTTGAAGCTATCAATAGATGACTATATGATGATTCTCCGCTGCTGAATCATATCGCGGCTCACCCGGCAGGACTGTTTCCAACATATTTACATCCAAGTTATTTCGTAACATAAACTACCTTAATTTAAACCCGACTTTCACGCGAACGAAGTCGCGGGCACAGCTAGTTTGGTAAATAAAAGGTTCGTACCTTTAAATAACTCCCGCGATTAAGTCCCGAAATATATCTAATATGATACAACGTCTAATAAAAAAACCTAGTTTACATATCTTTTGTCTAATTGTATCAAAATGTAGGTAAGTATGTAGGTACTATGTTCAATCATTGCTCTATGAAATCACTGCTTCCGTGCCTCAGGGCTCTGTCCTTGGACCGGTACTGTACTCCTTATACACGGATCTACCTGAAACAGGATATGTTCTTACTGCAACATATGCAGATGATACAGCATGTCTTGCAAGTGATAGAAACCCAAACAATGCCTCATTAAAACTGCAAACACAGCTTCGCAAAGTAGATGATTGGTTACAAAACTGGAGAATAAAGCTTAGTGTTACGAAATCTACACACATAACATTCACACTTCGAAAAGGGGACTGCCCGCCCGTCCACGTGGAGAATAAGGCGCTCCCAAATCAGACCAAAGTGAACTACTTGGGCTTACACTTGAACAGACGACTGACATGGGTTGACCACATCAAAGCTAAAAGAAAATAATCAAATCTTCAATTTCAATCTCTGAACTGGCTGCTTGGACGTCAATCTCCACTGTCTCTCAAGTAACAAGCTCCTTGTATATAAAGCCATAATAAAGCCCATAGCGCAAACATAGAGATCCTACAGAGGTTCCAAAATATTGCTCTTAGAACTATATCAAATGCACACTGGTTTTTAAGAAATACGGAGATACATGAATATCTAGAGTTGCCAACAGTCAGAGAAGAAATCAGTGGAAGCAGCAATAAATATAAAGAACGTCTACAAAAACATGCAACGAATTAGCAAGACACATTCTGGTTTCACGTACAGATCATAACACTGATCGCCTAAAACGATGGCAGATGTTAGACCTAGACCAGAGAACGTGAATTCTTATTGACTAAATGGTGCCACTTATTGGAGTGCCACCTACAACCATAAGGACCTGGCACTTATCTGATCATGGCTAGACAGCCGATTACAGATGGACAAAGGAGAAAAAAAATAAGGATGCAAAACAATTCTTGTGATACGTCGGGATTCTACATGTAATGCCAAGGTCGCAAACAATAGGTAAAGCCAGAGAAAAGAACCTGGCAATAAAAACTCGCGGCCACTCTTTTTAAATTGCCAATTTTACAATGTTTGAATGTTTATAAACTTGATATAGGGGTAAGGTGCTGCGACTAATATACTATACACCATGTTAAAAGACTGATGCAAATTAAATGTTGATAAACTTTTGCAACGGCCGTGGTCACGGGAAGTCTTCCCGTGACCACGGCCGTTGCAATACGGTCGAAACGTCGGGCAATAAACAAGGTATTTTACCTTAAATTATTCACGCGATTAAGACCCGTAATATATATATTTTAATAATCTGATGCAAATTGTATTATCAAAAAGTTGATACATGCGATAAACCAAAATCAGCCTTAGTGGGTACATAAGGACAAGTACAGGAGCATCTACTTACAACAAAGATAAAAACTATATGTGCTTAAATATTGGACAAAGTACTTGTAACGAATGATGTATTATAAAATATTAATTCTGATATCAAAAGGAAGAAAAGAATAGCCTAAATGGATTAATCACATAGAAAGTTATTAATTAGAAAAAAAAACTTATGCATTATAACACAAGCGCATTTCACTGTGGAAATGTTATGCATGCCCCACACTTTTATTTCAAAGAAAACCCTGCCACAACAAAGCAACAGAGTTTGGCACCGCGGCGACGCGATTAGCATTGCTTAAACCAGACACTATCCATAGCGGAAATTTGACCAGATATTTTTGTTATTCGTTGTATAAACCTCAAAGAACAAACAAAGTTTTACTATTTAATGATGAACAGATTTAATTAAAATCAAATTATCAGGTCGATCGGGTTTAATGCCGTCAATAAATGTATGCAATTCAGTACGACTAGGAGTATTAACAAAACGAATTACCATAGCAAATTAGTAAACTGACAGTGAACGATTTAATAAGCCGCCTAAAGGCATACACTATACTCATTGTTTGGTATTAGCGGCCGGCAACTGGTATTTGGTAAGTTTTTAATACTTAGGTATCTTTATATACCTATGAGGTACACCCAACACTTGTTATGTCGTGATTCTACAACGTATAACAGAAAGGTGTGGTCAAATTTTAGCAGTGGACAGTGTGGTGTAGTAGCTTAACAATGTCGCACTAACCATGGTGCCATTGCGGCCCCGTTAAAACTAACAAATAAACAAACGATGGTGCCATGTTCGATTGCATAATTATAGCTTAGTTACAGCTTTTTCTTTTTGTCAAATTTAAATATTGAATAGCGTATGAGATAAGGATTAATTCTTCTCTGGTGCCACATTTGAATGGATTACGGCATTTTACGGCACATTTAAGTCATACTTTTGTAATTGATTTTTTATTGAATATTTTAATAAAAATATAATAAATTGAATTTAAAGGTAGATACGTCTACTGGCCCTCATCTAGCTCAGACCTCAACCGTTTAGACTACAAATTATAGTCAGTTTTAGAGGACATGGCTTGCTCTAAACGACACAGCGACATTGAGTCTCTTAAAAATCTCTGAAGTAAGCAGTGGCAAAATTCCCAATGGAAACAGTGTGTTAATCCATATACTCGTGGCCAGACAGATTTTGTTATAGCTGAGACTTTAATAAATAATATGTACATATAAGTTTTAGTAATATTACATTACTTCATTTAAAAAAAATGCATTTTCATTTGTAACAGAACTTATGGCCGGTCTGGGTATATTGACATTATTTTTTTAGGGCCATATAAATCTACCAGGCATTTCATCCCGTGGACAGGTATATAATCAAGTATATAATGTAGGTACTCTCTCATTGAAAGTTATTTCTAAGAAAATCCTATCCATTAAAACATTAATAGAGGGAGCTTGGACTCATACACAATAATCGGAATCAGACAAAATGAATGAGATATTTTACCAAAACTTTAACAAAATAATTTCATATTATAGATACATTTCATCGTATTGAGGAAACGTAATCCTCCCATGACAATCGAAAATAACATTTTCATTACGCTGAGTGGTATAAAAATTTCTTCCAAAAAGAATATAAGATAATATATACTCTCTATTGGGAATATCTTATAAAAATCGACTGAGTAGGACTCGGATTCGAATACGGTTCTGTACCAATATATATACTAAAAAATGTTATAGTCTTTATATTTTTTGTTATATCGGTTTTAGTAAAACTGTGTCTAAACAACAAACGGACATACAACGAATATAAATAATATAAAAAAATATATAGAAAAAGGTAATACAAACACTCCTATCCATTGTAATTATAATACATCAACTGTTTTGACATGTCAATCCAAACTAAATTTAAAAAGTAAATCTGTCCATCTATCTGTTACGATTTCACGCTTAAACCGCTAAACCGATTTAGGTGAAATTTGTTACGGAGGTGGTTTGAATCTCAAAAAAGCCATTGAAGCTGCGGACGCAAGCTAGTTTAAAAATAAAATAATAAAACAGCAATAAAATATAATCATTACAAGAAGACATGACATTTTATAACACAAAAGAGAACGTCTAAACAATCTTACTTCGAAAGCAATTTATTTAAAGATACTTAATCATACCAGTTTCCATACAAGGAACATTCGTCGCACAATAAAGTAATCGTTAGGGCGGTTTCAGACTAGCGTTTTATACGCGCGTATAAGCTTGTTTTGGGAAGCGCACATAATGATGTGTTACTAGTAATAGTGTTGAAGCGCTTATAAGCTCGTTTAAGCTCACCACTAGCGGTGCAAGTGAACACGCTGGAATATGCCCTTGTACGCCAGTCCGGGTGTTTGAAGCGCAAAAAGTAGCACGCTTGTTTGTTAACCATTGCACGTTAAAACTAGATCGAGATCCTGTGATCGTGGTCAGTAATCTTGATTCAGATTGACTGTGTAATGTGTTGGATTGACGGATCGCGACATGTTACAATGTATGACTGCCTCTGTGGCGCGGTGGGAGTGTGTCCGACTGCTACGCAAGAGGTCGTGGGTTCGATCTCCACCCAGGATAAAACTTTGTGTGATGAGCACGATGGTTTATTCTGTGTCTGGGTGTTATTTATCTATATTAAGTATGTATTTAGAAATATATAAGTATGTTTATCAGTTGTCTGGTTTCCATAGTACAAGCTATGCTTAGTTTGGGATTAGATAGCGTTGTGTGAGTTGTCCCAAGATATTATATTATATTATTATGTTATATTATATTATATTATATTATATTATATTATATTATATTATATTATATTATATTATATTATATTATATTATATTATATTATATTATATTATATTATATTATATTATATTATATTATATTATATTATATTATATATTATTACAATTAGCCGAATCAAGATGTATCAATCCAAAGCAATCCGGGACTTTGATCAGATGACGATCTGTATTGAGCGTGTATTGGCTGCCTAGACGCGTATGCCGATACGAACCAATACGCGCAGAAAAAAAACGCTAGTCTGTAACCGCCGTAAGTACTCACAAAGTTTGACAAGAGACAGGATATTAAAGCATTAAAAATCTCAAGTTTGAACTGTAGACTAAAAGTTATTTCATTATGTGCGACTTACGCTCGAGACGAGGACGTGAATGCCAGCGTGAAGGACTTATGCCTTTAGGATTATGGTACGGTCCATTTATGGTGAATAGCCAACAAAGAACTACCTACGTTACGTTTCGTTGGTTATTCTGTGTTTTTTTATAGTTTCATTGATTAGGTAGTAATAATTGGTTATTTTTCTAAATATTAAGTGAACTCGCAAAAGTACTGCTGTTTTTGTTATCATATAATTAACCCTCTTTTAGAAAATACCACACCATTTGGAAACTTAAACCTGTATTAACAGTCGTAGCATAGTTACATTTTGTGGGTATGTTACCGAGAAAGTAAAACGATACCTCTCAAGCTAAAGTCCATCGAGCCGGCCATCGCCATCTTCTTCTATTTGTAGGGTTAGTATAGTACACACAACATAGTTTCGCCATGTCTGTCCGTCCGTTCGTCCGCAGTTTAGCACAGAGATTGTCAGATTTTTTTTCTCACCTACCCCATAGTGCGGGGTATCATTAGATAGGTTTATTATAGGGCTTGTGAAGACTATTTTTGGATATAGAAATCCGTTTGTAAAATATTACGCTTTAAAGTGCAATTTTTTTTAGAGTCAAGTGTCCCCCCCCCCCCCCTCTGCCAGCTAAATAGGACTTTACAATTATTTATGGGACTTTACAATTATTTGTCTTGCGCTGTTTAATCCATCAGAAAGAAAGTTCTCAATACAATTATATGTATAGACATTTAGATTTCTTTAGCACGGCTTTTACCTTTATCTTCGTATGTATAGATAACGCAATATGGTATAGCGCTTTAACTCCTAGCGTTCCTTATATGTATTTCAATTTCTAGATAGCATTCATGCCTTTAAACTGAAAGTACCTGGATGGTTTTTTTAAACGACGTTTTCTAAAAATGAAACTTAGCTAGATCGACTTATCGCCCCCGAAATCCCCCGCATATTAAATTCATGAAAATCGCTGGAGCCGTTGCCGAGATTCTGATGATATATATGCTTATATAATCTATACTAATATTATAAAGCTGAAGAGTTTGTTTGTTTGAACGCGGTACTCTCAGGAACTACTGACCCAATTTAAAAATAAACTCACTGTTGGATAGCCCATTTATTGAGCTAGGCTATAGGCTATATATAAAGATGAATAGGAGCAGAGCAGCAATAAGAAAAGTTGCAAAAACAGAGAAAATCTACGCAAACAAAGATGCGCGGGACAGCTATTATAATATAGGTATATACAGAATTGATTACGTAAGCGCTACACCAAAGACTATAATCTAAACTTGCCATTGAAATATCAGATCGCAAAATGAATGTTAATATGTAATCTATACATCTATACTAATATTGTAATATAATAAATATTATACAGAGGTAAATTTGTGAGTTTCGAGGTTGTGAGACTATATAACATCACGCTAAGACCAAAGCGAAAGCAAACGGGGAAAAGTGACGCAAACGAAGTTGGGCGGGTCAGCTAGTATAAAATAATCAGAAAAATGGTGAAATGTTTATGTTCAACAGTTTAAAAACAATTATTTATGTACCTGCGATAAGTGCTCGTAAATCTCAATAAACAAAACGGTAAAATTCAGAAGTCATTTCTTTGGTATTCAAAAACTGTTGAACCTATCCAAGTAAATAGTTTAAATTTTACTGCGCATAAAACTTTTACACCTTTTCCAAAGGGTTGAGTGAGGTGGTGGGGAGAGGGGGACGGTTATAAAACTTGTAATTTATGAGTTTGCACGGGACAGATATACGGCTATCGTTCGATAGACCGAAAGGATTTGCATACTATAATTTTCCTCGTAATAAACAATTTGAGGCATGTAAAAAGGATATTGTAAACAAAATATGAATTGTTGCTTGTTGTTTTACGTTAATTAAGTAGTTATTTTGTATTAAATATGTTTGAGAGGATAACGGGGTTGATTTATTCGATATTTACATTATCAAATTGTAATTAACGAACGCATTTTACTCTCACATAAATGTTTTGCGAGAAGTAAACGTGTGTCCATAACAATGTGTGTGTTTATTGTGCGTAAGCCAATGCTTGTGTACACATGTGCATGACCGCGTGCATGCACGCACGAGTATATGACGTACGTGCGTGCATTCGTGCCACAGGTTGTAATTATTAGAATTTTGAAAATCCGGCTATACAGGGTGTAACAGAAAGGTGTGGTCAAATTTCAGCAGCAGATAGGGTATGTTGTCAGTATTGTACCTACCATGGTGCCATGGTTGCATCATTATTACATAGTTATAGCATATTCTTTTTGTTAAAATTCAGTAGTGAAAAGCGTATGGCATAAGAATTATACCTCCGCTGGTACAAAATTCGATGGGTTTTTTATGGCATAGAACTTTTTAAGTCATACTTATTTTAATTAATAACTTTTTCATTCATAAATACATGAATGATAAAATAATAAATATTTCTTTAGGGTACTCCGATTTTGATAATATTAGGTATGTGCACTCAGTATCATGGGCATATACCGACCCTTGAATATGACCACACCTTTCTGTTACACCCTGTATATGACGGAGTTATGCCCGAACATACATAAAAAAAAAAACATCCGAATGGAGAACCTCCTTCTTTTTGAAGTCGGTTAATAATAGGCGATGGTGAAAAGATATATTATTGGTTTATTGGTATCACGTAACGTGAGGCTCATCGCCATAAAGTGGCAATACGGTAAATTTTGAATATTTACCAATATGGTAACTAAAATATTTTTAGTCGTCCAGTGAATGCTTATAATATATAATAAAATTATTTTGGACCAACTTACACACCGCCATCTGATCCCAAACTAGAAATATTATGTACTATAGCAAGCAGACAACTGATAAACATACTTATACATTTATTTCTAACTAGCTGTGTCCCGCGGTGTTACCAGCGGCTTATTAGCCTATGTGCTAAACCAGGGTGTCAGCTAACTCCACACCAAATTTTATTAAAATCGCTCCAGCCGTTTAGACGTGAAGAAGTAACAAATATACACAATCACATACTTACAAACTTTCGCCTTTATAATATTAGTGTATTATCTAATCAATTTATATTATTGATTAATTTCTTACATCTACATGTACATGTAGAATCCCGACGTATCACAAAAGATGTTTTGCATCTTAAGTGAATAAAAAATTTTGAATTTTGAATTTAATGACGGTTTATTCTGTCTGGGAGAAATTAATCATAATAATAATATCCGCGTCTCTACCTACGGGTCGCACCTTCTACCTACCGGCGCCGCATCGGTGCCTGCTGACGCCACATCTGCCGACGTCGCATCTCTGCCGACGCCGCACCTCCACCTACCAGCGCCGCATCTCCGCCTGGACGCCGCATCGGTTTTCTAAATTTACTTTAATTTTAAGTAGTTTTTAAGTTCTTCTTGTAAATATAGTCTTATCTTAAACCTAAAACTTTCATTTCACTACATTTTATATATTATTATTATGATCAATTTCTCCCAGACAGAAAAAACCGTCATGAAATTCAAAATTCAATTTTTTTTATTTACTTAAGATGCAAAACATCTTTTGTGATACGTCGGGATTCTACATGTACATGTAATGCCAAGTTCGCATATAATAGGTAAAGCCGGAGAAAAGAACCTGACAATAAAAACTCGCAGCCACTCTTTTCAAATTGCCAATTTTACAATGTTTGAATGTTTATAAACTTGATGCTCATCACACAAAGTTTTACCCTGGATCGGGATTGAATCCACGACCTCGGGCTTAGCAGTCAGGGTCATTAACCACTAGACAAACATGTCAGTGAGTAAAATCTTTCACATAAACTAAACGGTTACAGTAACTGCATATTGTGTCCCTGAACGAGTATGCAGCCACTATATTACAGTTTCCAAACACTGCTATCAATATTGTTCTACAAGTTAAAAACTGCAATTTTTAAAAACAAGTACACGAGTACAATTTGTAGATACAAGCTATTCGACACAGATGAAAAATCACAACAATATAACCGAGCATTTAATCGAATAAATATAAGCTCATGAATATTCACACTATTCTAACACAGCGGAATACATTTTCGTTTAGATGCACAGTTGGATGTCATTCGCTAGTTTGACTACCCGAATGATACATACGACTGCTGAGCATGAGGCCATCGGTTCGATTCTCACACGAGGCAAAACATTGCGTGATCTGAGATGTGATCCATTAATACGAGTATTTGGATTTGGATGTACCTTGTGTCCATTAATTAAATGTTTATAAAGTCCCCCGCGACATAGGTCGAGTATGGGAATGGTCTTTAAAAAAAACACTTTGTTATGCATGTAGCTCCATTTTTCAGGTTCAGAACCCAAATCATATCAATGGAACCCTATTACTAAGACTTTGCTGTCCGTCCGTCCGCACTGGTCATAGGGATATATGTCTTGAGGTCGACTCGCACTTAGCCATTCATTATACCTATTACTATCAATAAGCATAATCGGCATAACCCTAATGACACTCATCTAACTTCCAGATAATTAAAACAAATATAATAATAATATCTTGGGACAATTAACACAACGCTATCTGATCCCAAACTAAACAGAGCTTGTATTATGGAAACCAGACAACAGATAAACATACTTATATATTTATAAATACATACATATTATAGATAAATAACACCCAGACACAGAATAAACCATTGTCCTCATCACACAAAGTTGTATCCTGGGTGGGGATCGAACCCACGACCTCTTGCGGCAATTGGATAGACTCCTACCGCGCCACAGAGGCAGTTTATAATGATAAAAAGATTACTAATAATGGCGATTGAAATATAGTCAGTAATCGATTGTACCTAGATTTGTTAACATTTTATAGCAGTAAAATCACTAACCATTTATTGTTAGTAGTATTTTTTATTGTGATCCATCAGAAACGATTTATATAAATCGTGATTTGTCAGCTATATAGTAAGCAATAAGCTTAATATTTCGTCTTGACAATAGAAGCATCGCTTCACGCACACCTTAATATTATATATTGTATATACATAGATACAAATACATATATTATGCGAGTCACGGCTTCGGAAATGGGATGTCGCGACGAAATCCCGGAATGATTGAAGACAGCCGTAGATTGGCGGCCATCTGTATTTTCATCACTTGCCTATCTGTGAACCGAGTGAAGGTATGAATAGAAAGTTGTACTACTTAGTGGGAAATTTTGGTTGCCTAATCTAAAAGCCAAAGATAGTCTCAACACGAAATTTAAAAAAATTGTTACTCTGAAAAGTAGAATTTTAAATATTATAAATATGTGGGAGACGTCAGACAACTTTATATTTTAGAATTCCACTCTTCAGGGAATTTAAAAGCGGGTCGAAAATTCAATCAATCCGCATCGAAATTTTGTAGATATTTCAGTATTAATATTGATTGATGATAATCGTGCGTGAGCCGTGTGGTGCCGGCTTAAGAATAGTACCACCCCATCTCTACCCGTGGGTGTCGTCAAGGCGACTAAGGGATTTCACACCGGAGGACGGGCTGCAGCGTCCTCTGCGTATTTAAAGTCTTACTGCGATCGCCAACCCGCTCGCCAAGCGTGGCGATTATGGCAATTACCCCCAGGATCTACATACTAGTAGGTTCTACTGGAGAGACCCGTGCCCAGCAGTGGGCCATCATATGGGTTGGTATGATGATAATGGTTGCTTTTATAGGCCGGAGACTGAAATTAATGTAAATGTTTTGATTTGTACACATTATAAAATTATATATACTACGGGTCTTAATCGCGTGAAGGATTTAAGGTAAAATACCTTGTTTATTGCACGAACGTTTCTACTGACCGTGCAATACGGTCATGGTGACATGGTTCACGCGATTAAGACCCGTAGTATATTTAATTTTATAATTAAATTAATGTATTTCCTATATCTATCTAATACCCTTTAAACGAGCAATTCTTCTATATATTTAATCTGAATCTCGGCAACGGCTCCAACAATTTTCATATGCAGGGGTTTCGGGGGCGATAAATCGATCTAGCTAGGTTTCATTTTTAAAAAACGTCGATTTTTAGAAACGGTCATCCAGGTACTTTTCTTGATACTTAAGAAACAGTATCTAAACTGATTCAATAGACACATTTGTTATTAAGATTATCACGTAGGATAATGTGACGTCATAAAAAGCCCTTTTTTAAGTTTTATACCAGATGTAGACGCTCGTTCAGAAAAAGTATGTAAGCAACAACTTTATACCAGCCGTCCTCTGCCCTCAGAGGTTCGGAGTTTAAGCCCTCCTCACCTTTTTTTCCAGAAAGTTCAATAACGCGTCCTAATGGCTCATGAATCATCCAAATTACCTGAATATAACAATACTTTTTGCACCATACCGTGTGGATAGATTTAAAATGCGTGTAAAAATAGCGTAGAGGGATTTTTTGTTGTTTGTAAATAAATTATTATGATTTTATAAATTAATATTTATGAACTATATGTACCGCTTTTTTAAGTCGAAAAGTAGTGTTTAACATAAGTTAGGCTCAAAGCAAGTTCGTTTATATGGTTCGCTATAGCTTTATTTTCTAGAATAACGACGTAAAAGAGGAGGAAGGGAATTAAAACTAATAGACGCATTCGACTGGAACTGGTGCATACTAAGATTGAAATATATCCAGCCACATCTTTTTTATTTTAATCATAATTAATTTGTTATTATCATAATTTATGG
Source organism: Herminia tarsipennalis (assembly GCA_945859575.2). NCBI lineage: Eukaryota > Metazoa > Arthropoda > Insecta > Lepidoptera > Erebidae > Herminia > Herminia tarsipennalis. The sequence goes on along the minus strand of OX243845.2, from coordinate 19,905,119 downwards.
AACTGACAAGGTATAATTTCCAGGTAAGGTAATACTGATAGATAGGATATATATATTAAAACGCAATACGTGTTATTTTTGTTTAATTTTTTTACATACTTTTATTTTAGAATAACGTAATTTTATTGTAAAAAAAATTAAAAGTAAGTTATGCTTGTTTAAGTAGACATAACAACGTTATGTTGTTATTACTATCCGGGGACACGACAGTCATCCCTATAAGATGAGACGGCAAAAGCGTAGCACATTACCTACCTTTTTTCGAAGCATATCGTCGTATTTTCGTACCCGTCTATAGATTTGGTCTGAACAGAGCAAGAAAGTTTAAATTCTCAGGATATAATCGCAATGCAGTACTTATTAAACATGCCAAGTATCAAAGTATATGCTATAAGACTTCATAAATTATTCATATCTAAAATACCCAGATTTCGTCCCTGACTAACTGATGATCAGCAAAACCATTAGGGTACTTCCCGAAGTCATGGAAAGCTAAAATTTGTACTGAAACCTAGGATTAGTATATTTAAAGCATAGTAATCAAGAAATCAGTACATTTCTCCTATCCCTTAAATAAACGTCACTCTTGCGAAACGGCCAAGCCGCAGATTTTGACTACGGTGTAGGGTTTGTAGAGAAAGTAAGATTGGGATTCACGCAGAATGCTATATGTTATGATGGGAATTAAAGAGTATTAGATTAGGACGTGTAGAGTTAGCAGTTTGGCTTTCAGGTCTGATAACTTTTTTAGAGTGGTGGTGAGCAATATGAATCTACTCGTCTTGGCGTCAATTTACATGAAAATAATTTTGATGGGATTTATGTATTACATAAAATGAACCCTCAAAATTCAAATAATGGATGAAAAGTTAAATTTAATTAAATTGTAAAGGTAAAATACAAAGGTATGAAAATCCACCACCTAAAGGGGCTACCACATTGTCTAACAATATTATAACAATAAACAAAGTTCTCAAAATAAAATAAAATTAATTCAAATTACTAAAAATAAAGATTATATTGTCCTTGAAATAACATGGCTCCATTTACTACGTAATACATTGAATTAATAGTTATTATATTATTATTTATGTAATCGTATTGAAGACTTTGATCTTAAAGTTTTGGCTACGTTATTTTCTACGAGGTGCATGAATTACTTAATAAGTACGATTAGTCATCAATATTATAGAAGAAAATATATGACGGGCCTGTTGGTATGGTGGTTAGTGACACTGACTGCTAGATAGAGGTTTTGGGTTCGATCCCTACCCAGGGTAAAACTTTGTGTGACGAGCACGATGGTTTATTCTGTGTCTGGGTGTTATTTATTTAGAAATATTTAAGTATGTTTATCAGTTTTCTGGTTTCCATAGTACAAGCTCTGCTTAGTTTGGGATCAGATGGCGTTGTTTGAATTGTCCTAAAATATTATATATATATTACGGGTCTTAACCGCGTGAATAATTTGAGGTAAAATACCTTGTGTATTGCCCGACATTTCCACCCTATTGCAATGGCCGTGGTCACGGGTTGTGGACTGGACATAATATTAAATTTTAAAATGTTAACATATTAGGAAGGACAAACTCGGTGACTCCGAACATGAACCAGTGGTGAATCGGTTAACCTTGTACGGATAAAACCCTTATACTTCCGGGTTCGAGTCCCGTCCAAACGAATTTTTCCATCATACTTTAAAAGTTGTTTATCTGTCTGGCATCCCCTTTATACCTGTGCCCCAATTATTGTGAAGGAGATTGGTATTCATAATTATAGGGCGTTTTATTTAATGCTGCGACCAGAGCAAGTTATTAGATTTGTTATGTGTTACTTTCTAGGGATTTTTGTTGTCAAAGGGTTGTTTTGTTTGAATTTGTAATTGTAACATATTTAAGTTTAGACTTTCCTACCTTTGTCAGAGATTAGCGTTGCAGAAAATGGAAAAGTAATTTTATGTAGGATACCTTGGTAATTAAGAGTGTTTTACACGTTTTGACGATGATTAAAAAAAAAACTTGAAAGCTTGACAATTTTGACCCCTAATGACTAAACTCCACTAGAGTCAAGTTTTTTACTGAAGTGAACCCTTCAGTAAAAATATGTTGGCTAGCAATCAAACTCGCAATTTTTCGATTGCAAACTAGTTTGATTTTGCAAATGTCGTGTGTGTATACTTATACACGTTATATACGTAGTTTTATTAGGGTTCCGTAGCCAATATGGCAAAAAACTGAACCATTATAGTTTCGTCATGTCTGTCTGTCTGTCCGTATGTCACAGGCATTTTACTCAAAGACTCCTCAATGAATACTGATGAAATTTGGTGAAAAGGTGTCTTGTAGTAGCCGCTACTTAGTTTGATAGCTAAATAATAATGATAAGTATTTTTAGGGGGGGCACTCCATACATGTAACAGAATGGTTTTCAGCAAACATCAACGAATGGCACATCACTCGACAGGTCTTTTAAAAACATTTTCAAGTTTCTAATAAACATTGATTAGGTGAGTTTTTTGAAAATATTCGCTCCGAAAGTTGCATAAATCGTGTCTCCCCCCCCCTTAACTTTTGAACCGTGTGACCAAAAAATATGCACTCCGGGAGTGCATTTTTGAATATATTGTAATGGTTAGGGATTTTTTTTCCAGTATAAATTTATGTGGTTAAATACAATATTCATTCATTGCGCTATCGTACACAAACATGACAATTAAAAAAAAACTTTTACGTACCATAGCTATTTACTTTTTGAAAAAACAATCATCCATCTAAGAACCTGATAGTACACTGCTGAAACTCTCGAGTCTAACCCACTTCAGTTTACCTGAAAATACACAGATAATATTATATTCATGAAGACTAACATCGATTCACCAAAATTAATACACGAACTATCGTGTCTTGTACGTACACCGACTAAAGTTGGATCGTTGCCCAGATATCATGTTTACTCCACTTTATGATATCAGGCTGTTGCACTTATGATGTTTTTATTGGACAACAGCTATATTAACTTGAAATTGGATGGAGTGGAAAATATGTATCTGTGTGTCTTTACGTAGTTATTTGTTTTAGAAATGTGGAGTACTGAATGTTTATTCTTTGATAAAATGTTCTATTTTAATCATGCTGTTTATTTTAGACGGGGTCTTGCAGTGGCGGATCTAGATTTTTCGTTTGGGAGAGGAGTGGGGACTTTAAGCCCCTTCTGTCCCTGTGTCCACTAGCTCACTATGAAGGAGACATAATAGGACTTCGTATATAAGTGTATATACGAAAAGTTTTACAACAATAATTTAACACGATTGAAGAAGATTAGAATTATTTTTAAAACACGCATCAAATTTTAAAAGGTTACCCATCATTGCTTAATATAACTGATCTACCGATATATTTATTCGCACAAATATATACCTATATGTTTACACATCTTAGTGTAAACATATATATATTTTTTTAAGATAACTAGCAATGTGGGATTGAGGCCCACATTACTGGCAATCTTGTTAACCTCTCCAGCTAAGCTCAAAGGCTTGTGTTATTAGTGGGTTCACGTCGGTAGTATAATAAGTAAGATTAGAACCCGCGACCTCACGATTGCGAGACCGATGGCTTAGCGTTTTTCCGAATTTTAACCAACAGTGCCGCAACTTGACTTAAATCAACGTTTTTCGTTTACCTCCTATTGCAATATGAAGAAACACTGCACATCCGAAATGAATTTTCAAATATCCTGCATTTCACCAAGTATATTCCGTTGTTACCATTTCATTTGGGTCAACATAAAAGCATCCGAGGATATACTGATCTCAAATTTGACCCAGTTATACGGCACGCGTTATATCTTCATTTCCCTGACACAAGTAGTAGCAGCATTGGAGGGGTTGTCACCGCCAGCCAGCTTATCCGTAGTTGTATGAATATTTTAAGGTTGGATACATTAGGTAGTTTGTTTGTGTACAGAATACTGAAAGTATAAAAAAACAACCTCCATGCGTACTTCACTCGTTGAACGCATACTTAGACATCGTTAGCGAACTTGAATCGAAGACCACATCGGTGCACTTTGTTCAGAAGGCTTGCTGAGGTTCAGCGTCCGTGTGCGATGACGCAAAAATAAAAAACGGACGCGGAATCGTACATGCGACAGAAGCATTCTCTATACAACAGCAAGGTGTGGTTAAATTTCAGCAGTAAAGGTTATAACTAAAGCACCTAATATGGTGCAGTTACAGTGTTTTTTTATCAAATTTCAGTAGCGAAAGGGGTATGACATAAGTATTATATCTCTCCTTGTTCAAAATTTAATTTGATTGGTTTGACATAGAACTTTTTATATCACACTTTTTTAGTTGATTCGTTTTAATTGCTAAATAAATGCAAGAAAAAATAACTTATAAATTTTTAGGGTACCTACTCTGATTTTGATAAAATTATGTATGTGCACAAAACTATCATGGGCACAAAACAAACCTAAAATTTGACCCATATTTCTGTTGCCCTAGTTTTTATAATATTTTTACTGATGCTCCGCTCCTATTGATCGTAGGGTGATATTATATAGTTTATGACACTTACAAATAATGTAGCATTCTATTCGTAAAATAATTTTTGAAATCGGATAAGTAAATCCAGAGATTACCCCCTACAACGTCACAAACTTTATCACTTTATAATATTATAGTATGGAAGTATATATAGTTTAGATATAGATTAGAGTTGTCTTGTGTTCTTTGCAGTATCGTGCTCACAGAGTCACTTAATATCCAATACATAGTTATTCATTGATAGTAACTAATAAGTGATGATTACATTTCCCATCATAGCATGAACAGGCTTTAGACGGTTAGAATGACTAATTAATAAATTTTTGACTGGTTAATTCCATAATTGTAAAATATAGCATGGTCCAAGAAGTATCCCATTAGAATGTGTAACTGAGTCTGAGCCAACTAATTTCAGTTTTGCACTATACGTAGAATAACATAGTATATATGCTACGCTGGCGGTAAGATGAATAAATAATTGAAGTTTAAGCTTTGCTTTGTCAAGCTTAAAAACTTTACTAAGCTCCTTCAGCTAAGTTAATATCATGTAACACAACATTGTATATGTTTGATTTTATGCTTAGTTTAGTTCGTGCCTTCGCCAGTGTGTTAGACTCGCGTATGCTCGCTGAAATATTCTTACCTAATGCACACTTACGTACCCTTCGGTTCCAAGCTCCTAATAATTACTTCTACTGATAGGAGCACCAGAACACTCATTCACGACTTGATCAAGGAGTAAGTAACTACTCACTATCCAATTAATCAGTAGCTTACTGATTTTACCTGCCTTGAAGTTTACGATTTTTAATAAGATAGGGGCCAACGAAACCAGCGGCATATCCAGCTAATAAGTGATTACTACTACTTAAGGATATCTACAACTTCATTGCCATTTTATACACTTTTGAAGACTATTAATTTTACTTTTAATTTATGAGATTAAGAGATAGCTGTCTTTGTCAAAACAAATTCACACATATTCCATCGTCTTTCCGATAGTCAGTCGCAGTCATAGAGATAAAACAGACTATATATGGTTAGAGCCAATACAACACTAATGCATAAAATTGTTCTATGTTTAGCTCCCTCAATATATAATAAAATACCGAAACATTTATAGAATCTAAACCCAAAACAATTTAATTGAACTAAAGAAAGAACTTTTTGCTAAATGTTTTTATGAGTAGGGTAGACTGGGTACGGTTGTGCCAGGGTACGGTAGTGACAGTCGTTATAACCGCGAATCTATACGGAATTCGGGAAAGAGTGTAAGGGAAAAAAGAAGCGCAATGTATGTTTACACATGTTGCCCCATATTGCATTAGCCGGTGCGCGACGTAAGCAAAAGCAGGAGGCCACATTGCTTTTTAACAGCCAAAAGTAAGTTTTCTTGGTCGGATTTTTTTAATATTTACTTCTATTGATATACAGATATGCTATGGCAAATATTTTTTTGTTCTAAATTGAATATTAGTAGTTAATTACAAATGATTACTTTTTATGTAGATAATTTAGGTTAGTCGTGGTGTTTTATTGTTTTCAGACATACTGCGTTGGGTACGGTTGTGACAAATGTATTGGGTACGGTTGTGACGTATATTTTCTTATGGTTTTGCATTTAGATACCCAGATAACACTTGCGGAAGACTGAAAGAGCACGGTCTGATATTTGTCAATACAAGGATGCTTATGACGAAGTAATGATTTTATGATTTTAAAGAAGATGGTTATAATAACAGATTATGTTGCGGTGCCTTATTAATTATAAGAGTAGACTTAATTTAATTTGATATATAAATGTAAACTTTATATGGAACAAAAGAGTTTTGTGAAATGTTAAATATTTTTAACAATAAAAATCATTATAAACAATTTCTGTACATGTTTATATACCTGTCACTACTGACCCCAACCACTGTCACAACCGTCCTTGGGGTGGGGTCGGTTGTGACATTTTTTTTTTTTTTTTTAATTTGATGCTATAACTAATACAGCGTATTTTGAGACAAAATGTCAGTATTTTTATGTGGACAAATGTACAAGCTACGATTTAAGTAATTTTTGTCTCACCTAACTAATAAATTAACAAAATTATTGCCAGTCAAACCTAAATTGTCACAACCGTACCCAGTCTACCCTACCTACGTAACATACTATTATGAAGTTTTGTTTTTATTAATGTTATATTTTATTTCGTTTTGCGAGATTTTAACATTTTTGTTTATTTTACATTCTTATGTTTGCCTCGTATTTTTTTAGACTAGTAACTAATAGTAGATAAAGAAAAAAGAGTGGTCACAAGCGGACAATTGAAACGATGTCACGACTCCACTTTCCAGGTTGATGAGACCTCAAGCATACATTTATAATATTAGTTTAGATTTAAACTAATATTATAAATGTAAAAGTAACCGTCTGATAAGTTTTCACGCTTATTTTACCGATTTGGATAAAATTTGTGATGGATATAGTTTGAGTCCCGAGAAAGGACATAGGATAGTTTTCGTTGCGATAACTGACAACTAAGCGGGCGGCGCCGCAGGTGATAGCTAGTCTAAAGATACATAAAGAAAATCACGTTTTTCCCCGTATTTTAAGCGTCTTCCAAGCTGTTGGAAACAAACGTACAAACCAAGGTGACATTGCAGGTTTCCAACAGTGTAGACGGCTGTTGCAAACCAAATACCAAATAATTTAGTTTACAACAGTCGCCTACTAGTCTAGTCAACAAGTGCCTTTCTGGTCAACTTTTTTCAGCAGTCTCCGAAAATTATGATTGAGGTGTCATTCGATTCCGAATGACATCTAGATGATTTTTGAAAAAAAATATCGCGATTTTTTAATAAGTCATCCTTTTTTCAAATTTGAAGAATCTTTATTAGTTTTTGAGATATTTGCAAAAAACTAAACCCCCTTTTTTTTTAGTTAATTGTTAATAACTTTTCCAATTTTTGCAAGCGGAACTTCATTTTTTCATAAATCATCTAGATGCCATTCCGAATCGAATGATACCTCAATCATAATTTTCGGAGACTGCTGAAAAAAGTTGACCAAAAAGGCACTTGTTGACTAGACTATACACTGTTGGAACCAGCAAGGTCACCTTGGCGGGAAGGCTTGTTTCCAACCGTCTAGAAGAAGCTTTATACACACTGATTTGTAAATAAAGCTTCTTCTAGACGGTTACACTGATTTGTAATATAGGATACTAGTGACCCTGGGCATGCTTCGGTGTGCCTTTTTTTGGCCAGCAACATTCGCGGTCGTCCCAAGAACATCTTGCCAAAGTTTCATCACAAACTAATCAATGGTTTCAAAACGCATAGAGGACATACAAACAGACAAACATATAATTTTATATAAATAGATAGCAAGTCGTAGGTGATTAAGGGTTAACACGTAATTTTTTTTTTCAACACTTATGCTTAGCCATGAGCACACCGATATGTACCGAGTATTTTAGTATGATGGCACACCGAAGTGATTAGTCGGTTTCCGAACGAACCTTTGATAGGTGACATAACACCGCTCGCTGGGAAGGGCGCCATATTGTATTAATCGGTTGACGCCTGCGCTTGCGCCTCACGCGATTTAGTGAAGTGCAAATACAGGTGTCGGCACTCACAGGAAGGCACGGGGAGTGGGCTCCTTCCACCCTTTTTGGGTCCACATTTATATGTCTTCAATCTAAGCACGATCGTGTATGATAATGAGTTGTGATCTCGGTTAGAATGTGTCTATTGTGTTCTTTGTGTATTTCGTTAGAATACCGAACTCCGGTCTCTTTTCCCTACTACCCACATATTATGGCCGATGAATCGGGGGGTGATAACATGCCGCCTTAAGTGTGTGCTTCTCTAAGTTTAAGAACATATGTTTCAAGACCTGGCAGAACCACTTTGATAGAATATCGTTGGAAAAGGGGATATGGTACAAGGCCATACAGTGTGAGCTTCCACGTGCGACCTGGTTTGATGATAGCAAGTTAGGTAAAGCCTATGTTAAGCTAGCATTAAGACTTCGATCTGGGCACTATCCATCCGCAAAGTTTTCATTTCTCATGTGAAATGTGTGATTGTGACGTGTGTAATAAACTGAGGATGTGCAACATTTGCTGATGAATTGTGTTAAGAACGAAAGGGAAAGGGAATCATTGATGACACAATTTAGTTTAAATAGACTTAATGTGGGGTTAATATTAACTATTTTGGCACAACCAAATCCGAAATTGCAAAAAAGATGAGTAGTTTTCCATTAGTGATATATCAGTGATTCGCTTTCCTTTGCTTAGGTTTAGTAGTAGGTTACAATTAGGATAAAGTACGATGGAGTTGACTTGCTATGTGGACAAAAATCCTTACCAAATAAAGAATAAAAAATAAATTAAAAAAGTGTGTGCTTTTAAGTATATTACAAATCAAATACAATAATTGCATTTTTGAAAGATAGAAAAATTTGAATCCAGACTCAGGAATCGAACCCGAGACTTCCGTAGCGAAGCAATAACAAAAGCCGTGATAGTTCTTTAACTACCGACTAGATGTCGCTACGGGGGCCTAACCCGTAAGCATTAAGAGATAGAAGAATTTGATATCTAGTAACATGTCCAGATAGGTGGTTCGCTTCTGGCCCCGGTTTGGCTACGGAAGTCTCGGGTTCGATTCCTGAGTCTGGATTCAAATTTTTTTATCTTTCAAAAATGCAATTATTGTATTTGTAAAGTCTTTGGCAAGAAATGCCTATAAAAATTACTTCATTACAAATCAACTTGTATAGTTGTTACGGGAAAGTTTTAGTGTGAGAGCTGAGCTACAGTTTCTGAGTAGGAATGAAATTCACGATCTCTCACTTTATAGTCAGGATTTCTTACCTTCTAAGTATACCTTTCATACACATACCTACATTTTTCAAGCGTTAGGTACCTCGGAAAATATTCTAGACACGAAATAGTTTTTCATCAGTATAGAAGCGAGTGTCTTTCATACAATACACAAATTTATTCATCCATAAATTCGTTTCATCCCATATTCCAAGGTATAGGATATCGTAAAGTGTTGACGTTGTGTTGCCTTGTAGTAGAACGTAGATAGTTTGTGGAAATTCAATATGGTGTGATGGGGAATTCGATGGTTTGATGGTAAACGTTGTTATCCGACCTCTTGTTTGAAGCTGTGAAAGAGAATTGTGTTGTGGAGTTAAATAGGCTATAAATATCTTGAAGCAAAGTTATATATATATATATATATTATATTCCTTTACCACCTACCTTTACTTTTGTCTTCTACTACATAAGTTGTTTAGTTACAGAACACATTTTGTTATTTTTATTTTATTTGAGTAAAGTAGTATAAATAGAAAAAAACAATAACGGCGTAAACCATGTAGTAGTTTTACGTACGCGTGGGATTATGAAAGAGCGACGCGACGTAACATTGAAACCGATGTTTCATTTTTTTTTTGAGGTTGCATGTAAATATGGATAATTGCTTATATTATGCATAAAGTATTAAAATACTTTTGATGAAACTTTAAAGTAACAAACCTTATTAATAACAGTATAAAATAAATTTATATTCAAGCGAGTACTTATAATTAGCTTCTTCCTACTTTGTTTCTTAGCTGTAACGACTTTAGTTAGTTAGTTTTACCTGGGCGAACAAGAAAACCGCACTTAGCCTCCTAATTGGGCCATTGTGCGTGTTCTACTTATCCTTTCTGTCTTTCCAGTTAACCGATGCACTCCCAAAACGCCAGCAGCTTGCCCAAGTTGCTGCAAGCTTCCTGAAGGAATGTTTGTTGATGCCAGGAGTAGGGTATAATTGGGGGTTCTGGATCACTTCCTCGCTTCGCTCGGCGCGTGATCCAGAACCCCCAATTCTCCACACATAGAACATGATCCAGAACCCCCAATTTTCTACACATGCAATATGATCCAGAACCCCCAATTTTCTACACATGCAATATGATCCAGAACCCCCAATTTTCTACACATACGCGAGCGATTAATAACTACAATGTGTGATGCATTTATCGACGCGAGTCTGAGAAACTAATCAACCGTTTGATTTGGAGCTGAACTCTAAATAATATAATTATGTATGCGTATGTATGACTGCCTCTGTGGCGCAGTGGGAGTGTGTCCGACTGCTGCGCAAGAGGTTGTAGGTTCGATTCCCACACAGGACGCCACTGTGTGTGATCCACAAATTGTTGTTCTGAGTCTGGGTGTTCTTTGTGTCCGTGACATGTATGTTTGTAAAGTCCCCGCGACACGGGGCTTGCACCATACTGCGGGAGTAGTCTTTAAAAAAAAATGTACATTCTAGTTCAAACACTTTTTATTTTATTTATTTATTAAGATTAATAAAAAAAAAAAAAACATGATTTACATGAATACCTACTTAAAACTAATACATGCCCAAAAATAAAAACAATGTAACAATTACTTATAGGTAAACACCGCTTATTAAAATGCTATTAACATTTTAAACAATGAAATTTCTTATCGCACACAATCATCTACTAATCAATAAATAATCTCTCCCTTTAATTTGACATATCGATCGGGTACCCAGCTGGTGCAGTGGATAAGCCATTGGCTACTGCTATCGGGTCGCGGGTTTGATTACCACGCGAGCAAATATTTGTATGACATACAGATATACGTTTCGGTTTGGGTGTGACATGAAACTAGGAAAAAAATATTGGACTTGGTTACATTTTTCAATAGAAACATACTTAATTTGGTTTTAAAGTTACCCAGTGATAGATAGGTATCGATCTTATTGTTCTGAGAGAGTACATACCAATTCCTTTTTAGAAAATCGTCTCAGGTATACGCGACGGAGCGGCGCCATCGCCGAATAAGGAAAGTAAGCATGTGGTCATATTGAGTAAGTAACAATCAATTAATTTTAGATCTTATTTGCTGATAACATAGAACTCATTTTTTAGCACACATATCAAAATCGCTTTCTCACTTAGCTAGCGATTTGTCACTAAAACCACTGCTTAAAAATGTGATCTACAAATAAGACTGCATGGCATAATTTCATTTTAATTAGCACACATCTCCTGCACTTGCAGCTTGTCTTTGACAATAATATTTTACAATATATTGTGAACAAGAGAACAGGAAGTATGTACGTACAACTCTACAATCACTATTTATATCGAATAATCTAATAGTAAGTTGAATTTGTGAGTGAAATTTATTTATGGTGTTCTTAATTTTAGGTCGACCAATCCCTTCGATTCTGACTGCGAAATACCACCATCTCAGCCATCGCCGTCGGTAGAAAAAAAGAAGATAAGGAAAAAGGTTGTCGGAAAAACAAATAAAAATTCTGTGAAAAAAATTGCTCCGGCGGTGGTCAAATCTAGCTTTTTTGGGTCCGACTCGGAGACAGAAGTTGATTTGCCAGCGCCAACGAAATCGCTCAAAAAAAGGAAGCTGTCGGATTCAGAGGTATGCTGAAGTTTTTTTATTTGTAAATACGGAGTCCTTTTATTTTCCATTATTTTAGCATATTAGTTAGACTTTGATGTTCTAAATACGATTCCCGAGGGGTTAGGTAAAATTTATGGTTCAGTATATTTTTTTCAGAATCTGTCATGCTTTCCTTTTAAATTATTTACCTGACTACGGCGAAGCCAAAAGGAAGGGTAATGATTTTGGCAGTCTATGTATGTATGTTTGTATGTTCCACCACAGCGCCTAAACTACTCAACGGATTTTAATAAATGAGGTGTCAATGAATTCGTAAGAATAGCCCGGGTGACATAGGCTATATAAATTTTATCCGTAGTCCCGACTACGGATAAAATTTTTAGTTTTTTAAACTTATTCTTGTTTCTAATGATAATCATTTTTAAATTTCAGAACGAGCAAGAACTTGGTGGTGAACCCATTCGAGCGGCTGCGTTGCGGAGCTTCTTATCAAGACGTAGTGGTTCCGGTTATACACTTCAGCGGGACCCCACCCGGCAGGGCAACTACTACGTGGAACTGCGTGTTTACAACGCTCGAGAAGCGGAGGTGCTCAGCAATGACCGCTGGAAACGAGCACTAGTTACCTACAAATCGGCTGTTGACGACAGCAGTCCGGTGTGGAAAGCAGTCACAAAACTTGTGACTGTTGCGAAAGAAGATTATCGGAAGATACAACCGATACTCTATCAGTCAAACGTATTTTAAAATTAGGTAAGTGTCCTACTAGTACCTATTTAAAGGACCCATAATATTGTACCTACATATTTAAAAACCATTTAAAATACCTACTTATGATATACCTATATTTTTCAATGTTTTCCTTTTTTGTTCTTTTGAATAATATTAATAATTATATTAAACTTGTTTGAAAAGCATGTTCTATATTGTTGAATTTAAGTAAGTAAGTACCTATGCATAAAGTCTATAATTGATATTTTTTAATGTTTATTTCCTCAGATAATTGTAATGAAATAATATTGCATGAGTACTTACTCATATAATATTTATAATGATTATTTGTATGATTTTCTTTCAGTAAACCAAAAAACTAAAAACAAAAACCAAAAGCCAAAATCCAAAAGCCAATAAACTCGAATTAATGAATGTCAAATTTTAAAATTCATGACCATTTAATATGATCTTGAATCTTATTTTTTTAAGAACTTAATAAATCCAGATCAGTAATTGTGACCTTGAACTTTTAATCTTGAAGTAATCAAAAATTATGACCTTTAAGTACTAAATTAAAACTTATATATCAACTATAGCTCAAAATAAATATTTTATATTTTGTCTAATTGAATTTACGATTAAATTTATGAATTAGGTACTGCTTTACTTTTTGTATTTAACATAACCAAACAAACATGAAATTTTGCCCAGATTGTAAAGTTTATGTTCAAAAATATTCATCACATAAGAAAAGTAATATACATAAATCAAACTGTTTGTTGAGTACTGAATTTGATAATGTGCAAATAATAGCTACAGCTTTTAAAAATAGAATTGCTAGTTACAGATTTAATCCTATGAATACAGATAACATATCACCAGAGATATTTTTATCAGATATTTCTAGCATGGTTTACAAGATTATTGAGACATTGCGAATAAAACACCGAGCGATTAAAATACAATTTGAGCTTTTTGTATTGTACAAGTTACCTAAAAATGAAGAATTGTCTTTGAAATCTTTTAATACAAAGTATTATGTGATAATACAAAATACTAATATAAAATTATTTTTTGAAGAATGTGTGCAAAAATTGCTGTATAAATGCACCGAATTTGAAATGTCAGAATCTGGCTGGGCTATAGAGTCGATTAATCATTTGGAAATGAATATAGTTAAGTATAATCCCTTAAAAGCTGGCAGTTACATATCTTTACCCCTAAAAATTCTTAAAACAAAATCATGTCTTAACATTTGCAATAAAGATAGACATTGCTTTCTCTGGTGTATTGTAGCACATATGTATCCAGCACGGCATAACAGTAATAGAGTTTCATCATATCCACATTACTTAAATTTATTAAATATAAATGGTATATCTTTCCCACCAACATTTGATGACATAAAACAATTCGAAAAAAAAAATCCGACTATAAGTGTAAATGTTTATGGTTTAGAAAAAAATAACACTATTACTGGGCCATTATACAAAACTTTACAACGGAAACTGACCCACGTAAATTTATTACTAATTGAAAGAGGAGACAAAAGTCATTTCTGTTTAATAAAAAATTTCGCGCGACTAGTGCATGATCAACTAACAAAACACAAATCTAAAATTCACTTATGTGATGAATGTTTTATATATTTTGATTCAGAGACAAAACTAAATAATCATAATTGCGCACGAATACAAACACTGCTCCCAGAAGAGAATAGCAAGCTTCGATTTTCTAATTATATAAGAACTCAAAGAATTCCTATTGTTATTTATGGAGACTTTGAAAGCTTACTTCGAGAATATTCAGATAAAAATAAAAGTCAGTATGTCGAAAACATACAAATTCATGAAGCAACTTGTTTCGCCTATTATATATGCTGTGAGAGTAATCCAGAGCTTAATAATTTAGTATCTTATCGAGGTCCAAATTGTTCAAAAAAGTTTGTAGATTCTATTGCTAAGGATTTAGAAACTTTATATGACATTTTATCTTTGCCTAGAGACATGATTCCACTGAATGATGAAGAGCTTCTTTCATTTAAGACTGCTACAGTATGTCATATTTGTAAAGAAAATTTTTCTAATAATGACTGTATTGTTCATGACCATGATCATTTCACAGGTAAATATCGGGGTCCAGCTCATAATTCATGCAATTTAAATAATAAGTCTGTAAAATTTATTCCCATAATATTTCATAATCTTTCAGGATATGACTGTCATTTATTTATAAAAGAACTTTCAAGTGTTTCCGGTCGAATCAATTTAATTCCAAAGACTAAGGAAAAATATATTTCTTTTACCAAATTTTTTCCATTTAATTCTCAGAAAGTAGTCCAATTAAAATTTATAGATTCTTTTAATTTCTTAAGTTCGAGTTTAGACAACTTAGTAAAGACATTGGACTCCAATGATTTAAAGCATTTACGATCATTTTTCATTGATAAAAAATTATTTCAATTATGCCTTAGGAAAGGCGTGTATTGCTATGACTATATAGACTCCTGGGAACGATATGCAGAAACTCAGTTACCAGATCGCTCAAATTTTTATAATAAACTCACATCCGATACAGTGTCTACTGACGATTACAATCACGCTTTAAAGATGTGGGCTATATTTGGTATTAAGAATTTAGGCGAATATACTGATTTATATTTGAAATGTGATGTCTTACTATTGTGCGATGTATTTGAGAAATTCCGATCTATGAGTTTATGTCACTATGAGCTTGACCCTTGTCATTACGTTTCATCACCATCATTAAGCTGGGACGCCATGCTCTTGTTAACTAAAGTAGAATTAGATTTAATATCTGATATAGAAATATATCAAATGCTAGAAAAGGGTATTAGAGGAGGTCTTGCCCAATGTTCGCTGCGATATGCAAAGGCTAATAATAAATATTTGCCAGACTATAACGAAAAAGAACCCGATACATTTTTAGTTTACTTAGATTGTGTCAATTTGTATGGGTATGCTATGACACAAAGACTTCCCACAGGAAATTTTAGGTTTTTAACAAAATCTGAAATAGCTTTATTTGAAATTGCATCTGTTACTGCTGATAGTGATGAAGGGTACATACTTGAAGTTGATATTCATTATCCGCCTGATATACATGACGAACATTCTGATTTGCCATTTGCACCAGAAAAAATGCCCGTTCCTGTTCCATGTGATGACAAAAACACAAAACTAATTGCTAATCTGTATGATAAATATAGATATGTCATTCACTATGTTCATTTACAAGAATGTTTAAAGAATGGTCTTATATTATTAAATATTCATAAAATTCTAGCATTTACTCAAAAAAATATCTTAGAACCATACATAAATCTTAATACAATACTTAGACAAAAAGCTAACTCAGTATTCGAAAGAGATTTTTTCAAGAAGCAAAATAATTCAATATTTGGTAAAACAATTGAAAACAAAAGGAAACAAGTAGATGTTAAATTAGTTAATGTGTGGAAAGATAACTTTAATAAGACCAATAAAATAAAAGGGGCAGAAAAATATGTGAGCGCCCCTAATTTTAAAAATATGGCTATTATTTCAGAGAACCTTGTTGCTATTCAATTAGAGCCTGCTAAAGTAGTTTTAGATCGACCAATATATATTGGTTTTACGATACTGGAGTTAGCAAAGTGTCATTTATATCAATTTCACTATTCTGTTATGAAGAAAATATACAAAAATGACATAAGCCTTTGTTATACTGATACTGATAGTCTCTTGTATTTAATACAAACTGATGATTTTTATAAAGACATGAAACAAAATATAAAATATTTTGATACAAGCAACTTTGAAGACAATAATATTTATGGTATTCCAAAAGTGAATAAACAAATACCTGGCTATTTTAAAGATGAGATGGGTGGTGATATCATTACAGAGTTTATTGGTTTGAGGGCTAAATTATACTGTTTAAATAGTTTAAATAATACAATTAAAAAAGCTAAAGGAGTTAAAAAACCTATTTCTAATAGGCTCACAATTGAAAAATATAAAAATACTTTGAATAATGATATAAATTTCAGAGATACTATGTATGTCATTCGATCCAAAAATCACAAGTTGTATACACAGAAAATTAATAAATTAGTACTCAACGGAAATGATGACAAACGTCAAATTAAAAGAAATATAATTTATACTGTACCTTGGGGTCATTATCGTACTATGTTTTAAGCTATAATTGTGACTGTATTTACTATCTTTTCTGTTTATAATGTTACAGTAATTTAAAGCTAAAATTGTGAATCTACCTAATTTTAGAATCTACCATTGTTTATGTTAAAATAATTTAAAGTTATAATTGTGACTATGTATCTACATACCTACCTAATTTTAGTATCTACCATGTATTTACTTTATGTTTATAATGTTACAATAATTTAGAGCTATAATTGTGACTATGTATCTACCCATGTATTTACTTTGTTTAATGCATAAATAAAAAAATCTTATGAATCATAATGTTTCTTGTTTCATTTTTGTATTTGTGTAATAAATATAATTTGCCTAAGTACCTATAACCTGAGTCTGAGTTCAATTCTCAGCTCAAATACATGTTTAATACAAATGGTTACCTTGCTGTCTTAGTCCATTAGTGATTTATGACCGCATAGTGTGGCAACAGACCAGCTTTCACAGGATCTTGGAATGGCAGCGGTAATTTTTAACTCTCTATTAACTAGTTAACTAGTAAATTCTGTGTGGAGAACCTAAAGCATAAAGAAAATAACTAAACTTAAATAAATAGACTGGGATTTGATGTCTCAAGTACTCTAATATATTTGACTATGCAGAAGATTGTTGTGAGTAGAAGTGTAGTGGCTTTGTGAGCTTTCTTTTTATACACATTGTTTTCACAAGAATAAAGCATTGTGGTTCAGTATTTTACTGTTATATTAAAATAATATAGACACATAAGTTAAAGAAATCAGTCCCATAGCTAAATATCAGTTTTTTTTTTAGTATTGGGTTTAATTAATATAAAAATATAAGCAGGAATTATAATCTTAGTAGTTATATAATAGTAGGAGGTAGTTTAATAGTTTATGCACACTTGCCATGCTAGATTTGCTGCACATATTTCAATACAACAATGAAGACTTGGAAATGTAGTTACGGCGTTAACGTTCAAGACTGGGCAACACTGAAAACCAGTAATAAGATGGGTCGTCATGCTCATCCTATGAATGCTGAGTACCTTGCCCTATTTTGTAGGCACATCGTACAACTTTCGTATTTTTCTTTGTGTTTTTATTTGGTTGGCATAGTAAAATAGAGATTTTGCGACATATTTTTGTTTTAAAGTGACAGTGACAAATGACATGTCACATGTTAAGTCACCTAGCGCTACGTCATGAAAATGTTTGTCAATGCGGAATTGCGGACTCTGACCTCCAGCCTTTTGCGCCTATACTTTATCTAAATATTTTTGTTTGTAGTTAATTAGTAATTTCGAAAAGGATAATTTATTTAATATTCCAAAAGCTAATTAAAATACCTGATTATTTAAAAGATAAATTAGGTGGTGAAATTATAACGGAATTTGTAGGTTTAGGCACAAAATTATACAACAACATTTTGAGTAAAACAAATGTTTTGGTTAATATTAAATTTATTGTAAAAAACAAAATACTTGTAAGCTTCTTGTATTTAAGTTTGCTTGTAAGATGTACAGTAAAATATTATATTGTTAGTGTAAAAATATTTTTATTTACAACATGTGTCACTGACCTAATAACAAGCATAAAACTCGAGATTTCCGTATGCCATACCGGGGTCGGAATCGAACCATCTAACCGGGATTATGTATATAATAAAATTGTTAGTTAGGTTAATAATTTTTTATTTTTTACTATGTACTTACAATATATTTACTGGGTTGAGTATTCATTATAATAAAGGTATTATATAATCTTATATATTTTAAAAATTTATTGTTCCAATATGAAATAAACAGATTTTTTTAAAATAATATAATTTATCATGACAATAATAATAAGTAGATTACAGTATTTAATAAAAGATTACACATTATGTCTGCTTAACTTTTTGACTATTTTACTAACTAAATGTTCAGTCTCATTCATGACGTCATCGTAATCACTAGTCACTAAATATTGCACACTCACACCCGCGCTGTCAGGATCAAGGTTTATTTTATCCATATTACTATTGTCCAAATTATGTATGTATATTTGTATTAAATTACGAACTTGACCCGGCTCCTTACGCATAACAAAAGAGGTATTTTTAAAACATTTTGATTTAATTTTTTTCTTCTTTATTGCTTCTTGTTCCTCTGCTTTTTGTTTTTTATATTCTTCGCGAGATTTGGCTGCTACTTCTGCATACCAGCTTTCTCTATCCTGAGCATAATAAAAAGGATTGGTGATTGGGTCCGCATCTCCTATTAAATTCTGAAAAAAAAAAAAAAAAAACAGTCATTCAATAAATAAATAACACAAGTAATATGAAAAATGGATTTAAGTAAGTTAAGATAAACGCAATATTTAATTACCTCACGTAAATTATCTGCGATATCTATAGAGGGGCTGTAGGACGGTGCCAGAGACATGATTCTGTAAATAAATTAATATTAATTATTAAACACTTATTGAAAGTAAAAAAAAAATGCATGGCATTAAAATAAAATAGAAAAAAAAAAAAACAAAACTTACCAGGCAATTGTAGTTTAATTGACAAACAAGAGGTCCAGCTTATGGCAAATACTGCAATGAAATGAAGCGACTACCTACCTAACTTAGATGTGGATTATTTTAAACAGTGGCATTTGATATTGAGTAATGCGAGAATGCAATATTTTCATTAATGATTTCAATAATTAAACGAACCTGTCTTAACCTGTAGAAACGCGATAAATGAATATTCTTTGTCATGTCATGTTTCATATAATATTTTTGCTGACGATTTCAATAATGAAATAAATCTGTCTAAACCTGTAGAAACGCGTTAGTTGAATAGTCATGTCTAATATGATATTATTATTTATATGCATATTGTGCACATGCTTAATTTGATTTAATATGTTTATTACGAGTAATTACATACTTACTTATGTTAATAAAACTTATCTAAACATGTAGGTACAGAAATAGTAACAAAATGTCATGTTATGTTTTACATAATTTCCCCTTTTTAGTATAAAAAGTGAACACAAAAACGTATGTTAGCCATTCAACATAATCATTGACAAGATGAAGTTGGTTAAGCAACCCATATCTCTGAAAGTTAGCGGTATACAATTTAATGAACCTTCTCGCCAAATCAGACATAGTGCTTTATTACCAAATACAATTCGTTGTATAATATGTGGTCCGTCGAACTGTGGTAAAACAAACGTTATGATCAGCTTACTGTTACATAAAAATGGATTGAAATTTAAAAATCTTTATCTTTACTCCAAAACTTCTTTTCAGCCAAAATATCGATTCTTGAGCGAGGTATTAAAAAGAGTTCCTCAGATTAACTTCTATGAATTAAAAGATGATAAAGATGTTATAGCTCCGAGTGAAGCTTTGACTAACTCTGTATTTATTTTTGATGATGTTGCATGTGAAAATCAAGTTAATATCCGTAATTATTTTTGTATGGGCAGACATAAACAAATAGATTGTTTTTATTTATCTCAAACCTATTCTAAAATTCCGAAACAATTGTTACGTGACAATGTTAATTTTCTTATATTATTTAAACAAGATGATACGAATTTAAAACATGTTTACGATGAACATGTCGGCTCCGATCTACAATGGAAACAGTTTAAAGATATCTGTAAAACCATTTGGAGTAACCCATATAATTTCGTACTTATTAATAAAGAATCGCCCGTAAATAATGGAAGGTACAGACAGAATTTTGATACATTTTTGAAATTTGACTGAATTTATATATAATAAATAACATGAATAACAAATTCAGTATTAGATCTTCATTCCCTGAACACAGTTGTTTTAATATAAATATGGAGAAAAATATTAAAATTGAATTAATGAAGTCTGTGAACTCAATAAAGAACAAAATAAAACAAATGAAGAACCAGGAACACTCGATGAATTTATCACTCGATAAAGTCCTAAAACCTGTAACAGATCCCCTTAAGTCTTTAGTTGACGCGAATTTACCTGCGGAAAAAAATAAAAATGTAGAAAATAAAACACTACTTAATTTGGAAGGCATTGAGTCCGATGATATAAATACTAGTTCATCGAGTAAATTTGAAGAATGTTACAGTCCAGATCTGGATTCTACTCAATTCATTGAAAGCCCTAAAAAGGAATCGCTAGATGAAATATCATTAGAGGGAGAAGATATCTGTGGTATATATGATGACCTTAATATACCGTTTGGAATTAGAAGTAAAAACAAGACTTACATGATGGGTAACTCAGTAGTATCATTTTCTAGTTTGAATAATGATAAGAACGTTTTAGTTAAAATCGATGACAAAGTTTACAACTTTACATTAGGTTTGAAAGAACTTTTATTTAAAAGAAAGCCTGATTTAAAATTAATATCAAATGAAGATAAGCGGATCTACAAAGATATGCTACATTATACAAATGCTCATAGAAGAAATTTTAGCCCCAGAGGTCAGATAAAGTCAAGTAAAGGTAAAAAATATCGGGAAATAATTAAACCCTTGTTTTCGGAAACGTCTGACAGTAAACCTAAATCAAAACTTGGAGGAAACTTACCAAAACTAAAAAAATTTAAAAACAACACTGATTTAGTATACTGGGATGATCCCAATGAATTGATTGAGAGATTAAAATTATTAATGGCTTCAAGAGACGCTGGCAATACAAATCATGATAATGAAATATTATCTATCATTGAAGAACTAAAAGAAGCTAATATAATAAAGGAATAAATAGGAACAGCAATAGACATTTAATTCAGTTTAACATACTTAACAATCACGATCATTACCAAAATTTGTTATTAAATCAATCTGAGCTAAAAGACAAAAATATAAATTTGAACGAAAAATCATCATGATCAAAGCCGATGTGGTAAATGAGCTTCATAAAAATGCCAGGATAAATTTTCCTCGACGAAAAGTTATTATGAAAGATATAGACGATCTATGGCAGGCGGACTTAATTGATATGCAATCTATTTCTAAAGAAAATAAAAGCTTTAGATTTATCCTCGCTGTTATTGACACATTTTCTAAATATGCTTGGACCTTTCCTCTCAAAAGTAAAAACAAAGAGATTGTATGTAATACTTTTAAGATATTATTGGATAGAGGCCGTGTCCCTAAAAATATTCAAACTGATAATGGGACAGAGTTTTATAATAATAGATTTCAAAATCTAATGCAATCTTATAATATTAATCATTACTCAACATTCTCATCAAAAAAAGCTTCAATAGTCGAGCGATTTATTAGGACATTGAAATCTAAATTGTACAAAGAATTCAGTTTGAAAGGCAATTATAATTGGATAAATAATACCCTCAATAATGTTATTCATAAATACAATCACACATACCATAGAACGATTGATGAAATCCCTGCGAATGTGAATAATATAAATAAAAAACGTATATTAGAACGTTATGCAAGTTTAGTAAAAAAAGTTAGTGTAAAAGTAAGATATAAAGTGGGTGATTATGTACGTATCAGTAAGTACAAAGGAACATTTGAAAAAGGATATACACCTAACTGGTCAACAGAAATATTTAAAATTCGAGAAATACGTAATACAATTCCTATCACCTATTTAATTGAAGATACTATTAGAGGTCAGCCTATTTTAGGAGCATTTTATGTGCAAGAACTTCAAAAGACTAAACATCCTAATGTGTATCTAGTCGAAAAAGTTCTTAAAAAGAGAGGAAACAGAGTTTTAGTAAAATGGTTAGGTTTATCTTCTGCAGAAAATAGTTGGATAGATAAGTCAAATGCGCTATAAGAAACAAATTAAATAGATTATTGCAAAATAATGTCTGATTCCATTATTTATACTTATAAACTTAGATAACTGTCAATTGTTTATTCAACGCATTATATTTATAAAGTGTTTAATTTATTTTTAAACAGTCTTATTATGGGCACTGGAGAGAGTAGTCTTCTCAATTGGCTTATAAACCATTTACCATTTGAATTACATTTGCCGGGATACAATTACTGTGGTCCAGGTACAAAATTAATTAGGAGACTTGCGCGTGGTGATAAAGGTATCAACAAATTAGACGAATATTGTAAAGAACACGATATTGCATATCACAAATCTTCGAACTTAAAAGATCGCCATAAGGCTGATTTGATTTTGTTTAAAATGGCGAAAAAACGTATAGTTGCAGCTGATGCAGGTACAGGAGAAAAAATTGCAGCGCGTCTAGTGAGCAATATTATGACAAGCAAAATTAAAACTGGTACTGGCCTAAAAACTTACAGCCAAAAATCTTCATGCAAAAGGACTTCTGGAAAAGGACTTAAAAATAAATTTAAAAATGTTCTTACTGTCGCGAAAAAACGAATGAAAAAATTAAAACCAAAATGCAAGAAAGGGGCAATAAAACTAGCTATGGCTGCTGCCAGAGAATTAGTTGAAGATTCTTCTATTAAACTTCCCCGCGTTATTCCTATACCAAAAACGGGTGGAGTTTTGCCTTTGATTCCTATTTTTGCTGGATTATCCGCAGCGGGAGCCATAGCAGGCGGGGCGGCTGGTATAGCTAAAACTATAAATGAATTCAAGATGGCTAAAAAGCTATATGATGAATCGAAGAGACACAATGAAAAAATGGAAGCCCTTTGTATTGGAAATGGATTACATGTTAAGCCACATAAAAATGGTCTGGGAATTTTCGTATCAAAAGAAAAAAACTAAAGTATCGGCTACCCAATCGAGCCTTGACTAATTTTGACATTGTAAAATATGGAAATAATATTCCTTATTTTAGAGGTGTCTTTATGAGAGACGAACTTCCTACACACCCTTTTAAATATGAATGTGGTATTATTAATTTAGATATTTCTAAAAACCCCGGCTCTCATTGGGTAGCCTATGCAAAATGCAAAGATTATATCGAATATTTTGATAGTTATGGAAATCTTAAGCCTCCAAAAGAATTAATAAAATATTTAGGCTCTAAAATTCACTACAATTATGAAAATGTACAAGGCAATCATCCTTTCCATTGCGGACATCTTTGTTTAAACTTTTTAAGATTTTTTTGGATTAATCATGGAATAAAATAAACAGAATTTAAGAAAAGAGTTCAGTATGCAAGTATGTCTACTACAGTAACTATCTCCGGCAATAAATCAGAATTAGAATCATATTTTCAACCACCTCTGAGTTTATCTGGAAAATATGAGTGTGGATTATTATACTTTTCAATACTGAACTCAACATCAGGTCGTCGTTTTAGTAACAATACCTCATCTGTTATCAGAATTGAATGTGATTTGATATACGGTTCCTATACCAACGGATTACCAACTCACATTATTCACGAATTTGTGCCTAATACCGTTGTAGACGACCAATATATAGAAACGCCTCAGAACGTTATTTATTTTCCGGTAAACAAAAATACAATTTCATCTATATCTATTAAAGTTGTCGATCAGTTTGGTTACAGTATTAACTTCGTAGAACATATTCAACTGCGTCTTCATTTAAGAAAAATAAAATGATACAATATAATATAAACCCTTCAGTCAAAGTAAAACGTCTTATTTCTTCTACAACCACTAATACGCGTAGACGTAAGAAAAAAGTGAGGAAGTTGACTAAAGCAAATATAGATTTTCTTAAAGCTTTAGGTTTTAAAGTATGAATATACTACAGATTAATGATTTACCGCATTTCGATTCTTCAATCGAAAGTTATGAAGTCCATTCTTACAATCCCTACAATAACTGCTTCAGAGAAAATGACGAAATCAGAATTCCCATACACCAGCAAGATATATACGTGTTACCATCAGCCAGTTCAATTTACATCGAAGGTCAAGCAAAATTCTTCGGTAAAGATGGAAAGCCGATTGAAAAAATTGTTACATTTAGTAATAACTATATTTTGTTCTTGTTTCAAGACATCAGGTACGAAATGAATGGTATAGAAATAGATCGTATAAAAAATTCCGGCATAACGTCCACAATAAAATCTTATATCTCATTAAATGAAGCAGAAAATAAAGTGGCTGCCTTATGGGGCTGGAATTCAAACGGTATTAAAAATGATGGCCATTTTAGTGCTGTAATACCTTTAAATAAGATTTTAGGGTTTGCGGAAGACTATAAAAAAATTGTAATAAACTGCAAACATGAACTTATATTGAATAGAAGTAACTCCAATTTAAATAGTGTTATACTTGCTGATGATATTGCTTATTGCAAAATAGATATAGAAAGGCTTCAATGGAGAGTACCACATATAAAAGTGTCAGATCGAGAAAGACTGGCTCTTTTAAAATTACTAGAAAAGGATAAGCCTATTCAAATGGCATTTAGAAATTGGGATTTGTATGAGTACCCTTTGCTTCCTAAAACTACAAAGCATTCGTGGGCAGTTAAAACTGCGTCACAATTAGAGAAACCTAGATATGTAATTTTCTGCTTACAAACTAATAGAAAAAATAATAAACTCAATGACAGTTCGCGATTTGATCATTGTGAAGTTACAAATGTCACTCTCTTTTTGAATTCACAATATTATCCATATGAACTTTTGAGCTTAAAGTTTTCTGAGAACAAATACAGTATATTATACGAAATGTATGCCAAATTCCGTCAGTCGTATTACAACAGTCCAGCAGACCCATTGCTTAGTCTAAAGGACTTTAAAGAAAAGGCTCCTCTTTTTATATTAGATTGTTCAAGGCAAAACGATAGTCTAAAATCAGGTCCAGTCGATGTTCGATTAGAAATTGAATGTTCAACTTCAATACCAGATAATACTGCCGCATATTGTTTGATTATCAACGATCGTCTGGTGGAATATAAGCCTTTGAGTAATATAGTGCGAAGATTATCATGACTGCTATTGTAGACGTTCAAGGTTTCAAAACAGAAGCAAATGAGTTTATAATAAAAGAAATTGCTATATGGTGTGATAACAAAATACAAGTGTTCTTAATTAAGCCACCATTTCCCTATTACAACTTGACAAAATCAGAAAGACGTCAAGTAAGCTGGATCGAGCGCAACAGAAAAATACATTGGGGTGAAGGATTTATTCCTTATTCTAATTGCCTATGTTTACTTGAAGATCTGTTAAGAAATAAATGTGTTTACACTAAAGGTTTAGAAAAAGTGTCATGGTTGCAAGTTATGTCGAATAATAATAATGTTATTAATTTAGAAGATAAAAACTGTCCTAATTTGTTAAGCTTGTATGAGCAATATAAAGATTCTGAAACCGTTTACAGTTGTATATATCATGACTCAATATGTTCTTTAAAAAATGTTTTATGTTTAAAAAAATGGTGTTTCGATAATAAACTTTTTAATTAAGTGGTTTTTTTTTCTTATTTTGTTTGCTCAAAATTTCCCTGTTCCTCAACCTTAGTCTTAAAAAACTTTCGCAAGCATTTACGTACGTAATTAGCAAGATTAAAAATTTGAAATATCAGTTTTCTAAATAAAATACAAGCTTCGACTTACTTGCTGAATAACATGACATTGAGAATTGGAGATCGTGTACAGGTATTGATAGTAGAAAAGCGATTATGCGGGCTTCATATTGTAGAAATAATTAATCACGAGCAGTATAATGCAATCCTAATACCTTGCTCTAGAGATAACGGCAAATGCTCTAAAATTCGCTTTAAAGGGATTAAGCTATGGGCTCGAATAATCCAGCATCAAATCTACAACAATCTTGTAGATTTGATAGAAGAAACCTAATACATAGGAACAGGCTGTGCATAACAGCTTGAGTTGCTGCGATTAAGCTGTTCATAAACCGGTTCCTATTAAGTTGAAAAGATGAGCAGTTAAGAGAATCATCGATCATGATAGTGTGATATTGGAGCGCTCTGCATTGCATGTGTAGAAAATTGGGGGTTCTGGATCATATTGAATGTGAGGAAAATTGGGGGTTCTGGATCATATTGCATGTGTAGAAAATTGGGGGTTCTGGATCATGTTCTATGTGTGGAGAATTGGGGGTTCTGGATCACGCACCGAGCGAAGCGAGGAAGTGATCCAGAACCCCCAATTATACCCTACTGCCAGGAGTAGCTTTGTAACGGTATTATCTATCCATAAGGTTCATTTCCATGCGTCGCGGCCGATCGTGAGCCGCGCGCGGCTTACGACGAGCGGCTGACGCTCGCGGCCGATGCTTCAATATTCAGAGAGCGCACGCAACCTACGTCAGTCGTCGGCCGCGCGCGTCTGTCGCAGATCTCGGAAACGGCACCATACATTCTCATATTCTGACTATTGTCGCATCGGCCGCGCGCGTCAGCCGTTCGTCGTAAGGCGCGCGCGACTCGCGATCGGCCGCAATGCACGAAAATGAACCTTTACCATACGCACGGCTGTACTGAGTATGTATATGTAGTGTGCTCCCACGATGTGAATAAGATCCCAGCTTGGATTATCTCCAAAAACCAAGTTACTCATCTACAATCACACAACTAAACCTTCCAAAGTCTATATCAGTTTAAAATACATCCCTTATCTCAACATACGCGTAATACCAATTCCTAATCCGTAACAAGAGCAAAACATTGATCAAAATCTTCCAAAGTTTATTAGGGAGTCGTGAGAGCCAACACTATCTCTAAAACAGTTGATAAATTGTTGTTGAGCGAAATTAACGGTACAAACATTAATTATTTCTCTTGATATCTATGTTGTGTTGCGTAGCATTAATTTTCGTTGTTGTCTCTAAATGTTCGGTGGTAAAAGCATATTTGTATCGTTATCCATATTTATGTTTGCTAGTTTTGTTCGTGGATGCTATTAATTGTCTTTTGTGATCTGAAATAGATCATGCTGCGCTGGTGTCTTGTTCACACGTTGAAGAATTTACATCGCTTTCCGTACCTGCTGTGTTATTTTTGACTGGTTTTGATTCGCTGCTGCACTAGCATGAATGTGCTATAAAATGTGTAATCACATTGGTTACATTTCACTCTACATTATTACAGCTTGTACATAAGCATTAGCTTTTGTACAAGCTGTAATAATGTAGAGTTTTATCAAAATCGGTTACACAGTATTAGCCCAAAATATTAACAAACATTTATGCGTAACATACACTAATTATTACAAACTTTTCTTACAATTTTTACCCGATTGCAAGTAATTTTAACTCTTATCTGTTGTATTAAAATAACCCAGAACCGTGACTATAATCTAAGTAGCTTAGGTATATAAAATCAGCAAGAAAGGTGCAATTATTTAGAGATTATATCAGCGTGTTAATTTGAAACTAGAGAGCTTTCTTTCATCTTAATAAATCTTGATTAATCAGAGCAAAAATGTTTCACGTCTAAGCCAAAAAAGTAAGCGGATAAGTTCCAATTATCCACAAAGGAGCCATAAACCTATACAGACGGAGTTTATGTAAAAGTTACTCAAGTGTTACTGCATAATATATATTCGTATGTGAGATTGTATGTGCCATATAGGTGAGGGCTAGCAATATGCGCGGACAAATAAAACCTAGTGTTCGTCGTATTTCCGTCGTATTCCCCATTTTATGCCGCGCCAAGTTGTAAGAGATAGCATACTAAGGAAAAACAAAGAACCGAATTGTATTGGTTGCTTTGTCATACGTTCAAAATCAGTGAGTTAGCGGCGTACCGCCACCTTCAGCGTGCAACGCGCTGCGACGTCGTCGCTCTACATCGTCGCCCTTGTTGACACAATTCTGTAATTGTCTTCTTGTGTGTTGCCAGAACTTACAAACAAGTGATAAACTTGTGTATTTCTAGTTAGACTGTGGAGTAATTGTTGTTAAGTTCTGCTGTTAGCAACGTTATTCTTGGTCGATCCAGAAGTCTTTAAACAGACTTCGGACTCAGATCGGCCGAAGCAACGGAAATATGCATAAGTGAAGATTCTCGGCTGGAACCAACTTAAATTGCTAGTGGGGCGTAATACCTTAAGGACCATTGTACATCTGTGTCTTGTATGTTTAGGCATCTGCATACGTGAGAAGTTAATAGCTGCCTCCGAAAATGTTACTATGCACCTAAGCAGTTTACGTGACTGCATTCTAGGTCATGCCTATCATACATGCCTGTGTCGCAACGCTTTATTCATCATTGTTATTGCTAGCAAAAGATTTTTGTTGTATTCTATATATTCTACTTATTCCAATACTCCAATGGTATAATTTTAATAGCATACCTTTATACTAAATACACACATCAAAAGTGTCTAGGGATCAACATATATTTTTGCAATAACTTTTCTCCTGATTGATTTTTTTTTTTTATTTCTTTAAGGATTCATCAAATAAAGTGTTTTCGTTTGTCACAGTAACGATAAACCAAGTCACCTTTGCATTAATAAAGAAATTTGCCATTTTCCTAATAAAGGGATTTTTGACATTTGAACCACTAACATTAAAGTTCGAAAAAAAGACTGAAATAACAGTGTTCTTTAAAATTTTATTGGGTAACTTAAACAATTAATAATCCGTGTTTCTACCGCGAACACTAACAACACAAGAACATCGGTTTGGCATACTCAAAATGAGTTCATCCAAATCACGCTGTGGAATGGCCGCCCATGTTCGTTGCAACAACAAAAAAAGGTCTTCTTGCGACTGGATACCCTCCATATTCGGCAGAGCTCTTCTCTGTAGCATATCCCATGCATGCTCAATCGGGTTCAAGTCTGGCGACT
The DNA here is from genome assembly GCA_945859575.2 of Herminia tarsipennalis. NCBI lineage: Eukaryota > Metazoa > Arthropoda > Insecta > Lepidoptera > Erebidae > Herminia > Herminia tarsipennalis. The sequence continues at coordinate 19,875,525 of OX243845.2, read as the reverse complement.
GAGCAGGCCAGGGCAGGACATTGATGTTAGCTGCGGCGAGAGTCTGTCTTACAACTCTTGCGGTGTGCGGTCGTGCATTATCATGCATTAACTGAAATAAGGGACCGATTTGCACTTGTAGAGGAACGATGACGTCTGATACAATCGTCTCAGCATAAATTTGAGCGTTGAGGTTGCCTCTGATCCAAATCAACTCAGTTCTTCCGCCGATCCAAATACCCGCCCATACCATGATGGTTCCACCACTATAAGGATGGACTTCCTGGCAGGATTTTAATCGCTGTTGGCGTCCAGGGGTTCTCCAGTGTCGTATACGTCTTGTATCCGGTCTCATACCAAAACGAGACTCATCAGAAAAGCACACGAAACGCCATTGTTCTTCTGCCCAATTTCTGTGTTCAAGAGCCCATTGATATCGAATCCTACGATTGTGCATTGCTATAGGTGGTACCCGTAGCGGTCTTCGGGAATGAAGGTTCACTTCATGCAAGCGGTTTCTGACTGTTTGGTCGCTAATTAAGTTCCCTGAAGAGTGATGAAGCCTCACGGCTAACATCATGGCGGTTATTGTTGGACCTCTTCGAGTTAAGATTTGAATGTATCGGTCTTGTCTCCGTGTGGTGCAGCGATACAGTCCTCCATGGCGCTCAGCCACGGTACCAGTGCTTCGGTAACGTGTCCAAAGTCGACTGATAACACTCTGACTTGTATTCAGAGCTAAAGCCACAGTACGTTGCCGGGAACCAGCTTCTATCATTCCCACGGCTCTGAGCATTTCTTCCCTGCTTAAATGACGTCGCCGCTCCATAATAACGTTGGTTTTAATCAGTAGTAGGGAAACAGTAGCACTAATAATGTCTTCAATGCGTTGTATGTTTTTATAGGGAAAATATTGACAGCTGATTTTCATCTTTTACTCGAATTTGATTCACAGTTCCTGATTCAAATTATGAAATGCACCAAAAAGGATCCATATAAATTTATAAAATCATAAATTTATTACAAAGCCACATCTCAATCTCAAGAAATCCGCATAAAAATGCTTGATCCCTAGACACTTTTGATGTGTGTATATTACATGTAGAATCATGACTTTACACAAGTATATATTATTTCCCTCGCGTTATTAAAAAAGCAAATTAATTCGCAAGAAGCAACCAACTGGACTTGCTGTGACTGTTTTTTTCAATTAGCTTCTAATTATTTTATACTGTTTAACCTATTAATGAAACAATTTTTTAATATTGTTTTATATGTCAAATAGTATACTGTGAACTTATTTTTTTTACAGTTATGTTGCGTTAACGCAACAAAACTATAAAATAACAAAACTACAATTTATAACTTAAAAGTTAAAATGTTGTATGTTATGTATTCTTCATAAACTACTTTGTTGCATGCCTACATCTAAGTACCTACTTATTGTATCTGTAGGTAGAAACTTTAAGAGGCTTATGTTGTAAATACTGTAATTTTGCCTAACAGAAAACGTACAAGCTGTTTCCGATCATATCAATAAATTATGCTTCCTAAGTGAATATTTTTGCATTTTAAATATTGGTTTATATCCACACGCGTGCTTTGTATTTTAGAATGATTTGAAATATTTTCCAAGTAGCAAGTAAAGCCACAGACAGCTTCTAACTTGGACACACCCAAAACTTGGCGTGAATTGTTAGTTCAGAAATCGTAGCTAACTGAAGCAATAAGTCTGCGACCCGCGACGGCCACTCCTTTGAACACACGCCACTTGACTGCCTAATGTATGGATTGTTTTGGCGCCACTCTCTGGCAAGACCCTCGGCCTTTTACGGGTTCGATATACGAATTTGTGGAAACCGCAGATGTTGGGATTGCAGATGTGGTTTTGGTGTAGATTTTTCTGGAGCGTTGTAAATAGTTTGGTTTTCGTGGATGTATGTAAATCTAGTTTCGAATACTACTAAAGAGAAATTAGGTTTATCTCGTAATAAGTTAACTTCGTCTTTGGAGCCTATGTTGGATGTCTTTAAATTTGATTCCAACCATTGAACCGAATTTGATGGTGGATTATACCGTGTGGTAGGTACCGGCTTTACAATAGTACCACCCCATCTCTTCCCGTGGGTTTCGCCAAGGCTAAGCAGCGTCCTCTGCCTATTGCGATCGCCAACCCGCTCGCTAAGCGTGGCGATTATGGCAAATATCCCCAGGATCTATAAAAAGTTGGTTCTACTGAGGATACCCTTGTCCGATAGTGAGACTCCTTAACGGTTGATATGATTAACAGGAGATACAGTTTTTCAATACTGCAAATTAAATATTTTCACCATAACATTAAAAAAGCATATCTCTTCTTACGGTAAACAACATCCTTCAATGTTAGGTGTATTTTAAAAAATCCAAGAAATATTTTTAAGTATTTCGCAATCAAATGAATCATACCTGCTTTATGCTTTGTAAGCACTAACGCAAACGTACGTCAAACACACCTAATAGCGTGAGCCCAAAATGCAACCAATGCAATTTCCCAAACAGTTCAGTAACATTCATTACATTTCTGGCTGATCTCATTACTAATATCATTAACTAGCCTTTGGTCATCAAATTGACTATTAATAGACCATTAGTTCCATAATATTAGCTACTATTCAAAACGAGTTAGGATTTATGGATCATTATTAGCTTTCCATAAACGCTATAATCGTGTATTAAAGTTACTGCATATCCTTATGAAAATAGAATTTATTTGTAAACAACTTTTGCCATGGTTATGCCCACGTAATTTGCGATAAATAATTAATGCATGTTCCTCACACTAATTCCATACCAAATTTTATTGGTCTAGCCGTATAACACATCAGACATAGTTACAATATTTTTGAAGTGATTCCTTCTTTAGCGGCGTTGTTGCACTTATTGTGGTATGGGTAAAAAAAAATTATCTCGCGTCAGGATCGCGCGGAGCCCTGTTCGAAAATTCGTAGATCACATGACCCTGATCAAAAATTCGTAAGACGGAGGGAGAGTATTGAAAAACTGCTACAATATCATAAGAATACGAAGGTAAATTTCGCCACCATCTACAATGTTATTATATATCAGGTAGGATATCGGGCGGTCCAGAAACAGAAATCAGAACGATATTTTTTTCCCTTTTTTATTATAATTTTTGATTTTGTATTTTAGATTTATGATTTTTTTTTTTTATTATTATGTCAGTAAGATCGAAATATTCAAATTTCATCAGTATGTATTTTTTTCTGAGAGATAAACTTTTTAATTGTCATGTCGTTGTCATTATCATTTTTTAAATTGTCATGTTTGTCATGGTAGCGCATTAGATCAAAATTATATATAACCACATAAATGCAAGTATTTTTATAATAATAAAAAAAATAATCCCTGACCATTTCAAAATTTTCAAAAATGTACAACGTTTTCACTTCTGCCGGCACTCCCAGAGTGCAACCCGTGCAAATAATTTACGTAATGTCTTAAAAATACATATGATAAGGATACATTCTTTTAAAAGCATGGCTCTCCAGTCTTCTTTCCAAATCCAGTGATAGACAGGCGATGTAGTTCCAACCCCACTTTTTGAATCACGAGTCAAAACTTTATCTTATCATTGCAACTCAGAACACTCATTATACGTAACTAACAATGTTCCTTAATAACAGTGATGTGAAAATTGGGCAATAGACGCATTAAAAATAATATCAGACACTGAATTTTGACGGCACGTAATCGGTATTACTTGAAGGGTTGCCAGACCGTAATTATTAACTCCCCCAAGACCTTTGGTCTTCCTAAGTCTTGGTAAAGCTATTATAACTTAACTTTCAGCGATTAGAAGAGGTTTCCAAGGTAAAATTAACTTAAAGATTGTGAATTACAAAGATTATCTTTAAGGTTCCTTCTTTGAGGTCAGTTATTTGTTGGTTTTTGTTTTGGTTTGAACATAATTACTTTTTGAATAACTCCTTTTGTTGTTTATAAAACGCCTATCTCTGTTTTATTTGTGTAGGTGCGCAAATGTACCCATATTTTGGTGTACCGTGAACCATCTTAAGGTACCTATGTTTCTATGTCTGTGTATCTGTAACACCATAGTGTCTAAAATTCTATAAGACAATCTTAACGCATTTTGTAATATAGATATTTTGTCTGACTCAGTGGCGATCGAGCAAATCGAGATGTCTATGAGGTAAAGTAATGTTATCACTGTCTGTCCATATATGGGTGACCATTTTCAAACATGTTCAAATCCCTCTGTGCCTCGTAGAGCACGTTAAGCCAAGCCGAAGTTGGGCCTGCGAGTAATCTATCTCCGGTCGTGTCGGCTTTCCGTTCTATTGGACTAGGAGAGAAAGAGAATAGAGAGTGCACTTGTGTCTGCGCATACACTTGTGCAATATAATATCTCCTGCGCAGTTGGCTAGTCTCTAATGAGATTGGCCGCCGTAACCGAAATTGGTTTGTAGACCATTATTTTGTATGATTTATCTTTTAGGTCTTGGTCACATTTCGTTTGTTTTCAATGTTGTTCAAGTTCATCTGTGTTTAAGTTAAAAATAATAATTAAAATAAAGTGATCCATCATTAGCGGTAAGAGCACTGACCTCTTTAAAGTATGTTGGATAGGCTACCACCGGCAACAATAATACTTCCATTAAATTTTCACATTTAAACAGTAAGTTGTCAAAATCAAATCGAAATCTTTAATTGCGTAACAAGGCTAACAAAACTGCTACTTTTGACTGCCTCTGTGGCGCAGTGGGTGTGTATCCGACTGTTACGCAAGAGGTCGTGGGTTCGATTCCCATACGGGACACCACTTTGTGTAATCCACAAATTGTTGTTACGAGTCTGTGTATACTTTGTGTCCGTGACTTATATGTTTGTAAAGTTTCCCGCGACACATGGCCTAATGCGGGAGACGTCTTAAAAAAAAAACAACAACGGCCATTTTTCATTCGTGACAAAATACCGTCCTGTAAATCCTTCCATTCGGCATTTAAAATTGCTGTCTCGTTACATTCCAGCATACTAGTAGTAGGTATAGGGGTCAGTAAGAGAGAGAGAGAGCGAGAGAGAGAGAGAGAGAGAGAGAAGAGGGAGAGAAGAGAGAGTAGAAGATAATTATGACATTTCTATTTTTTTACACGTTGGCCCCAACATCGGTTCCAACGTACACACGGTACAAAATAGCATTGGCCCCAACGTTGGAATATTATTCTAGATACATATCTAGAATAACACTCGTCCTAACGTTAATGCCAATGCTATTTTATCGATGCACACGTGGAGCCGGCTTAATACAATAGATTCTACGATGTTCCTCGAACCCTGTGATCAGCAAGTGTATACACCACCGAACAAATATTACACGCCAGTGTGCAAATGGCATGTGTTGTGTGTCGAAGTACCGACAGTTCCGTAATAGTTAGTGATGAAAATCAATCGAGGGTAGTTTCCTAAACCCGCGCTTCACGGAGGCCACTCTGAGTTGCCGCACGCAGTCTACCCGTGCCCACGGCCGTTGCAATACGGTCGAAACGTTTACGCTATAAACAAGGTATTTAACCTTATATATTTCACGCAATTAAGACCCGTAGTGTATATAATTTTATGACGTGTACAAATCGCGAAAGTTTATCAACATTTACAACAGTTTAGCTGGCCGCTCTTCGCTTCGCTCATGTTTTTAGCCAAACCCTTACTTCCACATGACATGTATAACATTTATATATTTGCTGCGAACTAAAACGAAAAGATAATTAGGGGAAAATGTACATAAGTCAGTTTGAAAACAATTTTCATCAGTAGTTTACGTCAAGGCCTACGCTTTCGCACGCGAGCATTTAATCGGTAAACAAATTAGCGTCTTTGCATTAGAAGGCGCAGAGTATAATACGAATACACAACGTCTGTGTGTTCCTTTTGGTATACTCTCTATTCGAAGCGGATCTTCGTAGACTTTCACAGCTTTAATTTAGTTTACGGAAGCTATTATAAGAAAACTTCCTTAGGGTTAACGGTATGAATTTTGACAACACCGTTAATAATATTTTAAAATAAAGAAAAAGTGATACATCTAATAAGATATTCATAAAAAATAAAACCATTTTTCCCAAGTATAGTCGAATAACCAAATTGTTACCACGATTCATGGTGGTATATATACAAATATATTGTAAAAATTGGCATTTAATAAAATTGACCATGAGTTTTTATTGCCAAGTTTTTTTCTCACGGCTTTACTTTTGCGAACTAGGCCTTAAATATTCATCATAAGCGTTGCATTTTGTAACCTAAGTGAATAAAGTACTTTGATTTTGATACGTGACACGAATCAGTCAGTTGAGACACATGTAACGAAATATGAGATGGAAAGGTGAGATCAAATTTCAGTAACAGAGGCCAGAAAGTTTAGAGACAGGCATATTGCCAGAACTTCTCTTAGAGGTTGTGGGTTCGATTCCCGCAAGGAACAGAGTTTTTGTTGATTTCGACGCTGATTGTACTTTGTGTGAATGTGTACTTAAATCATGTATTTGTGACGCGACACATGAAGTCTAAGCCATAGGCCGTCTGGGTTGGTATCACAACTATTCACAATAGTGTCAGTTATTCATCCGTGAAATAGTGGTGTTAACACATTACTGTGTTTCATAGCAAGTGTAATGACTGGACTTATGAGACTTACGAACTAATGTCACAAATGATGAGCAGGTGCGTTGACATTTAGATCTCTGCCAAACAAAAATTTGGGTAGCACTGATACTGTTATGGGCTAGCGTGACTCTTACCATCAAGCGCACGACCTGCTAGTCTCTTTATTTTATAGTCTAAAAAAAATAGATTTATTGCTTTTTACCCGATTGCAAGGACGAGTTATAATTTTCATGCGTATCTTGTATGTATGTATGTAATATTATTTATTACCTCGTATCTCACTTACCACTAAACGGATTTATTCAATTAAGACGTCGTTAGATTTGTCTTGACCGCCTAAGTTTTTTTAGTTAAGTGACGTTTGAATAAAACAAAGATGGCGGCTGTGAGATGTCAAAATGAAGAGGTGTAAAAAAAATTGGTTAGAATACTCCAGTATGAGTATCAAATTAAAGGGCTCATCTCAAGCATTTCAAAAAGGGTAATACTAAAAAAGTTATTTACCAACCATTATTTTTTAAAAGAAAGAGAATAGTCAAATACTTAATTAATTGACGGGCCAGTGGGAATATTGGCCAGTGACCATAACTGACTGTGCATCAAAATCCGTTGCGTAGTTTAAGAGATCTAAGTGAAAGACAGCGCAAAACTTCTTTATTTTTTAATATGTAAAGATGTTCTTTCGACGAGTTTAATGCAAATTCCACCAACTTGCAACTAGCTATCCAAAGCTATCTCTACTCATTGAAGGCCATTTATTCCAACTTTTAACGAGCGCTAGTTCGTTCCGTTGGCTTGTCCGTCACGCCTGCCGACTCTGTTTCACTACGCCACATAAATCTTGGGGCTCACGACTTGTGAGCTTTTAGTCTAGGATTACTTTTGAATCTTTTTTCTGCTTCGTATCGGAGTTTCTTAGAAGGGTAGAAGAAATTTCCGCTCAATGTGAATGAGGAGATTTCAAATATTGTGACCTAATATTACGACATTTTTCTGTGTGCCGTTAAAAGTTGGTTAATTTTGATCCTTATCAAAAATAAGTGGTCAAAATAGTAGTAGTAAAATAGTTCTTATGGCACATCGCAAAAATTCAGTAAAAAATAAATATAAAAAAACCCGCCTGCACAAAAAAGATAGAAACAAGATCCCCTACATAATTATATAATTCCATGCAGTCGAAGGCATTAATGAATCTCGATGAACTTAGTGAAGTGCCTCCGAGTGCATGAATTATATATAATATATATACATAATTATGTAGGGGATCTTGTTTCTTTCTTTTTTGTGCAGGCGGGATTTTTATTTTTATAATTTATTTTTTTATTTAATACTTTTTAGTAGTTGTAGGATGTAACCGATGTAACAACTAACTTTTATCACAGCTATTGTCAAGTATTGAAAATTGAAAAAATAATGGTTGCTTATTAACTTTTTTAGTAACACAGTTATAATCATGTTATACCATTTTAAAATGCTTAAGATGAGTTCTTTAATTTGATACCCATATTGCAGTATTAAAAAGAACTTTTTTTTTTCTCATACATTTAAGAACACTTGGGCGATCAAGACGAATCTAATGACGTCTTAACTGTATAAATCCATTCAGTGGATTGTGAGATACCAGGTAATAAAGAATATTACATATATACATACACATACGCGCGAAAAACATAACCTTTCCTTACAGTCTGGTAAAAAAGGGGACTCTACCTTCTAAAACCAGAGTGATTAGTGTTGACAGCTGAAACGTAACATCGTTGAAGACTTTAGAGATCTTACTTGTATGAACTGGTTTCATCGTAGTCAAGGAGCATCTATTGATTCTCCCAACTTGTATACTTGTAGCCATTCTCTTAATGTCAATAACAACGAAACTAGTTGTTCCAAAAATTAGACCAAAAAAAACATTAAAATTATGGATATTACACATTCATCTTAGCAATTTTTGCCCTTTATTTTCACATATCCGTCTACCCATGAGGAAAAAGTAATCAAATGATTCATCCAAATATTTCTCCCCATACTTGACGATGTTCCCGAGTTTTGACGTACGAACAAAGGAAAAACATTGAATTTGAAAGGTTGATAGCCTCCCTAATAGACAGGATGTCATCAAAGGAACCAAACATCAGCTAAACGAGGTAAAATATTCGAAAAATAGCTTCGCCAAAGATGATAAGTTGCCACATAAAATTGCGAAAGAGGTGTACTATGGAACTGTCGAAAAAAAGTTTCACGTGTGAATTTTTGGTGAGAATGATCGATGTTGGCGTTGGTTTTTGAAAGCAGTTAAAAAGTAGATCGTACCTGTTATAACAGGTATCTACTTTTTTACAAATACAAATAATTTATTTGCCATAATGTAATACAAAGGTTTTCATATGCAGGTATAACTTCGAATATATTCAAAAATATACCTGCATAATTGAAAACCTTAAAAATAATTAATTAATTAAAATTTGTGATGTTAACGTAAAGTATTGCAATCGGTTACTATAAAAACTCTAAAAAGTTCAAAAACAGTTTTTGATCGAATACCTACGTTAATTAGTTGTAAAGTGCATCTATTCTGTAGAATTACTAAGTCATTCCTGTCCAATAAGTTTTAGTCGGTTGCGACTACAGTATCGACACCTATCAAGTTATCAACAACTAATTGGGTAGTTGACTCAAAGTAAATCTAATCTGGTAATAATAGATCTTAAAATGCTCTGAAAGCAAATGTTCTTTAACAATTTAAAGGCAAGAAAAATAATACTTAAAGTAATGATTTGATGATAGGAACTTATGATATCATAGGTTGTTATTCCATACACATTTCTATAGAGCTTGTCGTTTTGTCATTTCATAAAAAGAGACTGATTTGACTTGACATTTAACATCCCTATTGTTGAGCTATGTTGATGATAGTTCAACAATAGGGATTTTTTTTTTTTTTTTGGCGATATTAATATTTCCGCCAATGACTAGTCGAGACTAGGTATAATAGGGATGTTGACTGTCAAATCTGAAGTTGAAGTTGACTGCAAGTAATGACAGCGGTTTGCTAAGCCCAAAACGAACTGAGTAGAGTTTTATTATATTCGCGTCTGCATATACATTAAATTTTACGAGTAACAAACAGTGGGGCCGAATAACAGTAGAGAGCTGCTACTATATTTGATTACAGTATTGTGTCAAATATGAATTTGTGGACAGTATTTGGACTTTTCTTGATACAAAACCAGATGTCATTATTAGGGTATAGATATTTTAAATAGATCTTCTTTTTATTAATATCTTTTTAACTCAAGTTAACTTCAAGAACTTATTTGCAAACACACCTTTCTGTTCCGTTACACATATCAACCCATATGTTGTCCCACTGCTGGGCACGGTCTCCCCGGTAGAACTTACTGGTATGTAGATCCTGGGGGTAATTGCCATAATCGCCACTCTTGGCGAGCGGGTTGGCGATCGCAGTAAGGCTTTAAGTACGCAGAGGACGCTGCTGCCCGTCCTCCCACGATGTATATTTATTACACCCAGTACACTATTATGGTTCTAAACCAAACATCTTCACCCAACAATGATAAACAAAAAGCTCATAGTACCAGCCTAGTCAAGCGAATATCAACCTTATGAATCAAGCAGGATCCGCGTTCATACATCAAGTGGTTGAAAGCGCCACTTAATCCACTTCACGGCTAAGTGTATGTGTGAAATATGACATCGTTCGTCACACAACTCTGCCCCATGTGATACTGGCTGTGACGATTCGCATGTTACGTGTAATTTGGTATAAGAGCCATATTTTGTGGGGTACGCATCGATACGTATACACACCTATAATAAGTGTCATGTAAATGATTTGAAACTTTCTTCTTTGGTTTGAGAGTTTGATGTTAGTGTTAAAGGCCTGATGTAACGTTTGGGGAAACTCCTTTAAGCGTGGCATGTATTTTTTTTGCATTTAGGGTACGTGCGTGGAAGAAAAGAAGCTAAATCTAGAAAATTTCAACATTGTTAACATTAATGTTGAAATTTTCTAGATTTAGCTTCTTTTCTTCCACGTACGTGTAGACTCTGGAATGAACTACCTGCTGCGGTGTTTCCCGAGCGCTGCGACATGGCTTTCTTCAAACGAGGTTTAAAGAGAGTTTTCACTTCACGGTAGGCAGCGGCTTGGGTGTGTCCCTGACATTCCTGTAGTCCATGAGCGGCGGTTACCGCTTACCATCAGGTGGGCCGCTGGCTCGTCTGCCAACCATAGGCAATAAAAAAAAAAAAAAAAAAAGCTGTGACTGCTCACTCTGACACTGAGTCAAAGAAGTATGACCTGAATATTTTTGCTTAAATAAAACAAGGATTTTTTTTAAATCTTTTAACGTACGATTATTAAAAAACTTTATGCACAGTTATTATACAAACGCGAGTTAATACCAGTCAAACTTGGGGTAATAGAAATAGAAGTAGGTGCAGTAAATTTGTTGGCAGTTAAACTATATAATAATATACAATAAGTGAAAATTAAATAATAGTATAAGTACTTACACATACATACAAATAAATATACACATATAAATAAATACATACAAACATACATACCATATATTACATATTGTCATAATAACGTGATAACTCAACTGATTCCAAAATTGACATAATGGAGAAACATCACAAAATTTCAGAAACATTCAAAAACGTAAAATCAATTTGTTTATTTAATTAAATTTCTAAAAATCACATGCCAACAAATAACACTAGTAAACATTTACAACAACAATAAAATAACTAAATGCCAGAGAGTATTTCGCTGCCAACAAAATCGTTTCAAAAATAAAATTCCATTTTCAACGAATCGGTGAAATTCCAAAAATGGAAACTGTATTCCATGGAAGCATCATTCACCGGTTTCACAATGGAATCAAGGACTTAAGTTTAACGGAGGGTTAAGAAACAAATTGTGTTGAAACTAACTTCCATGGAGTGGTTTCCATTGGAAAATAATGTTAATGGTACTTTAAACTTGTTGGAATTAGTTTTCGTTCTTGTTCTTATTGGTCGCTTTAGATGTTATTGATTTGTAATTCAGTTCGTTGAACAATTTGTCTGTGATTTTTTGATACTATACGGCAATTAATACCTCTGAAGTACTTTTTAGGGTTCCGTAGGCAAAATGGCAAAAACGAAATCCTTATATTTTCATCATGTCCGTCTGTCTGTCTGTCCGTCCGTATGTCACAGGCATTTGCTCAAAGACTACACAATAAATATTGATTAAATTTGGTGAAAAGGTTTCTTGTAGGAGCCGCTACTTAGTTTGATAGCTAAATAGTAAAAAGAAATATTTTTAAGGGGACACTTCATACATATAACAGCTGATTTTTTTTTTTGAGCAGACGTCGATTTGTGACACTTGATTTGACAAGTATTTTTTAAGCATTTTATGGTTTCTAGTAAACTTTTTGATTAAGTGAATATTTTTGGAAATAATCGCTCCGAAAGTTGCTTAAGAACTACTGGTCTTAATTGAATTATTTTATTGTTGGATAGCTCATTTATCGAGAAAGGCTATATGCTATATAACACCACGCTACGACCAATAGGAGCAGTGCAGCAATGAAAAATGTTACAAAAACGGAACAAATTACGCAGACGAAGTTGCGTGGTTCAGCTAGTATTTAATAAGACCATTTACACTTATTCATATCCTCACATTACTAAACAGAGGCGAAGGGTTAAAATTTTCCTGAAGTAACCCGATACGAAAATGTATCTTGTTAGAGACGGTTTTTGTACGTACAATATTAACTAAATACAATTTAAAGGGTAGACGAAGAGAATGGTGTTGAAAAGGTTCATTTTCATGCATCGCGGCCGATCGACGAACGGCTGACGCGCGCGACCGATGCGACAATAGTCGTAGATCGGCCGCGATGCACGGAAATGAACCTTAAGGACCTTCCGCCATTGCTAAACACATTTGATAAACTCAATAGCTACTTCATTGCATCGTCCAGAAGAGATAAAAATATAGGTTATCTGAAGCAAAGCCACTCAATCAGCACTATAAAGTCCAAAATTGTAGTGTCGCACTTACTTGGCCGGATGGACATGCTTGCAATATCCGGGTAGCCACTGCTCCACTGCACAACCGGACAACGAAGCGTTTTATATATTGCTCGAAATATTTTTATGCTGTCGTTGTAGAAGCTCCTACTTCTGTTGTCTTGTTTTGTGGAAAGCTCGCTGAAATAAAATAGCTTTTAGAAGGAATATATCTATACTTAATATTATAAAGCTTAGTTTGTTTGTTTGAACGCGTTAATCTCAGGAACTACTTGTTCAAATTGAAACATTATTTTGCTGTTGGATAGCCCATTTATTATGGAAGGCTTATAGGCTATATAACATCAATCTACTATACATTAGAAGTTTCGCTGATCAGCTAGTATAACGTTCTAAGGTTATGAATTTTCTGAAGTTTAAACATTTTAAAATTGACCCGGAACTTTACATTTTTTTATTTAATCGAAGATATTAAAGTAGATAATATTGATAGAAAAAATTACGAATACGGAAGGCTCTACAAGTAGAAGAAGAACTAAGGAAAGATGAATGGTTGTATACAGCCTCATATGGGGTTTATTAAGATATGAAGTTTATTAGAAATTATTAAATAACAAGAAGGCAATATTTTTTATTAGAAAACAATTTAATCAGAATAATTCTTAGTACTTTTTATAAAACTAGATTAGTCATTTTAAACGTAATGTTTTTTTTATATCTCACGTGGCGGGTTTTTTTAGGGTTCCGTAGCCAAAATAGCAAACCAGAACCCTTATTTTTTTGGCACATCCGTAAGTCCTTTCGTCCGCACCTTTACTCAGAGACAGTAAGTGCTAGGAGGCTGTAATTTTGCATGGATACATATTGTACTTATTTTTGTTAGAGTCACGTGTCCCCCCCTCTTGCCAGCTAAATGGTTAAGGTTGGGTATGTAAAATAAAACACGGTAGTAGTATATATAGTTAAATTTAAAGGAAAACTATCACAGTTACGTTAGCTTTACGAGTTTACGAGTAACAGCTGATCAAATGAGAAGTATGTATATACAACGTTGTAAGTATGAAACTAAAACAACAGAAAACCCACATCTTAAGCCACATTATTCGGATGAGGGGGGGGGGGGGGGACTACGAAACCCAACATTGTGCGTGGTCCGACATCCACTTGCCCGGTTTTTTTATATACACATGCACCAATGCACACATTAGGTTTTAATTACTAGTGTCCTTTTAAATATAATCAACTATGTTTTATTTACTTACGGTTTGTCTGTAATTATTATAGTTTATAACTAAAATTAGCCCCAAAAGCCTATGCATAGAAATGTTTATTATGATGATTACAACATAATTAATATACGTAGCACTGTATACATTGCAGTATCTCTTTAATTTATCTACTAAAACACTTACTGTGAATTTATGACACTCGCTTGAGCTTAAACTAAATGTAGTTAATTAATATGAGCTGAATTTATATTATTTTGTTTACAATCTGATATTGTATGTCTAGAAGTTCAAAATCCATGTAAACTCACAAACTATTGACTGCTTCTGTGGCGCGGTGGGAGTATATCCGACTGCTACGCAAGAGGTCGTGGGTTCGATTTCCACACGGGACACCACTTTGGGTGATCCACAAATTGTTGTTCCGAGTCTAGGTGAACTTTGTGTCAGTGACTTGCATGTTTGTAAAGTCCCCCACGACACGGGGCTTGTACCCTAATGCCGGAGTCGTTTTTGTAAGAAAAAAATCAAAAACGAAAACGATTGGTGATGATAGGACTTAGAAGACGGTTCCAGCAAAAACGGTTTGAAGGCATAGGCTTTTGGGTATAGCATCTGGATAGAGGCCAGGACGGAGATTACCTTAAAGATCCATTGTGACTAGGCTAAAGGATGCAAATAACCATCAAGCATACTATCTATACAGGGTAAATCAATGCCTCTCTAATAAATCAATACATCTAAAATTTAAAGAAGATAAGGGTTAACAGTCAAAGTAATACAAGTTAGTGTAGTTTTACACCAACTAAAATTATAATAATAATAATAATAATAATATCTTGGGACAACTCACACAACGCTATCTGATCCCAAACTATGCAGAGCTTGTACTATGGAAACCAGACAACTGATAAACATACTTATATAATATTTCTAAATACATACATATTATAGATAAATAACACCCAGACACAGAATAAACCATCGTGCTCATCACACAAAGTTTTATCCTGGGTGGGGATCGAACCCACGACCTCTTGCGTAGCAGTCGGATACACTCCCACCGCGCCACAGAGGCAGTTAGTATGTAGTAGTAATAAATAAATTAAATGCGAAATTTGCCACATTAATCAATTGCATATCACAACTGGTCTATCAAGCAACGCGAATACCGGACCCGCCTAATTGCTTAGACCTTCTGCTGACCACCGATCCAGACACTCAGTTTCAGTCTCAACCCCGCTGGAATCGTCTGATCACTGCCTGGTTAAGCCCGTTTTTTTCCTTTTCCTCTCCTGTAAATAGCCCCCGAGCCGACTTTGGAGCTACGAGGTAGCAGAATGGGATGAGATGCGACACTTCTTCTCGTGGTATCCTTGGCGGAAAATGTATTTTTATTCCGATTACCCCACAAATTGCTCTGACGCGGTTACCGATGTGATACGTTAGGCGATGGAATACTATAGCCCATTTTCTGACGTTTCTCTTGGCTTCATCCATCGACCCTGGTACAACACAGGCTGTGCAAAAGTAGAAGACAATAAGGAATCTGCTTACTGGACCTAGGCAGATGCGCGCGGCCTAAAGGGTAGGGCTCGTCTAGTTCGAGTGAAGAAGAAGGCATTTAACTTAGCCACTAAAACTTGCAAGAAGGCATTACAGAAGGTACGGTTCGATCATGTCGGCCATATTGGAGCCAAGTTGCCTTCATACCTCCCGGGTAGTAAGCTGTTCTGGTCCCTTTCTTAATCGATTAAGTCAAACTTTTGCCGTTCTACTGATCTTCCAATGCTGCTGGATGCCTCATAGGCTCATAGGCAAAGCGAACATATTTGCTGCTCTTTTTGCCAAAAACTCGCATCTTGACGGGCACCAAGATTCCGCCTAATTTACCTCAATGCAACTCCGTTATTACGGATGTCAACTTTAAAAAAAAAGCCAGTGGGCCTGTCGGAATCCCGGTTCGATTCCTAAAATTATGTATGCCTGAGCTGTTTGACTGTGACACTTTTTCGTGGGTGCACCCGGTCACCGATTTATAAGACGTTATCAAATAAATTCACAGAGCTATTCTGCACTGACACATTAGGTTTGCATTATTGTCACAATATTTAGTTTCTTTTTTTTCCATGTCTTTATTTTATTTGATTTGAATATATCATTTTTTTTAAATGATTTATAATTATTATAGATCGAACGACCACTAGAGATCTTCTATAACATCAAAGTAATGTGCATGATGTGTTCACTATTTTAAAACGCACACCAATGTTGTGTCTATAATCTGCCTTGTTTCCTACTAATTTATAAGTGTGCTTTCAGTTTGTGAACCTATTATTAAAAAAAAGAAAAAAATATTTAAAAGCACATTTTGAACCACATATTTAAGTATTGCCAATAGGTAGTGTTTCTGTTTCGTCTTGTCCTTCTCTCAGAACTTTTTCATAGTCTTCCCATAATTTTAGATGCAATATTTATTAATTGGGGAGATTTGTTTCTTGTAATTGACCTATTCGATCGGAGTCATAAAAACACAGAATGTATATACTATCTCTGTGGCACGGTGGGAGTTTATCCGACTGCTACGCAAGAGGTCGTGGGTTCGATCCCCACCCAGGATAAAACTTTGTGTGATGAGCACGATGATTTATTGTGTGTGTTATTTATCTATAATATGTATGTATTTAGAAATATATATGTATGTTTATCGGTTGTCTGGTTTCCATAGTACAAGCTCTGCTTAGTTTGGGATCAGATAGCTTTGTGTGAGTTGTCCCCAAATATATATTATATTAATATTATTACTATTTTTCAGGCAGGTTCGATTCCCGGCTCTGACTAATGACGTACTAAATTTGCTAACACAAATATTTAGGGTACATTACCTCCAGGGGGCGTTAGTTAGGTCCACCTTGTATGTGGTTAGTGACTTAGTAGGGACATCAGCGGAGTTATGAAACGTTACCACTGTCGGTTCATAGAATGGATGACCATTTTCGAATAATGTCGTACGCTTCTCGGCTTCGGAGAACACGATAAGTCGTCAGACATGCTTAATCTTTCTTTAGTCATGCCTGATTTCTGCCCCATCTATAAGTGACTTTGTCGGGTAAAAATATTAAAACAAGAATACATGAGATTTAATATATTAACCTTAATGGCAGTCAATACAACCTAGTCGGAGTAGCACTTTTTTTTTAACGGCCCGTTTTGTCGCACTGAAGGGCAAAGGCATTCACTCTGTCATCCACTTACAATTTAAAAACGATATGTGCTTTAAATCATTTTATTCGGAAGGATAGTATTGTAAGTTATTGAGAACCATTAATAACAGCAAATCTGTCCGTTATTACACTTACGACAGTCTAATAGTACAGCATTGAAATTTTAATATATTAAAATGTTATTTACTCATGTTACTGTTCTAAATACGGAAGAAAAATACAATCTTGGTCTAAATAGAGCCTTCCAAGCCCTTCGGGGTCTAATGTGGCTGTTTTTTTGTTGCCCGGTCTCAAATATCCGTCAATACCAACATTATAAAAGACGAATTAAATAATTATTTTTTTATGGGTAATCTCTTGACATGCAGAGCCAATTTTTAAACGTGATGGCAGCATAGACTACATATGAATGCTCTTACCAATATACATGCAAACGGACCAGCGAAGAACATCTTCACTACATAGTATAAAACAAAGTCGCTTTCTCTGTCCCTATATCCCTATGTATGCTTAAATCTTTAAAACTACGCAACGGATTTTGATGCGTTTTTTTTAATAGATAGACTGATTAAAGAGGAAGGTTTATATGTATAATAACATCCATTAAATAATGGAAAAATAAGGAGCAGAACAGCAATAAGAAATGTTGCAAAAACGGGGAAAATTTATGCAGACGAAGTTGCGCGGGTCAGCTAGTCAGTTATATAAAAATATTTATCTATATTTTAATCTATATTTATACTAATATTATAAAGAGGAAATATTTGATTGTTTGTTTGTATTGAATAGGCTCCAAAACTACTGGACGGATTTGAAAAATTCTTCCATCGTTGTGAAGCTACACTAACCCCGGGTGACATAGGCTATTTTTTATCCCTGTATTCCCACGGGAATGGGAACTACGTGGGTGAAACCGCGAGGCGTCCGCTAGTCATTTATAAAAAGGTTTAAGTTTACATTCAGTCTGTGTTAATGTGTATTATAGAAGGTACAACAGTCAACTAAGCAAAGATAAGACTAACACAGTGACTAAGCAAAAAACAGCTTAAAACACTATCATGTAATAAAACAGCACACTCAAACAACTTAGCGCTGAAAATCCTATAATTGTTTTAACTCGTTGGTACTTTTTGTGCACTGCAGTGTTCACTATTGCTGAGTCGACGTTTCATTCGCAAACATGTAGTTCATTTGCAGTGTATTCAAAATGACCCAGTTCTATTTAGTTTTTAAAGGTAGCCTAACTTTAGATTGCTAGTATTTTTAATGTTCCCTTTACGTTACCCGCTTACATCTGTTTTTAAATGAGCTTTTTAAAACTTTGCTAATATATTTTCATTTCGAGTTTGCAGCTGTTATTTTTTAATTCGGATACTTACAGTAACAGACGTCTATGCCGATCAGAATTATATGTATTGTATTTTAATCAAGGGAATAATAATATTTATTTTTGGGACAAATCATGTGTATGAGTTGTCATCTGATCCCAAATCCCGTAGCCTTGCCCAAGCATATATATATATTCACAATATTTTTAAATATTTTGTATATTTCTGCAATAAGTGTATATTTCTAAATAAGTGTGCGACCGGGCGACGGCTAACCTAACCTAACACAAGCAATTGAGCTTATCTGTAGGGTCTAACAGATTTTTTTTTAACCCGCAACCTCACGATTGCAAGTCCAATGCCTTAGCCATTAGGCAACCGTCGCTTTAAATTAGCAATGTGGGACCTTCAATCTCACATTTCTAGAAATCTTTTAATATATATATGTATATATATATATATATATATATATATATATATATATATATATATATATATATTATATTTAATATATATATTATATATATATATATATATATATATATACATACATGTATATATCAGATTGTCATTTTATCAGTTTTATTTCATTTCTTGTAATATTTTTACACACAAAATCCAAACGAAATGGTAGTTGTCTCTTCGTCGCGGATCTATAAGTAACATAACATTTACGTAGGTATACAATAATAAGTAGATTTATATTTTTAACATGTAGATTTAAAAAAAACCTAAATAACGATGACTGACTGCCTCTGTGACGCGGTGGGAGTATATCCGACTGCTACGCAAGAGGTCGTGGGTTCGATCCCCACCCAGGATAAAACTTTGTGTGATGAGCACGATGGTTTATTCTGTGTCTGGGTGTTATTTATCTATAATATGTATGTATTTAGAAATATATAAGTATGTTTATCAGTTGTCTGGTTTCCATAGTACAAGCTATGCTTAGTTTGGGATCAGATAGCGTTGTGTGAGTTGTCCCAAGATATTATTATTATTATTATTATTATTATGTAGGTAAATGTACAGAAATGTAATGTTTCATTTGAATAAGTATCTACCTAATCCATACTAATATTATAAATGTGAAAGTAACTCTGTCTGTCTGTCTGTCTGTCTGTCTGTCTGTCTGTCTGTTACGCTTTCACGCTCAAACTACTAAACCGATTTAGATGAAATTTGGTATGGAGATAGTTTGAGTCCCGGGGAAGGACATAGGATAGTTTTTATCACGATAACCGACATCCACGCGGGCGGAGCCGCGGGCGAAAGCTAGTTTGTTATAAATAAGTTAAGCGATTTAAATTGTTCACTATATAGTATCCATATTTAGTATTTCTTTTAGCACGGGTTATATAAAGCATTTACAGATTCATCAATAGTGTTAACCTCTCCATAAAATGCTGAGGACTCATAAGGGAATTTCTTACTAATATAAAATACTTAGTACATTATTGCAAAGGCCATGAAATAGGCCATTGCAGATCGAGTAAGAGTTTGAAGGCCAAGCCTTAGGCGAGGACTTCACTAATACAAGACAGGTAATTGCCATTCCCGCCGAGGCTTATATAGTGCTTTTCTCAAAAGAATGCAGGGAAAACATACTTTTTATTTGATATATTTAATTTAATTAATATTAAAAGTTAGATTAGTCATATTGGGGCAATTACTAAGAGAAAACCATTTTACTCTTTGAACCGTTGGAACTCATTTTAATTATTGAATTTATATTCTACTAGCTGTGCCCCGCGATGTTACCAGCGTTTTATTAGCCTATGTGTTAATCCAGGGTGTCAGCTAACTCCTAACCAAATTTTATTAAAATCGCTTCAGCTGTTTAGGCGTGAAGAAGTAACAAACATACACACTCACATACTCACAAACTTTCGCTTTTATAATATTAGTGTGATAAGGTATGTAAATAACAAATCAAGACGAATTTTCAGCTTTCCTGCCAATTTCGTATGTATCATCTGTGTCGAGAGCGTTTATGAATAGACTTAGGATATACTAACGTATAGACGTACATAGTGTGCAAGCAAGAGGATACTTCTTTATGAAAGTGCTACAAGCAAGAGGGAGAAAACAAACAAATAAACATTGTGACCCATTTTGAATGACAGGGCTTCCCAAGTCGACTTCCTTTTAATGAACTCTAACAGAATGTGTGTTTATTTATGTTAATCGTGATTATTTTATAAAAATATCACATCTCAAACCATGGTTACATGCTCTGTTATTGATTGTGACGTTACCAATCGAAATAATCTAGGGAATCATTCATTTCACAGGTAAGTTGTCATTGGCTTAATAAATCTTATTATCTTGAAGAATTTTTTATGAAAACCATCATATTAAATACGAAATTCATAAATTAAATCTTAAACTTTACCTTATTAGGGATAATATAGTAATTCATTCGTTAGAAGTAGTGTTTTTAGGAAAATATTATTTTGTTAAGTTTACAATAGGGCTTGACCAAAATCCTAATCGATCATTTTATCGATAAAATAAATTCTAGTATATGACACGTCATATTGATATCATTATAGCTTTTTCTTTCATATTTTTTTATTTGTAGGCCTAGGATATCAGTACCTATTTGCATCAGTTACAATTTTTTTCTGTTGTACCTACAGATTTCCAGTAGATCCTACTGTTAGACAAAAATGGATGAGAATAATAGCCCGACCAAACTGGGCACCAAAAAAACTTTCTCATTATGTATGCATTTTGAAGATAAATATATACGAAAAAGAAATATGAATACAATTTTGTTGAAAGGAGCGATTTCTACTTTGTACCAGTAAGTACATTAAATGTTGATAAACTTCGCGATTTGTATCTACACATTATAAAAATATATATATTACGGGTATTAATTCAAGGCCATTGTCGAAACGTCGGGCAATAAACAAGGTATTTTATTATTCACACGATTAAAACCCGTAATATATATATTTTCATAATAGTAAGTACATTTTTTTAAATGTTCTTTTTTAGATTTTGATATTCATACTTGCAGTCAATACAGGGAATTGTTGTTTGCTTTTAAAATTAATATTTTTTGTGCCTAATTAGCCAAACTGCTGTAATAACCGCAATAATAATATCATGAATGATACAGGATTAATAGAACAAATTTTAAAACGATAGATACCAAGCTGGAAGCTTCGTTTTAACGAGACGCATAGAATTAAGTCTACGACAAATTTATATAGTGGTCGTTTAGTGGAGAAAACATATTATATCGAATGGGTGAAGGTACAAAGTTGATTACTAACAACTATTTCTTAACTTCAATCTTTAGGCCATTTCAAAATGTATTAAAAAAAAATTGTCTTCCTACAAAAATAATGGTTATGTTTTTTTTCAAACATATAATAATTTTATTATTCTTTTAGTATGTATTCATTTGACGTTTTCAAAAAATAATTAAATTGTTTTACGAAATAAAAATATTTACGTTTGCGTTTGAATAATTAATTACTTAATTTGTTTTAGTGACTTTATTTGTATGCAAATAGGTTAAACGGTAGATAATAATTCACTTTATTGTTTCTACACACATCAAAAGTGTCTAGGGATCAACATATATTTTTGCAATAACTTTTCTCCTGATTGATTTTATTTCTTTTATTTCTTTAAGGATTCATCAAATAAAGTGTTTTCGTTTGTCACAGTAACGATAAACCAAGTCACCTTTGCATTAATAAAGAAATTTGCCATTTTCCTAATAAAGGGATTTTTGACATTTGAACCACTAACATTAAAGTTCGAAAAAAAGACTGAAATAACAGTTTTCTTTAAAATTTTATTGGGTAACTTAAACAATTAATAATCCGTGTTTCTACCGCGAACACTAACAACACAAGAACATCGGTTTGGCATACTCAAAATGAATTCATCCAAATCACGCTGTGGAATGGCCGCCCATGTTCGTTGCAACAACAAAAAAAGGTCTTCTTGCGACTGGATACCCTCCATATTCGGCAGAGCTCTTCTCTGTAGCATATCCCATGCATGCTCAATCGGGTTCAAGTCTGGCGACTGAGCAGGCCAGGGCAGGACATTGATGTTAGCTGCGGCGAGAGTCTGTCTTACAACTCTTGCGGTGTGCGGTCGTGCATTATCATGCATTAACTGAAATAAGGGACCGATTTGCACTTGTAGAGGAACGATGACGTCTGATACAATCGTCTCAGCATAAATTTGAGCGTTGAGGTTGCCTCTGATCCAAATCAACTCAGTTCTTCCGCCGATCCAAATACCCGCCCATACCATGATGGTTCCACCACTATAAGGATGGACTTCCTGGCAGGATTTTAATCGCTGTTGGCGTCCAGGGGTTCTCCAGTGTCGTATACGTCTTGTATCCGGTCTCATACCAAAACGAGACTCATCAGAAAAGCACACGAAACGCCATTGTTCTTCTGCCCAATTTCTGTGTTCAAGAGCCCATTGATATCGAATCCTACGATTGTGCATTGCTATAGGTGGTACCCGTAGCGGTCTTCGGGAATGAAGGTTCACTTCATGCAAGCGGTTTCTGACTGTTTGGTCGCTAATTAAGTTCCCTGAAGAGTGATGAAGCCTCACGGCTAACATCATGGCGGTTATTGTTGGACCTCTTCGAGTTAAGATTTGAATGTATCGGTCTTGTCTCCGTGTGGTGCAGCGATACCGTCCTCCATGGCGCTCAGCCACGGTACCAGTGCTTCGGTAACGTGTCCAAAGTCGACTGATAACACTCTGACTTGTATTCAGAGCTAAAGCCACAGTACGTTGCCGGGAACCAGCTTCTATCATTCCCACGGCTCTGAGCATTTCTTCCCTGCTTAAATGACGTCGCCGCTCCATAATAACGTTGGTTTTAATCAGTAGTAGGGAAACAGTAGCACTAATAATGTCTTCAATGCGTTGTATGTTTTTATAGGGAAAATATTGACAGCTGATTTTCATCTTTTACTCGAATTTGATTCACAGTTCCTGATTCAAATTATGAAATGCACCAAAAAGGATCCATATAAATTTATAAAATCATAAATTTATTACAAAGCCACATCTCAATCTCAAGAAATCCGCATAAAAATGCTTGATCCCTAGACACTTTTGATGTGTGTACTTTGAATACGTATTTTTTCTTAGCAAATGTAGTTTAGAGTATTAACAGACATAGCGCAAGCGTTAACACAACTTTGACTGCCTCTGTGGCGCGGCGGTAGTGTGTCCGACTGCTACGCAAGAGGTCGTGAGCTCGATTCCCACACGGGACACCACTTCGTGTGATGCACAAATTGTTGTTTCGAGTCTGGGTGTACTTTGTGTCCGTGACTTGTATGTTTGTAAAGTCTCCCGCGACACAGGGCTTGTACGTAAGGGCGTGAATTGTCAAAAAAAAATATCGCTTTCACGCGTAGAATACGGACGACAAAATGTAGTCTGTAGGGTCTTAACAATGAAAGAAAAAAATCCTTATAAATGAGCAGGTGGTTCTAGAAAATACCACATACCTTATGCTACTAGGTTTAATACTATACCAAGGTGAGTTTTACTTATAAAATAATGTGAATAGTTATTTCTAGTACCTGCCTATATTGTTTTTTAATATTGGAATAACATGAAAATAAAGACAATTACAAAATATATGTGTTTTTGTGATATTTTACGCTTTATAAAGTAAACAATATTCTTAAGAATATTATGAATGAATATGTTATTCTATTATTTTACTCAACGTAGGTTTTAATTTTTAATTGGTAATTATACTCGATAGTTTAATCTAATATATAAAATTATCGTGTCACAATGTTAGTTACCATACTCCTCCGTAACGGCTTGGCCGATTTTTATAAAATTTTATATGCATATTCAGTAGGTCTGAGAATCGGCTACTATCTATTTTTTATACCCCTAAGTGATAAGGGTTGCCCACCTCTAACATTTATAAGTATACTATAATATTTTAAAGCTGAAGAGTTTGTTTGTGTGTTTGAACGCAAAAATCTCAGAAACTACGGGTCCTAATTGAAAAATTATTTTATTGTTAGATAGTCCATTTATTAAAGAAGGTTATAGGTTTTATAACATCACGCTACGACTAATAGGAGCGGAGCTACAAGGAATTATGTTGCAAAAACGGGAAAATTTACGCAGACTAAGTTGAGCGGGTCAGCTAGTTATTTTATATTAAAACTATCGAATATACCAGAAACTAATGGCAAATAGAAAAGTTATAGTTTAGAGCCTGTATTTTTTTTTTAAAGATAACTAGTTGTTTGGGATTGGGTTACACATTACTGTCAATCCTGCTAACCCCTCTAGCTAAGCTCAATTGCTTGTGTTAGGAGTTGGTTTACGCCGCTAGTATAATGGGTAGGATTCGAACCCGTGACCTCACGATTGCGAGTCCGATGCCTTAGCCATTAGGCTACCGCCGCATATTAATACTCACTAGGAGTTATTTTTTTATTGAGTTACCAACTATTATGTACATATACAAGGGAATTATTAATATACTAGCTGTCCCGCGCATCTTCGTCTGCGTAAATTTTCCCCGTTTTTGAAACATTTCTCATTTCTGCTTCGCTCCTATTAGTCGTAGAGGGATGTTATATAGCCTATACCCTTCCTCGATAAATGGGCTATCCAACAAAAAAAAAAAATTTCAAATCGTAATTCCCGAGATTAGCGCGTTTAAACAAACAAACAAACTCTTCCGCTTTATAATATTAGTATAGATTAAAAATCATCCTGTATATACCTAACTTTCATTATCATCCTGTAGATATATACTTACCTAACTTTCATTATCAATTTCTGCCTCAATAGAGACCCTTGTAAGGAATGCCTTGGCCGAAATAAATATACTGTACATCAGTTTCGTCCACGTGAACGTTCGTTCGCGTGAATGTCGGTTTCCGCAATAAATATTAAAAATTCAAACCTACAAAAATCAAAACTTTTTCTCCTTCCTGTTCCTCTACACTTCTGAGGTCACTTCCGCCTGTTTATTTTTGTAGTCACGTTTCAACAAACAAATTGTAATAATGGCAGTAGGAACCAGCCGGTTAACATTGCCAAATTAAAACACCGCGTGATTCTGGTACATCTAAAATGTTATATTTTTCTCTTGCAGTTTCTTATAGTACCCTATCTTTAGATTTTAGTAATCTTAACTAATTTAATCAAAAACGTACCAAAATATGAGACTAAATAAGAAAAGGAAATACGGCTCAAACCCCGCAGAAATGATCTGCCGACTTATCAATTATTTGCCGAGAATACTTGCTAGGTTGAATATGGTGAAACATAGTGCAACTGCTCAAGCAACCACTTTATACACCAAACTACATTCCGATTTTAAAATTATCTTAAACAACAGAATCTTTAAGAATAGACTCAAAGCATATCTCCTTAATAAATGTTATTACAGCATAGATGAATACCTTAAGGATAAAACATGAATGAGGGTTGAGCATTTAAGGTGCAACGAATTTCATAGATTGTTATTGTATTTCTCTACTGTGTACTTTGTTTTTTTGTGACCGTCTCCACGGGCGAGAGAAACGTGGCGATAATATCGTCGTGTCACCTATTTATTTACACTCTCTTAGAACGTGTCTCCCTACGGCGATGTTATCGTGGCGTTGCGACGAGAGACCGAGTACAAGAGAAACGTCATCGTATCGACGTGCGCTCGCTGCGAAACATGGCGCTCACGCAGCGAGCGCGCTGTCAAACGCAAGCGCCTCGAAAAAGTGATATATGTGACGCGGCGATTCCGTTACGAGTTGCGACGATACGTTGGCGGAATAATCGCTCGTTAGTGGTGACTATCAACGATAGTAAAGCGAAGTCGCCGCGATTCTCTGGCCTGTGGATACGGTCCTTAATATAAGTTTTTATTTTCAACACAAATGTAAATTTGTTCTGAAATAAAAGTCCTATGTCTAATCCTACTTCGGTGATCGCATAATTGGTTTAATAATAATCTTATTTTTCAGACAAAATCAACATGAACAAGTGGATTTTTTTCGGTATATTGCTAACAGTTGTTTCTATGACAGCTGGAGTCACAATTTTGCCTGGGACAAGTTGTGAAAATGCTCCTGCATGTCGAAATGGTGAACCTTGTGTAATGAGACCACCCACATGTCCAGCTGGCGGGATATGTGATTCGCGCCCAGTTCCAACATGTTCTTAAACCTGTCTTATTGTCCCGTACTTTCGTAATCCGAACTAATGTTACTTAATTAAATTATGTACACTTTATAACTACAATATGTTTTAAATAATGGTTTCTTAACCGATTTCGGTTACAGCGGCCAATCTCACCATAGACTAGTCAACTACACAGGAGGTATTATAGTGTACAAGTGTATGCGCAGACACAAGTGCACTCCCTATTTCCTCACTCTCGTAGCCCAATAGGACAAACATACGACATGACCGCAAAGAGATTAGGCGCAGGACAGACAATACAACGTGCTCTCTGAGGCACGGAAGGATATGTCAAAATTCGAAAGCGGTCACCCACATATGGACGCGGTAATGTTTACCCTCATAGATATTTCGATCTACTCGGTCGCCACTGAGTCAGAGATTATAATACGTTTTTAGGTTATATATATATATATATATATATATATATATATATATATATATACAGGGTGTAACAGAAAGGTGTGGTCAAATTTCAGCAGCGGATAGGGTATGTTATCAGTATTGCACCTATCATGGCGCCATAGCTGGTTGCACGATTATTACATAGTTATAGCATATTCTTTTTCTCAAAATTCAGTAGTGAAATGCGAATGGCATAAGAATTATAGCTCCCCTGGTATAAAATTCGATTGGATTATTACGGCATAGAACTTTTTAAGTCATACTCTTTTTAATTAATAACTTTTTCATTCATAAATAAAAGAATGAAAAAATAATAAATATTTTTTTAGGGTACTCCGATTGTGATAAAATTAGGTATGTGCACTCAGTATCATGGGCACATACCAATCCTTGAATATGACCACACCTTTCTGTTACACCCTGTATATATATATATATATATATATATATATATATACATATATATATTCCCATTATACCTTGATAATGGATTGAAGTAAATGCAGTAGTATTTTAGATAAGTATCACAGCAAATTGCAGGACGTGCTAGTCTGCAATGAGTTTTTAAATGTTAGAGTAGAATCTTACGGCATTAGTAACCTAGTTTAATTCGTTTGAAACAAAAGCTCACCTTACTTGGTTGCTACAGAATTTTTGCAATTAAGTAGAAAGCTGTTTAGTTTTAAAAGAATCCTATAAGTATTTTTTTAAAGTCGATGACTTTAAGAAATTTGTTGATTAAATCGTAGATTAAAAAAATCTTCTTATGAATACATTTCTCAAGTCAACCATTATATCTATATCTATAACTGTACTTATATTATAAGGAAGTTAAGTTTGTTATGTTGTTAGTATGTGAGGTTGTAGGGGGTAATCTCTGGATCTACTGAACCGATTTTTAAAATTATTTTACCAATAGCCACGTTATTTGTGAGTATCATAGGCTATACAACATCACGCTACGACCAATAGGAACGGAGCATCAATGAAAAATGTTGCAAAGCGGGTAAAAATGATGCAAACCATGTTGCGTGGGACAGCTAGTCTATTAATACTAATCTATATCTATACTCATTTTATAAAGAGGAAAGATTTGATTGTTTGTTTGTATTGACTGCCTCTGTGGCGCGATGGGAGTGTGTCCGACTGCTACGCAAGAGGTCGTGGGTTCGATTCCCACACGCGACACCAATTTATGTTATCCACAAATTGTTGTTCCGAGTCTGGGTGTACTTTGTGTCCGTGATTTGTATCTTTGTAAAGTCCTCCGCGACACAGGGTTTGTACCCTAATGTGGTAGTCGTCTTTTATTTATTTTGTATTGAATAGGCTCCGAAACTACTGGACGGATTTGAAAATTCTTTCATCTTTGAAGCTACACTAATCCCGGGTAACATAGGCTATTTTTTATCCCTGTATTCCCACGGGAACGGAAACTACGCGGGTAAAACCGCGAGGCGTCCGCTAGTATATATGTTTATGTTATCGAAATCAGAAATAAAAGTGCATTTTTATAAAAACTTTGTAGGTAGGTAATTTTTTCTGACTTAGTTATATTTTTTATTTATAAGTAATTGCTCATCTTTGAACTAGTGTCTCTGGATTTGCTAAGCCACTATAATACAGTTGATTCTTTGAAAAGCCTTAATACGAGTAACGCTGCTCTCAGTATAACTGCCTAACATTCCAAGAAAAATAAAGCCTATTTATAATGAGAAAAGGCAACTAGGCCAAAGAGGTTATTACAAAAACTAGATAATATTCTATTGATATAGAAAATAACATTCAAAGATAAATATAAGGTTTTTCCATTAGAGTGTAATATAAGAGATAGGGTATGGTTTATTTCGTTTTAAACTCCTAGCAAACAAGTGCAGGCGAGGCGTTAGTCTAGGAGTTGGGAGCTTTGCTAGCTAGAGTGAATTGCATGCAACAGATTTCCACAATATTAATTAGACCACTACATCGTGGTCTTACAAGTGCCCCCATACCCTACTATTTAATTCTAATCACTGATATCGACGTTCTCGATTTACTTTGAAGGTTACCAATTAAGATGTGTCATTCGATTCATGGCTTATTCGCCTAAATTAACTTATTTTTAAAAATATTAACATTATTATTGTTATCAAACAACCTTTCTTCCTTCTTTGGAAACAAAGAAATTAGGTTTGCAACTGAAAATTTTACGAAGTTGTTTGAAAATTATAACGAAAATTGGTAAAGCGCTTTGATTAAACATCGATTAACTAATTACTAAAGAATATTTTGTTTGGCCTTGTTCAGATTTTTACCTACTTTACAAGGCCAGAATTTTTAATGACTTATCGTTTATGTATATTTAATGAGGTTTTGTATAGTAAAATTGGACTGACCTTTTTTGTAGTTAAAAAACAAAACATACTAATCTATAGATTGTTTACC
The DNA here is from genome assembly GCA_945859575.2 of Herminia tarsipennalis. Lineage (NCBI taxonomy): Eukaryota > Metazoa > Arthropoda > Insecta > Lepidoptera > Erebidae > Herminia > Herminia tarsipennalis. The sequence goes on along the minus strand of OX243845.2, from coordinate 19,845,981 downwards.
CGAATTTAAAGTAGAATTTGAAAAGCAAAATATACATTTCTACTATCTTTTATAAATAAATGGGCACTTAATTCTACGATATCTATAGAAAGTAAAGTCTCTAATAAAGAGGAAATATTTGTATTTTTGTATATAACGAATAAACTCAAAACTACTGAACCGATTTCAAAAATTCTTTTACTTATAGAAAGCTGCATTATCGGTAAGAAACACAAGCTATATTTAATTCAAAAAAAAAAAATAGAGATCGTAACTGCGTTTATATATATTAGAGTAAGTCCGTGCGAATCTGGAGCGGGCTGCTAGTCTTTTATATAACACAAAGTTGCATTGCAATTAATATATAAATAAAAAATAAAAATGTGTGGCACGCAGGGACTGCCGCGGTAAAGCTATTGCAAAGCATTTTTTATCAACTTATGCAATTATAATTATTTATTTATTTTTTATTTATACAGTTTTTGTTTATTTTTCTTTTCATTACATTTCGGAGCAGCTTGTCTCGATCCGTACGAGCTACGTACAGTCGTACCATATACGTATACGTTAAGCGAACGCTCGGCCGAGCTAATGGTAGACGGAGTGGGAGGTGTTAGGTTTTAATTTCGTTACGGACTTTCTTGATTCTGTCGCCGCGCTCAAAGCCCGCAATAAAAGCTATGCAATAGCTAAAAGTTTGTTAATTGCTGCTTACATTAAAAAACACACTTCACTGACGAAAACTAAAAAAAAGAAAAAGAAAACAAAAGCTGCTGATTTTCAAATTCGAAGTCATTATTTTTTTCCTTTTTCCTTTTTTTTCATACATTAAAATACTGTATTTTTTTATTGCCTAGCTCTTGCACTACTAGTACCGCACTCCTAGTTGCCAGTTGCATGTTTCCTTTGTCTTAGCTGTAACTTTACCGTGCATGGCGGCCATAACAGGCCCCATCGATCATGTTATGTTCCTGCCTCCACTCGTTACTGATATTCGCGGAATATAACGCAATATTCCAATATTCGTATTTTGTTACTGCCTTAAAGTTGTTGCCACTGTTTCTTTTTATTTTGCTGTCTACATTGTTTTTTGAAATATTTCTTCTCACAATAACATGGTTTAGTAACTTTAAAAATGGCTTAACTAAATTTAAATAGTTCTTTACTGTTTTTTCGCTGTAATGTGGTTTAAAAAGAATAATAAAACAACATACAAATTACAAATTAAAAAAAAAAACAATAAGTATTAGTAATTTTGTGATCATGTACATTGAATTTTAAGTGTAGGTGTACCTAATGATTTAGAAACTTATTATAAATAGGTGTTAATATTTTTTATTTGGATATGCGAAGTTTGTGTGGTTTGTTTCATCGCTACTGCTCAAGCTAGTTCGCTCCCTAATGATGTAGAAACTTATTAAAAGAAAAATTAAAAAACATAAAAATTAAAAAAATACATAAAGTATTAGTAATTTTGTGATGTAAATTGAATTTTCGGTGTAGGTGTACCTAATTATTTAGAAACTTATTATAAATAGGTATTAACATTTTTTTATTTGGATATGCGAAGTTTGTGTGGTTTGTTTCATCGCTACTGCTCAAAATTTATGAAGAAACATGGATTACGGCCCGCATTTCAGAGAGTTATGCTATTTAGTTATCTAATGGGTCCCACACATTACTAGTTCACCTGCAGTCTGTCACCCTGTCAGGCTGCCTGTCGTCCTGGGTCTGCATAGTCTACTCACTATAGCGATTATTGCCTGTCGGTAATGGTTGAATACAGCCTCTGGGGCCCATACACTAGCAGTCGACAGCTGGCAACTTCAGACCGCAAGATCACACGCTGGCAGTGGCCTGTAACGTCTCCATGCTAGCTGCATGGTTGCTGGCCGGTTGCAACTAATGGCTAGTCTATGTTCGATTGTCGCGGACTGTCCGGCCGATACCTGAAGACGCAAATCGCACAGACGGTGTGCGCACACAATAGATTGGATTGGCCGTCAGTTTTTAGTAGAAAACTGTTAGTCTGTGGTCTGTTATGATTAATTGACGGCTAAATTAGGCTCCCACACAACACCAGACCGCCGGCGGTCTGGAACTGTGTCAGCCTTAATGCTGGCAGTATTATACAGGTTTTAACAGAAAGGTGTGGTCAAATTTCAGCACCGGAGAGGGCATGTTATCAGTATTGCATCTACCATGGCGCCATAGCTGGTTGTATTATTATTAAAATTCAGTAGTGAAAGGCTTATGGCATAAGAATTATACCTCACTTGGTACAAAATTTGGCATAGAACTTTTTAAGTCATACTTTTTTTAACTTATTAATTTTATCAAAATCGGAGTACTCTAAAAAAATATTTATTATTTTCGTTTATTTATGAGTAGGTATAAATAAACGAAAATAATAAATATTTTTTTAGGGTATTCCGATTTTGATAAAATTTGGTATTTGTACTCAGTATCATGGGCCACCAACCCTTGAATATGACCATATCTTTCACCTTGTATATAACCATGCTAGCAGTATTCTAGGAGGAGATTTTGCGGGCCTTGTTTTCTTGTTAAAATACTCAATACTCAATTGTTTATTTGCTTTCAACAATGTACAGTTACATATCAACCCATATGATGGCCCACTGCTGGGCACGGGTCTCCCCAGTAGAACCTACTAGTATGTAGATCCTGGGGGTAATTGCCATAATCGCCACGCTTGGCGAGCGGGTTGGCGATCGCAGTAAGGTTTTAAGTACGCAGAGGATGCTGCTGCCCGTCCTCCGGTGTGAAATCCCTTAGTCGCCTTGACGACACCCACGGGAAGAGATGGGGTGGTACTATTCTTAAGCCGGCACCACACGGCAAATGTACAGTTAGATGGTAAAAAATATAAATTAAAAAACAATTAAAAAAGAAACTTAACATTAGTACCTAACGAAATTCTACACCAAGTGGGTTGTTTACTTTATATTTAATTGTTTGTGATTTTATTTAAGATACATAGATAATTATTTTCCTTGCCTTTGAAGTAAATAAATGAGAACGGATAAACGCAAATTTATAACCTGGTTTCAGTTTTTCCGCAGGCAATTTGTTAGCTGAAAATAAAGTTCAATTAACTTTGTTTATTTTTAGAACCTCTTCATTTATTATTCTTTTGTACATACATAGATAGCTTATGAATTGAATAAGATTTTGATATTTAGTTATAAAGCCATATTTTAATTAAAATGAGCAGTCCTTGTGTGGTCCGGGAGGAGAGCCCCAAAAAAATGCTTTATTGTGTAAAAAAGTACTTTATAAAGACTGTTTTTTTGATATTACATCACATTAGTGGAGTAAAGAAATAATCCTTTGGTCAGTCAGCTGGTTTCCTTTTACTAATAAAGGTTGATTACAAGTGTAATAGTGACCAAAACATTTCAGAAGTGTTTCATATAACCAGTTCATTTTTGCTCTTAAACAAACAACTTATAACAATCTCTCTATTTCAAAAAGAAGGCATGATTCCCAGCAGTGGGAACATCATAAGGCTAGTATTTTTTAAAATATTATTTGCAAAAGCTGATCCAGACACATTTCGTAGGTATCATTTCAATTTAATTTGTTTTCCAGCATTAAAGCTACCAAACAAAAAATAATTATTACCACATAACCCTCGCTCGTACCAAATAACTTCATAATATTATAAAAAAAATTACAAATTAACCCTTCGCTAGCTACCACCTACTTTTGTTACACAACCATCTATCACATATCTGTGAGACCCCGGAGTAAAATCGATGTTATTTTTGTTAGGTCTTGGGGCCTAAATCTCACAATAAACAACGATTTTACTCCAGCAAAGTATGTAAGTGGTTAAGGTCATAACTCCAAAAACAAGTGGAAGGTGATTAATGGTTAATATATTAATTATTTTTCAAAACTGATATTACAAAATTTATTTAGTATTAAAGAAGCCACGAGCGGTAAGCGTCAAGAAAAGTACCTACAATTTTAAAAGAAGTAGCTACGAAGTTTGACTGCCTCTGTACGCTTCTACGCTACGATGCTACGCACGCGGGTTCGATCCCCACCCAGGATAAAACTTAAATGGTTTATTCTGTGTCTGGGTGTTTTTATCTATAATATATACGTATTTAGAAATATTTAAGTATGTTTATCAGTTGTCTGGTTTTCATAGTACAAGCTCTGCTTATTGTATTTGTAAAGTCTTTGGCAAGAAATGCCTATAAAAATTACTTCAAAGCTCTGCTTAGTTTGGGGTCAGATAGCGTTGTGTGAGTTGTCCCAACATATACATATTATAAATTATAATTATCTAAAATATGTTTGTATTTAGAAATAAAGTATGTTTATCAGTTGTCTAGTCTCCATAATACAAGCTCTGCTTAATTTGGGATCGAATAGCGTTGTGTGAGTTGTCCTAAGATATTATTATTTGATTGCAAGACCACCTTCTTTTACAACACCAACATACGTATATTCTAGCAGGTCAATTCCTCGACTTAGGTAATCCTATACTAGTATGGAGCACTATTTCCTCCAAGAGCGAACTAGAGAGAAGTTATTATTTAAGCCGACGCTTGCCACTGACGGGCTTAGTTACCGCTCAAGTTATAAGCGAAATAATCAATCAATATTTTATTTTATTTTCTAAGGTTAATTACCGTGCATCGCGTCCGATCGCGAGCCCGCCTTATGACAAGCGGCTGACGCGCGCGGCCGATGCGACAATAGTCAGAGTATGAAAATGTATGGCGCCGTTTCTGAGGTCTGCGACAGACGCGCGCGGCCGACTACTGACGTAGGCTGCGCGCGCACTCTGACTATTGTTGCATCGATGCGACAATAGTCAGAGTATGAGAATGTATGGCGCCGTTTCTGAGGTCTGCGACAGACGCGCGCGGCCGACGACTGACGTAGGCTACGCGCGCACTCTGACTATTGTTATCGACCGCGATGCATGGAAATGAACCATTTTTAGGGGAGCTGTAGCCGGATACAACAAAATAGATTACAAGCTTCAACATATGGCCGTGAAGCAGTGGAACTCGTAGCTTACATTTAGGCCAGGTAAGTAAATTAAGTTCGTTACTTATTAGTATTTTTGGACTACATATATGAGGTATTACTTATTATATATACAGTCATGTATTTTAGAAACTAATGACAATTTTACAATTTTTTAGTAATCATTTTAATGTTGATAATCTATTTATAAGGTATTAATATTATAAAGCTGAAAAATGTTGTTTGTTTGTTTGAACGCGATAATCTCAGAAACTACTGGTCGGAATTAAAAAATATTTGACTGTTGTAAGTGTTGAAGAAAATTTACGCAAATGAAGTTGCGTGGGTCAGTTAGTATTTTATAGGTATACTTGTGTAATATTTTCAACTGAATTTCTTAAACAAATTTAGATTTTTTTTAGTAGTGTAATGAAAATGAACCGGGCAATAAGGTAAGTACACTGCCATTTTTTGGAACATATTGTAAGATTATTAAATTGAAAATTAATGTTTTAAATACTATTTATTAAATAAAACTATTACGAACATTATCTGTAATCATCGGATCTCATTAAATTCCTATAGGGATGAACTTACTAACTCCAAACCTCTTAGGGTCACTAACGACTAGACCAACAGGCCAGTCAATGTAGGCCCCCAACGCCTATAACTTGCACCATACAGAACTAGACGACAAATCCGTTCAAAAAGCTGCCGTATGATAAAATGCAGTTTCCCAGCAACATGGTGCTGGAAATTACTGAATGTAAAGCTAATGTTTGACATTTTCATACAATCTGTCACACAGGAAGCTATTGAACTTTCTAAAATTGGTTTCCTACTTCATATTATTAGCTATATTTCTACTGAAACTGCAATATTTTTCAAAACTAGATTTTCAGGGAATTCTTTTGTACACCGATAAAACGACTCTACGACGACACGACTTTTGTACAGACTAGATTTTTCTTCGCGGCTTTGCGTGCGTTAAGTTTCATTTTTATAGCCCTTGTATTATTTTGTTGTGAAAGTTATAAAATTGAAATCTTTTATTAAAATCCGTTCAGAGGTTACACAATTATCGCGTGAATAATTTAAGGTAAAATACCTTGTTTATTGAATTAGACCGGATACAGGACGTTTTAAAAATCCTTTTACCAAGAAAGCTACATTATATGCTGGTCGCTAATAGTGTAGCTTTCTATTGGCGAAAGGATTTTTAATTAAAAAGGCTGTTATTATTTTTAAATTAGTGATCACTACAAAAATTACAATAATGTAACTCAAATTTGCTTTCAAATGGCGGTGCTGGCGATGCTACACTGATATATAAAAACTTAAATTTTATGGTACTGCTTGTTGAGTGCTTGTAACCTATCTCCGCTGTATTCGCTCATTGGCTGTAACATATAAATGAAAATATAGGATAGTTTTTACAGCGATAACCTACATTAACCCGGGAGGAACCGCGGGCAATAGCCAGTACATAATAATTTTGAAAAAGAAAGATTTTCGGCAGTTCCTGCGCACAAGTAAAAGCTGATAGGAACTCATGAGTGTGGCCCCCTCATGTGTTCAAGGCAGCTTTTTCTTTCTTTTCTCTTCTCTACAGGAAAAAAATAAGCTCACTGGAAACTAATAGCTATGTTACTAATGAAACTTCCCTCAATAACAAAGTAAACATGTTTATTTTTATTATTGACATTTTCAAATAATTTGTAGTGACAAGTTTAATATCACCGTTCAACTTTAATATCGAAGTGAGAATGAAAAGGATTATATAAAACTGTTTAAATTTAATATCGGTGTCTTATTGTGAATATTATATTGATTTTGAGTGGATAAATGAATTTATAAATTGAATAGGCTGTTTATTTCTGGAAATATAAAATTCTACGGATACTTATATGTTCGTTAACTTTCGCAATTTGTACACATTATAGAATTTTATAAGCTACGGGTCTTTATTTTAAGGCTAAATACCTTTTGTTTTGCTAAATATCTATGGATACAGTCAATACGGGCCATTTATTATTACATTATTTTTTCTAGTTGTTAGTGAAGTTTGATTTGATACAGTAAGTAATATAAAATTAATTCTTTTGCATCTTTGTCTTTGTTATTTTTACCCGATTGTAAGGAAGGGTTATGTGTGGCGCGTATCTTGTATGTAGGTATGTAGTATTCTTTATTACTTTTGAAAATGTGTTACGCTAACTTCTTGAGCCGAACAATGTCGGTAGGGTCCATGACTTTTATTTTTTAATTTACTTTATTGGAAAATAAACATAATAATACAACAGTTATGTTGTTGCAAAAGCGGCGGTAGCCTAATGGCTAAGGTATCGGTCTCGCAATCGTGAGGTGGCGGGTTTGAATCCTACCTATTATACTACCGACGTGAACCCACTCCTAACACAAGCCTTTGAGTTTAGCTGGAGGGGTTAACAAGATTGCTAGTAATGTGGAACTCAATTCCACAATGCATTTTAAATAAAAAAAAACATTTCACCTAATTTAAACATAATCAAATTTCATCTCATGTGTTGGGCGCATCTCATGTGTTTAATCTACACGCATTAACTTGTTTACCAAGTGTTTAAAACGTACAGCAGTATAGGAACTCAAATTTTCCTAATCAAGGTATTCCAACAAAAATCCAGCAATATCTTACCTCCCTCCTAATATCAATACATCACATTTTAATATTAATGCCGTCAGATCTCATTTATACCGTTCATATATCCTCATAACAATATTAGTCATCTCTTTCAACACGGGGGCCCCGATTTCATCACTAAGCAACGCCCTTTGCTAACAAAAGACGACAAAAAATGCCAAGCACTCGTCCGTTCTCCAAGAAATTTCCCCTTGTCTTTGTTACAGCGATGAGAAATTCTAACTGTCATGACATTATTATAAATCTCTGAGATAAGTAGACGTCGTCACATCTTTTACTGCTTAACACTAGTCATTTTTGTTAAAAAAAACTAAAAGATAAAATGTAATAGTGGAAGTTTGAAGCTGAAGAAATGCGACATTTTCGAGATTTTAAGAGCCATTTTTATGTGTTGCCTCTTAGGTTTGGAATGGAAGTTCTTTTTATTTAAATTTATTTCCGGGGGAAACTTTATTAAGTCAGACTTTAGATAAAATTAGGTCGAGTTTGTGAATGACTAAAAAAGGAAGACGGGTAGGAATGAGGCAGTGTGAATAACCTGACTGCCAACCAACTAAGAAAGCCTCGTGTTATAGATAAATTACTGTATTGTTATCAAGTTTAAATATATAAAGCAAAACCTTGTTTTGTGTCCCTTTGACTCGAATTAAAATCAATAAAAAAAAATAACTTATAAACTTGCAGCTGGAAAAGCTTATACTAATATTATAAAGAGAAAAGATTTGATTGTTTGTTTGATTGTTTCTTTGTATTGAATAGGCTCCAAAACTACTAGACGGATTTAAAACAAAATTCCAGCGTTGTAAAGCTACACTAACCCCGGGTGACATAGGCTATTTTTAATCCCTGTATTCCCACGGGAACGGGAACTACACGGGTGAAACCGCGAGGCGTCCGCTAGTACTTAATATTTTTGTGAATTATGACTCAAATAACACTCCAAGTATCTTACTACTATTATAAATGCGGAAGTTTGGATGAATCCTTGTTACTAAACACCAGAATGGATAGACGAATAGAGAAATATGGCACACAGATAGATTATAGTCTGGAATGGTTGCTGCATAGTCTATTTTTATCCTGGAAAAAAGTAAGGTTCCTGTGTGATAGATAAGTTTTTCAAAATATCTAGCGGATAACATTTTTCAATATTGACTCAGAAATATTGAAAAATACCAAACACCATAATTAATAACTTGGTAAAATTCCCTAAGATTATTATGATCGATATCTCATTACCTAAATCTAACGTCAATTCCGATACCTGTACCTTCTGTCAAGGGTAAGATTGATGAAGTGCCCACGCAAACATGTCCCGTGTTCATACAATTAACGGTGAAGGTATTAGCGAGTAAAGTAACAAATGTACGAAGAAATTGAGTGATAGTCTGCGTCGAGTGATTTATGGCAATCATTTTTGTGTCTGATAGTATTTTTTGGCTGGGATCAGCCCAGACTAAGATTCAGAAGTAAATAGGTATATAAATATATATGTTTAAAGACAACTCCCGCAGTAGGGTACAAGCCCTGTGTCGCGGGGGACTTTACAAACAAACAAGTCACGGACACAAAGTACACCCAGATTTGGAACAACAATTTGTGAATTACACAAAGTGGTGTCCCGTGTGGGAATCGAATCCACGACCTCTTGCGTAGCAGTCGGACACACTCCCTCCGCGCCACAGAAGCAGTCAATAGTTTGTGAGTTTACATGGATTTTGAACTTCTTTCTGCCTCTGTGGCGCGGTGTGAGTATATCCCACTGCTACGCAAAAGGTCGTGGGTTCGATCCCCACCCAGGATAAAACTTTCTGTGATGCGCACGATGGTTCATTCTGTGTCTGGGTGTTATTTATCTATAATATGTATGTATTTAGAAATATATAAGTATCTTTATCGGTTGTCTGTCTGGTTTCCATAGTACAAGCTCTGCTTAGTTTGGGATCAGATAGCTTTATGTTAGTTGTCCCAAGATATTAGATATTATATTATTCTTTCTAAAAACAAATTGGACACAAAATATCACACGGACTTAAAACTTATAGGCATATTTTGTGAATAACCTATACAGAATTTTTCTGCTTGGGTGGAAATCTAATGCGCTACCCTCTTGCGCTGCCGTCATATGAACATCCACTGCATGCGAGGCAGTTAATTAAATTTACAAAGAATGCGTTTTTGCTTTTGTTCTATACATGAAAATGTAAAACTCTTATTACTAAGCTTATCGATCCAAGCTTATCTAGTAATGGGAACTTTGTATTCAATTCCAATTCCCAGGAATTTGGTTTAGATTCGATTCAATTTTATTGGTTATAGATGATTCTCCGAAACAATTAAGGGTTTTGGTTTTGTTATCACTAGCAATTGGTCGGATCCAGCTAGTAAGGTAGGAATACATAGTCGAGAGTAAGTTTGGCTAAGTAGACAAACCTATGATTACCTTGGGCCTTGGTACAAACCGCTGTGGGTTCACGAACCCCACAAATTGGCCTTGAATTGGCCATAATCAGATAATTTCTTCAGTTGTCTCCTTTAGCCTCAACGGGCGGAATGAAATATTATTTTGGATTATATTGGACTTCACTGGATCTGTCATTTCAAAATGATTGATTACAAAAATAATGGTAAATATTTCAGCCTCAGTAAGTCCGACAGGGAATAACCGGTTAATACTTTGTTCGTATTTATTTTAGTTTATCTAACACTCGGTGTCCTTTTTAACCACCTGAGGTTTGTTGTGACGTATTATAACTTAATGACGTCAGACATAGATGTAATCTCTCTCTTTTGTTTTAAGATATCATTGGTTCGAGGATGAAATCGAGTCACAAATGCCATTTTAACGTCACTATTTTTGGCAAAATATTCCTTTTATTTAACATTGAAGTTATTTTTAAGTTACTGATTATTCTGAATAAAGAAACTTTCGATTTTGCAGAAGATGTATCACCTAACTACTCCCCTGTCGATATATCATTTTGTTTGTGGACTGGTAAAAATACCAGTATTGGTAAATGTTTTATTTATAGACAAAACATGCCGACCCTGATGTTGTTAATCTCATACCTTAGAACACCTTGCACTTTTTTTTTTATTATTATTTTTTATGACGTCTCCCGCTTTAGGGTACAAGCCCTGTGTCGCGGGGGACTTTACAGACATTCAATTCACGGACACAAAGTACACCCAGACTCGAAACAACAATTTGTGGATCATACATAGTGGTGTCCCGTATGGGAATCGAACCCACGACCTCTTGCGTAGCAGTCGGACACACTCCTACCGCGCCACAGAGGCCGCCATGTACACATATACATATTCATGTACACTTCATGTCATTAAGTATACTTCTCCGTGGTAGTTGTAGAAATCCGCATTATAACTAGTTTAGTAAATCGGCTATTACACTACCCTGAATCAGGGCCCTAAATCGAGGTGGCCTTGAAAATTTGTTAGAGAATTAAGGCCCTAACTCTTATTACACCGCTCTTTTTAAGGATTCAGGGTCCCTGATTCAGTGTAGTGTAATAAGCGCATAAGTCACGTGTGAACTGTGATGATAAAGAGTAGTCTTATAATGATGCGTCACAGAACATTTATGTTATCGACCAAGTCTGTATAGCTAATGGTTTTAAACAACATGCCATTATCAAAACTGGTACCTCATAATTAAAACCACCTGCTCACAGAGTCATCTACGCAGATTAATCACTGGTGTACATCATTTGTATGCCCGTGTAATGTGGGCTTAATACGCCCGTAATATTTCATTCCTCACCCCTGGGAATTTCTCGGGAATCGACGTATGTCATAGTGATTTACGTTAATGCTGACGTATTTGATACTATTGACGTTTCCCTGTAATATTGGTAGGAAAATTGATGTGTTGATAATATGTTGTCAACAACTGAAACTGCTGAGTGATTAATGGAAGTGTCTACTATTGTTTTATTTACAAACCTCTAAAGAATACCCTTTTCACCATAAGGGGATCCTAAAAATCAAAACAAATATCAGAAACTCATGACAATATTCAAATTATTTGACAATTTGCGTTATCAAGTTTGAGGTTACAAAATAATGAAATTTGACGTTAATTTGATTGCAGATGCCCACTAGTACTCCTGAAGTAGAAGAAACGCTCAAATGAAACTCATAAATTAGTTCTAGACACGAAGGATATTAGATTATTATACGTTAGCAGACATCGCATGTTCGCTGTTATACTTGGATTCACAACCCAACACAATTTTTATATACAGTAAAAGGCTGAATTTCGTAATATTATTTACATAGACATATATTTAGTATATATATATATATATATATATATATATATATATATATATATATATATATATATATATATATATATATTTAGTATATATATATATATATATATATATATATATATATATATATATATATATATATATATATATATATATATATATATATACTATATAACCAAAGACGGTGGAGTGGTCGTGGGTTCGATTCCCATACGAGACACCACTTTGTGTGGTCCACAAGTTGTTGTTCTGAGTCTGAGTGAACTTTATATCCGTGATTGTATGTTTGTAAATTCAACTGTTAAAAAGGGCTTACCTACTGCGGGAGATGTTTATTAGTACTAGTTGTTCTACCATAGAACTATAAAATAGAACAAATGGGAACGAAGGCCTAGACTAGGCAGAACCTGTTCAATGACAACATGCATTTATACTTTTTCATTAATAATTTGTCTAATTTTAATTTCTTATCTAGTAATTTTATCGCTTTTACATTGTAAGTGGATGCTCTTACTATGTTGTGCCCAGATGATATATATGAAGATATATCCCAGTTAATGTGCCCTTCTTTTAATATTTTTATCTCTTGTTTTTGCATCAGTTCTCTAATAATGGTGGCAGCACCTTACCTGCATGTACAGTTTATAAACAAAGAAACATTGTAATCATTGGCAATTTGAAAGGAGTGGCCGCGAGTTTTTATTGCCTGTTCTTTTCTCGGTCTTTACTTATTGTTTGCGAAAAGGCATTGCATGTACATTGAATTGACTTTTCACAAGTGTAGTATTTTGCTTCCTAAATGAATAATTTATTAATAATATTATTAGTGGCAACAAGACAAACTGATAAACATACTTTTATATTAAAAATAAATATTATAATACGCAGACACAGAATAAACAACCCTGCTTATCACAACCTTCTGAGTCAAAAATATGTTACTCCGTAGTCCTACAAACTCCGCGGGATCAATACCGGGATCCCGCAATTGCGGGATTGGCAGCCGTAGTAGGGACTGAATGCAATTTAAGTCTTATAATTACATATCCGCATTATAAATACCAACTTTTATAAAATTATTAATAGGTAGGTGTGTGATATACGACGGCTATACCAACGATAAATGCCACACATACTATGAAACTGATTTGACGCCTACAATCGATCAATATTGTATCAAAATAGATTTCATTGAAGGTAGTAGAAAGTATCCAATGTATCATATTGTGCTCTGTCTGCGGTTAATGCCCGTTGCCTTCAGTATTTTAATAAAGTCGAAGTGCCATTTTTACCCAACTGTAAGAAAGGGTGTTATGGTATTCGCGCGTATCTTGTATGTATGTATATTTGTATGTATGTATGTTATATTCTTCATTACCTGAAATCTCACAATCCACTGAACATTGTCGTTAGATTCGTCATAATCGCCCAAGTGTTTTTAGATATGTGACGTTTGAAATAAACAAACATGGCGGCTGTAACGTCAATATAAAGAGGTGTGAAATATAAGTTGTTTTTAATACTGCAATATGGGTACCAAATTAAAGGGCTTATTCTAGGCATTTCAAAAAGGTATAATATGATTATGACTGTAATACTAAAAAAAGCTAGTTAGTAACCATTATTTTTTCAATTTTCAATACTTGACAATAGCTCAGATAAAAGTTAGTTGTTACATCGGTTACACTCTATAACTACTAAAAAGTATTAAATAAAAAAAATAGTTATAAAAAAACCCTTTAACCCTTTATTTTAAGCGGAACGAAAATAAGTAAATGTTATTCGTGAGTGAAAAGAATATGAGTTTAAGAGCGAAATCCGCATGGAATTTGTTGCACCTACTAGTAAAAAATAATTTTGAAGTGAATATTCTACCTATAAAGATAAAGATTCCACGCATCAAAATAGTTCAAATATAATTCATTTAAGAGGTATTTCGCATTCACATATCAGTAATTTGCATTTTCAAGCGCAGCAAAAAAATACTTTTACACTACAAACCTAAACAAGTAAAAATAGACCAACCTTTATCATTGACAGTAATGTACCACATTTACAAATACTGTTTTATTTCTTTTGTAGCGATCAATTTCCCACTCCCTGTTTTAAGGAAAGTAGGTACGTGTATTTTCTAATGGCTAATCATTTCATTAAACCTCTTTAAATAGACTGTAATAAACTAATAAATTACCAAAATATCAAATATATACCTACATTTCTTGAGACATTTTACCATTTTTTTTTTAAATTGAATACATTAACTATTTATTATACGGGAGTTAACGTGCATTATTTACTTTAAAATTGCTTGACGTTTCGACCAGATTGTACCGGCCGTGGTCACATAATCATGCAACGCGAAAGTTTAAATGTTAGTTCATTACTTTGATTAAATAATGTCTAGATTCCTAATCTGGCATCTAAAATTGAAGCAAAAAACTGTCAAAAAGTACGGTCAAATGGACGTACTTTTTGAGAAGTAAGAAGACTCCTATCAGATGTTCTAGCCAGATAGTTATTCCAGGAGATCATTTTCAACGAGTGTCAAACGTCAAAAATAGTAGCTTCATTTTTTTTTTATAGGCTTACTGAGGGAATGCTCTATCTAGAGATGATAATAATCAAAGGTTCAATATATTAAACTGTAACAAAATAAATATGCTGTCAATTTTTGCAAAAAATGTCGCCATTTTACAATAAAATTAAATTACAAAACACGCTTTGATCTTCAATTAACAAAATGATGCAATTTATTTATAATTATTTCGTTTATTCAGACCTAAAAACATAATTATTTATCAATCCGAATTTCAACAAATTGCAATGCACATACAATTATGTCAAATTTACACAATTTAAAAAGTAGTCTATGTGCTATTCCAGTCTATAATCTATCTATGTGCCAAACATCGAGACCCGATTTCCCGTTGTGGCGTGATTGAATAACAAACATCCAAACTTTCGCATTTATAATATTAGTGGATAATTACATAAACTGGTCATGTCATCCGACCCATTTGATAATTTTCCATCCAATAATTATTTTGCACTGAAAGCTTACGGGTTAGGCCCGTAGTTATGCTTTAAATGAACCTCAGGATTTGAGTATTTGATTATTCTTTTCTTATGACACTTAAAATGATAATGACAATCATTTTTCAGATTCAGTCTATCTCGTACTTTAGCCGATAAACGGATCGGGCTTACCTTCAAAAAACCATAAATCTGAACACCAGGCACTTTACCAAAATAATCTATCATTACTATTACTGAAAGTTTTCCTTATTATGTAATTCTAATGATCTAGTATGAGGCTGACCTTTTAAAATGTAATTATACGTATGTAGGTATGTCACAAAATGTCACATTCCAACCTAATCTATGCATTATTTAAGCCGATGACATTTAAAAAGCCAATATTATATATGTGTTTTTTGAAAGGTCACCAAAGCGTTTAGCTAAATAGTTTACAGGAATATTTTATGAGCTTAACGTACAGTGATATTATTCATTGTATCGTTTTTTAAGCGGCGGTAGCCTAATGGCTAAGGCATCGGAATCGCAATCGTAAGATCGAGGGGTTCGAATCCTACTCATTATACTAGCGACGTGAACCCACTTCTAACACAAGCCTTGAGCTTAGCTGGAGGGATTAAAAGGATTGCTAGAAATATGGGTCCCAATCCCACATTACTAGCGATCTTTATAAAAACAATGAAACTTCTCCATGACCTTTAATCTGGGTCATAATTAGTCAAAATAATAACACACCTTTCTGCTTTTTTAGCTATATTATTGGACAGTAAGACAAATTATTTGAGTTTTTCTCTGTATTACACACTGTTTCAAGTTAGCAAATGACTAAAGGTTACCCTCTTTCTCCTTTGTAACAAAAATACTCTTGATTTCTTACAACCCATTGTTCATAATCGCTTCTATCTTTATACCAAACTTCCTGATCTGTTAGAACTTGTATGTGTGTTGTTTCGTAATATTTTTGTACAAACCAGTAAGATATTGCACCATTCCATCCTTTTGTTATCGTAATTAATGTAAAGTGAAGTTCCCTTACGCGTGTTTTATCAGCCAGCGCCGCCGAAACAGCTCCCATGCGTGCGATGATAGTCTCCAAAACGATCCAACTTCCAATTTCAAATGCGTGAAATCTATTTAAAAACAAAAGGTATCCTCACAGGTCCCAAACAGGTTGTAACTGAACAACTGTGTCGCGTCTGCATAGTTTTACAACGTAGGAGCTAGAAACAAAACTGTGCAACTGAATATTTTATCAAATAAATTGTGTTCCTTTCGTTTTGCATTGCCACTGTCTCTGGCCGCGTGCTGAAATTGTAATTTTTAGGAATAAAAATATGAATGGAATGTTTTGTTTTATTTGTGTTACTGCGTTAAAAATATGTATCTCATTGTTTGTTGCTAGTTGCTGTGCATTATTTTGTACATTGGATGCTTTTGGAACTTACAACGTTACAAATGTAACAGACCTACATGTTGCGATTCAAGTTTAGTGTTATCTAATTGAAGAGTTCAAATAGTTTGCGCATGGGTGATTTGATGGATCGATGGACGAACCAGTCGTTGTTCAGAAAACAGCAGCAAATACCCCACCCGCTTGAAAAAGATTGAAACAAGATAACCTTAAATCATGCAGTCGGAGGCATTTATGAATCCCAGTGAACTTACAAAAATGCCTCCGACTACAGGCAGGTTTTTTGATTTTTGTTTTTTTATTATTTAATACGTTTTACGGCCGGTCTCAATAAACTACCTATCGTTGGATTTGGGTACTAGAGGTAGAATTTTGACATATTTTGTATGGAGCTTATGTCAAATATATACCTCTAGTAGTCAAATCCATCGATAGTTATTGAGACCAGACGTTTGTGCTTAGTTGTAAGACGTAACGTAATAACTGTACCTAACTTAAGAAAATTTGAGTGAAAATAGTTAGTAACAAACTTTTAATCGGTATTTAACCTAAACAGTTATTATAAGTAAAAAAATATTTGAAAAACCTCATCATGACTTTAAAATACCTTTTACGATGATACCCTATATGACATAGTTTGTTGACTTAATTTTTTTTCTCTATCACAATATAACGGTTGGCTGTCACCATTTTAAATTTTGATTGCTGTCATGTCTTTAACGATGACGATCGCAAGATTAATACAAATCAATTGACGTATGAATCATCAAAATCGGCCCCCGGGTTTGGTCTATATAGTGCCACAATTGAACACACATATACATACACGTCAAACACATTACCCTCCGCAGTCAGGTAAGAAGTAAGTAATTGAATCATCAAGCAATTGTTCAATTATTCTGCGCCAACTGTTGAATAATAAGTCATAAATTCTTAAGAATAAAACTTAATTGCCCAATGGTGAAAGCGGCTTTTTATTCTAATGTAAGACCATCGCAACCGGACCTTACAGTATGGTCCTTTTCTAACGTTCCGGTTGCAATCCGGCGCCGGGTACCCGGTGGCGAATGTATTGCCACCGGACAGGGCGGACGCCGGAATATGTGAAAGCTACCGTACATCGCCATGCCATACTTTTTTTTTTTTAAGACTACTAGCAATGTGGGATTGTGGTCGCATATTACTAGCAATCCTGTTAACCCCTCCAGTTAAGCTCAATGGCTTGTGTTAGGAGTGGGTTCAAGTCGGTAGTATAATGGTCAGGATTCGAACCCACGACCTCACAATTGCGAGATGCCTAACATTTCGTGCCAGGTAGCCACACGTTCCGATATCAATGCTGAAATTGAATCCGGTGTGAAAAGAACTTAACTGTTTACCATTTGTTAGATACATTCATTCGGATGTATTTCTTTTACACGAAAAGTATTTTAATTGATACATCTTGTCTGAGGATGCTACTGATTTTGCTACTATTCAAGTCACAGTGACGGCATGAAACTTCTTATTTTATGAGTTGTTGGCAATAGTTACCTAGCTAGTGTCAGTGATAAGTATTTACTAGCCTGCTGGTCAAGTGGTTAGTAACCCTGACTCCTAAACCAGAGATTATGGAGACGATCCCTACCCAGGATAATACTTTGCCTCATGAGCACGATAGTTTATTCTGTGTCTAAATGTAAATTTTCTTATACTGGTTGATTGTTGACAATTTGCTAATAACCTCCCGCTTTCGGTTTCTTTTTTACATTACACCAAATAACTTCGTAATATATTTTTGAAAAAAAAATACAAAAGAACCCTCCATCATCTACTTTTGTCACACAACCATTTACCACACATCTGAGAGACCTCGGAGGAAAATCAACGTTTCTTTGGCGGATTGAGGGCCTAAACCTAATAATAACCAATGATTTAACTTCAGTAAAATAGTTTGTAGGTGATTAAGGTAAAACCAAGTGGTAGTACTCCAAAAAACAAGTGGTAGTTGATTAAGGGTTAATATATTTAATATTTTCCAAAATTGATATTACAACGTATTTAGTGTTAAGTAAAAGCCAAGAGTATATTAGAAATCCACCTGTATATAAAAATCTCATGTCACAGTGTTTGTGGTCGAACTCCTGCTAAACGACTCGACCGATTTTAACAAAATTTTGTTTGTATATTTAGTTGATATGAGAATAGGTCGTAAAGTTTTTTTTTCATACGACTTAATTTTTTTTTTAATTTCGAGGCGATATGTAGTTCGCAGGGACTGCTAGTTTATCTATAATATGTATGTTTGTTCGAAATTTGTAAGTATGTTTATCAGTTGTCGTGGTTGCTATAGTACAGGTCCTACCTAATTTGGGATCAGATGGCATTATATGCCGTACCGTCTGCGGACGCGGAAACGCTTAGACAGGATGTCGCCGTTATCCTTCGAAAATCGAAGCTGCCTAAACCGAATATTACTACAGAAGAGCGTCTAGCGTTAAAAGAGCTACGTGATAACACGAATATTTTAGTGCTAAAGGCCGATAAGGGAAACGCCACTGTAGTGATGAATTCGAGTGACTATGATGACAAAATACGGAGTCTTTTAAGTGACACTTCTATATACAAGTCAGTGTCATACAACCCTACAGCCAGAGTCACGAAACGTATACGAGCACTGATTAGGGACCATGAAGATCTGTTCGCGAATGATGTCTATGACCGACTCTTTCGACCCAAGAGCGTACAGCCGCCCAAGTTATATGGGTTGCCAAAGGTTCATAAAGGTAACGTCCCACTACGCCCAATCGTAAGCCAAATTAACTCGCCTACTTACGATCTAGCGAAATACCTTTCTTCAATACTGCAACCTTTAGTGGGTAAAACGACATCGTTCGTAAAGGATTCTCGCCATTTCGTGGACATCATCAAGAGCATGAAAGTGGAACCAGACGAGGTGATGGTGAGTTTTGATGTGGAGTCACTATTCACCAACGTTCCCATTCAGGACTGCCTTGAGGTCATCGAGAGAAAGCTGAGAGCAAACGATCTGTCCAATGAGTACATTGTTTTACTTAAAAACTGTCTGGAAGGCAACTTCTTCATCTACCAGGGACAACACTACCTCCAGATCGACGGAGTGGCCATGGGCAGCCCAGTGGCGCCGGTGATGGCCAACATCTGGATGGAACATTTTGAGGAAACAATTGAGCTACAATTGTCCCAGGTCAAACTGTGGAAGAGGTACGTCGATGACGTGTTCTGCATTATGAAGGGCGGTAGGCAGGAAGTAGAACAATTTGCTAAAGACTTGAACTCCATACACCCTAAGATCAGGTTCACTTTTGAAATGGAGATAAACAGATCGCTAGCTTTTCTCGATGTTAAAATAATGGTTAGAGACAATGGTACCCTAGCACACACTGTGTACAGAAAACCGACCCACACAGACAGATACTTACATGCTGACTCGCATCACCATCCAAGACATCTGCAATCTGTGGTATCATCGCTGACAAATAGAGCATATGACATTTGTGACCCTGAACATTTAGAAAGTGAGCTCACACATGTTCAGGAGGTACTAAAGCGAAACGGATACAGAGGAAGCACACGACGTACGAAGAGGAGAGACTCCCGACCGGGGGTTGACAGGGCTCCAGCTTTTCTACCGTATGTGAAAGGAGTGACGGACAAAGTTGGAACAGTACTGCAGAAATACTCCATTAAGACTGTATATAGTCCGCACTCCAAGGTAGCTAAGCACCTACGTACTCCTAAGGATGTAATTCCTCTACAGACACCTGGCGTCTACAAAGTGGATTGCAGCTGTGGCAGTTCCTACATCGGACAAACCAAGCGAACCATAGCGGAAAGGGTTAAGGAACATATCGCGGCTGTGAAAAACCGACAGACAAACAAGTCAGCAATAGCGGAACACTTGCTGGATGCGGGAACCAATCACTGGATTGAACTACACAAACCACAGGTCCTCTCCACCGACCGTCACTATTACTCCAGGATGGCGAGGGAAGCGGTTGAAATCAAAAAACATGTCAATTTCAACCGAGAAGACGGATACCGTTTGTCAACATCGTGGAATCCCGTGATCGGCAAGTGTATACACCGCCGAACAAACATTACACGCCAGTGTGCAGATGTCCTTAGTGTTGTGTGTCGAAGTACCGACGGTTCCGTAATAGTGAGTGATAAAAATCAAGCGAGGGTAGTTTCCGAAACCCGCGCTTCACGGAGGCGACGCTGAGCTCAACTAGTCTTCCCGTGACCACGGCCGTTGCAATACGGTCGAAACGTCGGGCAATAAACAAGGTATTTTACCTTAAATTATTCACGCGATTAAGACCCGTAATATATATATTTTAATAATGGCATTATATGAGTTGTTCCAAGATATTATTTACTATTGAAAACTTCTCATATAACTCCATTAAGACTCGGTCTTACTTGTGTGTACCTGTAAATTAAAAACCAAATTATGACAACTCTGGAGGCCTACTCTAATTTAATGATAACGAAGTTTCGATCAAAAATGTGGTAATATACAGAGCCAGGAACATCTATTTAATCCACTTGTTCCAGAAAATCGTCCATAGGTTCTTGTTTATCCAAAATTAAATTAGAACAGTCCCCGTAAACTTAAGAAATTTAACTAAACAAAAATTCATGAATTTCGTTTAAAAGAAAGACAGTTTCCAGCCTTTTTCTCAATCTCATCATGAGACATAAAAACGTCGTAAATTTTATAATTTATTTATTTTAGTCTGAAATACCAGTAAACAACAACAGTGCAAGGTGAGAAACTAGAAACAACATAAAGCTCCTTTCTATGGTTTCGTTCTAAAACATTGCAAAAACAAAGAAATATCGTCACACGTTTCCTTAACGCAGTCACGTCCAGAAATTGTAAAGTATTTGTATATTTCGTGCAGAAATGTACAACTTGTGTTTGTCGCACCATTTGGCGTTTTATGTGTTTTAATGACGATGCTTTGTTGCACAGTGTGACTATGGCTTTATTTTCTTTTAACATTTTGGCCATAAACTGTTTTTTGCTTTGGAAGTTTTTGAACGAAATCGTAACAAAATATGGTATTGTTTACTCTGTTGTTATTTTGTGTCGCATCATTTGATTTACTGTCTTTTGTATTTTCGATGTTCTTGTTTTTCCTTTTAGTATTACGAAATTAAAGGAGTTTTGGAAATCAAGTATTTGTAGCAATGCTGCAAATTTCTCTTTAATAGTTTTCAAATCATCATCGTCCTGTATCGGTCAACTCCTAAGAAAAGGTTTGAATAGTTCTACCTTAAAATTGCAACTATTAGTTTTGAAATTAGTTCAAAGTAGAAGATGCTTTGATAGTAGCTTGCGTGTTTGTTGGCTTTAGTATTGTACAAATCTATACTAATTTTATAAAGCTGAAGAGTTTGTTTGTTTTAACGCGGTAATCTCAGGAACTGCTGATCCGAATTGGAAAATTATTTCACTGTTGGATAGCCCATTTATTGAGGAAGGTTATAGACTATATAACATCACGCTACGAGCAATACGAGCGGAGCAGCAATGAGAAATGTTGCAAAAACGGGGAAAATGTACGCAGACGAAGTTGTGCGGGACAGCTAGTTAAATATAAAACTGCCATGTCAACCTATTGACTAAACGTTCAAATTTGACTGACCATTTAGTAAAAAAACATGTATGGAATATTGTTGTCGTCTCCTGTCTTCAACTTTTTAGCAGTAAAAATAATGGAATAAGTGTTGATAATACCTCTTAAAGTGAGGTCTTTAACGACTATTTTCGATTAACAAACTGGTATCCGAATATCTTTCAACATCCAATAGGGACAACTCACACCACGCTATCTGATCCTAAACTAAGCAGAGCTTGTACTATGGAAACCAGAGAACTGATAAACATACTTATATATTTTGACCACAGAAAACGACGTCATATGCTGGCATTTCATACAAATTTGTATGGAGCGAGCCGTTTTTGACGTTTCATAAAAAGAGGCTGATTTGACATATGTCAAATAACCTATTAGACTGCCTCGGTGGGATTGTGTACGACTGTTGCGCAAGAGGTCGTGTGTTTGTTCCCACACACGGTACAGTACTTTGTGTGATCCACAAATGCTTTTACCAAACTGCGTAAGTTTTATTTAACTCTAGGAGCCTAATTATATTTTTGTGGTACTAAAGGACAATCATACGTAAAAATGACGTGAAATAATAAAATCGCTACATATATAATAGCTAATTTTAGATAGGACAAGTACTAGTTTTTGCATTATTTATTTAATATGTAGTCTAATGAAATAAAAAAAGTATTAATTGAACAATGTTTACATTTTATTTATATGTCCTAACTATGGAAACATAATGAAATTGAAAATAAAAAAATATTCTCTTAAGTTTATCTAATATTTTAATAATATTAAAAAAAACACCTAGTATAATTTTAATAATATAGCATTTTTTATCCATATCAAACAGGTGACTGAAAGAAAAAATCTTTATATGAGTCTTTAATATTTGCAAAAGTTACGTATAGCCCAAACATACGTCAAAATGACGTGCAACATGGTTATTAAACCAAAATGACGGCACTTACCGAACCGATTCGGCAGCCTCCTGATAGCTCTCAGTAGCTACTGAGTTGATTTGGGCGGTCTAGGCAATCCGGACGGACATGGGAAAAAAATAGCGAATTGTCGTCGGAGTGTACGTCAAAAATACGTAGATTGCATTCTAGGGTTAAAAAAAAGTAAATACTGCAAACACCATTAGTAGGTTAAAAACTTTAATGAAACAGGACGTAAAATAAAGTAAAACATTTTTAATACTTTTTATTTGTTGTAAACAGTCTTATAATCGAGCGATGAGTTTACATTATTTTTATACGTAAACAATAATTTCAATTTGGCTGGGTTTACTAAGCGAATACACAATCTAATCTCACAATAATTTTATCGTTGTCTTTATATTACAATTACATTACATCTTACTGTTATATTTACAAGAATTTAAACAATGTAATTGAATTACGTTTCGGGTTTTTTCAAGCATTCGAGTTTTGGGTGTGACAAATGAAATTGACGAAAACAATATTAGGTCTATTGAAATTAATTAAAATAAAGAGACGACCATTCGTTTCCAGCTGAACAGCAATGGATTTCGGTCGGTTCGCAACGCTGTCGGTAGCGCTTCCACCAACAAATCACAGAAAAAGAGCTCGTTCATGTCTCAACAAGCAAAATAAAGCTCGCAAGACATTAAGATAACACTTAAAAGCAACTTCAGGTATGCTATAAGATTATGAATCAGTCTTGAAGCAAACTATAAGACTGAGATAACAAAAACGAATGCTCTTATGCATGTTATGAGTTGTCAAATACTTATAAGTAAAAAAGTCTGCCATCATGTAATTATAAGAAGTTATTATGAAAAATATGCTTATAATTTTGCTTATTAATTCTTATAAATTTTTGCTTATACCTTGCGGAGTTGACTTGCCATGTGGACAAAAACTCCTTAACAAAAAAAAAAACTACTTTGCTCGCTGTGGTAGCCTCAGACTCTCAACGAAGCCAATTTAACTCTTCTTTCACCTTTTTGCAATAACCTGATTTAGAAAATAAAATTAATATTTACCCAAATAGAGTGGAACAGAATTCACAACGACACTACTGAACCTTTTACTGAACCACCTGGTTGTCTGAATTTTACTTTAGATGATACTGATAGCGGAAAATAAAATTAGCTAAAATGTTCTTATCTTCCGTCACACCACAAAACGCGATAAAATTATTTACAATCACAATGACTACGTTAACAGGAATACATAGGAAAAGCAACATAACATTATAAACAACAACGTCCATTCTGGATGCAAACTCGATGAATTGCCTTTCGCAGCTTCTGTAAGACCTGGTGAAGAAAAACGGTTTATTAGTAAAAGATTCCGTATTAGAGGATCCAGTAAGGCTGCTGTTGATAGTGGTATAACATCTTTTTGATGATCATGTAAGTATTATTGGCATAGCGTTTATCACAACGCAAATTTTATGTTGGTTTGATAATATACGATAAGATTAGTAATAATAAGACAAGTTTAAAAAATAAAAACAGTTTTGCTCCTTGTTTTAACTAGCTGCAGTAATATCAGTTTACATGCGGTGCAACATAGTTGAGACTCCATGATATTACAAAATGTACGTAGATATCATGCATTGCGAAAGTTCCAAATGAATTACTACTTGGTAAGGAAATTTGGTGTATAATGTTTAATATTTATATTTATAAAACATATTCATCTCACCTCCAGCAACGCTGATTTGATTGCCGAAGTCTTCAGGATGCGAAGTAAGTTTTATTTCTGGAACAAACATCTTTGTTAGTTAAACTATTGCACAGGGGTACATTTGAAAACAATGTCGTTTATTAGGGTTCCATGGCCAAAATGGCAAAAACTCTTATAGCTTCGTCATGTCCATCTGTCTGTCTGTCTGTCCGTCAGTATGTCCGTCCGTATGTCGCAGGGATTTTACTAAAAAACTACACAATGAATATTGATGAAATTTCGTGAAAACGTGTCCTGTAACGAAGTACCCGCTACTTAGTTTGATAGCTAATCTATGGAGTGCCCCCCTTAAAATAAACAATTTAAGGGGGGCACTCCATAGATGCAACAGAAGTTGAAAAACATTTTTTCAAGCATTTTAACAGCAATAAAAATCGGTAGTTTGTGCTTGTTTTTTATCTATTGCTGAATGTTTTTGTTGCTCATTTAAGTCAGCACTCACACACACCACACTAATACGTAGTAATTGTATTATACTTGGGTTGCAAACACCATACTTACCATAAAGTCTGAGAGTTCCCTCGCTCTTCCCAAGTGAATTGGTACTGACACAATTGTAAGTACCAATGTCACTTCTGGAGAACTGTCTAATGGTCAACCACATTGTGACTTGGTAGGAGACTTTCTCTTCTGTTATTGTGTATTTGGGACTGGAACAAAAATTACATGGGTCTTATTTTATACACTTTTGAAACCCACAAGCTGGCCGACGCTGACTATATATCAGCGAACGTTCATAAGTAGGTCTTATCTATAAATTCCTTCTTACATAAATTATGAAGCGTTAACATTTAGATAACAAGATTATTGAGGAAAAAAACACTAAGTCTGCTCTTGTAATCGTAGTTTAGATATTGTGTATTTTGTGGTTTTATCATAGCTATGTACACAACACTCTGGCTGAACATCTATTTAGCCAATTTTTTTTTCTCTTTAGAGTAAAAAGTTCATAGTTTCCTGAATATACAACAGTTAAACAATTTACAAGCAAGCATATTTTGTTTTAATTTAAATGATGACATTTGCATGAACAATATCATTGACAATATATTCGTTTCTGAAAATTTTGTGTTTAGTAACACGTATGCTAATTTAAATACTAAACAATTCTTACAGATAAAATGCTTACCCATCTAGAAGCATCTCCCCTCTATTCTTGATCCAATAGTTGATTGTATTGGGATGTGCTTCCACATAGCACTTTAGTTTCACATCCGTGCCTAATGGCGCCCCCAGTAATTGATTTGGCACTTTTACTGTAGGTGCAACTGTAGACAAAAAATACATATTTAACATGTAGCTCGGATTTCGGTCAAGGTGTACCAAAGGGGGTGCACAAAAATATATATTTTTTTTATTTTTCTCAAAATATCGAATAACATGAGTTTTAAAACTAAACTGCCAAAAAAATACAAAAAATATTTTTGGGACTAAGATAAATTTTCATTGTCTGGAGATGTTTCTTAAGTAGAGGGTCACAGTTCTAACCTAACCTAATTTGATGATGATCTAAGATGTGACATGTGTGTAGGGAGAACATAATGGATCTAATTTTCTAACCACGACACCGTTTAATCTGATGTTGCAATTGTTGGGGGACTTTCGCGATTTGTACACATTATAGAATTTTATTAGCCTTAAAATAAAAAATTACTTAAAATAAAAATTTTAAATTTACCACGGTCGAAACGTCGAGCAATAAACAAAGGTTAAAATAAAATATTCATGCGATTAAGACCCGTAGCTTATAAAATTCAGTTAAGGTATTTTTCAGTATCTGTTGATCCAGTTAACGTTAAACGTTTGTGTAGGTAAAATTATTTTAAAAATAAATTCACTAATGCTTCATAAGGAAATAGGACGAAAATATTTTAAAAAAAAAGGTTGTCTGTAGAGTTGGTTTACGGACAAATTTTTCCGTGATAACGTCATAAGAAAACATTGTAATAAACAACAGTTTTTTTTTAATTGTATCACATGTCACACCAATTGCCAAAACATTGAGGACATTGTAAAAAACAACCATGCCTGTGACAGCTTCACTGACACTATAACCACACTAACATTTTGTACACACAACTATAAAAATAGCAAGTCTATATAAACAAGTCTATCGGAAGACGTCTTGTTGCTTCAATTGCTCGATTAAGACTGACGATTAAAAACTAACTGCCCCACTGCTGGCACTTTACACCTAGGGCGGCCAATACACCTGCTATTAAATCAAAACAAGTGTTACATAAATCAATAAGCGATTTAATAATTCTCTGACAAATATATCCAAGGTCTTTTACAGACATTGAAGAAATCTGTGATCAAAATAGAAAATAACAACCTCTGCGTGTTGGACGTCTCCAATAAGCCTCCCATAAGGACGGTACGGCGTGGCAATGTTCCTTGCAAAGACGGAAATAACGTGATGAGCGAAATAATGTAGCAAGATTCATGGTCGTAATCTTTTAATTACCTTCAATAAATTAGTAAACTCTCTCAGAGATAATAAGAAAGTCTAAAACGTTTAATAGATTTTAGAAGCGTTTTCAGGTCAATAGAATATAAACCATACAAACTATACCGTAGTGATAAAATAAAAGCGATTACTGTTTAATATTTCATACCACATCAACAAAAACATTTATATTGTACCAAACAAGCATCAAAGTGTATTGGCTTGGCGCTTAAATAAACATCTCATTTCAACCCTCAAAATAAAACAAACGTAAAATATTTTTATCAGCCTTTACTCATTCCTCACATGAAGTTAACAGACAACAAAAAATGCGTTTCATTTTCTTAGTATTCATACGCTGGGAACTTCTACCACGTTTTGTCAATCTGCAGTTTTTATGAAGGAACAACGAGGAATTTATTGCGGTAACAGCTGGGAGCATCAAGACGTTTTCTTCAAGAAAGGTCTTTCTTGACTCAATATTGTAGGCGTTTATTGGAGGTATTAATGGCTGGTTATCTTTATAATATTGTTGAGCAGCTGTTTTTACGATATAATTTAAAATTAGCGTCAAATTGCTGTCATCAATATCACATCTTTACATTTAATATGTTATAATATTTATTAGTACTGCATATAATGTTTATAAGTACGTGTATTTGTGAAAATAAAATGTAAGTACAAAAATTAAATAAATGTGATTGGCAAAAATGTTATACAATTTTATAAGCTACGGGTCTTAATCGCGTAAATATTTTATTTTAAGGCTAAATACCTTTGTTTATTGCCCGACGTTTTGACTGTATTGTAACGGCCGAAATATGTACAAATCGCAAAAGTTTATGAACATATATGGCAAAAATGTGTTGAGAAGGCTAGCCCCTTCATAGTCATAAAACCAACTTAAGAAAGAAAACACTATATAATTGGGTTTACTGCTGAATTTTTGTGCGTGTCTCTACAAATCATATTGTCAATTAATTGTTGGCAAAGAATACTGTATACGTTCCCAATTTAAACCACAATAAGGGGGCATTACACTGAGAGAATTATTTATTTAGCGCTACGTACACAGAGACACGATCGCCGGCCTCGCTCTTTCGCACACAACCATTACTTCACAATGCGCAGGAGCGCAGGTCAAAATAAAGTAGAATATTCGTTCGTACATATGTTAGATCACGAACGCCATGACTATGACAATACGAAAATGCTTGTTTTTGCGTTTTTCCGCAACGTCAATATTTATTTGCGGGATCATATTAAGACATATCCTAAAATTTCTTTATGTCATCTACTAGAAAAACTCCTTGACTAGTGACACAATTTTTTTTTGTCCTAATATTTAGGTTTTCTATATAAATTTTTGAAAGAGCCGAACCCTGTTTCGCGTAATCTACCCTTAAACGGCCGGTCTCAATAATCGATCTATCGATGCATTTGGCTACAAGAGGTAGAATTTTGACATATTTTTGTGGAGCTTATGTCTAATATAGAGCTCTTGTAGCCAAATCTATCGGTAGATAGATTATTGAGACCGTCTGTTAATCTGTAGGTATAGATAAAGAAAAATACTTCTCGAGGGTTTTTTTACCCATACTACTACTTGAGGTAAGATAATCAATATCTCTCTGTAATTGATATATGCTTAATTATTACTTATAACGTAATACAACCTCATAATCAAAATGAAAACAGTTAGGTTAAATAGTAAATAATAATTATATGTTAACAGGCAAATACGTCAACACCATGAGGTAGATATCCCTTTTTTTATTTACAGAATTAGGTATTATTTACACTAATAAATAATGAAGTATAAAAGTGAGTAAATAATATATTATTTACTTCATTATTTTGTTGCCGTGCTGGGAATTTTAAACACCTGTAGGTATACTTAACTGTTTGTTATAGAGTGTATTCAAATACTAAAAGCCTTAATTCCGATGGACGGCCTCTAGTAAATGGTGATTAAAAGAGCACACATTAGCGAAATAATTATAGCACACATTTAAGTACATAGCCGAAAAAAGACCATGAATAAAATAAATAGGTAGGTACACAAATGAATACGTGTCACTAACAATAATTTAATCACTTTATAGTATAAAACA
The DNA here is from genome assembly GCA_945859575.2 of Herminia tarsipennalis. Taxonomy (NCBI): domain Eukaryota; kingdom Metazoa; phylum Arthropoda; class Insecta; order Lepidoptera; family Erebidae; genus Herminia; species Herminia tarsipennalis. The sequence goes on along the minus strand of OX243845.2, from coordinate 19,816,642 downwards.
AAGTCGCTTTCTCTGTCCCTGTATCCCTATGTATGCTTAAATTTTTAAAACTACGCAACGGATTTTGATGCGGTTTTTTTTAATAGATAGAGTGATTGAAGAGAAAGGTTTATATGTATAATAACATCCATTATATAGTGGAGAAATAAGGAGCGGAGCAGCAATACGAAATGTTGCAAAAACGTTAGTTAGAAAATATAATTTATAACAGTGTAATATGTCAAGATTCATAAATAGGCCTTTTAGCTAGTTCCGTTTACGTATCCTAGGGTGAGACGTATTGAGCAAGCAAACAAAAAGTTCATTAGAAAGGAATGGATACGGAAGACAGAGAGTCCAGCAGTAGATTCAGAGAGTCGAATAATTATGTTGATGACAAATATATATGAAAGTGTAAACAATTAGACTATTAATTCTTTATCTTGTTCTCCCATTCACCTGATTGAGAACACCAACGCTATCTATCTATCTATCTAGAACTTCTAGTCATGTTGCATTTGCTGTTGTACCTCGGCTGAGGTCTGACGAACCCACTTGGGGACTTGCCTTCAGACCTATTTTGTGCAGGTGATGTATGTAATGGTGGTAAATATTATTAAGAAGTAAAACTGTTGTTAACTGTATCACTGAGAGTGGCCCTATGTGTTGGGAGCGAACTCGCATTTTGATGGTCGGCTTGATCGCTGCTGAGGTCTAAACTGTACTTCTTTAACCATGTAGGTACGTAAGCTGAAGCTAACATTGCATAAACACTTGCATCTACAAAAAGCACATAACAATCTTAAATACAAAAATAAATCTTGCATCTACCGTTTGCGAAGTCACGTAACTTTGGTTACTCCTACATAGAGATGAACTTGTATCATTTTGGATACCATCCAAATTCGTGACGGCGGAGGCCCTGAACGGATTATATTATTCAAAGTGACAAACAAACAGATGGGGTGAATTTTATATTGTGTTTTTTCCTCAGCGTTGATAGCTAAGGTTAGTAAGAAACATTTTTGTTGAAACTTTGAGGGATCTTTCGATTACGTGCACGATTTGTTCTTAGTGAGGATATTATACAGAAATGTTCTGGTACCGTGCTAGTTGGTTGAGTACAGACTAAAGAAGGACTGGATGCTGAAGGCGGAGGATTGAGCATCGTATCACAACTTGTGAGAGATCTGGATAATTTTCTATCAAAAATGTAACAACCAAGAGCGGCAATGTTCAATCTTATAATTTAAATATTTTACCAGTTCTCGTACTCTTTCAGCATTAATGCCTATATATAGCTGTCCCGCACAACTTCGTCTGCGAAAATTTACCCCGTTTTTGCAACATTTGTCATTTCTACGCCGCTCCTATTGGTCGTAGCGTGATGTTATATAGCCTATAGCCTTCCTCGATAAACGGGCAATCCAACAGTTAAATATTTTTTCAATTCGGATCAGTAGTTCCTGAGATTACCGCGTTCAAACAAACAAACAAACTCTTCAGCTTTATATTATTAGTAAGTATAGATGTAATATATACCATAAGACCCACACATAGTAACACATTATATACTTATAACACTCAAACAAACAAATAAAACAATTTTCAGAAATAAGCTCACGGCTTTCAACACATTAATAATTATATTTAATTAGGTGAAAAGGTACTAACAGTCGGACGCGTGTACACACGTAAATTGTTTTAACGTTTGAATATGATCGCATTATTCCGTGCAGTATCGCAATTATTTCGATTTAAGCTGTTGTACGGTTAACGACCTGTAGATATTGGGTACCTTTGTATTAATATCCAGTAGGTAACTTTTGCAAGTGACTTTTGGCATGACATTGACTTGAGATCTAGAAGAAAATCTCTATACGTACTTGCTTAGGCATCGTACATCTAGAAATCTTTCACGGACCCAGGATCTCGTCTGAAAGTAGTCTAAGCATAGCCCGTAGATATAAACTCTAATCGCATAGGAATATGAAAATGTTTAGAATGAGATTCGCAGTTTTGCGCGCGCAACGACGTCATTCTATTCGATTAGAGTTTTAGCCACTTATTTAAGGGCTTTGGTTTGAGATTCCGTGAATGTGTGCATTCCATATGCGAGTTTTTATATAGCTTTTCTTGTGTAATCTAAATTAAGGTATAGGAGGGTATATTATTATTATTTTATAAGATTATAATAATAATTCAGTAAAATCTGAGTAGTCAATAGCAAAACTTCTTTATAATGTACTAGCTTTCGCCCGCGGCTCCGCTCGCGTGGATGTCGGTTATCGCGATAAAAACAATCCTATGTAAGGACATAGGATTTGTGAGGACATAGGACATTGTTTTTATCGCGATAACCATTCAAATTGGAAATAATTTGATAGTCCCGGGGAAGGCCCCGGGACTCAAATTATCTCCATATCAAATTTGATCTAAATCGGTTGAGCTGTTTGAGCGTGAAAGCGTTACTTTTACATGACAGACAGACAGAGTTCCTTACACATTTATAATATTAGTATAGAGTTCAGACAACTTACGAGGAGTTACCACAAGTCTTACCATCCATTCTCTCTCTTAGCAATATTTTATACTTATTGCTTCTTCCAATCTCTTTAACAAAACCCTAATACCACAAATACTTACAGTTAACGTTAAGTATGATCCGCTTGCTGACGGCAGGCGGCACGTCGTTGGCCGCGATGCAGAGGAACGCGCCCATCTGCCTCCGATCCACACGCCACAGCGGCAGAGAGCTGCCCGTGTAACTCTCCACTAAACAAAATTAAAGAAAAATTAATAAATCATGGTCACCTGATAATAATTTTAAAAGGTCTTCTAGGCAATTTCGGTTACGGCTGTCAGACGTAGACTAGGTTACTCTCTATTCCCTCACTATCTTATAGTCTGATGGTGCAGAAGTCCGACTTGACCGGCAAGATAGATTTTTTTTATTCGAGGGTCATGGCTTCTTATTTATTTAAAAAAAGAAGTCGAGGCGGATTTGATGGCGGCATTCACGATGGTGATTTGTCGTATAGGAATATATATATATAATAGGCTCGGTTGAATTATTTATTTTTAATCATAGGTATACCGTAGAGTAACTTTCTCGGTGCGCTTTATTTTGCCAGTTGGCCTACAATGTCTTACACTACAGTCGTATGCCAGCATGCATGGCAGGCAGCCTGCAGCATGGCAGTCTAAGCTTAGCCAAGCGGTAGACGAAATTTAGAAGTTAGACTATTAAACTCTTTCACGATATTCATCATCATATATGTACCACACAATGGGCTCGACGACTATCAGTGGCTGTCAGTTGGAAGTCAAGCAGTACAGTAACTCTCTGGTGAGTTTCAGACACGTTACTTATTCACGGAAACACTGCATCAAGTTGTTGCAAATGTATTACATCGCTGTCTGCACACGTTTTAGAATTTTAAACGCGTGGGTGAATTCATCAATGTATACTAATGTTAAAAAGAAAAGTGTAGAAGATAGTCCACCATAAGCAAATTGAAAATTTGGTAATTCCCTTTATAAGATACATAGTTTGTTTGTTTGCATTATTGAACGCTTTCTTTCATTGTTGGATTGCTCATTTATCGAGGAAGGCTATAGGCTATATAACATCACGCTACGACCAATAGGAGCGGAGCAGTGATGAAAAATGTTGCAAAAACAAGGAAAATGTACGCATACGAATTTGCGCGGGACAGCTTGTACCTAATAAAATCTTTGAATACTGTGCAACTCAGGAGAAGTACAGATTTGTATTGTTTTTAATGTTTTGATAAACATTAAAAATAAATCCATCGATCATCGAATTTTTTTTTTCATTATTCTTTATTACCTACGCGGTTCAAAAGTTAATGGGGGAAGACCCAATTCATGTAACTTTCGGAGCGATTATTTTCAAAAATATTCACTTATTTAAAAAAATATATTAGAAACCTTCATTATTTTTTACAAGACCTGTCGTATTATGTAACACATGTTGATGTTTGAGTGCCTGCCCCCCCCCTAAAAATAATTATTTTTACTATTTAGCTATCAAACTCAGTAGCGAGTACTACAAGACACATTTTCACGTAATTTAATCAATATTTATTGAGTAGTCTTTGAGTAAAATGCCTGTGTCATACGGACGGACAGACAGACAGACAAATGGACATGACGAAACTATAATGGTTCCGTTTTTGCCATTTTGGCTACGGAACCCTAAAAATAGGTACGTCATGAAAAAAACAATAATTTAGTATTTACAATTTCCTTAATTGGTATAGCCACTATAAAATATATTTAGATACACCGTCGCTTATCTATTACAATAAATCAAGGCAATCCTTGATCAATATTTCAGCAATTATTGATGTAGCTAACACGCGATTGACTGCCATTAACACTAAACGAACATGCTGTTTTGAATTATGTTTACAGAACAAATTAATTGATTCTTCAATAAAATATAGGCACGACTTTGATTATGATAGATGGAGATAGATGACTTTGAATATACTAACATTGAGACTTCCGCGTTGCATTATTGTAACTATTTTCCGATTTTTTAATTTCATAGGCCCTTTTTTGTATAATAGATTAAAAATTGTAAAAAAGCTGTAAGTACCCAATTACAAGATATGTCATACGAACAGACGGAGGACTTATTACTTGTACTAAAATAAATAAGACCAATTGTTGTAACATCTCTTATAATTACCTATTTTTTGTAAATGTTAATTTATTAATCTATGTTTTCTAGTTTAACAGTTCTTGTTTTTAGTTATTAAGTATAGTTTTAGTTTCGGAAAGTATTTATTAAAATACTTTTTACTTTCTAGCCTGAAACACAGGTTTCAACCTAGTTCAGGCAAATACTTAACTGTGCTATTTGTTATTATACCTTTATATAAGTTTATTGTACCTTTACTTTCATGAATAAATTATTATATTATTATTATTATTATTTATTATGCTACAGTTCGCTTGTGACCACGGCCGGTGCAACCTGCGGGTCAATTCACGTATTTAAAGCAGTGCAGTTGGAGTTCAGTTGCAGTTAAGTTTCGATTAAAACGGCCATATTTGTATTCTTGTAACTTTGGGATCGATCTCAAAAACGCTTGCGTCAAGTATGCGTCTTGAGAGCGCAATAACGACAGTCTAGTACGGTGTGCAAGCGTTTTCATGATTGATCCCAAAGTTACAAGAATACGAAAATGGTCGTTTTAATGGAAACTTAACTGCAACTGCACTGCTTTAAATACGCGAATTGATCCCCTGGTCAACACGTCAAGCAATTTTAAGGTAAATAATGCGCGTTAATTTCCGTATAATAAATAGTTATGGCTTTGAATACAGTCAACCACTCCTTTATACAACTAGTACACCCCATTCAAAGTGACTGCAATTTCAAATGCAGAATAGAAGGATTTACAGGACGGTATTTTGTCACTTATGACAAATGGCCGTTGTTACTATCCTTGTTACACAAGAATAGACTAATATTGTCAAAATCTAATGAAAGTTTATAGTTCTAGGCTACAGCATTGATGTAGAGACCAGGACTGCCATAACCTCACAAAATTATCCACTCTCTAGAAATAGACAACGCTACTTTGTGGACAATATATGTCAAAGGCCGCGCGATTTTCTTTTTCTCTTACACGCTTTGCAATCAATATTTAACTTTTAATTAAAAGGGATGACACGGTTAAGGTCTTTACGTCAATGCTTGTTACACAAGTATAGACTAATAATGTCAAAATCTTACACAAATATAGACTAGTAATGTCAAAATCTAATGGAAGTTTTTTGTTGTCTGTGAAAGCCTGTCCATAAGGGTCAGTGTAGTCAACACACTGCAATAGCCAAGAGCAGCTCTTAGCTATTGCAGTGTGTTGACTACGGTGACTACGGCATAGCCAGAATTAAAAAGTTCGTCAGTTTTTAATATTTTGTTAACAAATAGAGCCGGCGAACAAGAATGCCGTCGGAATGACGTCGTTGCGAATCTTATAATAAAAACTATCATTTTTGCTGTCTTGCAAGCGCAATGACGTTTTACTATTCGATTGTCATTCTATACGATTATTTATACCACTTGTCTAGGGGCTTAGTATTCCTAATTCCTTAACAAGTTAGCTCAAAGAATTCGTCACATTTATCTTGTTAGCCACTTAATGTATAGTCACGGTCTTTACTGAGTCACGTAACTAAAAACAAAGGTAAAAGACACCCAATCTAGAAACAACAATTTGAGGTTTGTGCAAATTTTTCCTGTGCAGGTGTAAATTTTGCGGAAATTCTCAAGCGCGTACGTACGCAAGTTTGAGCACAACACGCTAATGAAACCCCGAGTTACTACTTATATTTTACAAGAAGTATTTCGCGTAAATTTCTAAATTCTTAAAAGTACGAGTCATACATCTTAGCTGTATTTAACAATTTTCTAGATTTTCATCAAACACATTAATTAGCTTCGTTACTTATTAAAGCAAAACTTTCCACGGGTTTTTAAACTTAAATTTGCTTTTAGGCGTAACTTATAAGGCTAAGGAAATGGGTTAACACGTTTGCAGGTAGCGTGACTAGGGCACATAATTTACCAAAATATACCGTTTCATATCAAACACAAGCATTAGTGCCTACGGTTAAAGTTTCAATTCATTATGAGTATAACTAGTGAATGATGGTGGTAGCAAAAGTAATGAAACGTTACTAATTATTCAACAAATACAAATTTATGTTTCTAACTGTACCACATCTAACATAAAGGCCTATTAAAATTTTAGCAGTGGACGGTGTATCGTACATGCAATGTACCTGCCGTTGCATCAAATCTTGCATGTTACGGCATAGGAGTGATTTTTAATCAAATTTCAGCAACGAAATGCGACATGATCCAAAATGCGATAATAATATTTTTTTTAAAATGTTGTTCAGGTACTACTTTTTAAGTGATAAATGAACGAGTGAAAAATAATGATAAAATTTTAGGTTTAGTACATTTTTATATCTATACCAATATTATAAAGCTGAAGAGTTTGTTTGTTTGAACACGGTAATCTCAGAAACTACTGGTCCGAATTGAAAAAATATTTTTTTGTTGGGTATCCATATTTATCGAGAAAGGCTATAGGCTATATTACATTACGCTACGACTAATAGGAGCGGAGCAGCAATGAAAAATGTTGCAAAAACGTAGAAAATTGACGCGTACGTAGTTGCACGGGTCAGCTAATAATTAGATACAAGTCCCTACCTCTTAGTATCATCCTTTTTTGGTAATTCCAAATTGACCACATATTTCTGTTAAACTTTATCATAGAAACTTTAGTTTGTTTAAGTAAACATTTTCTAAAAAGTTGTAATTAGTCAAGTAGTTTCAAAGATTATTCAATAATAAAGATCATCTAAGTTAGGCAATATCACCACTAGTCCATAGACTAAAAATATTACTCAGTGCTTCGGATAGCCCGATAAGTTTGTGCTCTTGCGCCTAGTCTCTCTCTCTCTCGGTTCATTTTCGGAATCGGATCATAAGATTGAAAACTAAATAGTACACTTACTTGTATTTATGAACACACTTGTGGCTGGCCACAATGACCGAAATTGCTTAGCAGAAACATGATAGACATCGCCAAAACCCCAACAATATGTAAGTTTATACTCAATTTACTATCACCGCGGTCTTGTATCTACTTCAGTAATCTAATTCGATAGTTTTGGAGAACATGCTGACAACAGTTTAACATCATGTCTCTGAGGTTCAAACTTGTTGATACCGAACTCCCAAACCGTCCAAAAACATTGGTATCATCTCTTAACTGAAGCAATAACACCCTTGCTATCGTTTCTGACAATTTTCCCTCAGGACTTAGCCTAAACTGGACACTTAAGTTTCCTTTTATTTTCCTTTAAGTTATTTCGCCTTTGTTGGTTTTGAGGAGAAACTTAAAATGGCTATGATTTTGTATTCGGTCAGCTATGAGTTTCTGAAATAGTGAAGACAGTTGATAATCTTCACTCTAATACAACACAATAAACAAACACGGTCCTTTTAAACATTCTGAATTTAATCCGGCGCCGGATAGCCTGCACCGCATTGTAAGCGGGTATCCGGCGACCGGACAGGACGGACGCCGGACCGTGTGAAAAGGACCTATTATATAAATTTCCATAAATGTAAGAAGACATTACTAAAGAGGCTCTGATGAACACAATTTAATAAGTTCATGAAACACTCATACACACACACACACACACACACACACACACACACACACACACGCGCGCGCGCGCGCGCACGCACACACACACACACACACACACACATACACACGCGCGCGCGCGCGCACACACACACACACACACAATTACAAACATATGCAAATAGTGCTAGGTATTGCTAGCTTTTAGATAATAATAAATAAATTATTGTTTGTTTTGTTATCTTTTTAAAAATAAGTGAAGAGCGGAGCCTCCCTAACACAAGCATTTTATGGTTAAAAGGAGACTGTTAACACCAAATGTATAATAACAAATACTTTATTACAGTCATTTTCTTTTGTATATTATGGGTACTATTTGCTGCAGTTCTCATGGCGTTCAAACTGCAGCATATACATCCTGATGAAACCTAACACGGAAAGTGATAATAACCCCTTCAGAATAGACACGTCCTTCAATCAGTGAAGAACACTTTAATCGTCTTCTTTACTAACTTACTTCAGAATTAAGAAGAAAATGTTACGGATATTTTAAATGCTAAAGTTAATATTTTCTTTAGTAGGTATTTAACTCGTATACACTGGCCTCCGTCAGACGAAACAAATATGTATAAACTGGCTTAAATTTCTATTCAATTGTTTTCAAATCCTCTGTTTAAAGAGAGACAAAAAAATACCTATAAATTATACAAAATAATCGAACAATATGTCTTATAACCGTCTGTGTCACTTATAAAACAATTGAAATATAAATACTTAATTAAGTAACCTAACCCAATTCCATTCCAAAAATACTCACCAATCAATGAATAAAATAGCAGTAGTACATAAATAAAAACTTTTTACAAGAGCGTTTTATAAAACGTTCCTCTAAAAATAGTCCTCCAGACCCATTTATCTTGGCAAGTCAACAATTACAAAGACGAACACCTACGCTGTATGTTTTATTTGGTTAAAACCTTGAACAATGCGTAACTGTGTTCTATAAATGGTATATTTGAAGCGTATTCATCGATAGCACGTTTTTTTGGAAGGTACTTTTAAAAACAATTAAATACCTTAAATACACTGACCTCGATAATACTATAATCCGTTTCATATACGAAGTCCCTTTTGATATAAGATGTCAACTTCTCTTTGACAATGAGTAAACAAGCCATCGGATATTTATTTTTTTATGAATTAATATAGAATAATTTTCAATCCCCCGGGGAATTAGTGTAATTTGAATAACAAAAATTTGTTATAAACTGTCAAAATATTGAGATAAACAGTTCAGTCGAGCTTAACTATAGTTTTGCATAAATACTAGAGTTATTGTTTTTAAACTTTCGCGATTTTTATATATATTTTTATATAGTCGATCCGTGACCACGATCGGTGCAATTCGATCGAAACGTCGGGCAAACAAAAGGTTCGTACCCTTAAATAATTCACGCGATTAAGTCCCAAAATATATCTAATAAATACTTGTAGTATTATTAGATATATTTCGGGTAGTTCTAGTATTTATTAGATATATTTCGGGACTTAATCGCGTGAATTCAACTTATTGTCAAAGCAACTCTGAAGTTGCTATGACAAAAAGTTGTAGTTATGAGATGACTTGAATTCGTTTGAGTGTTGAACCAAAGCAACGGATTAACATAATACACGATCGAAAAATGGGTGGAAAATCTATTGTGCTGCTACTCGTATTACCCACACTCTTCACATCTGATAAGTTAAATAACTTAAATTCGAAATTTGATTTTGAAAAGCTTTGACGCCCACGTGGATGCTAGTTATTGCAATAATAACTTAAGTCCTTTCCTGGAGCTCAAACGGAACAGACAGACAGAGTTACATTGACATTTAAAGTATTAATTTGGATTAAACATAAAATTTGAATGGCAATGCTGCCAGCCTTTTGGGCACTTTACCGATTGACATCGATGGGGAGCAATTCTTCGACGCTTAAACTGGTTGTGACTGCTTTTTTATGTAGTCCTATTTTAGTAGTTTACTAGGTAAGTTGTAAATAATGTTAATTGTTCATATTTAGTTAGGTAGCTTAATGTATTTAATAAAATTGTACATTTAAATTAATATTTGGTTATGTTTCTTATTCTAATGCTAATATTTTGTTAATTCGATTAAAATTTGTTCAGAATTGTAATCGAATATTAATGTCACCCAATAGCAACTACAATGATACTTCATCATCATCAAGGTTCAAGTCCCGCCTAAGACGATTTTTTTCCTCAAGATATTTAAATTTATATTTATTATCATATATAAACTAATTTCAATATGTATACTACTGTACCTAATCCTGTTATATTGTATGTAACATAATTCTGTTAGTTCCGCATTCCGTTTTAGTATGAATTGGTTATTTTTTTTAGTAGTTTTATATGTATTGGATATAAAACTATTTACTAAAGAATACATTTTTAAATAACTAATTGTTAGATTTATAACATCTAACGTGAAACCAGTAAATACTATAAAAATAAGGCTAAATAGGCTTTGTCTTGTTGGATATGCAAGCCTCATCGTGCCCTGATCAGACGTATCACAACAAGTAATATATTTAAATTAAATTTTCAATAGAAGAAGATTCATTGATGCAATATAATAATAATAATAGCTTGGGACAACTCACACAACGCTATCTGATCCCAAACTAAGCAGAGCTTGTACTATGGAAACCAGACAACTGATAAACATACTTATATATTTCTAAATACGTACATATTATGGATAAATAACACCCAGACACAGAATAAACCATCGTGCTCATCACACAAAGTTTTATCCTGGGTGGGGATCGAACCCACGACCTCTTGCATAGCAGTTGGACACACTCCCACCGCGCCACAGAGGCAGTTCAGTGATTTCTACTATATTTTTTGCAGAAAGTTGAAAGAAATTTTAAATAGACCACAAAGTTTTTAGGAATTCTAGATTCTACGCTTCATTGGGGCCCACATTTAAGTGAATTGTCTAATAGACTCAATTCTGCATCGTACTCAGTTAAAAATAACCGTGACCTAACGCATATTGAAACATCATGATTAGTTTCTTTTAGTTATTTTCATAGTGTAATCTCGTACGATATTCCACTATGGGGGAAAGCTGCCGACATTCATACTATTGTCGTTCTACAGAAGAGGGCTATTCAATCAATTTACAATTTAAGTAGCAGACACTCACTTAGGGAAAAAAATAAGGAAATGAATATCATGACTGTTGCATGTCAGTATATCTATGAAAACCTTATATATGTTCTAAAAATATTGATACTTTCTATAACAAGTGTTATTAACATAATATTAAAACACGCAAGAAACATAACTTTTGTGTACCCGGGTTAAGGTTTAAAATGTAAACAAATAATTTCGGGGCCAATGTAATACGTTTCTACAATAAAATCCCTAGCGATATTATTATTAAAGAAAAAACTGATATAATATGGAAGACGAAAACGCTTGGGATTGAACTGCTTTCAAAAAAAAAATGCCTGTGAGAGGCATTTCTTTTTTTATATTCACGTGTACTTTAGGATTACTTAAACTATGTAAGAAGTGAACTTCTACGTGTTTGCTAAATATGTTTATATTTACTTATTTTAGAGTTAATTATAGTATTATAAAATAATATATACTACGGGTCTTAATCGCGTAAATAATTTAAGGTAAAAAATACCTGCCGTGGTCACGGGTAGACTGTCAGACTGTCACCCGTGACCACGGCCGTTGCAATACGGTCGAAACGTCGGGCAAGGTATTTTTTACCTTAATTTTTTCTCACTCAACACACTAGTTCGTTCAATAAAATGATTACCGAAAAGAAAAACTTGATGATTTTAAGAGAGTGGCCTTTGAGTTTTTTGGCAGCTTCTTACTCTAGAAACTGCTGCCTCACTTCAATTGTTTTTTCTTTGTTTCAATCAAATCATAACTTTATTATTCTTTTAGTATGTAATAATTTGACGTTTTCAAACAATCATAATTTTGATTTTACGAAATAAAGATATTTGAAATTATTGTTTTTAAACTTTCGCGATTTTTATACATATTAGATATATTTCGGGACTTAATCGCGTGAATTATTTAAAGGTACCTCTTATTTATTCGATGTTTCGATCGAATTCCACCGATCGTGGTCTCGGGTCGATTTTAAGAATCGACCCGTGACAAGGTTCGTGAAAAGGTTCGTACCTTTAAATAATTCACGCGATTAAGTCCCGAAATACATCTAATAAATTTATCTTAAAGATAAATAGTAAGAGAATATTAATCACATCGACTCTAAATAAACATACTAATCTTATAATACACAAAGGTTATTAAAAATGTCTGCCTGTTATAGTAACCCCATTTTCTGCATAGAAATACGGATAAGGCTAGAATAACATAGAGTTACAAATATTACACAAGTTCCAAATCTTCCAAAGAGTTCTAGAGTCGTTGTTTTACTTAATACAAGTCAAACTTCACGGTATATGTCTGTTGACATTTCTTAGTAGCTACTTAACTAGATTTAATATTCTACTACTTTTACTAGGTATTATAGACTTATGATTACTGAACATCAGCCTTATTGCCAGAGCTACCGCGCTTGCAAACTGTATCGAAGTGTAATGTGACATACGCATTAGGATACAAGTTCTATGTCGCGGGGAACTTTTCAAACATTCAATTTACGAACACAAAGAACATCAAAATAAACTCGGAATAACATTTTTTGGATCACTCAAAGTAGTGCCCGTAAGGGAATAGAACACGCGACCTCACGCAGCAGTCGAATTAGTTAGATATATGGACCGTAGCTCAAATATTAAGGTTAGTAAAATAAAGAGTTTTGATGGCAAAAAGAAATATTATTCATAAAAATGTTCCAAGAAAACCTTTGTTCATTTTATCAAACTTTTGAAAGCCGGAATAAAACGAAAACACTGTTTTTTAAACTTTCATTTTTAACCTTGAAACGCGTAGCTTTTAAAACAACCCGAAACTTTTTTCAGTCAACTAAACGCGATTCCATAAAATCTTAAATACAACGTAGAAATAAGACTGCCACAAAAAAATCGCAGACTTTACAAAATGAGGCATATTCTCCTATGTGTGCAGTTCTAGTACTTTATGTAGTCAACGAAGCGGATAATAAGAACAACTTGCTCCTGCTCCCAATTTGTTGAAACACCTGTGTCTGGTTATCCCATACATGTTTATATAATCTTAAGATTAAACTTTAAGATAAGTGTAAACAAAGGTTGTCTCGTGTGCAAATATTTCCTCTTCTGAATTGGATCTCAAGTGTTGTTCTCCTGTGTTTTGTTTGTTTAAATTGGTTACAAAACATTTTTAGGAGTTATGACATTTGATGCTTTTGTTTTAGGGTACTCAGTATCGTACACAATCAGTGTTAGTGTTTATATTTTCTTAAGGTTGGAAATCATCGTTATTAACAGCAGACATTTAGGCTCATATCTGTGGAGGGTAAGGTGTTAAGTCCCTCCAACACAAAGGGAGGATCCTCCAACCAGGCGAGGTGATCGTGCCTGACGGGCCGCGGCCCAACGGTTATCGTTAGGAACTTGTATTATAGTTAGCAGCTGTGAAAACTTCTACATATATCACGGTTCAGGATTTGACGCGAGCTGTCAAGTGTCAGTTTATTTATATAATTATATGTTGATACCGCCACATTTCTATAGAGCGTAGTGAGGGTTAGATCAATCTTAGCTTATGTAAAACTTGAAGAAAAACTTGATAAAGTATACGGAAAACGTTTAAATTTTTGGCAAGATTTTTAAAATTAAGCAAAGCTTGCGCTTTGCTTAATTTTAAAAATCGATAAAGTAAGTCGTGTTTTGTCAAGTTTTTTGTAATGGTTTACCTAAGCTAATCATTAGCTAAGCCAAAATACGTTGTATAGATTTCAGCATAAATGTTTGCTATAAATAACAATAATTTCAAAAATAAGAAAACATAAACTGAGATGATGCACTAATTGTGTACGATACTGAGTACCCTAAAACAGTAGTGAATACACTCTATAGATCTCAACCTAAGACTTGTCGCGACCTAAGTCTTCAGACAAAACTTTTTGTTCAAGAGCAAAACACAAAATATGTTCGAATTAACTTTACTCTATCTATAACTCTACGTATAAATTAACTCTAAACTGATTATGAGCTTATTATTACAGGCACAAAATACTGCTCCTTATTAATAAGATTTACTTCAGAAAAAAAAACAACGAAATCCACTTACACCAGTCTAAAATAACACCTAAAATATAGACGTAAAACTCTAAACAAACCGCTTCGAGCTTGCAAAACCACTACCAAACCAAAACAAGGTTTTTTTCGGTTCACTGAAAACGATTTTGGCAGTTTGTGGCCTGAAGCGTAGACATCTGAAAGCCGTCGATCACGTGTAAACGCTGCAAAAAGTGCCTCGACAGATGTCAGGATGACCAATCTCAGTATTCTATCAATGGGAATCGGTTTTGGTTTGCTGTGGTGACGGGGTGCAATGGAAGACTGAATTTTGTAAGTAGATTACCTATAGACAAACTTGTTCAGGAATTGGACTTTTATTTATTTATTATTAAAAACTTTATGCACAAAGTTGTACAGAGGCGGATTTAATGATAAAAACATTATCTGACATTCTACCGTAGGGTTATATAGAAATGGAATGTGTATATGTAGTTTACTAATTGGAAATGAATAACTACTTATTATTAATACATAATACACAAATAAAAATAGATAGAAGAGAATTTAAAATAAATACTAAAAACAATATAGCTATACAATAATAAAAATACAAACATATATAGACTAGGTAATAATAATGAACATGTATACCTCAACATACATACAAATATATACAGGTATTTAAATAAGTTACTAATGTTGTGATTATTCTGCTGATCCATCAAGTAACAAACTGCGTACCTTCCATTTAAAATTAAAGTGATTGGGTACAGCAGCCATAAAAGTGGCAGATTGAAGATCAAAGATCTCTACTGTGATTGAAGTGCAGGTATTGAAAGTTGGAAGTCAAGTTTTAAGCTTTTATCGCGGGCTTTAAGCGCGGCGACCGAATCAACAAATTCTGTAACGAAAATAAAACCTAACACCCCCCACTCCGCCTACCACGTAGCTCGGCCGAGTGTTCGCTTAACGTATATGTCTATGGTACGACTGTACAAAGCTCGCACGGATCGAGACGAGCTGCTCCGAAATGTAATGAAAAGAAAAAAAACAAAAATACTGTATACATAAAAAACAAATAAATAATTACATGTGCCACACATTTTTTTTTTGAAGGGGTAGCGAGAGAATTAAGAACAGAATAGAATGTAGTGAGAGCGCACAAAATATGTCGTTACCAGAATGTAATATGAATTTGCTTTTTCAATGTAGTTTGTGAATAATTAAATTATAATAATTCGTAACCCAATGTTAGTTTTTTTAAGCTTTTAATTAAAGTCGTACATGTAACTATTTTAATGTATAAAACTGTTTATACGTAACGTCCTTTATCAGAACCTTAGAAAGTCTATGAAAATGAAGCCACTATTAGATATTCGTATAATGAGTAAACCTATCGAAACTGAAATTTGGTACTAATTTTGCCACGTGAACGGTTTCAACTTGAAATGCTGGACTAGGTATTATATTATATACTAGCGGACGCCTCGCGGTTTCACCCGTGTAGTTCCCGTTCCCGTGGTAATACAGGGATAAAAATAGCCTATGTCACTCGGGGCTAGTGTAGCTTCACAACGATGAAATAATTTTTCAGTCCGTCCAGTAGTTTCGGAGCCTATTCAATACAAACAAACAATCAAATCTTTCCTCTTTATAATATTAGTATAGATATAGGTATATTATGTAATCAAAAGATCGGAACAAACATAAATAAGGCGATTGTAAATACAAAGAAACTAGATCAGTCCAACAAGAAACTCCATACTTTTTGAAACTTTACTCGTAAGTTGAAAATGAAATACAGTAATCTGTATGAACACAAATCAATAATCTCCTGTAAAGATTTCAATACCTAACGAACAATTAATATTAATTTGTATCCAGTACCAACTAAAAATACCAGCAACGTAGTGATATTCAGTAATTTACATACATTAATTGTTTGGTATGGTCCACTGGATTTTAACAACGGAATTTAGTAATAAATCATTTATAATGCACACTTTCATAAAATTGACAGATAATTTATACATAACCTAACTTATGCAACATAAAACGTCATTGTAACTATTTATTAAACGGGAATTAATGCGCATTGTTTTGATCAGACCTTATCTTTAATTAGATGATAGGATGTAAAGTAAAAATTTCCACAATAAAAATATATTGTACTAAATCTCTCTACGAGTTTTTGAGTGGAGACTGCGGCTCGGCAAACGTAGTGTAGGACGCCCTCAGGCCAGGTGGAGTGATGATTTACGCAAAACGGCTGGCAGGAGCTGGATGCGAGAAGCCGAAGATAGAACAAAGTGGCGTGCAATTGGAGAGGCCTATGTCCAGCAATTAACTGCGATAGGCTGATGATGATGATGATGAAATCTCTCTAAATCTATTTAAATAAAAGGAAAAGCTGACTGGCGTATCCATGTAGGGCCTAAAATAAATAAATTATAACCTTGAAATTTTTGCGCAGGGGTTTCTTTTATATCGTAAGGGAGCTAAGAAAGGATTTTTGAAACCTCGTAAGGGGGTAAAACGGGGGTGCAAAGTGGGTATGAAACTTTGCTATTAAATTATTTTGGTAACAATCTGACATCAACGCGGGCGACCGCGGGCAATAGGTTGTACTGCATAAATCATTGATCAGATCACCGAATCACGCTTAATTTTACTACACAAGAGTGTATTTTTGGCCATGTTTCAAAGACGTTTTACATGTCCTATTGGTACAAAGTTTGGCTTTTGCATGCCTGGCTCTCATCACGATTGCGACATGTTTTGTTTGAAATAGCTGTTCTAGTTTGTATTATTTACACACATATTACAGTACATGTTACTTGAGGAAAAGAACGAAAATATATTCATTTTATTCTTAAACAAAAATCTAGGTTCTTATGAAGGAGGTACAGATGGCAAAGAAAATGAATTTAACAAGAGACAAAAATCGTTCTTGGTTTTAGAGGTCGGTTACGGCGACCAATCTTATCAGTGACTAGCCAAATACGTAGGATACATTATAGTGCACAAGTGTATGCGTTGACACAAGTGCACTCTGACTGCCTCTGTGGCGCGTTGGGAGTGTGTCCGACTGCTACGCAAGAGGTCGTGGGCTCGATTCCCACACGGGACACCACTTTGTGTGATCCACAAATTGTTGTTCCGAGTCTGGGTGTACTTTATGTCCGAGACTTGTATGTTTGTAAAGTTACACAGGGTTTGTACCTTAATGCGGGAGTCGTCTTTTTAAAATAAATCTCTATTCCCTCACTCTTATAGTTCGATGGGACGGAAATCCGACACATACGTAGAGAGGACCGATGGCATAGCGTGCACTCCGATCCACTCCTATATAGTAACCTCGCAACCTCGCTTAAAACAATATAACTATATTGATTTAACTAAAAATAAAATTACCTTTATCAAAATCTCTAGACTGTGGCTTCTTCAGTAGAACAGGTTCGTGGTCTTCTCTTCTCCATGTGATCTTAGGAGGTGGATGACCAGTCGCCTTACAGGTTAGAGTTGCGTTCTCTAGTTCTTGAACTGACACATCTCCTGAAGTTTCGTCGCTGATGATGTCAGGAGGTACTGGGGACAAATTAACTTGATTATTACTGTATCCTGTTATGATTGTTACGATTATAAAATTAATAAAATAAAATTGAATGTCCTGATCTATTCATTAAGTAATCAATGCAGCCCAAACCCAGAAAGACCCGTAGGTCTTTAAAACTAGAAAATTACCAAACCATGAAATACCTTCTGCAGCACTCTAGGTCTATAAAAGCTTTTTATGTATTTCAAGGTTTTGGGGTTGTCTAATTCTTTTATATTAAAGACTAAACGGCTGGTTGCAATAACTTATTTACTGTCTGTGTCATTGCTAACTCAAGTAGCGAAACTGACATTTATGCGTTTCGGTAACCATTGACAGATAGAAAACCCGAAACGTTTTCTATTTCTCGACGACACAAATGTTTGTTTTGCAGTAGCAATAGTTAGCTAGTCTAGTAAGAGTTAGCTATTTTAATGTAAAGTTAACAGTAGATAAGTCATTGTTAAGATATGATGAAGATAAGATAGCCAGGACTGTGTATGTATATTCGTAAACTTTCGCGATTTGTACGCATTATAGAATTTTATAAGATATGGGTCTTAATCGCATAAATAATACTATATAAGAAAATCTAAATCGCGTTATATGAAAAATGTTGCAAAAACGGGAAAAAATTACGCAGACGAAGTTGCGCGGGTCAGCCAGTAATATATAAATAGTTCTAATATGTTTTATTGGTGACATAAAAAATAAAGCGTTTTGAATATTAACTGTAAAAGTTTTTCTTTTCTAAGTGGTTTATATTAGTTAAGCCTTAACCTGCGTGTAAATTTTATGAAATTGGAGCTTTAAGTAGGTGAAAAACTTAACCTACCTACGTACCAGTTAGAAATTTGAGGGTAATTTCAGACCAGCTTTTTATACGCGCGTCTATGCTTGTTGTTAAAAGCACATGAAGGCGCGTAAAGGCGCGTCTTTCTGCCACACGCGCAACTAGTACGAGCGATATAACCTCGTATAAGCGTGTTGATACTGACTCACCACTAGCGGTTCGAGTAAACACGCCAGAATACGCCCGTGTACGCGAGTCCGATTTTTGAAGCGCTCCGACGGTATACGAACAAAAAACAACGCTAGTCTGAAACCGCACTTACTGAAAAACACGACCTAAACTTCTACAAAATAAAAAATAACAGTAAGGCTGCCAATTTTTACGGTAAAAAATCTTGGTAAACCTAGAAAAGGGTGGCCGAAAAAAGTTAAAAGGAAGCAAAGAAAAAAAGTAAATTTTCACAATATTGTTATGATTTATCGCCGCCCGCACGCTATAGAAACTTTTTGGTAAGTACTTTAACCGTTTGACGCGAACATTTGCATTCAGCCAGACTTAAATTTCGTTAGGTTATGCTTTATTCATAGCCTGAATCCTTGTTGTTGACGTTTGTTTCAGTAACGAATGTGAGCTCAACTCGTTTAGTGATGTTGTTCCTTTGTAAACTTTTTGAAAACCACAAAATGTTTAACGTTGACATTCTTTTTTCTAGAAACCTGACAGACAGTTGAAGTTGGAGGCCTATGACTAAGTGGCTACCGGACTGGTCGAGTGATCAGCATGGTTAAGTAATATAACCACTGTTAGGTCTATAGATAGGCGATTTTGTGAAAATACCACACTCCTCCGTGATCGAAGAGCATCCTGCGACTAACCTCCCTCGGGTCATGTCAAAGTTTCGTCGCATCAGGCTATGCTAATACAAATTAATAAATTAACTTACAATTTAGTAACATAAAACCTTTATGAGAGCAGGAGGTCAATTCACGTATTTAAATCAGTACAGTTGCAGTGCAGTTGAAGTTAAGTTACGATTAAAACAGCCATTTTCGTATTCTTGTAACTTTGGAATCGATCTCAAAAACGCTTGCGCACCGTACTAGAATGTCGTTATTGCGCTCTCAAGACGCATGCTTGACGTACCTAAGCGTATTTGAGATCGATCCCAAAGTTACAAGAATACGAAAATGGCTGTTTTAATCGAAACTTAACTTCAACTGCACGGCAACTGTAGTGATTTAAATACGTGAATTGGCTTCCTGCTCTCATCAAGGTATAGGAATACAAAAATGGCCGTTTTTATCGAAACTTAACTGTAACTGCACTGCTTTACATACGTGAATTGACCCCCTACACCGTCTTTCGGTTCGAAATCTGTATGACTGATTGCCAGGCTCCCTTTTTTATAATCGTGAAAGGTAAGTTATGGTGGTCTTAAATGTATATACTAGTGTATTCAACAGAGAGAAAAAACTGGAAGTGTGTGTTATACACGTGTGTGTGGAAATGTGTTTTTAAAGATATAAATAATTTTAAAGATTTTGAACATGACATAAACTGTAAATCATAGTTGTCAAGTTTCTAATGCAATAAAACCCAAAAAAGGCATTAAAACTCATATTAGTAACTTAAATGTTATTGTATAAATGCGAAATCAACCCCTACTATAGCGTAAGTGTTAATGGTATGGCACTCACTACATAAAAAAAAATTACCCGTGTGTACTAACGAGGCAATATATAATATAAAAGGTATTAAACTTTAAACTACTGACATTATACATATTATTTTAATTAAAATCTGACATTCAAATTACAAAAAACTGTGAAACGTCAAGATGTAGTCACGCTAACCAGAAATAGGTCAGATTGATTAATGAAAAAATATCAAAAGTACGGCTTTCTTTTCCATTAAGTATTATAAAAAATAAGTAATAGCGTTTCGTAGAAGCTAATTAATGAGGGCAATTAATTTTTCTACTTATCTTCAAAATGATCAAAATTGATTTTCATATCAAAATCGAACTTAAAATTATATATTTAATATTACAAAATATAGAAAAAAAGAATACATCTCCTTTGATTACGGCGACCAACCTCAACAAAAACTAGGTATGCTAGAAATATAAAGCAACTATTTATATATGTGTATATTCATATGGATGTGTATGAGTACTTAAAAGTGGGAATTATAGTTTAACTGTTGACCACTAGTCGGATTTTGTTGCTGACACTATGTCAACGGTTACTATTAAAAGTTGACCAATTTATGCGACTTGAACGAAATGGTGGCTAAACATCTGAAAAATTTATCGTTGTTTGAATAGTTTATAATGCCGATAGCATCCAACATAATTTATGGTCCCAATCACTAGACTAAAACTATCAGTCTGATGTAATGAACCCACTTACTCAGCCGAAGACAGATGTACACATCAAAGCAGCTTAACGCACTTACTGAGGCAAGGAGAAATGTTTTTGTTTAATTTCCTCAAGCAAATTAAAACATAACATTACTCAATCAGCTATAGAGACATGGGCGTCTTCTCTGAGACAGATGCGTATAAGCCATATACTGACTTCAGTGTCAGTTACTCTTCGGTGAAATAATAATGTTAACGCATCACTGTATTTTGTTTGAAGGGCACTATAGCAAATATTATTACTGGGAAAATTAGATTTACGAACTAATGTTTTGAATAAGGAGAGCTGTGCGGTGACATCCAGATCTTTGCCAAACAAGGATTTGGGTTGCACTGATGCTGTTAAGGGCTAGCATGACACTTACCATCAGGCGCACAATCTTTTCGTTTCTTCGTTTAAAAATAAATGTAGTACCAGAATTTAGACCAATCTACCATGCTTGCGCACAATAAATTAGACTCGGCACAATTCACTTTGGTATATCGCTACACTCCTCAAACTCCTCTTCGCTAAGAGCAAAAAGGCAAGTAATAAATGTGACTACCTATGTGGCGCAGTGGGAGTGTATCCGACTGCTACGCAAGAGCTCGTGGGTTCGATCCCCACCCAGGATAAAACTTTGTGTGGTGAGCATGATGGTTTATTCTGTGTCTGGGTGTTATTTATCTATAATATGTATGTATTTAGAAATATATAAGTATGTTTATCAGTTGTCTGGTTTCCATAGTACAAGCTCTGCTTAGTTTTGGAATCAGATAGCGTTGTGTGAGTTGTCCCAAGATATTATTATTATTATAATAATTACTCCTAACACAAGTCTTTGAGCTTAGTTAGGAGGGGTTAACAAGATTGCTAGTGATGTGGGACCCAATCCCACATTGCTAGTTATCTATAAAAAAAAAACATTGCTTTGGTGTACTGACTCGCCCCGTACCAAATTTATAATGGATGACATTTTTCGATGTTTTATTTTCATGTTATGTATTTTTACGCCTTTGAAACGAATCAGACAAAGTGCTTGTAAACTCGTTCAAGGCAGGCTAAGAAGCTACAAAGTATACTCAGGTTTATCCCAAGACCTACTTAATTAAGCTTAAATACACGAAACTAAACCTATAGAGCAAAAAAACGAAGATGTCTCTAAATTCATAAAACTCACCTATATACATTATTCTATTGAAATTGTATGCTCACACCAGTAACCACACATTATTTACCTACTACGTGTATTTCGTTTACACAATAGTTCAATAGTTCGATATGAGAGCTATCGGACTATTATTTTTAGCTCCATGTTAAATATTATATCGACAAATAGCATTGGCCAGTCACAATACATCGAGAGTACAGATGGGAAGTTGCACACAAACGCGCTCGAGCTCGTTCTTGTATCAGCTTGAGTCACTTTGTTCCATAGGTGTCCATGAATAATGAGTGTACGTTACTCGAGAAGAGTTTAAAATATGAAGCTTTTCTTACTGTTATGAGTTTTACATTCGTTTATAATCTGATCTATCACTCTATTTTTATTTAACTTAATAGCCTTCTAAACAATAATGAAATAATTATTTTATGTACGGTGTTTGTTTGTTTCAATCTTATGGGTAATAAAGTAAAGTGTGACTGAATGAGTGGGGCGGTGGGAGTGAGAGGTCGTGATCCACCAATTGTTGTTCCGAGTCTGGGTGTACTTTGTGTCCGTGACTTGTATGTTTGTAAAGCCCCCCGCGACACTGGGCTTGTACCCTACTTCGAGGATCATCCTTTTTAAAAGAAAAAAAAAGTAAACTCTTGTGAATGCTCCTGTAAAATGATAAAAAAGATAAATTGAATTGAATGAAACTTCTGTACTCTCAGGGTTTTGTGGCAAAAATGTGATGGGGAAAATGGGGTATGAATATATTTTAATTTGCCAATAAATTGGCAAATTAAAATTATCGATTTGCTATCTTGTCTTTGACTATATTGAGTAATAATGAGAGTTTCATTACTAAGATAACACTCATAGATTATACCGACATTTCAGAAAAAGATTTTTCTTTCAACTGAAGCGTGAAGTGGGAGGGTTCGATTCCCTTATTTGCGTGATCCGCAAATCGTTGTTCGGGTCCAGATGTATTTTTTCCCTAGATTTGACTGTAAGAGCCTCCGTGACACTGGACTCGTTACTTAGTTCAGGAATTGTCTTTAAAAAAACTTTACCCTCTGTCGGATTTCTATCCCTTAGGAATATAAGAAAAAGGCAACAAAGAGCCCACTTAAGATTACGCTAATATTCGGTTAACTATTAAACATTCACTCATTGACATTTTCTATGGATTAATCCATGAAATCTAGCAGGTATAGTAAATCTAAGTAGGTATAAGACATTAGTTCAACGTAGGTATTTATAAAAAATCACTAATCGAATATTAATAAAACAATATTGGAAAGTTTCAGTTCCAAATACATCCGATTACATCAGTTTGAGAATCATCAAATATCAAGTCATCTTAACATTGCTATCCCTTTGTACTGAAGGGATCAAATAACTGATTAGGCGTTACACAGGAGACCGTACATCCAATCATGTCTAGACAAGTATCCGATTGAAATATACCTAATAATGAGGGCGACTTACTAAGAATTTAGGTCGGATTTCAATTGACTTTGGGACTAACTGAACATTACAATCCTTTAGTACTAGCTGACCCGTGCAATTTCGTCTGCGTTTAATTTCTCCGACTTGAAACAATCATGAATGCATCGCTCCTATTGGTTCGAGCGTTATGTTTTGTAGCCTATAGCCTTCCTCGATAAATGTGCTTACCAACAATAAACATTTTTTTTTTAATTTCATGTCATTCAACCAACTAAACAAACTCTTCAGCTTTATAATATTAGTATAGATATTAGAACCGGTTAGTTTATTTATTTTTTAAGTATTGGTTTTTGCTCGCAGCTCTATCCACGCCGGAAATATAGTAAAAGGGTGTATTTTTGAAATATCAGTTCTAGGTGTCACTTATTTTAAACTAGTCAGTATAATAGGAACATCTTAACAACCATTTTCAGACGGCTGTTTAGCATTTTCAGCATACTTTTTTAATACTAAAATTAAATTAATCTTGATACTTAGTGTTCTTTAAATTTTAAAATATATTTTAACAAATGTTTACACACATTAGGTACATTAAAAAAATAATAACAAAGTAATAATCATAATTACTAATAAAAGATACCAACAAAATAAAATTAAAGATAATTATAGCAATAACAAATCATTCAGCAATAAAATAACAATCAATTTTATAATGGATTTAAAGTATAGTTATAACAAACATTTTTAAAATAAGATAGTACCACAAAGTACCAAACGCATTTTCTGTATTGATTGTCAAAAAAAGTATTCTTTCTTTCTTTTATTTATGCAAACTTAGCTTTCACTCTTGGACCCTAGGAACTACTTCAACACCAAATTTGATCAAATAGTTCAGTGTTTCAGGTGTGAAAACGTACCTACGTTTTAAGATTATGATCTTGGTTGTGACTTCGAAAATGTTTATTTAAATACATAGTTAGTTATGCGTGTATAACGTTTAATGTCCAAAGAGAGCTAATTAGAGACCATTGTTATAAAAATACGTAGAAAGAAATTACAAAATAACTTGCACCTGCTGTTTAATGTCACCACTTTTACTTTACCTACATAGTATAAAATAAAACAAAGTGGCTTCTTGCTGTCTGTCCCTGGTTACACCTAACTTAGATCATTTGAACAACGCAGCGGATTATAAAACAGTGTTTACTATTATTCATATAATTTTTTGACGTGATGAAGTCTTATAAATCGATGACCGGCTGCACTCACTAAAAAGTGACAAAAAAAAGTCACGTTATTGATTGGTTGCTAAGCAACAGTGAATGGCGATTGTAGCGACATGACATGCGATACAATTGGAACTAATGTTATTAATTGGTTGCTAAGCAACACGAATGGCAATATGTCTTTCTTACGATGTTATCACGTAAAATTATCGACCCTAAACCGACTTTACAGACAACCATTTTTTCAATGGGAGACCAGAAGAGACATGATTTTTTATCAAATTTGATTGATTTATAAACAGGACTATGTTCTTCTATTGAAAGTGTTAATAGCTATTTTGACTTACTTGTTTATAGTTTGCCAGGTAACCATGACTAGAAATAAGTTGCCAAACCAAAAAAAACCGGTTAAAACTAAATTTGTTCGGTTGTCAAAAGAGGAAAGGGCTATGCAAAATACAATACATAAATTGCCATGAACACTTTTTGATAGGCAAACTATCATAGGCGAGTTCATAAGATAATATAAGTTTGATACAAAATATATATATTTATGTAAAATACTCATCTGGCTATCTGATGGGTAAAAAACGATGTACAGCGTCTCTTAGACCATAATACCTAGTGGATAAAATAAAGCCGAAGTAGGCTGCTAGTATTCTATAACAATTCCTAGTTTACCTGCCAAGCGCCAGATTACAGAGAGCCAGTAGCCCGGTCATAAGGCCTTTGTAGCTTACTGACAATTGCACAACACCGTAATTGGTATGGCTAGATTTATCGTTAGAACCATTACAGTCAGTGCCAGAACTAAGTTCAATTGGATAGTTGATAACAGTGAAAATAAATTAATTTATAATCAGGCTAATAGAACAAATGTTTATCCGCAATTTAATATGTTTTGAATTATTTATAATCATCAAAACAAATTTATAAAGTAAATGATTTGACGATAATATAACCATGTACGAACGATGTCATAATGTGTTATTCCTTAGATATTTCTAAGGAGAATGTCGTCCTGACATATCATACAAAAAGGTTGATCAAATTTGACAGTCCCTACACTGCAAAGTCCAGCGATAAATTCATCCCGAAACAATTTCATGATAAAATTCTTGAGAAACATGGACCAATGAAAGCGGTCAATAACGCTGTTTAGTTCTTAGTTCAAAACACAATTATACATTTTACAGTTATTCAACTAGTATTAGTATTATTCAACTGATTTCATTTGTATTTTTTTTTCAGATTATAATCAAAACTGCCAACAAGAAATTAATAGTCTAATATATTTTTAGTACATAACATTGTTTGTTGAATCTATTAAATCATTCGTAACATTAATCAAGACCTGACTCGTCGGTATATGAAACATGTTATCTTTAATCTACAGTTTTGAGTGACGTTGATTTAATTTGTGACCGTAAAATACTGACAATGAACAAATATACTTGTTAGTATTATTAATTAAAACATTTTCTTCCAATCAGGTTAAAATTCACAGGGGTTTTTGTCTGAAGACAACTTACGCCCTAGAATAAAAGCCTTGGTTCGCGGAGGACTTTACAAATATATAATTAACG
This sequence comes from Herminia tarsipennalis, assembly GCA_945859575.2. NCBI lineage: Eukaryota > Metazoa > Arthropoda > Insecta > Lepidoptera > Erebidae > Herminia > Herminia tarsipennalis. Next base: position 19,790,014 of record OX243845.2, on the reverse strand, counting down.
TCCGGACTTGGAACAAAAATATTCCTGAGTTTGGAGCAGTATCAGTAACAGGAGTGAATTCAAACAGGTTTCAATAAATAACATGGTAAAATCCAGAGCCAACTCAACCCATTCCGGACCGGACCATAGGAAGCTGAATAAGAATAGATTGCGTTAAATAGAAATATTAGAACTCCTAAAATTTACAAAATCGAGTAAAGAGTTGGTTTGATTGATAATAATTTTAAATGAAAATATGACTATAATATAAATTCAAAACGAGTGTTTACGTAACCCAAAGTAATGAATAATGACTACGAAAGTTCTGGCGTAATAAATAAGAAATTAAACTCAAAAACATCAGACCGCAAAACATTCCCCTACACGATATGAAGAGGAGAAGTATTTAAAGAGGCGCGACGAATAAGACCAACGAATTTTTGTGGGAAACATTTTCTTGATGGAGACGAAAATATTTTGCCACCATAATGCTTCCCCATTTTTCATGGTTTTGGAATATGAGTTCGTTATAATTTATGACGTATGATTATAACAGAGTAGCATTTTTCATTTGAAATAGTAATTAACGCTTTTCATGATACGATATGTTTGTTAATATTACTTATTCTGTGTTGTGGTAAGGTAGACGTGATCAAAGAATCAGATAAAATTACCAACGAGGTCATCCGACGAAGAACCAAAGTTACCGACATAGCATGCATAACTGCGGTTTGACTTTTTCCATCTCTGTAATGAGTTTTCATAATGACTACACGTTTTTCTTTTGTGTGACACACCAATTTACTAATCGCAACAATCATAGGTGACACCTGTCAAATTTCAGAGCTGCCACATGCAGAAAAAAAAATTGGAACACCAATTTTAAAAAGTACACTCCTGGGACACCCTATATTTCCCTTTAAACTAGTTTTGTAATTGATTGATATATATCTAACATTCAACTTTAACTCAGTCTTCCTATAATAATATGTAAAGCTTGTAGATGGCTTCACTTTTCGATCAAATTGCACTGACCGTAACTACCAAACCTGCAACCTGGTCGATTATAGTAACAGAACCTACCATTTAACAAAAAAAAACAAACTAACGCATATAATTCACATCAACATTTTTCTAAAGTGCCCAAATTCTGAACCGCCAAACAAAAGCAGACACCAACCGATCAACGTTTGATCAATGATCCGTGGCCTAAAGTTTTATTTTGTAACAACATTCTGTACCTATTGTAACCAGAAATCTAGATTTCACGAGACAGTCTCGTTCTGAGAAGCGTGACACATATAGCGAAGCTTTAAAATAATATATTTTCCTTTTACGTGCTCATAGCGTGCGAAACTTCAGTTTCTAGGTTGTCTTTTAGATATTCTGTGAAATAAAAATGTGAGATATTGAGGGTAGAAAGGATTTTAGTGATCGTTTTATTATACGAAGATTTGAGTGTAATTGTTAGAATCATGATTAGGTAGGTATTGTTGCCACGTGTGACCTAAAAACCGGCTACTAATGACGCCTCGTTAGTTATATATTTACAAAATATACTAATAACTTGACTTGTAAATAATGTAATACATATTCATCCATTAAATATTCATATCACGGGTATAATATTATGAGAAGCGGAACCGGTAGGTTGAAATAATGATATTCATGACTAAAATATTAAAACTGAAAAAGCTACTTAACTGCCTGTTGTGGTAACTGACCCAGACTGTTAAGCTAGAGGTCTTGGGTTCGATTCCTACGCAGAATAAATCCATGTATGTAACGAGCACGATTTGTTTATTGTGCTAAAAACTTACTTACCACCCACCAGTAGGACAAAGATCCTTGCGTTGGACTTATCACAAGTCAGTAAAAGCCGTAATGCCAAAAGATGGGCGATTTCCCTTGCAATAAAACAGGTATTAATAGAGTGTGGGGAGGAGTGAAAGCCATTAGTAGTTTATTACCTGTACTCGATGCCAGTGGACCAGACATATTTTAAATATTTTTAAATATTCCTAGTTTCTTTTATGCATTTTTTTACGTTTAAATTTTATGAAGCATGTAATTTTAATAGTCACACAACACAAGGAACCGAAATATTATATTTAGTTGGATTAATGTGTATGTGTGCCATTTATCTATAATATGTATGTATTTAGAAATATTTAAGTATATTTATCCGTTGTCTGGCCATAGTACAAGCCCTGCTTAGTTTGGGATCACGAGGTCGTGGGTTCGATCCCCACCCAGGATAAAACTTTGTGTGATGAGCATGATGGTTTATTCTGTGTCTGGGTGTTATGTATCTTTAAATTGTATGTATTTAGAAATATATAAGTATGTTTATCAGTTGTCTGGTTTCCATAGTACAAGCTCTGCTTAGTTTGGGATCAGATGGCATTGTGTGAGTTGTCCCAAGATATTATTATTATGACACGCGATAACGTACGCGATTAATTCAATAATTAAAAAGCGCATGTTTTAAAACTAAAAATTGACACTTCACACATGAATGCTGATATCATGGTCACAATACGCCGCTTACACCTCAATTTTTGCATCCCTGAGTGCAAAAACTCGTCGATCAATCATTACGGCTTTAACTGTATACAGTTGAATTAAGCCTTCATTGACAGCAGAAGTGACAGGACAATCTTTTAGCTGTTTTTTATATCATTAAAGTGGCTAACAAGCTTACGGCCCGCCTGATGGTAAGCAGTTACCATAGCGTATGGACTTCTGCAACAACATAGATATCGCTCGCGGGTTGCCAACCATGTAAACCTTTTTACTCGTTTTTTGAAGAATCTCATGTTGAAGTCTTTTGGGAAAATCTCAGCTCATTCCAGAGCCTGATTGTACGTTAGCTTGTTTTAATTTAAGTGGGTATTATGCCACAACACAGGCGCCCGCCTCGCTATCCCGCACACAACCATTACTTCACCGTGCGCAGGAGCACATGACAAAATAAAGTCAAATACTAGCGGACGCCTCGCGGTTCCACCCACATAGTTCCCGTTCCCGTGGGAATACAAGGATAAAAAGTAGTCTATGTCATCCAGGGATAGTGTAGCTTTCGAATGGTGTAAGAATCCAGTAGTTTTAAGTTTATTTGTTACAAACAAAAATGCAAATCTTTTCTCTTTATAATATTACTAGCTGAACTCAGCCACGCTACGCTGTGGCTTTTAAAGCCAGGAGCACTCGCCGGCCTTCCCAGAACATTCTGCTAAAGTTTCATCACAATCTGATCAATGGTTTCGAGACGCATAGAGGACATACAGACAAACATTGATTTTTATATACATGGATATAGATTACGAACACCATACTACTCGTATGACAACATGAAAAGCTTCGCGATAATTTTTTTTCGTAACTTCAAGATTTTTTTACGGGTTAATATTAAGATTTCATCTACTAACTCTTTCGCTTGTTACATAATTATTTTCGTAACCTATTATTTATGTTTCCTTTATAAAATTTTGACAGAGCCGAGCCCTGTTTCGCTTAATCTACTCTTAAATGTAGTCTATTTTGGTCTGCTTTCAATTTATTCTGCATGTCTATAGCCGGGGCGATACCAGGCGCACAGGCTCGCGAGCATGACTTCGCGAGACAACCTTCAGTTGTTTCGCACAGCCGAGGCAACGTGCGCCCGAGGCAGTTCGAGCCAAGTACACAGAAACACCGACCGAGCCTTTGGCTGGCTAGGCTACCTCGGAAACCGTTGTCGGTCGATGTGGACCCGGCTTATGAACCCCATGTACGAGTTGTAAGTCAGCTTGACGTACGAAGTAATAAAATTAATTGAAAACTTGTCATTGTCGTATATATTTCGTAGGTTGCGTTTTAAAATTTATTGGAATTGACTTTTAATGACTTAATGACCAAGTTTTATTGTAGGCGCTTAAGGTGCTTATTAGTGAGGTTCATTAACTCGTATTAAAATGTGATTATATTATTATCATTGTAACATCTTGTGACCTTGGCGTGTGTAGTCCAATACAATATATTATAATTCTACGTTTATTGCGTAGTAACTAACCAATCATAATATTTGAGTAACAGCATTTTAACAAGCAAATAATTGTAAGATGGTTTTAGAAAATCATACGATAAGAGTGTATTTAAATTGAAGTGGCGTTTAAGGCACGTTGAGTTAACGTTAAAAACGGATTTTTAGAACTGTATTTTCGAAAGCACTTGTCTAAACCTTATAAATTAGAACAGTGAAAAGGTAGGTACTTTACGTATTCAAATCAGATACCATTTTTTATCGTGGTAGGCTTAGATTGAATGAAAAATGAGACTTGTTTTAACTCTATTCTATTAAATTATTTATGTCTAAACAAAGACTTCAAAGGAGCTTTCTTCCTTTTAAATAATCTTAATAAAAAGGAAGATAGCAAAATTATCTTAGAGGGATAGATATTATTCTAAAGATTTAGAAAAAAAAAGTAGTTATTCTCGATCTAGAAATAAATTAGTTTGGTATTCCAAATTCTTCTTTAGAATTTCACAACCCTCACGAATAGAACAAGATATACCTAACTCATAACTCAACACACATCCAAATACCAAACAAAACTGAGGATATTACAAATAAAAAGGCAAAAGAAACTAATCGAACAAACCGAAGTGGCTCCAATATGGTACAAGTTGGAAATTGGAAAGCAACATTTTCCTTTTGAGTCATGCAAAGCGGAGGCGCAAATAAAAGTAAATTGCTTAACTTTAAGTATACCGTGGTCAGAGCGTAGTGTTGGGCACTACAGGGAGTTTACTCGAACTCGAGTTTTATAACGACTAAACTCGATTATAGATCTATTGAATTTTCTATTGTAGAAGTTGTGATTGAATAAGGTAGAACAATTTTGATTGGTTCGCTAACAGTGTAATACCAAAAAGGTTTTTATTCGTGGATTGATTTACCATCGGAATCGTTTATTTTTTGAGATAGAAAGGCATATGCAAAATAAGTCAATGCGGTTGGTTATTCTGAATGTAAAAACAACAAAATAAATTATCTTATTTTTTTTCTTTATAGCAAATAACGCTTAAGGTTAATTGCAAAAGAAACGGAGCCATTTGAGAGAATATTAATGTTTTTTTATTTCTGTACTGGATTTGTACCACCGTTTACAGCTAAAAATCTAATAAAATAAATATAACATAACCATAAACTTTGTGTAATAAGCACGATGGTTTATTCTGTGTCTGGGTGTTATTAATGTATAATGTGCATGTATTTAGAAATATATAAGTATGTTTATCAGTTGTCTGGTGTCCATAGTACAAGCTATGCTTAGTTTGGGATCAGATAGAGTTGTGTGAGTTGTTCCAAGATATTATATATTATATTATATATTATAAAAAATCACAGAAGCGATAAATTACCTTAAACAAAGAACTTGCTAAAGTAACTCGAGTGTAACAAATTGTTGTCCCATCACTAGCACGTCTGAGAAACTTTCTATACGGACACTTTTTCTTTGTGGAAACGTGTTAACATAGTGACTTGGATATTTTTTTTTGGCAGCTTTTATTAATAATATTATAATAAATTTGTAATGTTTGAAAGAGGTCTTAATACATCTGACAGGTAATCCATGAGGTTATTAAAGAAGCAAGGATTTTAATGAGTCCGGATTGTTAAGGGGGCGTTACAAAGTGTACTGCTTATTCTAGAATATTCTATAGGTACAATCAGTTGCACTATAGACACACCGTCGTTATTGATCTGTACTTTTCATTTGGTGTATGACGTCATTGACGTGTCACTTATATTCGTAGGAATTCAAACAATTGGTAGTTGTAAAATTGGCAACAATTGGACATATCGGTATTTTTACAGCTCCGTGTTTAACGTGTTAAAATAGAAATACGTGATAACTGGATGGAGAAAAGAAAACTAGAAAACTAGAGATCAAGATTTTGTGATTCAAAGAAAAAACTAGAAAGAGAATAAACTTGAGACTGGTGAATGCAAAGAATTTGAGAGCCATAATCCCTACCGAATAATATCGGAGGGAAAACCTTTTAATTCAAACAATTATATTTATTTCTTCTCTGTATATGCTGTCGTCATCCATATATTTTTAATATTATTACACAAGTAAATCTTTCAACTAAAAAAAGTTACCAGAAGTAGACTGTGGCAGAAGTTTCAAATGTTGTTTATGTTTTAAAGTACAAGTACAATAATATTTTCATAAATTATAAAATTAAAATATAAATGCTACGGGTCCTAATCGCGTGAATATATTAGGGTAAATTTTACTTTTTTATTGCCCGACGTTTCGACCGTACTGCAACGGCCGTGGTTACTAGGAGACTGGTAGTCTACCTTAAAATATTCACGTGATAAAGACTCGTAGCATTTATATTAATTAATACCTATTTAAATAATCTGAATATTGGAACGGCTCCAGCGATTTTCATAAAATTTAGTATGCAGGGAATTCCCTGCATACTAAATTTTATGAAACCTAGCTAGATCCCCCTAGAAATTTCTAGGGGGATCTAGCTAGGTTTCATTTTTAGAAAAAGGCGTTTAAAAATACAATATCATCCAGGTACAAATTCTATAATGGGTACAAATCGCGAAAGTTCATCAACATTTATTTTTATTTATCTTAGAGTACTTGCAATATTATGAGATCAGATTTTTTATTTGTTTAGATTATGATCTCGGACAATACTGATATAAATTGTTTCCAAATACAAAATACAAACTATTCAACCGAACGCAAATTCTTCAGCAAATATTATTACATCATGACACTCCAAAGAATTCAATTCACAGTTATTTAAATTATAAACACATTAACGGACATTCAACGAAATGAAATGAAATGAACCGAAATTTCAGGATTTCAGTTTGGAGTGAAATACCGACTTACTCATCCATTGAAACAGTACATACTTTTAGTGATGTGAATGCTCATTCTCCTTAATTGGGATTTCATAGTCACATTTTGTTTCATAATTATGCAAATGGACTTTAATGTGTTTAATTAAAAGTTAACTTTAATTGTTTTTCAGCGTATACTGTGACTGTGTAACTGCATTCAGAATATTTAAACATGGTTTTAAATAAGGTTGATTTAAAAGTCATAAAAATGAAAGTCCTGGAAGATTTATTAATTCATCAATTCAACACACCACAGGTGTTAAAACTAGAAAGTTGACATTTTGTAAAGAGGTTTTTTGTGATGCTGACAAGAATAGTACGTATGACGATGGCTTATTTTTTTTTAATTACCACAATGCCTAGTTTCACGGTTTATGTTAAAAATTAAATTCATATAAACTGCTGTCAATGTTCGTTTGTTTGTGCCAGGGTCACAGATTTTAATCTAGATCAAAAGGGGCCAAACTAGTAGTTTAATACGATTAAAAAATATTACTACATTGTTATCAAACACAAAGTGAATCTCAAAATCCGATACAAAGTTTGTCTTCCAGCAAAGCTGCGGGTGTTACTTACATATTAAAAGTAAACTTTACGCGCCAACAGCAAAAATAATCTTCCTTCCTCACCAACCTCATCTACTTCCAACGAAGTTTACGTCTATCAAATACAGTCTATTCGATTTTCATCCTGTACAAGCTCAAAGCGAAAGCAATCTTAAAGTTTTCACACTATTATGTTTCTATATATGAGTTACGTCTGTGTCCCCACTTGAAACTGCACAGATGGAGTTCTACACAAACTTTATTTATACCAGAGTTCCCGGGAAATGTTTAATGTTGAATTTTTATTCCCCTCCCTTTGAGACGAACGTCGCGTGCCGTTTTACTTAAGAATTTTTCATTTTAAAATGCAATATGCGTTGCAGTGTTTGATGTACCATTTACGTTGTAAATATATAGGAATGTAAGATTGAATAGGTGCCTAGTTTACTAAATTTGAAAGGTTAGTAGGTCACATTTAAAATGTATGCACTTTTCAGTTGTACTTCTAGTTGTTAAATTGAGTTTTAGGTTAGGAAATGTTTTCAAAAAAATCAGTTAACATTTACGTTATGCTAGTAGTTACTCACGACTTTATTTTACAGTCATACTAATATTATAAATACAAAAGCTTGTGATTTGGAAATTCATGCACTGCGTTTTATTGTATTACTAGCTACTACTTCGTCTGCGTAAAGTTTCCCGTTTTTGCAACATTTTTCATTGCTGCTTCGCTCTTTTGGGTCGCAGCGTGATGTAATTTAGACTACAGCCTTCTTCGACAAATGGACTATCCAACACTAAAAAATAAAATTGATTCGGATTAGTAGTTCTTGAGATTATTACGGTCAAACAAACAAACAAACTCTTTACCTTTATAATATTAGTATAGATTTTGCCTAAACAGAAACGAATTTCAATTTTACAATGAGTAACTATTTGATAATTTATTTTAATGATATGTATGGTAAGATTTGTACTTCTCAAATTAAGTTTTACCCGGCACAATTTTTTTTATAAGTCAAACTTTATTTATCAAAATTGCATAAATGGCCTAGTTTAGGTGCTGCGATTAAATGTTTTTTCATCCAAAGATACTCAAGATACGTATACTGTTAAAGTATTAACCGTTTTTTGATCCGTGCTCGGGTAAAAAAGTTAGCATTGCAAAATAAATTAAAAACACTGTTCTACAATACCATTCAGAGCCAATCCTCTGTTCTATTTTTCTCCCATTCCACGATCAGCAATGCGACATTTAACTTTAAAGATTGTGTTGTTAACTAAGTTTAATAAGTTTCCAACTTATTGCCTTCGTTAAATTCAACTTTCTCCAAATACATTGCTTTAAAATATTGATTCACTTCTCTGACATCAGCCCGTTATTTGTTACTAATAAAGGTTTTGAGTGCTGTACGTGGTTTTCTATTTTGGTATCAAACGTTTTAATTAACTGTTGTTTCGAACGACGAATAATGCTGCGGAAAGCAAGAATCAATGGTTTGAAAGGTTTTTATTTTCGGACAACAAGACTAGATTCTTTTTATTTTTGGCCACCAAACAAGACAAGTGATACACATTTTGACTGGCCTGTTGCTCTAGTGGTTAGTGCTCCTGAATCCTAAGCCGAAGGTTTGGTGATGTCGCTGACCGAATATTATAGTAATTCAAGTTTGATTAGATGGTTTTGCTTTTGCGCTCCAGTAAAGCGATCGGAAGTCTCGGGTTCGATTCCTGGGTCTGAACTTCAAATTTTTCTTTCTTATGCAATTATTGTATTTATAAGATAATACCTTGGTCCTTATTCGCGTTCTTTTTTCCGTTTTCGCGGCAAGCCCGTGTGAACTGACAATACACGTTGATGCATTTCTAAGCGCAGCTCTCTATTTACCATTATGACAAGATCTAGACAGTTTGCACGGGCTTGCCGCGAAAACGGAGAAAAAGAACGTTAATAAGGACCTTTGTTGAGCAAACATGCTAAGAAAACCACGAGTAGTAAATAATTTTATTTATTTTATTTTAATTTATTTTATTACTCAAGAAAACTTACAGGTAGTGCTTAAAATAGATAAATAAGGCCGATTAAAAGTTTTCAAAAATACATATAACAACAGCTAGTAAGAACGGACAGCAGACAGAGATGGCCAAAACAAAGTTACTAACCACATAAAACCAATACCGAGCAATAACAATTATTATTTAAATAAATTATTTAACTAAATTACTGAACTACTTCATTAAATATCAATCGGTTTCAAAAAAAAAATGACAAATCCTCGCCCTTATTACATTTATTTTTGTAACGATAAATCGATATCAACCTCCTGGCACAATAAATTATATGATCTGCAAGCCTTAATCAAGTATGCATTTTGTCGATACGTACATCGCGCCTAATAATATAATACTATGTAAGATTTTCATCAACGCTACCTACTAAAATTATTTCTGATTTTATAACAGGTACATTCCAAACATACTCGTAAAACAGCTTTATAAATCAAACCAAAAATCCACATTAAATTTTCACATTCAATGTGGATTTCAATCGTGTACTTGCCAACTTAATCAAACAATAATCCAGGAACGTTTACCATACGTTACACAGAGTTGTCGGGCCAAGTGACACCGAATGCCAATAAAGCCTGAACAAGTACGAAATTGAAAAAGAAATCCGCCCCCGGCCATGCAAATACCGAGAACACAAAATTGCTAAACTCCAACGTACACTTTGAAATTCTTCAATAAATTAGCCCAGAGTTCTTTAATGAAATATGATTTCAATAAGCCTGGAAGAAAGTTTTTTTTGAAATGCGATCGGTAACTGCGTGAAAAGTTTTCTAAAGTTGCAATTCACGACCTCGTGTGGTTCTTTGTTTGTGGAAACTTGTTCTTATTTATATTTGCTTTGGGTCGTGAGAAACAGGACTTTACTTTAAATCAGGGTACCGTGTATTGGAATCTTAGTTGACGTAACATGTATTGTATTCTCCTAGGTATAGAATAATGGTCACCTAACCGATTTCGGTTACGGCGACCAATCTCATTATAGACTAGCCAACTAGCAGACACAAGCGCACTCTCTATTCACTCACCCTCATAGTCTGATAGGATGTCTGGCAGTCTGGATTAAGCGCAGGGCCGACAGCTGAACGTGTAAGAGAATACCGAAGGTCTCACACCCATCATATTTCCATCCCTTGTACATATTCTTGTGTACAATAATATTAATACTACATTCTGAGCTATCTATTTACTAATAATACAATGAAAAAACAACTAATAATACAACACAAACCTGAAAGTAGTTTGCTCAGAATGAGTAACACAATCCAATGGGGTAGTTTTTGGACCGTATTATATTTTTCAATTAATGAATTAATCAATCATTAATTAATTCATTAATCATTCTAACAGTCCAAATCCTATTTACAAGCTGATGTGACACACTAATAAAAAAAGTCGTAAAAATAAGAACACATGATTTAAAAATCACGAACAAAACGCGACGATGACGCTGGCGATGCGACACTAAATAACTACTTGGTCAATTGTCTAAATTTTAAGGTTTAATTTTTTTTCCTTTAAACTGTGAAAAACATCGTTGTTATAGGACTGAGCTCCCACTTAAACATGACTGTGTGATGATTACGAATCACATAACATGAGCATGTGGTAATTTATGTTTGAAATCATAGAACGCAACAATCTTACACCTATTCTATCTGTCTATTAGAAACCAAATTTATTGTCATTGTTTTCAATTCAATTTCAAAATAGAATAGAAGAAGACATTTGACAGTTAAAATACTTTTTAACGTATTATGAATAAGAATGATAGAATCAAATCCCTTACTCAATTGAGACACAGACAGGCATAACTCACACCTGACCTCTATTACTACCTACGCCTTCATATCACATAGTTTCCATTTCCAACATGTCAGCGCGCCCATTTTATTTCCATTCCAGTTTCTGGGCCACGTAAGACCATGTGATCGATCGACGACGAAGAACGGTCTACACGGGTGCCAACCGATTTCCGCACTCTATTATAATTTTAATATATCTTTTGACCCGCTAGGATGGCTTTCAAAAAGGTCGGATATAATATTTTTTGGTTCAAAAAGGGAGAATTATTTATTTTTCAGGATTGTATTGAGAGGCAAATCATTGTTACGTTCTGAAAAGTTTTAAGAATATTATTATTAGTTAATCGTATTGTAATAATAATAATAATACCTCGGGACAACTCACACAACGCCATCTGATCCCAAACTAAGCAGAGCTTGTACTATGGAAACCAGACAACTGATAAACATACTTATATATAACACCCAAACACAGAATAAACCATCGTGCTCACCACACAAAGTTTTATCCTGGGTGGGGATCGAACCCAAGACCTGTTACGTAGCAGTCGGATACATTCCCACCGCGCCATAGAGGCAGTTTTGATTATTTTCAGAAGTATCGTATTTTGTGATTTTGAATTAAATTATAATACCTGCAGTTAAAGAAGAAAGCTAATTATAATATGTTACAAAATATGATCATCATCATTGATTCTCATTGATCAGATGATTTAACAGCGTCACAAGAGCGAGAACGCTGTGGGACGCGATTTAGGTGGCGCAAGCATGTCCAGAACTTGCGTCACCCTCTCGATCTAACTGACAGAACCCACAGAAATGACTAGTCATTACGTCCGGCGCCAGATCGGTTGCAGGATCTGACTTGTGTCTTACAGGAGGTACCATAACTGGTTTTGTTTCGAGTTTCCCTCTCTTCGCACTGTTTATGTTTGCGGTGTATTTCCTTTAGTAGTCTCTTACAACGCCCTTAGGATGAGATACAAGTGATACAACCCAATTGTACCAATGAATTGAATCTTAAAATAAGAGACATGAGTAATTGAAGAGAAATAAAAAAATCGCATGAACGTATTTTAATAAAAAAAACCTTTCTTTTATTCTTCAATAGTAAAATTTCAAAATAGTTGTGAGGTTGTGACAAAGAGAACCTAAGTAATATTATTTCGCTGAAGTATTACGTATGTGTCTTACAATACTTACGTAATTAATGAAATAAACAGAACAGAAAAATAAACCTAAAATTAAGCACATAATCAAGGAAAAAGAATTTGGTCACCACCTACGAAACCATATTAAAACAATGCTACTTAAACAATGATCGCCCCGTATAGACCTACAGCACACGCGATCCAAGAAGCCACACCTATCACTTAAACTGAGTGACCCATATCTTCAAGAAGTTTCGTCTAATCTATTCTAAGTCGGATTAAGTAAGATTAGTCACGATGGTGGACACCATACCACCACAAAAGACCGAAACAACAGAAGGACGTGCTCCAGAAACGCACACATAGACATTGCTCATGGACAGGGAATCTTGCACGACTTTCTTAAATAAACGAACCTCATTCGTACCACTGAGTACTGAAGGGTCCCTGACTCAGTGGCGTCCGAGCAGATCTAGATATTATATCTAATAGATTTCAAACATTGTCACATCCCTCTGTGCCTCGGAGAGCTGTCGATCCTGCGTCTAATTTATCTCCGGTGGTAGCAGATCTTCGTCCTATCGGACTATGGGTTGAAGGAATAAAAAGTATACTTTTGTCTGCATATTCACTTGTGCATAACAATATCTCCTGCGTAATTGGCTAGTCGCTAAAGAGATTGGTCGTACCTCGCTCATACCAACATACACATAGATATACATCAAACATGGAATTACACACAACTTTGCTCAGAACGTGTTTCGAGATGCCGTATTCATGAACGATGTCTTTATGTGCGTCGCTCAAGCGCACGTCGTATGACGATTACCTTACTCGTATACTCTCAACATATTGTGCTACTCTTTGTTTTTAAATATACTAGCAATATGGGATTGGGTCCCACATTACTAGTAATCCTGTTACCCCTCAAGCTAAGCTAAATTGCATAAGTTAGGATTTACATCGGTAGTATAATGTGTAGGATTGGAAACCGCGACCTCACGATTGCGAGTTCGATGCCTTAACCATTAGGCTACTCTGCTTGACTCTGTTCCGAAGGTGTTCCAAGATTCCGTGTCCCTGAACGATGTCTATGTGTGAGTTGCTCGAGCAAAATACATATGACGCTTGCTTTCTGTGCTCTCGGTATTTTGTGATACCACCCTATGTACGGTGGATAAGCTGGCTATCTGTCACTTAAGAAAGATAAAAAGAGGTTTAAGTTGTTGCCCTCGCCCTAATTGGCTGATCTATGACCAAGGATTCTAATTTTGGAGGCGGTTAGTGTCCTGATTAAGGTTTGAAAGAAATTATTGAGGAAGGAACCTCCTATCCTAATAGATTCAGTAGAAAATTAGACTTGGTATTTTTAGATATCTATTTGTAGCTTGAAATAAATTCCAACCATTTGTAAACCTGTTTTAATCGACAATGAGCTGAAATAATGTTGGTGTATAATAGAATGGTTTTTATTCTGCGCACGTTCAACCAAGAATGTGAAAATTCCATTATAACGACGCCAATGTGTTTCTTTTTTATTTAAAACATGATCAAGTCGACATTTTTGCTGCCAGTGAGTACATTAATATCTTTAAATGGGTTTCTTTTTAAAGACTATTAACAACAATTTATTTTTTTACTAGTTTAAAACCTGAGTGAGACTTGAATTGAATTTTCGAAGTGACTAATAGGGTTTTATTAAATAACGCGGAGAACCATTCCGATTACGACTGATCCCACATTAGGCGTGCGCGTTCCTCGAGCGTGTGAACGACACGAACGCCACGTGCGAGCCTCGCGTATGTGTGTATAGCATGAACGCCGAACGCACGCCGAGCGCACGCCGAGTGCACGCCGAGTGCACGCCGGGCACATGCTCAAGAAACAATGTGGGGCCAACCTAAACTACCTTTTTTATACAAGGCCAATTTCTATTCAATCATGTTCAATTTTTAAGATGGATTCACTATATTGTACACCAAATAGAGGACAAAAACAAATTACATAGGCATTTACAGCCAGTGGTACAAGAGACGGTCTTATCGCATTCTGCGATCCTTCCAGATAACCTTGGGATGGACTATTAAAAATAGAAATAAAAATACGAAATGTACAATAAAAATATTAACAATTTTAAATCAACGTAACTAATAACCCACAAACAGGCAAATAGATAAGCGTTAAACATACAAGACCTCTCTTTTTATATCGAGGTATAAAAAAAATCCCATTTCCATAAAACGTACTTTACCTTACTCGCTAGTTAAAATGCTCTAACTGTTGGTCTAGTGGTTAGTGACCCTGATTGCTAAGCTGAAGGTCGTGGGTTCGATCCTCACCCAAGATAAAATGGTTTATTCTGTGTCTGGGTGTAATTTATCTATAATAATATTATAAAGCGGAAGAGAGAAGAGAGCGCTTTTTTAAAGAAAAAAAAAAAAAAATCTCAGGATCTACTGGTCCGATTTCAAAAAATATTTTTTTGTTGGATAGCCCATTTATCGAGGAAGGCTATAGGCTATATAATATCACGCTACGACTAATAAGAGCGGAGAAGCGACGAGAAATGTTTCAAATACGGGGAAAAATTACGCATACGAAGTTGCGCGGGACAGCTAGTCCTTAATAAATAGAGTAAGCCCCTTCTTTAAAATAAAGAAATAATTTAGCAGACGTTTTAAGAGCATTTTATTTCATTCCATTTCGAAAATTGTATAGAAGCTCCATAGTTTAAATGCTCTTAAACGTCTGCTAATTTCATTGTTTATCTATAGTAATATTATAAAGCTGAAGAGAATTTTTCAAATCGGACCAGTAGTTCCTGAGGTTAGCGCGTTTAAACAAACAAACAAACAAACTCTTCCGCTTTATAATATTAGTATAGATTCCACATTTCTAAGAATTTTAGACTCACCGTACACATCGATGCACCCAATCTGCCACTTCATATTAGGCTGAGTATTAATCTGGCACATGTAGCAGCCGCGGTCTTCAGCTCGTAAAGGCCTGATTCTCAACTGCCAAGTTCTTGGAGCGTCCAGGTGGACTGCGTACCTGGCTCCGAGAACTGTTCGCTCGTGCATCGTGAGGATTGTCTGGTCTTCGGCTCTTAGCCAGCCTACCTGGAAGAAGAATGGGTTGTTAAAATTGATGATAATGACTTGACAAAGTCGGTGTTTTTTTACGACGACGTATTGATACACTTCTACCATTGCCTTATAGACCTGGACTACGACATCCCTTTCAATTAAAAGTTAAAAATTGACTCGTGCGGTTCTGTCTCTTTGATAGGTATTGTCCACAAAGTAGTGTTGTGTCTTTCTTCTAGCACAGGTATTCTTTTACTTAGAATGAGTATATATAGTATATAGTTTCAAACTAATCAAAACAACAACTCTTTAACAAATGTCAAAACGCAGATTTTATATGAAGAATCTTGTATAAATGTCAGATTATGACGTCACTCTTTTTTCTTGTCAAATCACTTCTTTACAACCGACTTCAAAAAGTGGGAGGTTCTCAATTCGATTCGGTTGCCAGTTTATATAACAGGACCATTTACTAATTAGTATTTTGTTTTTTCTGTATACCTAAGAAACTAGTCTATTGTATTGTTGTAAGTTTAGTGATTGAATAAATAATTTATTATGAAAAAAAAAAGAAAACGCGGTGTGAAGTAGGAAGACTGTGATACATATGTAGTTAACAGAGCTAAGTCACTATACTTTAATAAGAGCATTATAACTTAAATTTCGTATAATGAAAAATGGTTTACACTTTCCATTAATTTACTGACGTTGTTGCTTTTATAGGTAAGCGTTTGTTACAGCCACTTCAGTATTCAGTAAAAGTAACAATAAAAATTACAGTATAACATCAGCAATAAGTTTGTGTGAGGAATATATGCGACAGAAA
Organism: Herminia tarsipennalis; assembly: GCA_945859575.2. NCBI lineage: Eukaryota > Metazoa > Arthropoda > Insecta > Lepidoptera > Erebidae > Herminia > Herminia tarsipennalis. The sequence continues at coordinate 19,773,630 of OX243845.2, read as the reverse complement.
AGGAGGCCCTAAAACATTACCCATATGATTGTAAATGAGCTACGAACTGTTTTTTTATATGTTTCTAAACTTTAGAACACTTTTTTTTTTAAACGAAAATACAATTCTATATTGTGAACCCGCTGAAGTAGTCAGTAGTAGGCCGTGTGGTGACGGCTTAAGAATAGTGCCACCCCAGCTCTTCCCGTGGATATCGACAAGGCGACTAAGAGATTTTCACACCAGAGCACGGACAGCACCGTCCTTTGCGTACTTAAAGCCTTGCTGCGATAGCCAACTCGTTCACCGAACGTGGAGATTATGGCAATAACTCGCAGTATCTGTAATAAGTATATTCTTCTGAGAAGACCCGTGCCCAACACATGGGTTGATATTTTGTTTGTATGTGTATTGTGAATACCCTGAAAAAGTACTTACGCTGAAACCTGTTTAGTTTCTTTATCTATACTTATATTATAAAGCTGAAGAGTTTGTTTGTTTGTTTGTGTGTTTGTTAGTATGTTTGTTTGAACGCGATGATCTCAAGAACTGCTTGTTCGAATTGAAAAAATATGTTTGTGTTGGATAGTCCGTTTATCGAGGAACTCTAGGCTATGTAACATTACGCTACGACCAATAGGAGCGGAGCTGCAATAAAAAATATTGGAAAAACGAGAAAAAAAATCGCAGACGAAGTTGCTCGTGTCAGCTAGTTTTGGTATAAAATGTTAGACTTTATTTTTGAAATAAAATACTTCACTTAATCCCCTAGGAGGGACGTAAAATATAATATTTTAATTAATCTACGAGTACAACATACTAAAAAAAGTACAATTTATGCAACTAGCTAGGAATTCACTGTTTTATAAAAAAATCTTTTAGTAGCCAGTGGTACGAAGTGATATTTTTAGTGAATCCTCTTAGAAAGGTAGAGCTGGGTATTGTTAGCGAAGCCTTTTAAACAACGGCTCTTATCAACAGCTTGCAGGTGGTAGATTACTACTAGTTTTAGTTCATCACGCAAAATTTCATTCTGACGGTTTTAACGACAGAATTTTAATGTTTAGGATTTTATTCACTAAAAATGTGAAGCAGACTTGGTATAATTTGACCCGTATGAACCAGTGTTTCGTCTATTTGCATACCTATGTCGATATAAACATTTTATCAAAATTGGTTTAGTGGACCATGCGTGAAATTTTGACAAATAAGCATAATTCGGCAGTAGCCTCACGATTGCGAGTCCGATGCCTTAATGGCTAAGACATCGGACTCGCAATCGTGAGGTCGCGGGTTCTACGACGTGAACCGATTCCTAACCCAAGAAATTTAGCTTAGCTGGAGGGGTTCTAGTTCCGTTTTAACTGCTGATAGTTAAAAACGGAATTTAAAAAAATGAATTCTTTTGGTATATGAGTCAGTATATCCAGCTTAGGTACATGTACAAGTGCCTCTTATTTCCCTATATTTCTGCAGTTTGTTTTGTTTATGATATTATTGTCAAAGTTCCATATTGATATCGACTTAGACTAGATGTTATAAAATATATATACAACGGGTCTTAATCGCGTGAATAATTTAAGGTAAAATACCTTGTTACCGATTTACCCGATTAAGACCCGTAGTATATATCTAATTTATAAAATTCTCGTGTCACGGTGTTTGTAATTTAACTCCTCCGAAACGGCTCGTTAAATTTTAAATTCATATGAAATTTTGTGTGCATATTGGGAAGGTTTGAGAATCGGACAATATTTATTTTTCATCCCCCTAAATATTAAGGGTAGTCCACCCCTAATTTTTTTTTTTAATTTTGAGGTAAATTTTTATTTTTTTATGATAGCAGATTCAAAAATACATACAACCCTGAATTTTCACCCTTCTACGATCAACCCCTATTTTTTTACTTACCCCTATTTTGCAAAAACGGGTTAATTTGACGCAGACGAAGTTGCGAGGGTCAGCTAGTAATTTTGTAATGTGTACAAATCGCGAAAGTTTATCAACATTTAGGGTAGATGATATTTTTTTAATTTAAACTTCTGAATAATTTTTAAATAAACATTTTAAATATCGTCATGGCTTTGTTAAGCTTAACAGAAATTCGTTGGTAAAATTTAAAGATGTCAAATTGCACAAATGGTTCGAATACACGTTATTTTATTGTACAATATAATAATAATAATATCTTGGGACAACTCACACAACGCTATCTGATCCCTAACTAAGCAGAGCTTGTACTATGGAAACCAGATAACTGATAAACATACTTATATATTTCTAAATACATACATATTATAGATAAATAACACCCAGACACAGAATAAACCATCGTGCTCATCACACAAAGTTTTATCCTGGGTGGGGATCGAACCCACGACCTCTTGCCTAGCAGTCGGATACACTCCCACCGCGCCACAGAGTCAGTCTATAATATAAATAAAAGAATCTGTTTTCGGACTTTAGATTAAAATAAGTCTGCAGCTAAAAGTTTAGTTTATTTTTACTAAAAACCTAATCCAGATAAGTAGCATGAAAAATACTAGTTCCAAATAAAACGCCTGACTTGATGACGATCCTTTTCTAGGTCAGAGACCGAGTTAAGTCTTCGACCCTTGGAAGGCTTTACATTTAGCCCTTATCTTTCATTGTGATACATTTCTTGGCTGTCAAAATCCTTCACGAGGACGGCATTACTTATCGGAAATATATCTTCATGGTTTGATGTCTTTTTGGGAAAGAATTTATTATTAGATATTTTTTGTAGTATAGGGTTTGTTTGTACATGAATGGTGTAGTCAAGTTATTGTCTTTTTGCAGGATTCGTTTAGGAAAAAGCTATAATTTTCTTCGTTAATTTTCTCATTTCAATAGTTCCTCACATGTTTGTTGAATTATAAAATTAGGGAAGTATGTTTTTTGAATTGCAGGTTATAAATATGATTGATTTGAAATATGTCAGGTATTAACAAAAATATGCAGTTGTATAGTGAAAATGCCAGTTAAATTAGTCAGTAGTTTTTGATAATTTTACTAATAACAGTCAGCGAATTACTTTTTGTGAGGTTTTTTAAAAATCTAATCTATATATTATGTCATCAATTATATGTGTTAAAAATATGGTTGCCTCTATGAAAATATGTATATTACGGGTCTTAATCACGTCAATAATTTGAGGTAAAATACCTTATTTTTTGCCCGACGTTTCGAATGTATTGCAACGGCCTTGGATGCAAATAAATCTAAAATTATGCTCTAGTAATTACAGATTTACTGATTGGTTATTAATTAAAAACAATGTAATAATGTACTGTTTCACTAAATAGTTTTTGTAAAGTTTATTTTTAAAACCTAAAAAAAAGAAACAAGTTTGTATCTTGTCGAATATTTTAACAATTTTATTTGAGCCGTACAGATTAAAATAAATTATAAAAGTAAAAAACCCGCCTGTGCAAAAAAGATGCAAACGATCCCCTACATATGTAATATTATGCAGTCGGAGGCATTAATGAATCTCGATGAACTTAGTTTTTACTTTTTAGTGGTTTTAGGAAGTAACCCATGTAACAACTAACTTTTATCGCAGGTATTGAAAATTGAAAGAATAATTGCTAATTGATTTTTTAGGGTTCCGTAGCCAAAATGGCATAAACCCTTATAATTTCGCATGTTCGTCTGTCTGTCTGTCCGTCCGTCCGTATGTCAGAGGCATTTTACTCAAAGACTATATACTCAATGAATATTGATGAAACTTGGTGAAAAGGTGTCTTATGGTAGCCGCTACTTAGTTTGATAGTTAAATAATAAAAAATAATATTTTTAGGGGGGGGGGGGCACTCCACACATATAACAGAAGTTGTTTTTTTTTTTCAGCAAATAATTAACGTGTGGCAAATCATTGAACAGGTCTTACAAAAACATTTTAAGAATTTATGCACATGTTCGAATAATTTGAGGTTTAAAAAGTATTTACTACACCTTTGATTTTTTTTTTATATTTTGCCATACGGTTCAAAAGTTAAGGGACGACGACACAATTTATGCAACTTTCAAGTTGCATAAATTGTGTCGTCGTCCCTTAACTTTTGATCAGTATGGCATCAAAGGTGTAGTAAATACTTTTTAAACCTCAAATTATTCGAACATGATCGGATATACCGTCATTGAGTATTGCCTGCTGAAACTGCATTTCTCAACAAAAGGGCGTAAGTGCCATGAAATACGTTTTTCTGCTTATGCAATTATTCAAGGATGCGGTACACTGAGCATGGTCCAACAAGCTCTTGCCTAGTTTTTAGTTTTATGGGCATAATCATGTTATACTTACCCTAAGTCTATTTGTTATACCTTTTTGAAATGCTTACAATTAGCCCTATAATTTGAATGGGTATAAAATTATAGCGGTATTCGAATTTTTTTTTTTTGTTTCTGTTTCCGCCGATATTACTCGGTAGGGGTTATGGCTCGCACATTCTGTGCATTCGCCAGTTTCAAGTATTAATTCTATCAAGTTTTCTTCTTTGAATCACAAATTCTCATTCTTATCCAGTTATCACGTTTTTCAAGTATACTTTGCTCTCATAGAGTATATTTATTCGGGAATTTCACATGTTAAACGCGGAGCTGTAAAAATAGCGATATGTTGGTTTGCCGCCATTTTTACAACTCCTTCACACTTCTTGTTTTTGACATCTCACAGCCGCCATGTTTTTTTTTTTCAAACGTCACTTAAAGTTGGATCAACGTAACTAGGCCGGACTGAAGTAGGCGACAAGTGGTTGCGCAGATGCATTTTTTGAAAGTAATTGGTGACAGGAAGCGGGGGGCGGGGGCGGTAACTAAACCAAGAGGATTAGAGATGCTATTACGCATTACATTGTCATAATTAGTATTACTAATTCATGTTTTTTTGTGATTATTTTGGTAAAGAAATTGTTTTTCAAAGTTTCTTTATTATTTACTCTAACTGTTCTAAATTTAAGCTTTTATGAACTCATTTAAATAGTGTTTTTATATTGTTGAATTAAAATGTTGTTAGTATTTTTAATCGATTTCGTAAGTAATTTTAGGATCGCATCTCTATGACATGCGTGAGAGTGATAAAAACCTAACTTCATTCCGGTCAAGATACGTTGATCGTACTGTACTAAGAACACTTGGGCAGTCAAGACCAAAGACACACACACATTTGACCACTCTCTAGAAAGAGACAACGCTACTTTGTGGACAATACTTCTCAAAGGGTCAGGGCCGCACGTGTTTTTTCTCTCTTTCACGCTTTGCAGTCAACATTTACTTTTTAATTGAAAAGGATGGCACGGTCCAGATCTATACATTAATGATCAAGACAAATCTGACGACGCCGTAATTGTTTACGTAATCCATCTTGTGGTTTAAAAGATATGAGGTATACAAGATACGCGGCAAAAAGAAACACCGAAACATTCTATTCATCACCAAAGAAATAGATTTTATTAGAAACAATAAGATGAAATCACGACATAGACAAAAGAAAACAAACAGAGGCAAAGGAAACAAAGACTACAGCCAGTATTCATTCGTCGTATGTACTGGTATTAAAATTCACAACGTGAAAAGGTGCAGCACTATTTTCCTGCATTGTTATTCTAGGCATAGAGCCAAGGGATGTACCAACTGTTAATGAAGGATAATCGGTAAATTTTTGCGGCTCTAATTGCTTCGAACAAAGGCAGAAAGATTTTGTTTCCAGTGCTCGTTTTCCGTAAACGGACACGGCAATTTTCGTATTGTTTTTTTTTGCTTCTTCTTCGGCGTGTTTATGTCGCTGTGAAAGAAATGAGTTCGGATTTACGGTAAAGCTTATTACGATTATGTAGTGCTTGAATTAATTCTCGTATTTTTGGAAAGAATATTCGGATATATATTTTTTTTTTTAAATAAATAATGGGATAAAGGCAAAGACAAGAAATAATGTAACTTAATAGAGGAAAACTATTGTTTGAACTAGTTTTAACTTAACCTATAATTACTCAACTTTTTTCCTGTCTTCTGGTTTTTTGTTCCGAGTTTTTGACCAATTAGACAATGTCAATTATTTAGTTGACTCTAGCAAGTGTTCCATTTCTAATTTAAAATATCTTTGTATTAGAAAAATAAAAATAAAAGCTAGGTATTGGATCACTAAACTATGTTTACGAATTTTATATCAATATAGGGTAAAATCCAAATAGATGTCCCACTGGGATAATTACCGCAGTTTTGAATACACTTTGTAAGGTGTGTTGGTGTTGAAAGAGCTTCACTATGGTTAGAAATATCCCTCTAGCAGACCTTATTGTAATGTAAGCTATCAGATAAGGCGCAAGTGTTTAGTTGGTGTGAGCAAAAATAGACCGCGGCGATATTTCGACGGGCGTCAAAATTATATTGATGGGTAATTTCTATTATATACATTTATTACCAACTGCAGATTAAGTATTTTTTTTGTTTCTTCCCATGCATTACAGTTTAAATTACACTGCTTTGTATACTTTATTGTTAAAAAGTTTTTATTTATTTCGAATATTAAAAACGCAAGTATCCGTATCAAAAATGATACTTGGCCTATTTATTTTGGCGAATAGTCGTCCTAAGTTTTTATGCTCTTTGCTTTAGGGGCAACCATATTTGTTTAACGAGCTAAGACATAATCAGGTGTTTTCTCAATCTCTTGTGTCTATAATACTCAGGGGTAGTTCTAACAGTGTTCTAACTATTCTGGCGGACAAAATCGATGGGCCCTTTATTAGACTGTGGTCAAGTAGGCACGTGCGTGAAGGTGTACATGCATCAAATTAAATGTAACATACTAACACTAGGTTAAGATAGTACTAACATTATACGGATACAATGTTATCTGAAATAAATGAATATTATTATTATTATTATAATTTGTTACCTGACTGACCCAGAAGAATGGGTAATGTTTTTTGTATTTGAAGTTAGTAAGTCACCTAAACTATAACTAACATAAAATTTAGAAGGCTATTTTTGTTGTGTTTTTATTGTTTAAATATTTAAAACGTTATACTAGTTTAAAAAGTTGATTATAAGTTTCGATGAGCATTTGTTTCTCTTCACAAAAAAAATCACTGTAAAGAGTCAGTCTCTGCATGCGGCAAGTATCCCGGCAACCGATTTCATTGTCAGGCAACTATCCGGTACAGTAGGCAACTATCCCTTTTTTGAGAGGTCTATTAAAACGGAATTTACTCAAAACCAATATTAGTTATAGATACAAAAATAAACTAATGGTAAAGATGAAAGACCTATGTTTTGATATACATAAAGTTTTATTTTTAGAGTGTTTTAAATTGTTTTATTAAGTGTGATACCGGCTTTTATCCTAGGTTATAACGAAATTTTAACATTGTTGTAAGTTTAGCCCTAAATATATTTTATCTCAAATTCCGATTTTTATTATATAGAGTTTATTTCATTAGTTCTAGAGTAACGTGGTGAATAATATATTAGTGGCAGCAGCCGAGCCGATTGAGGTGCTAGCGAGGTGAAGCAACGTAATCACCCCTTAACGTTAAAAATACCTATGCAAAGAAATAGTTAAACATTTGTTTATTTTAAAGTCGATACTAGGTTCCCAAAACATAGCTGAACAGTCACTTATTTAAATACTATTTGGTTTTTTCCTGTTGAGGGTAATATAATTAATAGTAAAACATGTCAAACACTACATCTTTATATTAGCCAAGTTTTGTTAAGTTTATAAATAACTATTAACGTTAGCGTGATGATAAAAAGTAGCCTAGGTTACTCCTTATATTTCCAGCTGTCTGATAGTGAAAGTCCCGTCAAATGGCGTCAAGCGCCAGAGATGGGTAATCTCCGAAACGGCTTGGCGGATTTTGAAAAAACAGACAGACAGACAACAAAATTAAAAATTGTGTTTGTGTTATAAGCACCTTAAATACATTTATATGCATTTAGTGAAAAACGGTTGCCCGTAACGTCAGTTTAAGGACTATAATTTTACGTCTTAAGATTTTATTTCTCCTTATCATTTTTAAAATTTTATTTTTAAATTTCCAATTGTATCATATGTCACTGCAATCGTTAAAACATTAATGATATTGTAATAAAAAACCAATCCTGTGACACAATACTTCAGCCTATCAGCAAGCGGAACGGACGTGAGCGAACGTGAGCGGTGACGTCACACGTTTTTCGTGTGTGAGTCATCGATTTATAAGACGTTGTCACGTTAAAAATTGTTATTTTGACATTACAAACAGGCACTTTAATTTTATTTATTTGTATCGATATACTATGTGAAGCAAAGGCGTAACTTGACTATTGTTATTTTCTTGCATGATTGCAGGAAAATAACAATAGTATTTTCCTTAATTAATATAGTCTTTTCTTTAATAGCCTGGGTCCTTATTCATGTTCTGTTTTTCCGTTGTTGCGGCAAGCCCGTGCAAACTGCACTTCTAAGCGCAGCTCTCTATTATGATAAGATTTTGACATTTCGCAGGGGCTTGCCGCGAAAACGGAAAAATAGAATGTGAAAAAGGAACTCAGTCTGTGTGTATCGCTTGCACAAGGGGCCCTCCCCTTGGGGGCTCCATATCTATACTAGGTAATATTATAAAGTTGTTATTTGTGTTTGTTTGAACACGATAATCTCAGAAACTACGGGTTCGAATTTCAAAATATTTTACTGTTTGATAGCCCATTTATCGAAGAAGGCTAAATTCTATATAACATCTCGCTACGACCAATAGCAACAGAGCAGCAATGAAAAATGTTGCAAAAACGGGAAAAATTGACGCATACGAAGTTGCGTGCGTCAACTAGTCGTTGATACATCTAATATGGTCGTAGCTATGCCCCTGATGTAAAGTACAAGTATTACAGAAATTTCAAATTAAGCAAATATGTACAGTAACTTAGTTCTCTTCAACACATAGCACGTTGTATCATAGTAGCTTATTGGCCGTATATTAAACTAAGTGTGTGAGTTCCAAGTTGGTGAAGCTTATGAGCTAAAGTCAGCTTAAGTATTGCTTGGTTTGTACGTGATGTTCAAGTTCGGCTCTTGGTGAGAATACTCGTATCGATATTCGAAAAAGTTAGAGTATTAGAGATATGAATGATATATTTATGTTGGAGTCTTACTTCTGATACAGTTCTTAATGCTTTACTGCAGCAAATCTTGAAAAACAAAATTGTACTTATCATCTGTTAGGCTATGTTTCATAACATAGTGAGTAGTCGGTTATCGCGATAATAATGGATCTCCTCCCCAGGACTCCATATTAAATTGAATCTAAATCGGTTCAGTACTTTAAGCGTATAAAAGTTCAAGAGTTACTTTCAAATTTATAATATTAGAAAGGATTGCTATCGCCCGCTGCTTCGCCCATGTCATGAAAATAATCAGCGATTTTACCCGCTTGAGGGTTGGTATTTCGCTTGCGATCAAAACGCCGAAACACGTATTTATTTATTTCAACCACAAAGCCAAATACAAATTTTAACAGGTTTATTTTAAAAACTAATAGAATTTTATTGAAATTGTAATCCCTATTATACTCATGTAACGGTTGGTTTTTCAAAAACGCTGAAACACGAGTTTCTTTATGCTAAACTGAAAAGTCAAGTACGATCACAGATATAGACTACTTAAAACTGACGGGGTTTCATATAAATTTGCAACCCCTATTTTATCCCTTTAGGGGTTGGTTTTGCAAGTATGTATGTATTTTTTATATTTCAAACAAGAAAGCCAAACACGAAATTTCACAAATCTAACCTCAAAACTTACGGAGTTTTATACAAACTTTGACACCCCTTTTAAACCCTTTACTTTTACCGAATAAATATATATCCTCAAAATTTCACGTCCCTACGATCAGCGGTTTAGGCTGTGCGTTGATCCATCAGTCAGTCAGGACAAAGAATTTTTTATATATAGATGTTCCTAAGTATTTTATTGAATGGGTAAATTCTTTCAGACATTAACTTTTAAAGTTTATACTTTATTTCTGTCGTGATAGCATATAATTGAAGTAGCCCTTATAATTCCATGTACTTTAATTATGTTTGAATCCATTAAACATTTCAATAAATCGATTGAAATTTTAAATCTATTAAAAATAACTCATTCAATATCGAACATCGTGATGATAGAGCATCAAACCCTAGCATGCGTATTCTAAAACTATCTAACTTGAATCGTTAGTGCCTTACGTAGAAGGGAATTAATTAAAGTTCCCTACATGCCAATCTAATAGTGTGACGTGTTTGTAATCGATGGAGGGGAACCGTATACAAGATATCAAAGATTACAGAAAGGAAGCTTCTTACTACGCGCGGACTCAGACCACTTTACAAATACAATAAATGCATTTTTGTATTTGTAAAGTTATTGGCAAGAAATGCCTATAAAAATTACTTCAGACCACTTTGTTCCGAAGGTGTGCTGAGATTTCGTCTAGCGAGTGATGTCTATATATGTTGAGCAAAATAAGTATAAGGTTTCTTCTGTACTTTTCGTATTTTGTGGAATATGATACAGCCTAGAAATAAAACGACGTTAAGAAAGGGCAAGGCACGGACGCTACACACTTTAAATAGACTTACGAAACTTAGGTAAGGGAGTCTCGCAGTGCTAAATATACAGGACGACTTTTAATTCCGTCGACAAACTTCAAGAGGTAAATCCACAAGGTAGTCAAAGTACTAAAGTAAATCAAGGTAATAAAAAAACTCGCTACCTAGGTACCTACTTACATACTTAGTTTTGATTTTTATATAGCATACAAATAAATTTGACAACTTGACTGCCTCTTTGGCGCGGTGGGAGTGTGTCCGACTGCTACGCAAGAAGTCGTAGGTTCGATTTCACATGGGACACCACTTTGTGTGTTCCACAAATAGTTGTTCCGAGTTTGGGTGCACTTTGTGTCCGTGACTTGAATGTTTGTAAAGTCCCCTGCGACACAGGGCTTGAAACCTTAATGCTAGTGTCATCTTTAAAACAAAGGAATATTAATAATAAAATAATCCATTTTAAACTGGTGCGCAGTTGAAAATTAATAATTCAATTATTAATAGATTTGTATAGGTAAATTAAGCTTGTTAAAAGTAATAAAAGGTGTTAAATTGTTTATATTTTATAGATAGACTATGAAATCTGTTCAATTTTTACGTAAATACAAAATATTTTTAAACTATTCTAAATTATAAATTTAAATTAATCTGTTCAATTTGTGTAACAATAATGAAACGAAAGGTACTGATCTCCGCTATCAATTTGTCGATGGATTTCAAAGTCATTCTGTACATAGAAGAACCACGTGGACACCATTTTTCAAATTAAATATTAACATTTCCTATGTAATAGGCTTGTCTATATACCTTGTCTATAACCCACGATCTCACGATTGCGAGACCGATGCCCTAATGGCTAAGGCATCGTTCTCGCAATTGTAAGGTCGTGGGTTCTAATCCTGGCCATTATACTACCGACATGAACCCACTCCTAACACAAGCCATAGAGCTTAGATGGAGGGGTTAACAGGATTGCTAGTAATGTGGGACAACTATCCCACATGGCTAGTTATCTTTTAAAAAAAAAAAAATATATATATATATATATAATAAGGTCGGCCGTCAAATCAATCCTAAGGGGAAGATATAAGTGATGTAGAGTTTGTTTGAAATTCATGTATTTAACTGTTTCTTACTGACGCGAACAAAACCGCGGGTGTCTGGTGTATATTTTTAGTTATTTAACTATAGTATTGTTATTAACTTACTTTATGTTTGCCAAGATTTGTAACCGCACAGCCAAGTACAGCCTCCCTGCCAAGAAAAAACGTGTGGTTGCCGATAGGCCGCTCAAACTCAGGCTCCTCGGAAAATTTCTTTGTCGTCATTTGAGAATCTGAAACAAGGAAACCAATATTTATATTCACATTTTAAGTTATTATCTTGTAAATAATTAACTTTACCAAGTAAAAAATATTCATAGTGTTTAGACTTGAAGCTTAATTAGTATTATGAGTAGATGTTATTCGATTAATCGATTGCTTTATATGTATGTGTTCGATCTTACACAGTTCAGAGGTTAATGTTGTGCAGGCGTCTATGATTTGTACTCTCATTCATTTCAAAATTTACCTATTCCTCAACCGTCGCGAGGCTCGTATCATTTGTAAATTACCAAAAGTAATAAATTGTAAAATCAAAGCTTTTTTGGGTTTTATTGTGTCAAGCTAAGACACATGTTCATGGAAGCAATATGATTTGATATTTATCCAATCATTATGATTTCTCATTCAAATATAAACTTGCTAGCATTAGATCGATCTATATGGATAAATTAGAAAAATCTATTTATGTTATTTGCTCTCCTTTTCGTTGACTAATTTCTTTTAAACTTTTACGTTAAAAGAGGGAGGTTATAATAATATCCGGTAATTGCAATAAAATTTGCAATTTGTTAAGAGTATAGGGCTTGAAAGTAACAGGGAAAATATAAAAAAAAACTATTACTGATATTCGAAAGAAGTATGTTATTATTTATATACGGGGGGGAGGAAGATTGACACGATATAAAGTTTTATGTGTGAAAACGTTATAATAATCTGTTTAAAACTTCTTTATTTCAAAGTTTTACAGTTTTACAATGTTGCCGACTGCCTCTGTGGCGCGGTGGGAGTGTATCCGACTGCTACGTGTTACAGTACAATATCTTTGTGCTGTATCTACAATCTACATCACAATCTTATGTTCCTTATCGCACGTTCAGTATCTATTAAATGTTTCTACTATCTGTTATCAACACGAAGTCGTTAGTATATAAGATGCACCTTTGGATAATTATAACCAGACTATACTACATCTTTTGTCTCATTTATACCTAATCATATACTGCCAAGAAGTTTGGCAAATTGGTGACCCCGACGAACGAATACGCAGCAAGAAACATGGCACAATCACCGTGCAAGGCGAACATAAATCAGCAAGGAACACTTGAAGTAGCTGCTGGCACCTCGGTTTTATCCCGCATTCCGGAATTTTGGAAAGACCAACCAAGATTATGGTTCACGCAACTAGAAGCCATATTAGCACCACAGAAGCAAGGAGACGAATACAAATACTGTACAGTAATAGCAAAGTTATCCAAGGAAGAAATACTACAAGTTAGTGATCCTAATTTACGGCATAATGAAAACACTGGACAGAAGAATGAAGAGTTTAACGAAAAAAAATAATAAACACTCGTGCAACAGCTAAGTCAAAATTACAGACGTCAGCAAATCACACCACAACAGGCGTCATCAAATTCCACCGCGTACAATAGCATTATTATTTATATACATCAGCAAATAACTAGTAAGGTCTAGGTCAAATTTATATTGTAAACACTATTACCATAATTTTTTTTAAAGGGGGGTGTACTGTTACAGTACAATATCTTTGTGCTGTATCTACAATCTACATCACAATCTTATGTTCCTTATCGCACGTTCAGTATCTATTAAATGTTTCTACTATCTGTTATCAACACGAAGTCGTTAGTATATAAGATGCACCTTTGGATAATTATAACCAGACTATACTACATCTTTTGTCTCATTTATACCTAATCATATACTGCCAAGAAGTTTGGCAAACTACGCAAAAGGTCGTGGGTTCGATCCCCACCCAGGATAAAATTTTGTGTGATGAACACGATGGTTTATTCTATGTCTGGATGCTATTTATCTATAACTAGCTGTCTCGCGCAACTTCATGTGCGTAATTTTTCCCCGTTTTTGCAACATTTCTATTGCTGCTCCGCTCCTATTAGTCGTAGCGTGATGTTATATTGCCTATAGCCGTTCTCGATAAATGGGCTATGCAACAGTGAAGATTTTTTCAATTCGGATCAGTAGTTCCTGAGATTGCCGCGTTCAAACAAACAAACAATTAAACTCTTCAGCTTTATAATATGGGTATAACATAACCATACAACTGATAAACATACTTATGTGTTTAGAAATATATAAGTTTGTTTATCAGTTGTTTGGTTTCCATAGTAAAAGCTCTGCTTAGTTTGGGATCAGATAGCGTTGTGTGAGTTGTCAAAATATATTATTATTATTGGATTCTTGTTAGGCATAATGTAAAGTGTACCTGACATGCACATAATATATGGAGCTTATACAACCATAGCTGCAATGCCAAAACAACTTTATTACGAAAGCGCAAAGGCAAGTATTGCACTGTATGATTTATTCATTAGACTCACGTAAACAGCCTTCGTACACCACCTGGCCGGTTTCCACGAAGAAATGTATGACTGATGAGAATTCCACTACCGTCAAGTACAACTAGAAGGATTTTAAAAAAGGTTGATAAGCTTTGAAGTAATTTTTAAAGGCATTTCTTGCCAATTACTTTACAAATACAATAATTGCATGTTTGAAAGATACAAAAATTTGAAGGCCAGTCCTCAATTTTTTTTATCATTTGATGCTCGCGAGTTGGGCCTCATGATGCTGATGCTGTTACTCGCATCAGCATCAAATGATAGAAAAAATTGAAGTCTAGTAACATAGTCCAGATAGGTGGTTCGATTCCGGCCCCGATTTGGCGACGGAAGTCTCGGGTTTGATTCCTGGGTCTGGACTTCAAATTATTCTATCTTTCAAAAATGCAATTATTGTATAGGTTAATAAACTGTCACGATTTTCAATCATTATAAGTAAAAAATACCTATTTAATTAACTTTAAAATAACCACTGAACACTCAAACGATTCTTGAATTTAAGTAGTATTTAAAAGTATTTCTGTCTACCCTTTAAGTTACAGTGACAGCATGAGAGTTAACGGTGACGTCGGCGGGACCTCAAAACCAATTGATATTTGAATTTATATTTCAAAAAATTTGATTGTTCTGGGCGGACGGTGCGTGTTCAACTTCAAAGAATCTTGATGCAAAATTGTTTTCGTTTATTGGCTACTTCACTGTCGACCACTTTCAGTGGTGAATCCATGGTTACTGTGGGGTTGAGCGCGAACACAAATAAAACTGTGTTCGCAAGGTGTTCGCGTTCACTTTGCTAATTTATGTCTGCACGTACGAACCAAATGTTCCGTGATCGTTGTTTGTGTTTACCGAGAGTATTTTGGGAGGTCTGTGGTTCAATTCCTAGGTGGAGCAGAGCTTTGTGAATACTGTAAATAAAGGTTCTGAATCTAAATGTACTTTTTACCTATACTAATATTATAAAACTAAAGAGTTTGTTTGTTCATTTTAACGTGAAAATTTCAGGAAATACTGGTTTAAATTGATTTTTTTTTTACTGTTTGATAGCCCATTTATCGAGGCTGGATATATAAAATCACGCTATGACCAAAAGCAATGAAAAATGTTGCAGCTAGTGAGTGATAATTGCATAATTAAGGAAGGTTAAGTTCCTTACGACATTGGGCTTGTGCTCTGGAGAAAATATGCTTATGATCTAATAAACCTTTCTGCTAAGCAAGATTTGTTTTGTTAGAAATTTTACGTTATTAATGCCAGAAATTGAACTCCCGACTTCTAGTTAGAGAATACGATACCTTTTTTTCCTGATATTTTTTCTACTTACATCACTTTTCTTAAAAAAGTTTAGAATTGACTTGACAGTCATATTTGCCCAATTAATATAATAAACTACATATAATAGATTTTATCAAAGTTTTACCATTAGTTTTTGCGTGAAAATATATATTAACCATTTTTCATGCGATGGCGGGGCAAACATACAAGCGGCTCACCTGGTGAGCTCAAGTCCATCTCTGGTCATGGAAATTTGCCACATCAGAGTTATATCTCTGATGGGGCAGACATTAGAGTTATAGCAGATGCGTTGCCGGCTTATAAGAAAAGAGTAGGCTTTATTTACATATGCATTATCATAATTTCGCATCATTATGGGTTAGTTAGTACAATTATATCTTTAACGTTACGATAACAAAATACATCTGCTATGCATGTAGATTATAAAGTCAACAGCTTATTTTTTTGTACAAAAAAATATTGACGCTTTTCCAAGGTCACTACATTTATCCACAGTCTACAAAGTAATTCATTAAACTTATGCTAAGAGCTTTCATACCAGCTGTTTGGTTTCCACGTCAAATTGAATAAGAACAAGAAATTTCTACCGTTATTATTTCTACAGTAGCTATTTTTACCTCTCCACCGTAAATCAAAAGTTTACGCTTCATTTACGAACTGGAATTTTACTGAAGGTATTATTAAGGGAGTATGTTATTTGTTTTTGTAGGTCAAGCTCGAATATATAGGGTGTCCCAAAACAATGCGACATGGATTGAAAGTGCCATAAATATTGTAGATAAAATATTTTACTTATAATAGACTTAATTTTGATTTAAAAAATTATTCTAAATGCGTTCAAAGATTTTTAAATAGTCGCCTCTCTGGACCGGGAATCTACCAACCGAAAGGGTCAATCATTAGGTTTTTTTTTTCTAAATAGTGCCAGTTATTCTTCCGTGAAAGTAAACATTACTTTAGTGCCCTTCAACCGAAACACAGTGATGTCTTAATATCACTATTTCATGGAAGATTAACTGACACTAATGTAGTACCCACTTAGACCTACCCACTGATAGTATTAAAAACCTTATTGATTATATCATATTACTTTATTACCAGCTATCAGAAACACGGCAAAAAATAGATATTTAACCCTTGACACCAACCCTCAACTTGCATACTAATTACCTACGTTTTCCAACAAAAAAGTAGTTAACACTTCAAAAGTCACTATCAGGTCTCACAGACCTAATCAACCCACACTTTTATACTTTTTACTTTGACGTCACATCGATGGCAGGTGTAGGTATACAAAGGCTGTTTTTTCCCACTTAACATTTTTGCCGTAGATTTCACAGGGGAATTGTTTTCTTTTTCTATTTTAGTGAAGTTGAAACCGAAAATTGGGCTGAATAATTTACTGTCACGGGTTATACAACAGCTTAGCACTGGAACAATTTAGCATTTAAGTGCTATATATTGCTAGATATTTTTAATTTTAATACTTTTTAAACCATCATAATTTATTTATTTATTTAATTTATTTAAAACTTTATGCACAAAATTGTACAGAGGCGGACTTAATGCTAAAAGCATTCTCTGCCAGTCTACCTTGGGGCGATGTAGAAATGTAGTATGGGTGCAGTAAACCTGTAGATATTACATTCAATCAGACAAAGAAAACTAAAAAAATATATAAAAATAATAGTATAACAAAACCAATTAAATATACTTACGTAAATACACAATAAATAAATACTATAAATACCTTATATACATATATACTTACATACCATAAATTCATATATACCTACATAAATTACATATAAGTTACAAATGTAGAGGTGATTCAACTAGTTCATCCAGGAACAGAGTACGTACTTTCGATTTAAAATTAAGACGATTAGGTGCCTGTCTAATTTCGGGGGGCAGCGAATTCCAGAGGGAAACAGACTGAACAAGGAAAGAGGTACCAACGAATCCAGAAGAATGAGAGGGACATAGAAGAAGCAGATTGTTGGTAGATCGTAGATCTCTACTATGAAAGGAGTGCAAGTACTGGAAGTTAGAAGTCAAGTATAAGGGTGCAGTAGGAGAATTGAGAATTGAATAGAGTGTAGTGAGAGCGCGCAAACTACGACACTGGCGAATAGGGAGCCATTTCAGTTTGGAACGGTAAGAAGAGACATGGTCAAACTTGCGAAGATTAAAAATGAATCTAATGCAGTTATTTAGAAGCCGGTCATATTTATTAAGGAGTTCTGCATTCAGGTCAAGATAGCAGACATCACCATAGTCAATCAAGGGAAATATCAGCGCCTGGACAAGCATTAGCTTGGTATTAGAGGGAAGAAAATTCTTTAGACAATATAAAGCCCGCAGTGTACCCGTAACCCTTTGACTAACACTAGTTACCTGAGCTTGCCAGTTGAGGTGGGTGTCCATGAAAATACCAAGATTCCTAACCGATTCATTAAAAGGGATAACTGAGCCGTTAAATATTATTGATGGCAATGTGTCGGTGTTCAATCGGCTTAAAATTCGTTGACTCCCTATCACGATGGCCTGACACTTGCAAGGATTTACTGTTAGGCCAAACTTATCTGACCAGGTCTTGATCGCGTCAAGGTCCTCATTAAGCTTTGTGATGGCCTCGGACAGATCATTCAAACCAGCCTGAGCATACACCTGCAAGTCGTCAGCGTAAAGATGAAACGCACACTGAAGGACTTTAGTAATGAGGTCAATAAAAATAGAAAATAATAAAGGAGAAAGAATACCGCCTTGAGGAACACCAGCGTCGAGATCACGCCACCTCGATGAAGAATTACCCACACGCACGGACTGCTGGCGTCCCCGAAGATAAGAAGAGAACCAATCCAGAGAATCTGGCGAGAACATCAGATGGGAGAGAATGGAAAGTAAGAAATTATGGCTGACGGCATTGAAGGCATTGGAAAAGTCCACCAAAACTAAGACAATAATTTTAGTCTCATCCATGCCTGCTCTAATGTCACCAGTCACTTTGAGAAGAGCAGATGTGGTGCTGTGTCCTGGCCTGAAGCCTGACTGATAGCGACTTAACAAATTGTTTCGGTATACAAAATGTGTCATTTTCTTATGTACACAGGCCTCCAGCACTTTTGATAGAAAAGGTAGAATAGAGATAGGCCGAAAATGATTAGGAAGAGTTGGATTCGGAATTTTCGGTATAGGAATGACAAAAGCATACCGCCATGAAGATGGATATGTCCCCGAATCGAGAGAGAAGTTTATGATATGTGATAAAGCAGGAAGAAGATGATCAAGAATAGACATAACCATGCGACGGCTAATACCATCGTTTCCGATAGCGTTAGATTTAATGGAAAGAATTATCTTTTTGATCTCGCCAGGATCTACTGAAGAAAAGTGAAAGAAGTCTATGTTGGGGCGGGGAAGCTCAGCTAAGTACTCACAAGTGCGACGCTTGGTTAGATTATTATCAATAGGTACAAGAGAGGAGAAATGATCATTGATGTCATCTATACCAACCGTCGTGTGAGGGTCACTACTACCTCGTTTGCCTATTCCCAGAGTACCTAGGAACTGCCAAATACCCTTTGGGGACGATGAATTTACATTTATTAGAATATGGCGGCGTTTGGCATTGCGAATCATCTGATTACACCGATTCCTTGCAGTTTTATACAGGGCCCAATTGTCCTCGTCACGGTCTTTTATAAATTTACGGAAAGCTCGATTTCTACGCCGCATAGCCATCCTGATGCCATTAGTCATCCAGGGGGCAGGAGGGCGCTTAATTTTTATTCTTTTAATAGGTGCATGAATATCGTACAGGCCCACGAGCAGTTTATTAAAAATGTTGACTTTGGTATCAACCGTAGGAGCCTCGAATACGAGTTCCCAGTCTAACCTAGACGCATCTTCCCGAAGTTTTCCTTCGTCAATCCGCCCAAAGCAACGTATGTTCAAAATCTTTGGGCCAGGTTTTGGTGGTTTCAGTGTGTAGGAGAGAAATATTAAATCGTGGTGTGAAAAACCTGGAGCTAAAGATTGCCCGTGACGACGAACTAGAGAAGGAGCCGTGGTAAGAATTAAGTCTAACCAGGTATCCATTCCATCCGCGTTGTGGTGAGTAGCTTGTAAAGGTAGGATGTGAAAGTTAGTTGATTTAGCGATCTGGAGTAACCTACGAGAACGGAGGGAGTTACACGAGCGTAGATCGGTATTGAAATCGCCCATGATGATAATGTGTTTAGACCCACGGCAACCTGCCTGGGAAGTAACTCAGAAAGCAGCACAACAAGGAGTCTGAAACGGGCCACCGTACGGTTTAGCAGTATTTGTCGAACAATAAATATCCGAACAAAAAAGCCAACCCGAAGCAACTACTACACATGTTCGGCTTCAAATACAAGTGCCGATCGAGTAATATATTAATTAAAAGCCAAACAGTCATCTACACAGTCATATTCGGTTTTACCACCCGGCAGTGCCGATTGATGCCGGCCTGCTGTCGCTCGGCCTTATGCACGTGAGCGACTTTTTGCAAAATATGAATCTTCATTTATTTTATTTTATCGCCTGGCCAGTGTCTATTGATGCCAACCCGCTTATGTCTGTAGCTCTAGAGGGGAGGGAGAAGTGGATATTTGAGTCCCTTAGCTCTCCCTTAATCCCTCAGAATGTAGCAAAGATATTCCAAATTGATTTTATTAATCCGGTACCCGTTGGCAACCTTTGTATGTGTCAAGGTAATGTATTTTACTTGACCCTTCAATGACATGCGTGACATTATGTAATTAGTCATACTGCTTGTCTTTCTTATTTTAACAGTTAATAACTAAAGGTACCATATCAAACAAACCAGTCATTATTGGTGTTGGACAAATGAAGGGTTCAGAATATTGTACCACAAAATACCGAGAGTACATAAATTTTCACTTCAAAGGTTAATATTTCATAAACGGAAGCCTAAATCAAAAAATAGTTTTTACAAATTTAAAAATTCTTAAAATACCTATTTCCTGATACTCCACACGATGGGGTAGGTAAGATAAAAAAATCATATCCCCACGTTAGGGTAGGTACCCTCAAAAAATGTTTTTCAAGGTTTTATTGTTTCACTTTGTCGGCGTAAGTAATATATGTACCCATGCAAAATTACACTCTTCTAGCACAGTCTCTGATCTAAGATCTAACTATAAAGGTTCCGTTTTGCCAATTGGCAATTTGGCTACGGAACCCGTTCGGTTTTGTCGAACACATACACTAGGCCGGGACAGTGTGTCGGCATCATTTGGCACAGCCGGGCGGTAAAACCGAATAAGTGTAGTTGAATCGGATCGTTAAACATATATTGCCAAATCAAATGATGCCGGCCCGAATGAACAACCCGATCGGTACATTGTTAATGAAGCCGAACATGTGTGGTAATTGTTTCGGGTCGGCACTTTCGGCTCGGCAAAACTGCCGACCCGAACGTTATGTATGTAACTCTGAACGATGTCTATGTGTGCGTTCCTACTGCGCGCGATGTATTAAGGTAACGTTCTGTACTCGAGGTATTGTTAGTTATTGGTTGTATCTCTCTATCTGGAATTCTTGTTGTCGTACTAGTCGTACAACAACAAGAATTCCATTTGATTCTGACATTTCTTTTTCTTTCTTTTTTTCTAAAGGATGACTCCCGCAGTAGGGTACAAGCCCTATGTCGCGGGGGACTTTACAAACATACAAGTCACGGACACAAAGTACACCCACACTCGGAACAACAATATGTGGATCACACAAAGTGGTGTCCCGTGTGGGAATCGAACCCACGACCTCTTGCATAGCAGTCGGACACACTCCCACCGCGCCACAGAGGCAGTCATTTGGACGGTCATTTCACAAAGTCAAATGGAAGTCTATACTTACGTAACAAGGTAACGGTCATTTGTCATAGGTAACTAAGTGTCAAAAAAGTTTACCCGGCGGTCATTCGATTCGACATTTGAAATTGCGTCACTTTGTACGGAATGGCCAGTCCAGCTTAAGTACTAGTATTAGTTAGTGTACAATAGATGTCAGTGTTGCATCTAGTACCTACTACACCGAGAGTATACAATGTGCACACACAAAAAAGTTCACACACACACACACACACACACACATATCGTTCACGTACCTACACGAAAAAACGTAATGCTAAGTATATTGAAATAATTTATATTAATGTGTTAGTATAAAATAGTACATTATTTGCGTTCAATTTATTTTTCGGTTTGTTTATAATAAACTGTCAATTTAAATTACTATTCGTTATGAAATTTTAGAAGATAACGCGAAAGAAAGAGAAGAAGAATGCTAGTATTTTTTCTTAGTATTTTTATCGTAAACAGAACAGAAAATGTAAACTGAAACCATTTTCTCTTGAAACAGATAAAATTGGAACCTAAGTGTTGAACAAAATGTATTTGGAATACTAACGTCAATTTATGCGTGGACTGAATAAAGAATATCAGTATTATGGCTTTACAGCATACAGTGTACCATGTAAAATGTTACTGTAATTATTTTCAAGTGATACTCCTTTCAGCAAACTTACAAACGCTTCGAGTTCGGCTTGCTGCTATATACAGGATGATTTTCAATTTACTAATAACTAGTACTCATTACATAACACTAAATAACTTTGTAATGAAAAAACCCGGCCGTTGCATTACGGTATTACTAGACTTTAATATATTCCTGTTACTTCATTTTAAAGTTAATGTAGTAAAAAATATAAGACAACTTGCTGTAGGTGAGAAATGGTTTCTGATCTCGAACAAAAAAAAATTGCTAAAAAATCGCTGCCGATGGCGAGAGGTACGATGATAAAATGTGGCCGTGGGCATCATATCAAATAATTCTTTGGAACACAGTCCATTGTACAGGCGGTAGAACAAACACAGACTGAGATACAAAGATACGTTCAAAACTAGGAAACATTTTTTAAATATTATTCTGATTTCACTGTACCGTCGTACATACCAATTTTACCTCTGGGTCTTTATTCACTCTCTTTTATATCGTTTTCGCGGCAATCCCGCGCGTTTTACTGTGAAAATCTTGTTATAATGATAAATAGAAAGCTGCGCTTAGAAATGCATCGGACATGTTTAAGTGCACAGCGCAAGAGCCAGTTCGCGCGGCCTTGCCGTGGGATCGAAAAAAAACATAGTGAATTAGGACCCTGCTCTAAGAAAAAGTAACAAAAACACATTTTAATTAGCAAATATATCTCAAAATCTACTTAGACATCGTTTACAAGACTACGAAGTTAGAATTAAGTGTCTTCGTACAACGTCGTCGCAATCATTATTATTCACAACTTGAAAAGCATCAAAGTAATCAATTCCATTCAATAATGAACTCGAAAACAATCTTTAAGCAATTCTAAATTTTGTCTTATTTCAAACAAAGTTGATATTCGGGTGGCTGTTGACGAAGTAATGCTTTCGTTACTTGTAACCCAATTTTGTACTTCGTATTTTTTAAAGAAATTACCTTATAATTTTGTAATTACGTACAAAATATGAATGTCAAACTGGTTCATAGTGTTATTGGTTTAGACGCCAACGTACTTAGTATTTCTCTTTTTTCCACAATAATACTTCCATATAAAAATATATCATAATTATTACAAAAGAAAAAACCCATCTGCTTGAAATTATTATCTGAAATAAATTGGCGGCAAAAACCGTCTTTTTTTTCAAATTTGCGTCTGAAGTAGTAGGTACCCAGTGTCACTTATGACTACCTCTCATTTAGGCTCACTCAAAAAAACCGTCCAAAAGCATGTCGGACCATGCTTAGTGTAGGGTTCCGTAACCTCAAATAATTGCATCAGCAGAAGAGCGTATGTTCATGGCACTAACGCCCTTTTGTTGTTGTTTGTTAGATCCAATTGTATCACATGTCGCTGCAATCGCCATTCGCTGATAGGCTGATAGCTTTAGTTTCAATTGTATCAGATGTCGTTGCAATCTCCACTCGAGTTGCTTAGCAACCAGTCAATAAGTGCCACATTATCGTGCGTGCAACCGGTCATCTATACTAATATAATAAAGATCAAGAGTTTGTTTGTTTGAAAGTGGTAATCTCATAAACTACTGGTCCGAATTAAAAAAAAAATCAGTTCGGTAGCCCATTTATCGAGGACTATCGGTATAAAATATATGGATGTTATTATACATATAAACCTTCTTCTTCAATCACTCTATCTATTAAAAAAACGCATCAAAATCCGTTGCGTAGTTTTAAAGATTTAAGCATATATTATAGCATATATATAGGATAATATATGGACAGAGAAAGCGACTTTGTTTTATACTATGTAGTGAAAGCTAAATAACATCACGCTACGACCAATAGGAGCGGAGCAGAGATGAAAAATGTTGTGGGGGTCAGCTAGTCGATTTATAAAACACTACTACATAAAAAATGCATCGACTCGCTTGGGCGCTACACTGCCACAGACAGACAAACACCTACATAAAACTTATTTTACTTTATTAAATCCCCATCCTTTTGCTTCAGGGGTTAAAATACTATCCCATGAACACTTATAAATCTAAGTAATAAAAAGAAAAGCCCTAAAACAACAATAAAATAAGTAATATAAAAATGGCGTTGTGTGACGCGGCGACGGTTCGCACCTGTCACCAAATGCTAATGCATGGGATTCACACAAAAACGCCTGCGGTGATGTTAGGAAGCTTACAGAATTGACAAAGCCGAGTTATAAGGAAATCCTCTTTGCTGATTCGGTTAAAAAGCTAAAAGGTTTTGGCGTATGTTTTTTCTCATGTCACTTTTTTCGCTTGACTTGTTTCTTGTTGATGTAATTTTTAAACTTTTTATGAGACGCCTGTCTCTGATATTGTAGTCTCGAAATACACATAATGATTTAATAACAGTTTATTTTTTGCTTTAAAGTATTTATTTGTTGTAGTTATTAGTCTAATATCCACATAATAAAAACTCGAAATCTACATTTTATTAATTAAGTATATATCAAATATTTTACTACAAGTACGTACAATTTGTACAGGCAGGTAAAAAAGCACAATATAAAAATTAATAACTAAACAATCTTAGTATTGTTCAACAAATGTGCAAAAATCTACTAACTGATTGTACTTGGGCCACCCATATACCTAAATTCGGTTTTGTAAATTATTGTACCTTATTTGACTTTATGTCTTTAGTAAAAAATATATAATCTGTGATTTGTTTGTGATTTTTAACAAATTTTGAGTCGTTCCTAATAATGCGACTTATAAAAACCAAACAACTGTTATTTTGTACATCCAATATACAAAATATGAACACTATAAATAACAATATTAAATTCTTTTATATTGTTTATAATAAACACTTTTGTTTTGACTGTATATCGGCTTATTAAATAAAAAACTGGGCAAGTGCATGTCAGGCCATGCACAATCTAGGGTTTTCTGTTGTAATTTATATTAGTAATTTCAATGGAATTTGGAATCGAGGGAATTTGGAATGGACATTGAGGATTAAAAATAGATTTTATCGAGAATTAACAACTAGTTAATAGTTAGTCATTTGAGAAACTATAACTAACCTCAAGTGTGGGCTAATGTAAACGGTTCTCAAGGACCGCTTCATTTTGCTATGGTTTGCACGATTTATTCCTGCGTACTATTTGCTCGGTCGATTCTGTCAGGCGTTCCTAACAGAGAATTGAACCATTTGTTGTTTGTGTCACGTGCTTTTAAGGTTTATTGGGTAAACAGGACACGTTAGAAATATATTATGGCATGAAAATATTCAATTGCGAGTTGTAGAAAATATATTGAGTAACGTTCTCTGAAATATGTGGTAGAATTTATTTTTATCTATCACTTTACCTAAGATAGACTTGCTTAGGGTATTATGGCATTTGATATTTTTAACTACCTGCGCAAAAAGGTTAGTCTGTAACGTCGTAGTGTTCAAACTGATATACATATTTGTTGTGTTGAATTTCCGTGTCATCGGAATACAAGACTTAAGTAGAGAAAAAATAATAATAATAATAAAAAATGTACTCTAGATTTTTTTTATTGTTGTTATTATTTTGTAAAGACGACTCTCGCAGTAAGATACAAGCCCTGTATCGCGGGGTATTTACAAACATACAAGTCACGGACACAATGTACACCCAGACTCGGAACTACAATTTGTGAATCACACAGTGGTGTCCTGTTTGGGAATTGAACTCACAACCTCTTGCGTAGCAGTCGGACACACTCCCACAGCGCCACAGAGGCAGCCACATAAACTCTTGCGTAGTTGACCAGGCTCTGGTGAAATTGGTTGCCTTACAAAGGGGTCTCTGTCTACGTGGCGACCGAGTATATCGAGACATCTGCGAAGTTAAACAATGTTACTACTGTCCTTTTTGAACATTGTCACACCAATTCGGGTCTCGAAGAGCACGTTTAGCCGTAGATCCTGTCTCTCCTCCGGTCGTGACTGGTTACTGTCCCATTGGACCATAAGAGTAAGGGAATAGAGAGTGCACTTGTGTCTGCGCATACACTTGTGTACTATAATATCTCCTGTTGGCTAGTCTCTAATGAGATGACTTCGGTTAGGAGACCATTATTAATCAACACCACCAGAAAGAGCCACAGAAAACAGTCAGTAATGAAAACTAAAAAAAAACCATCTAACCAACTTCAACCACCGTTGATTTGCTGGCATTTATTAAGAAGTTTCGTTGTCTGTCTCTAAAAGTCTTCATCAGATCTTTATGAAGTTTATATAGGACCATTAAGAAACAAACCTCTTTCGAACAGAAAATGGATTTTAAAAATCCGAATATACCAGGTGTAACAGAAAGGTGTGGTCTGGTCGTTGGTGTGGTCATATTCAAGGGTTAGTATATGCCCACGATACTAAATGCACATACCTACCTAATTTTATTAAAATCGGATGCAACACTAAAATTGTATTTATTATTTTTTCTGTTCGTTTATTTATGAATGAAAAAGTTATCAATTAAAAAAGTATGCCGTGAAAATTTCTATGCTATAAAATGGCTAAGGCGTCGGTCTCGCAATCGTGAGGTCACGGGTTTGAATCCTACCCATTATACTACCGACGTGAACCCAATTCTAACACAAGCAATTGAGCTTAGCTGGAGGGGTTAACAGGATTTCTACTAATGTAAGACCACAATCCCACATTGCTAGTTATTTTTATTTAAAAAACGAATATAATAGTTATGCCAGTCGCCTGTCGCCTCTAAAATTTGTTAAAAAGAATAAGCTATAACTATTTAATAATAATGCAATCGGCTATGGCACCATGGAAAGAGCAATACTGACAACGTACACAGCTACTGAAATTTGACCACACCTTTCTGTTACACGTTTTACATGAAATAGTTATGCCCGAACCTACATAAAAAAAAAACATCCGAATTGTAAACCTGCCCCTTTTTCTGATTAAAACATAACAAAATTATCTATCGTTACCAAAATTACGTTTCAATTATTTTAAATTATCATCCTTTAACGATGAAGCCTGTGAAAATAAACCTAAAATTTATGAAAACAATTATCCTTATAACAGAGTCCATTATAAAATTCACAAATTATTATCCATTTACAGGCATAGCGGTTTATCCACTAATTAAGCTTTACTGAGATATAAGTAAGTTTCGTAAGTGGTACTTAGGTAAGTTAATAAGATATGAATTTTAACTGCTCGCCCAAAAGCTTCGTTTTAATGAATAAGTTTTAGTTGGGTAGGTACATTCAGCGGCAGAAGTCACTTAGCCGTTTTAAATGTTTAAATCTTACCAGCACAAAAATCATAAAGTTATTGAAAGGCGGTGGACTAGTGATAAGGCAACAGACTCTTAAATGAGAGGTCGCGGGTGAATCCACTTACACACACAAGCAATTAAATTTATTTAATTAAGCTATTGCATAGCTTCTATCGCGGGCCTTGAGCGCGGGGACCGAATCCAGAAATTCCGTAACGAAAAAACCTCACGCTCCCCACTTCGACGGGCACAGCGGTGATACTTTTTAGTTTTGCCATCTATCGATGAATAGCAGAACTTTTAATGACTTTTTTATAAATTAAAAAAAAAAAAATTTTAAAGAAAAAAAAAATTAAAAACATTGTTATGTTATAAATATAATTTTTTTTTTTTTTTAATTTCTTATTATGTTATGATTTTTTTTTTTAATTGCTTAATTTGATAAAAATGCTATGCAATAGCTTTACCGCGGCAGTCCCCGAGTGCCACACATTTTATTTTTTAGCTTAGCTGGAAGGGTTAAAGTTGCTATAGGCCGACCGCTTGACCGGGACAGAGAACGTCCCGCGCACACCGCTCACCCACCCGTTAACATCACCCCGCGCTCCCTTCTCACCGCGCAGGCGATATACGAGTTAAGCGGTCGGCCTATAGTGACATGCGACCCAAATTGCTAGTATTTTTTTAATACTTTCATGGACCTCACGTGATTTTACGTCATTATTACAACGGCAGAACTTCCAATCACGATCAAAAACAGAATATTATTTACGGCAGGACGGTGAATTTAAAGGCGAAAATTTGTTTTAATGTACCTTATGTCACAACGTATAAAATTTCATAAATTAGTTCAATTATTAGTGAGAAAGCGTAGTTATGCTAACGATGACGTAATAAAACGTTTGTTACTTTGTCTTTTAAATATCTAATATCACGTAACAAAACGAGTCGAAACGTCAAATATTTTTGTATGGATATTTATTTATTTATTTATTTATTTATTTATTTAAAAATTTAAGAAAACTTACAGCTAAACACAATAGTTAAGAATAACAAATAACATAAAGAAGGCCAATTAAAAGTTTTCGCTAATAGAACATAATATATACAATAGTAATTATATCAGTAGACAATGAATTTATTAAACTAAAGACATATGTGAATTATACAACATAAAAGAAAGATACCATAAAAAATAAATACTAAAAAAAGGAGAAACCAAAACCAAAGTATAGTGTCATGAGAAAAAGTGGTTTGTTAAGGTTTTTTCTTAACTTAAGGATGCTGGTGTTGAAGAGATCGATGTCAACATCACGAATCGTCGCGTTATAATTACGGAATGCTCTAATTAGGTATGAGTTTTGTCTATACGTAGTCGTAACCCTAGGTATGTATAAAAGATTTGGATTACGCAAAAATCTGGATGGTATACACAGGCCTATTTTATTCATCAACTCGGGAAGGTCAGTTGATCCATTAACAATACTAAAAAGAAATGTTAAATCAGCTATATTTCTTCTTTGGTGAAGAGGTAAAATATGAAATTTCTTACATCTACTTTCATAGTCCGGTAAATAGGTTCCTGAACGGTACTGAATAAACCTCATAAATTTTCTTTGTATGCGTTCCAACCTGTCAATATAGGTGTTGTAATTGGGATTCCAAACTTGTGATGCATACTCAAGGTGACTACGAACGAATGAGCAATACAGAATTTTTATAGTTTTGATGCTCTTAAATTCAGACGAAAGCCTTATAATAAAACCTAGTGCCTTTGAAGCCTTAATTGCTATATTATCAATGTGTGCGTCAAATAGAAGTTTCGAGTCAAAAGTAACACCTAAATCTTTGATCAGATTGACTCTACTGAGTGATGTGTTTGAGAGGCTATAGCTGTAGGAAACAGGTTGAGGTCTACGGGTGAATGTACATACGTAGCACTTCGCGATATTTAAATCCATCCTATTAACTTTGCAGTAAGCTTCAAAGCGGTCTAGGTCTTTCTGAAGGAGAAGTGTGTCTTCGGGTGTATCTATTTTTTTCATAATTTTTATGTCATCTGCATATAATAATATTTTGGAATACTGAAAATTTGTTGCTACATCGTTAATGAAAATGTTAAAGAGAAGAGGACCTAGCAAAGATCCCTGGGGAACCCCAGAAGGAATACGCATGGGTCTAGATGTATATCCATACAAAACCACAGTCTGACATCTATTTTCTACGTATGATTTAAACCATCTGTATAAGTCGCCTCTAATACCCACACGTAAAAGTTTGTGCATCAGGATCCTATGGTCTATCCTATCGAAACATTTGCTGTAATCGGTATATATAACATCCACCTGTGACCCCTGCGACATAGACTCTGTCAGGAAATCGCTGCAAAGAACCAAATTTGATGTGGTAGACCGACCTTTTAAAAATCCATGTTGGTGTTCACTAAAACCAGATTTAAGGGCCGCGTAAACTTGCCTGTAAACAACTTTTTCCAAAGTTTTAGCAAACACACATAATTTAGAAATCGGCCTATAATTTTCAACACAAGATCGTGATCCCTTTTTCAGGATTGGTGTTACATATACCGACTTCCAGATCTCAGGCACTATCCCAGTAGTAAGCGACCGTTGAAATAATATTGCAATCGGTACGGTTAAGTGTTTAGCGCATGCAGCAATGAAACCTGGCGGAATATTGTCTGGGCCTGCCGATTTGTTTAAGTCTACATGTTTTAATAACCTATACACTTCATCATTTCGTATCTCTATAGAGTGAATATCCGCATTAATGAGTTCATTTTTGGTTTGTTCCGCAAGGTCCTGCATGTTACTCAAATCGTTCCCCTCTTCCTGAAAATTCGAATAAAAGTAGTCACCGAACATATTACAAATCACTTCCCCATCTCCTGAAGAGTGCTGTCCATATTGCAGTACTGATGGATAAGAATTCGTTTGCTTTTTAGATTTGACATAGGTCCAAAATGCTCGTGGGTTACAGTTTATGTCAGATTCAATTTTTCCTATATAGTCGTCAAATAACTTTTTTTCCAAATCCTTGGCCCTTTGCCGTAAAATTATAAAAGATTGATAGTCAGAAACGTTTTTGTACTTCTTAAATTTACAGTGAAATTTAGCTTTTTCCTTAATAACTTTGATCAATGGTTTATTATACCACCTAGGATAGTTAGAAACTAAAGCTTTTTTTTCCGTCGGTATGTAAGTGTCACGTAATAAGTAAATAATGTCATAAAAATATGTAACGGCATTTTCCATCGTTCTGCAATTGAGTTCCGTACGCCAGTCCACGCTGTCTAGCTCCTTTCCTATTGCCTCATAATCTGTAGGTACTAGAATAATTATTGTGTTATTCTAGTACCTACACGATTTAAACTGAGAGAATGTTCGCGCAACGTGTTAAGATAAAAATCGAATAAAAATTATTTAAACAATTGTTGCTGGATGATGCAGAATTCTTGTGTTAGGCAACCATTACATGCTCAATCTAGACCGAGATCCCGTGATCGTGATCAGTGACCTTGAACCAGATTGACTGTGCAACGTGTTGGATTGACTGATCGGGATATGTTATGCAGCCATTACATATTCAATCTAGTATAATAATTGCATATTTGAAAGATAGAAAAATTTGAAATCTAGACCCAGAAATCGAACCCGAGACTTCCGTAGCCAAACCGAGGCCAGAAGCGAACCACCTATCTGGACCATGTTACTAGACCTCAAATTTTTCTATCCCTTGATGCTCGCGAGTTGGGCCCTTGCATGCGCCATCTAGTCGGTAGTTAAAGAACTATCACGGCTTTTGTTATTGCTTCGTAACAGAGAGCATTTAAACAAATTATAATGTCGCAGGCCGAATATTGAGGTAATTTTTATAGGAATTTCTTGCCAATTACTTTACAAATATAATAATTGCATTTTTGAAAGATAGAAAAATTTGAAGTCCAGACCCAGGAATCGAACCCGAGATCTTGACTTAACTGTGTAACCTGTTGGATTGACTGATCGCAACATATTAGGCAGCCATTACACGTTTAAACTAGAACAAGATACCGTGATCGTGATCAGTGATCTTGATCCAGATTGACTGTGTTAACATGTTGTATTAACGGATCGTGATATGTTTAACCAGCCGAATCAAGATGTATCAATAGATCACTATCTAGATTGAGCTTGTAATGGCTGCCATAGAAGTGACTTCACATCGGCAGCGGGTGGGATTCGAACCCGTGACCTTTTAATTGTGACTCTGAAGCTTATTCACTTCGAATTTAATTTATTAAGTGAGTTATGTCATCGACAATTCAAAGGTTTTGTTGCGGCTTCCATAATTAAATATCTACCTACATTAAGATTATGAAGAAGTAAAATGAATTTTGACTTGAAGAAAACCGAAAGAAATAAACTGAAAAGAAACCTACTTATTTTTTTATTTACAGATTTCTTATTGCTAACAGTAAAATCCTTACGCAATAAGTGAAACATTGTTTAAAGATAACTTGAAAACATTATTTAAAATGTAGATAAAAACAATAGATGAGAATAATTAAAATAATAACGATGAATACATAATAAAAATATTGCTTATAATTGTGTAGGTTATAAAACTATTTTAATTTAAACATTAAAATACAATTTTTTATGTTTTTTTTAGTAGGTAGATATCGAAATATTCATAAAAGATACAAATGAACTCTATTTAATGAACCTTTAGGTGTTTTTTGTGAAAACAACGCCGTTTTGTCAAGCGTGACTTATGCATGAATTTTATTTATTGATTTTTTTCCAATTTCTGTTATAAGAATGTATTGTAAACTATACTCATTAGTTTACAATACATTCTTATAACAGAAATTGGAAAAAAATCAATAAATAAAATTTTTGTTTATGTTTTTGTTTAATTTTTGTTTTTGGTATTATGTTTGTTTACTTTCAAGTGTGGATAAAAAATACAAGTCCTGCAAAAAAATATTTTATTGATTTTTTTCAATTTCTGTTATAAGAATGTATTGTAAACTAATGAGTATAGTTTACAATACATTCATATAACAGAAATTGGAAAAAAATCAATAAAATATTTTTTTGCAGGACTTGTATTTTTTATCCACACTTGAAAGTAAAAAAAAGTTTTTTTTTTTTAATACAACTAAATGAAGAGACGACTAGGTCGTGCGCCTGATGATAAGCGTCACGCTAGCTCATAACAGTATCAGTGTCACCCAAATTCTTGTTTGACAAAGACCTGAATGTCACCGCACCGCGCTCCTCATTTGATACATTAGTTCGTTAATCTCATTTGCCCAGTAATTACACTTGCTACAGTGCCCTTTAACTGAAAAACAGTGACGCATTAACATTACTATATCAAGAATAACTAACAATATTGTGGTACCGACCAAGACGACTTATGGCTAAAAATTGCGCTTTATTTTTTAAGACTACTCCTGCAGTAGGGTACAAGCTGTGCTGCAGGGACTTTACAAACATCAAGTGCCGGACACAAAGCATATCCAGACTCGGAACAAAAATTTGTGGCACAAAGTAGTGTCCCGTACGGGAATCGAACCCACGACCTCTTGTGTAACAGTCGGACACACTCCCACCGCGCCACAGAGGCAGTCCAGTTTCAGGTTAAAACATATTATTGTAATAAATACACTACCTACCTGAATTCTACCCTAGTTAGTCAAGTAGGAGGTGATATAGCAAAGCAACCATCAATCGAGATGTCTAAAGCAAGTGGTTGTCGTCCCGTCCCATTGTCATTACGACTCCTGTGGGATGTCCCATACAGAAACCTATCTGTAATGGCCTCCAAAGGGATTCATTGCCGCCGTCGATTGATGAGATAAAAATATTATGGCTTGATATAAATCTGTTTGCGTTTGGCAATAATTTATACCGAAGTTGCTACTTTTTTTGTAACGCTTTTCCGCCTAAATTTTGAATGACTAGACAGAATCAAAAATGGCGATAGCCTAATGGCTAAGGCATCCGACTCGCAATCGTTCGCGAGTTCGAATCCTACCCATTATTCTACCGATGTAAACCCACTCCTTACACAAGTCTTTGAGTTTAGCTGGAGGGGAAAACAAGATTGCTACTAATGTGGGGCCTAATTCTACATTGCTAGTTATCTTTTAAAATAAAATAAATGTTTTTGTATGAATTTGCCATTTACGAGCCCAGCGTTTTTTTATAATATATTTATAAATAGCTGTTCGCCTGTGTTTGTATATTAGCGACACAACAAACTGAAGACTATGTCTAACTCTAAGCTTATAGCGAAATCTACACCGAAAAACCATTACAGACTAATTCAAAAAACAACAACAGACAAAAAGTATATGATCTTTAACTTTAATTTAAATAGCTTACCAGCTAACTTCGCAACTTCGTCTGCGTCAATTTTCACTTAACCTTAAAATACCTTCCAATCTATCCTTATATGTACTTACCAAATACCTACCTACAAAAAAACATTAAAATCGGTCGAGTCGTTTCGGAGGAGTTCGGCCATAAACAACGTGACACGAGATTTTATAGATAAGGAAGAAAATGTGATATTCTGATGTTGACGCTATAATATTGTAAAGTATCATCAAAATTCGTCCAGTAGTTTTTGCGTGAAAGAGTCTTAAATATCGTATCACTCACACAAACTTCCACGTTTATAATATTACCTACTAGCTGTCGCCCGCGATTTCGTTCGCATGAAAATTTAGACAATAATTTATTACTTTTTCAAATTGAAAAATAGCCATTATTATTATTTATTTTTTTATTTCTCCTCGCAAAGTTTATACAATACATAATAACTAATAGTAGTAGATACAAGACATTATCGTATAGTAATTGTAATCTGTTTGTGAGAAGCTGGCGCCAGAAGAAGGCGAACCCTGATCACGAGGTCCTCACCCCATGTTACAGGGCGAACTTAATTTAATCAAATCAAATCAAATAAATTTATTTGTAGACCATAGGTACATGTATTGTGTTGTAACATTCACAAACAATCGTCTCACTATGTTTCGGCTATGTAACAAATAAGTTTAAAATATATATATATAAATTTAAAAAAAAGGAAAGTTACTAAAACTACGTAAAAATAAAATAATACAGAAAAACAATTAAAAAATAACATAAATAATTAATTAAGATCAATTCAAAATCAAACAATGTCAATAAATAAATTAAGAAAAATAAATTTATAAGTAAATCATCATAATATGTTATTACACCAAAAACAAAGCGAATGTCGGGATTATTAATCATTTAAAAAATCTATTAAGGCGTAGTACGATTTATTTACCAGAAATCTATGAGCTATCTAGTGCAGTCTTAAAACGATTAAGGTTATCTTAGAATTTGGCAACTAATTGTAGATTTTAGGTGCCATACCTAGGAAAAATCGCATTAAAGTAGAAAGAAAGTGATTATAATACCTATTTTATATAAAAAAGTTAAAAAAAAATTGTGTGTGTGATCTTTCTCTGTGCCAAATTTTATCCAGATCCGATTACCCGTTGTGGCGTGATTGAATACCAAACATCCACAGATACATTTGGATGCATCTTTTGCACTTATAATATTACTGTTAGTATATTGATCTTAGCTGGAGAGGGTAACAGGATTGCTAGTAATGCGTTGGACCCAATCCCACATAGCTAGTTCACATTATATATATACTAATATTATATTATAAAGCTAAAGAGTTTGTTTGTTTGTTTGTTTGAACGTGGTAATCTCAGGAACTACTGGTCCGACTTGAAAAATTATTTCCTTATTGGATAGCCTATACAATATCACGCTACGACCAATAGGAGCGGAGCAGCAATTGGAAACGTTGCAAAAACAGGGAAAATTTACGCAGACGAAGTTGCGTGGGACAGATAGATTTAAATTAAAAAAAAAAGTAATATGGATACCTTATATGTATATATAGCGGACTCAAAACAATACTTTACCTTTAAGCGCCATTGTAGGTAATAAAGCGATAGCCTGCAGCATCGACCAAAAATAAGTCTTTCCGTTCCTCATTCCGTTCTCATAAAGAATTCACACGTTTTTCACCCAAAACAGTACATGTTTAACTTCACTGTTACGTATGTTCATTTAAATGTTCATTTATTTCGGTTATGGTTCAATTAATCCGCTTTTCTCCATTCGGTTGTTGACATAGCCTGTATTTTATGAGTTTATTTTCTGGATTATTTAGCTATATATTTAAAGTGGCGGTAGCCTAATGGCTAAGGCATCGGTCTCGCAATCGTGAGGTCGCGGGTTCGAATCCCACTCATTATACTACCGACGTGAACCCACTCCTAACATAAGCCTTTGAGCTTAGCTGGAGGGGTTAACAAGATTGCTAGTAATGTGGGACTCAATCCTACATTGCTAGTTATATTTAAAACAATAACTATTTAATATCACACCACTACCTTATAACCAATAACCACCCTTTTAAAGATATTAAATATTTCAATCTACATACATTTGTAAAGAAAACTTATTATACAATAAGTTATTATTTAGTTACATTTTCTAACAAACACTACACAACAGCTTCTTGTCTTCATCAATTCATTATTTGAAATTGTGTTAACAAAGACTTTCTGATTATATCAAATTTATTTGTAACAGTCTTGTGCTATCTTTGCAAAAAATACTTTAACTTCATCGTTTCTAAAGTACAAATAAAGACTACAAAAATCTCGATATAGAAGGCGAAATAATGGCCAACTTTAAATTTCACGAATTTAGACAAGATCTTGGTCGTCTCGAAAACTTAGATTGTGTTGGTATCCACTTCAGCTTAATCGGAATATAAGACGAGCTTCCAACTATCGCCCCGAGCAAAGTGTTTTTTCTTTATTTGCATTTTTCCCATTATTCTGAGAATATTTTAACTGAATACATTTTATTTATAATGTTATCCTAATAAAACATTTACCGTTTAAATATTCACAAGAAAATAAAATCAAAATCAAATAACAACACTATTCACAGTCCACTGTACGTCCGATCCGTTCATTTAAAACCGTTATAACTTATTCATTTAAAATGAAAAGACAATTTAATAATTGCGGACATCGCTAAAGTATCGGCTACGAAACGCGAGCGCGGCACGTCTACGCCGTAGCGATTCCCGTAGCAAACTGAAGCGTAGACGCGACGCTTCGTGAAAAGGTTATCGTTCAAGCCCTTATACATTGCGCCTTTTGCATGAATAGGAATACGAATGTGTCATTTTTTGCTTCTGCTCCGTTTTATGCTACAAAGAATGTTTGGATTTCTTGCGTAAAGCTGAATGCTTGGTGCAGTAAAAGTGTCTTTTACAAAGGAATACGACTCTGAATGCGACTGTACCAACAAAGATTTTGTTTGTTTATTTTTTCTGGCATATGCTTTGTTCGTGGCTTCCAACATAATGGTAGTCGTGGTTTATCCGTTTTACTTATGAACGTAGCTAAAGGATTGACTCCTTGAATAGTGATTTGTCGTCACTGGAAGGTACAAGTATCAATAAAAGAAAATATGCTAGTCGCGTTGGAATTTATAATTTCTGTTAAGTGGGATTACTCAGTTTATTAATGATTAATTTAGAATGCTTTGTGCAAGTAATTAGTTTGTGAACCGATTTCGCATTCGATTAAGTGTAATTTATTTTTGTTATATTAAATATCGTTTTATTATCAAGATTGCATAAATACTTGAATATATTTTGATTGATATCTTAGAGTTAAAAAATGATAAAGAAATATACTACTCATTTACAAAATATAAAAAAGTGTAAAATCGGCTGTTGGGATAAGCTGTAGAAAAACAAAATGTAATATATGTATATAATGGACAAAGTATTCGATGTTCGTGTGTCAAAGTGACATATAACGAACATTAAGACTTACTATGTTCGTCAAAACTGTTCGTGCGATACAAATTAGATGTTTTGTCAGGACGGTGTTCGAAGATGCAAAATAGGTTTTTTTTTTGTATATAGAAGACTCTCGCAGTAGGGTATAAGCATTGTGTCACGGGGGACTTTACAAACATACAACTCACGGAAACATTACATCCAGACCCGCAACATCAATTTGTGGATCAAACAATGTGTCCTGTATAGAAATCGAACCCACGACCTCTTTCGTAGCAGTCGGACACACTTCTACTGCGCTACAGAGGCAGTGTTTATTAGCTACTTCACTGTCGACCAATCCCAATGGTGAATCCATGGTTACTGAGGAGTTAGATAGGCGCGAACAGTAGTAACGTAGAACAAGTAGAACTAACTTACTCGCTTTGCTTATTTACGTCCACATCTCCAAACCAAAAGTTCCGTAATCGATGTTTAGGTACATCCTGTTTTGTGTTTTTAAACCGTGTTACATGGCTTAAAAAGACATCTAAAAAAAAAAACAACTAAGGACCGGTCTCAATAATTGATAATATTTTGTATGGAGCCTATGTAAAATATATACCTCTAGTATCCGATAGATAGATTTTTGAAACCGGCCGTTAGTAATATCCATGACGTCATGGGTGCACTATACTACAGCGATTATCAAAATGCTTCACCAACTGACCATGTAGTTTAGTTAATGGAGTTTCCACATACATTACACAAACTAAGGAAAAGCTGTCAGGGTTTGTTGCATGACTGCAAGCCATATATGTTGGGGAAAATAAAAAGTAGCCGTCAAAACTACACCCTGAAATGTTAACTGTATATTACATCACTCATTAGTACTTGTTTTGCTAATATCGCATTTGTTTGTGACGTAGATGTAGGTTTTATTTATGGAAAAATGCGTGGAGAATTCCTCAGAATACCATCTATATTCTTGCCAAAGGAAAATGAAAAAATAAAAAGAAAAACTCTTAGCCAATAGACATAAGTAGTATTATTTCAGTTTGAGATTTCAAATAATCTATACTAATATTATAAAGCTGAAGAGTTTGTTTGTTTGTTTGAACGCGGTAATCTCAGGAACTACCTATCCGATTTGAAAAATTCTTTCACTGTTGGATAGCTCATTTATCGAGTAAGGCTAAAGCCTTTATAACATCATGCTACAACCAATAGCAGCGGGGCAGCAATAAGAAATGTTGCAAAAACGGGGACAGTTGCGCGGGACAGCTAGTATTATAATAATAATATCTGTGAGTATTTACAACTCATGCAACGCCATCTGATCCCAAACTGAGCAGAGCCTTTACTATGACAAACAACATCTAACCCACTTCAATCTGGCAATGCTAACATTTATTGATTCAAATTCAAATTGAAAATTCTATAGTCACTTGTGATGCAAAACAACTCTTGTGATAACTCCGTCGGGATTCTTCATGTACATGTAATGCCAAGTTCACAAACAATAGGCAAAGCTGAAGAAAAGAACTATTCTTTTCAAATTGCCAATTTTACAATGTTTGAATGTTTATAAACTTGATATGGGGTGCTGCGACTAATAATTATACACCATGTATAAGGACTGATGCAAATTATATTATCAATAAGTTGAAACATGAGATAAACTATAACAACCGTAGTGAGGAGTTTTTGTTATATGTATGTGCGTCTGGTCCTCATAGTTAAGACTCGGCCTTGTTTGGGATCAGATGACGTTGTGTGAGTTGTACCAAAATATTACAATATTTAGAGGAATTTATAAAATGTCGTAGACAGAGACAAATAGACCTTTAAAGTAAATCAAAGTCATTTTGACTACAAATAAGTATTCTATAGTGTTGCTACTAGCGTCATAATCGCGGTACTGTAGGACGTCTTAATTAAAATCAATCTAATTATGATTTTTCGAAGCTAATACCCGGCTTATACTAGAGAGGTCAAGTACTGCTTATTTAAGTTAAGAAAATACATATATTACGGGTCTTAATCGCGTGAATAATTTATGGTAAAACGTGTTGCAACGGCCGTGGTCACAGGTAGAGTCTACCCGTGACCATGGCCGTTGCAATACGGTCGAAACGTCGGGAAATAAAAAAGGTGTTTTACATTAAATTATTCACGCGATTAAGACCCGTAATATATATATTTTCATAATGTATACAAATCGCAAAAGTTTATCAACATTTATGCATATATAAGTTTAATTTTAGGATTCCGTACGATGAAAAACGAGAAGACCATTGGCACTTTTGTATTAGTATAATACTATTTATTTTTGACTAGGATTGGTTATAGTATTTTTTTTAGGAATTTCTTGCCAATTATTTTATTAATACAATAATTGCATTTTTGAAAGATAGAAAAAAATTAAGTCCAGACCCAGGAATCGAACCCGAGACTTCCGTATGCCAAACCGGGGCCGGAATCGAACTACCTAGCTGGACTATAATACTAGACCTCAGATTTTTCTATCTCTTAATGCACGCGAGTTTAAATTTTTCTGTCTTTTAAATATGCAATTATTGTATTAATAGGTTTAGTTAGTACTCATAATCCTTAATTCTCCTTCTTCCTCGGAGTAAGAACTCGTCATGTAACTTTTAATACTTATGTTCCAGCCATAGCAGAGATCTTCGATCTTCTAATAATGCTTCTCAAAATAATTTGCTTCTCCTATGTCCTGCTCATTCTTATGGATTTATCGGATCCTCTTTCCTAATTCAATCTGTCCTACTCGGGAATGGACACGCACACAACCATTACTTTACAGTGCGCAGGAGTGCAGGACAAAATTAAGTCGAATATTCGTTCGT
This sequence comes from Herminia tarsipennalis, assembly GCA_945859575.2. Classification (NCBI taxonomy): domain Eukaryota; kingdom Metazoa; phylum Arthropoda; class Insecta; order Lepidoptera; family Erebidae; genus Herminia; species Herminia tarsipennalis. The sequence goes on along the minus strand of OX243845.2, from coordinate 19,733,513 downwards.
ATATTATGTTAGATTACGAACACCATTAGTATGGCTATATGAAAATCTTTGTTTTATGTAATTTTCCGTTAATCTTTTTATAAGTTAATCTATACTGTGTTTGTTTGAACGCAATAATCTCAGGAACTACTAGTCCGAATTGAAAAAAAACATTTTACTATTGGATAGCCCATTTATTGTGGAAGGCTATAATATCACGCTATGAACAATGGGAGCGGAGCAACGAAAAATATTGCAAAAACTACGCAAAAAAAATATTTACGTAAACAAAGTTACGCGGGTCAGCTAGTATTAAGATATATCATCTCAAAATATATGATTCAAATAACGTATCTGAGGTTTTTTTCAAAATCCACACAAAAAATGACACGTTATAATTCTTGACACATTTTCCTTAGAAACATAAAGAAACTCCAATTAAGTTATGAATATGTTTTACCAACACTTTGACATTTTGATAATAGCCGCATGAATATTTCAGCACGTAACGACATTAAAAATACTCAAAGGACTTAAAATGTATTCTCTGTTGTAATTTGAAACGTAATCTCGACTACGTAAAGTTTAAATTATATTGAACTAATTATGATTACTTTGGACGGTTTCTATGTTTTATCGTCTGCGTAGGCAAATATATACTATGGGTTGCTATAAATTTGTGATTAGATACATCGGTTAAAGGTTTTTAAACTTGCAAAAAGGTCTTAGTTCAATCCTAACCTACTTAATATAGCTAAGTCAATGATGAACTCCGTACAAAAATAAAAAAGTTGTTAGTTGTACTAGACTTGTTATTATCATTTTATAGGTTTATTATTTAGTGCTTCATAAATAAGTAGTTTTTCTTATAATAATCGAATCGCATGTTGCCTTTACCCTCTTCTGTATTTTTGTAGGTTGATGCTCCTTTGTATTGGCATTTAAAAAAAGTGGTTATGAGTTTTTATTGCCTGGTTCTTTTCTCACGGCTTTACTATTGCCAACTGAGCATTAAATGTAAAATAATTATATTCCAAATTTTGTCTGACGTTCATAAGCGTTGCATTTGTAACCTAAATGAATAAAGTATTTTGACTTTTTGTGATTTTTGTGACTTTTTTAGACTTTTTCTCAGTATACAGTCGTGGTTATGCCTTATCAGTGTGCAGTATTAATCCTACTTATCTGATAATAATAATATCTTGGGACAACTCACATCGTCTGATTTCAAACAAAGCAGAGCTTGTACCATGGTGACTAGACAACTGATACATCTTTATATATATGTATTTCTTGTGTGCGTGTGTATGTCACTGAACTCCTCCTAGACGGCTGGACCGATTTTGATGAAATTTTTTGTGTGAGTTCAAGGGGATGGATCGGATTTTGTGGGAGTTCGAGGATGGTTTAAATTCGCAATTGAACCCAATTTACAAAAAAAAAAGAGTCGAGTTCTCCGGGACAGCTAGTATACTTATATATTTCTAAATATATACATATTAAAGATAAATTACACCCAGACACAAAATAAACCATCGTGCTTATCACACAAAGTTTTATCCTGGGTGCGAATCGAACCCTTGCGTAGTAGTTGCGGACACACTCCCACCATGTTACAGAGGCAGTCACTGATATATTTAAAGGAGAAATTCTAGTATTTAAAAAATAATTGTGTACATAGTGATTTGTGATAATACTAATAGCTGTTTCTTTACATTACACTAAATAACTTTGTTATATCAGTTTTAAAAAGTATATAGTATATTAACCCTTAGCAACCTACCATGCTTTTGTCATACAACCACCTGCCATACGTCTGTGAGACCTCGCAGTAAAGTCGTTGTTTATAGTGTGTGAAACCCTAAACCTCATAATAACCAATGATTTTACTCCAGTAAAATATTCTGTAGATGGTTAAGGTCATAACTCTAAAAATATGTGGTAGGTAATAATATATTATATAATTTTAAAAACTGATATTACAAAGTTATTTAGTGTAATGTAAAAAAACCACTTAGTATATCGATAGAGTATTGCTTTTTAAGTCTTTCAGAACTTTTGCTCCATTCCAAAATGCGGTTACACGCATTTTTTTTTTTTATAAATTTCCGATTTTTATTTTAGAGCCATGTTATAATTTTTTTTAGATACTTGCATTTTTCATATACATGAACCCTTAAAATACCGAATGAAGCTTGTTTACCTAGCTTGTAAACGCCGAAGTTTATGAGTATGGATGGATTTTTGTTACTCTGTGACGAAAAAAATACTAGGCGGATTTTGATAAAACTACACGCATAATGTGGGTAATTAGATATAGCATAAAGAATATTTAAATAATAACAAAGGCACAACTGCGGAGGTAAGCTAGTTTATTATAAACACAAATGTTTGTGAAGATGATGTTGATGATTTACGCAAAAATTATTGAACTGATTTTGATGAAACCTAATGTGTTATGTTTTAGCTATCGCGGCACCGCAGTGGAGTATCGGACGTAAAGTGTGTTAAAAAAATTACTCAGTTCCTTCGGCCGCGCAAACAACTGCAGTGCCGCTCCGGCGCCGCTCAGCGTACTCTTCCCCGCCTCGCCTTGGTACGAGCGGGGCAATGCCGCGTGGCGCTGCTGGTTATTCCTGATCGTCATCACTGGCCTCTCCGTGTGGCATACCATATTTTTTATATGCAGGACAGCGCTGCGACACCACTCAGGCATCGCACTGTCTCCGAAAGAACGATATTACAATGTAACATTCTTAAAGCAGTGCCGCGGGCAAAAGTTAATTCATACTATTAGTAGGCCGTATATTTTGACCAAATATTATGTTTATAAAGTAATCTATCTCGACCTCGCGTACTATTACCTTGACATGTGTACACACGAGCTAATATGGGGCACAAAATAAATATATATTTATTTGGAACAAACAGTTCCATCCATCATTGTAATGGGTAAAATCTTCAGGTGGATTGTCAATATTTTGTACGATGTAGCCTTATTTGTGCTTTTTTACATGACTGAGCCAGAAGTAGGAAATAATAAAGTACATAGAAATATAAAGGTAATAATATGTATGTATTCCATTATTATATAACATGCGTTAGCGTTACAAAAAAATAGAAAAATGACTCGAATGATTGAGAACATAAAAAATAGATCATAGATCTATGACTGTTTTTAGAAAATATACCACCCCTCTGTGCCTCGGCTTTTTTGGCGGTTTGGCTTCCACCACTGAACTACCGCTGTTCCAGAACTTAAAAAAAACTTGAGAGGTGTCAAGGGACACCGGGATGGAACGAAGTTCTTTTTTTATTTTTATTATTTTTATAATCTTTGCAACACCACACTGTTCAATGCGACATAGAAAGACGAAACGAAAATGACTTACAAAAAAACGATTGTATACCGAAGGCTCGAACCCACAACTACACAATTGTCACCAATACTGTGTATCGAATTTATGCCTCTAGACCAAATCGACAGGTGACTTCTTCGTCAAATTAGATGTTCAAATGTTACGCGCACGCCGCACGGCTTGTGTGTGTCAAAAAGTGTCGTTACAACTTTTCGTGAGATTTTTTCCGTCTAGCCCCCTTTCACAACGCGCGATAAGGAACTTCGTTCCAAAAACATATTATATATTTTTGATAGTAACCTCAGGACACTGACATCACATATTAAGGTTCATTTCCGTGCGTTGCGCGGTTGATGCGACAATAATAATCAGAGTGCGCGCGCAGCCTACGTCAGTCGTCGGTCGCAGACCTCGGAAACGGCACTATACATTTTCATACTCGTCAGAGTATGAAAATATATAGTGCCGTTATTAAGTATTGTCGCATCATCCGCGCGTGTATGCCGCACGTGATTAATCGCACTCGGCTGCGGTCGGCCGCGATGCACGGAAATGCACCTTTAGAATATTATAGGGACTAAATCACGGAAAGTATTCAAGGGTACGAACCATATGTATATTCGATGTTTCAACCGAATTGCGACCGTGGTCATGGACGACTGATAGCATCGTAGCGATAAAACTCTCTTATGTGTAAAAGTCACAAAAGTTTAAAAACAATTACTGATATCATCATGTATAAATAAAATCAAAAATTCTTTATTACCACATGAAGCAAAATACTACACTTGTAAAAAGTCATGATTCTACATATCAATAGGTTAAGCCGGAGAAAAGAACAAAGCAACAAAAACACGCAGCCCTTTTTTTCAAATTGTCAATGTTTACAATGTTTCTTTGTTTATAAACTGTTTAATGTAGGTAAAGTACAGGCCACCATATTATATTATACACCATACTAAAGGACTTATGCATAGAAAAGAGAAAAAATAAATAAAAGAAGAATACATGAGATTGTGCTACCTCAATGAGTACAACGGCAACAACATAGTAGGAGCATCTTACAGTGTAAAAACTATACCTGAGGTACAGGTTTATGTATAACCTAGTTACTAGTATACTACTATATTATCAGTGTCCTAGTTCAGGGTATAACCAATTGCAATTAATTAGACTTATTACTATTTGTAATAGCTATTGTAATTTTATTTTTAAGAATTAAGATTTTTCAGTCTCTACTGCCCAATATGTGTATATTTATTGTTTAAAATACTTTTATTTAAAATTTTATTTCAAAAATACCTATATAATGCAAAAATATAATATTTTTTAGTATGTTTATCAGTTGTCTGGTTGCCATAGTACAGGCTCTGCCTAGTTTGGGATCAGATGACCGTGTAGGAGTTGTCCTAAGATGTTATCGTATAATTTGATATTATAATGTATTTACTGCCTAATTGTTGTATATTATTTTTGTAAAAGATTTTTACTTAATAAATTTATTATTATTTTTATTATACGTGCTTAAATATTGGCTGCTAATAACTTTATATAGTAAGGATATAACAGTAACTTTCCAACAATATATTTATAAGTACAAGCACTTGACAAAACCTTAGTTTCAGGAAGCGAGTAAGCCGCTAGTTAATAAGACGAGTACACATTAGACCGGCACAACTAATGAGCTGGATTTGCCGGAGTTGTGGTGCGTTTGAGTTATAGCTAGCCGGTGTGGATCAACCCTAAGAACCATAATGACGTCACTTTGATTAAATGTGAGACGTTTTGTCTTTGGCTTAAGATTTGCATTTTGCTTGTGTGTGTATGATGTGTAGAATGTCTGTGTATGTATGTGTGTTATATCAGTGTTTGTAGGTGTAAGTGATCTTTAAAATGATGTTTATAACACGACTACCCTAAAAAAAACAAAATAATAAAAAAACCCACCTGCATAAAAAAGATGGAAACAGACCCCCTACATAATTATATAATTTCATGCAGTCGGAGGCAGAGAGGTATTGAAAATTGAAAAAAGAATGGCTGCTAACTAACTTTTTTAGTATTACAGTCATATTCATGTTACACCTTTTTAAAATGCTTAAGATAAGCCCTTTAATTTGATACACATATTACAGTATTAAAAACAACTTTTTTTCATACCTCTTTATTTTGACTCCTCACAGCCCGCCATGTTTGTTTTTTTCAAACGTCACATATCTAAAAACATTTGGGCAATCGAGTCGAATCTAACGACGTCTTAATTGTGTAAATTCGTTCAGTGGATTGTGAAATATTAGGTAATAAAAATTATTACATACATACACACATACATACAAGATACGCACGAAAAACATAACCCTTCTTTACAGTCGGGTAATAAAAAGGAGTGTATTTTTATGAAGATATTTTAATGCGACCAATAATTTATGGTTAAATTAGTACGTTGTTAAGATGGAATTTTGTCGGTCCGCGCTGAATGCACATTATTAAACCTTTTGACGTCATGTTCATTACATTTGATAACCAGATGAGGCATATTTTTTATCAATTTATAAACACGCCTATGATAGCTTGCCAAGCGAAAAGTATTCATGACCATTTTTTTATTTTAAAATTTTAAAGGCTGGCAGTAATATTCCATGAACGATTTTTGCAGGCAAGCCTATACAAATATTTTTGTTAGTAAATTATCTTGTTTCCAATACCAACTTGCATTGGGGTACAGATTGGTGTAGTTACCTATATTGATTTACCTGTTTATACCTTGTCAGATAGCCACGAACAGAAATAAGTTGGCAAACCCACCAAAACATATTCTCCATTTTCAAAATTATCATTTGAAACTTACTTTATTCGGTAAACAAAAGATTTAGGGTTATGATTTATTTTATGGCAACACTGACGATGTCGACAATTCTGCTAAAATCAGATGTGCGATGGAGTACCTAACATGCAATTTTGTTTTTTTTTATCGTTGAACTATTTGTGTTGTTAATTAACTGTAACAAACAAAATTAAAATTACATATTATAAAATAAAATAGGTTAAAAAAATAACAATACCACAACAACATTGATAAATGGACAGAGTATCACAATCAGATGGAATTATGGCGACCAACTTTCATTTGTTAACTGATTGGAGTAGTTTAGTCCTTTATTGACTAACGTCTGGTCGATAGGTAACGGCCGGTCTCAATAATCTACCTATCGATGGATTTGACTACTAGAGGTATATATTTGTTATAAGCTCCATACATCATCAGCCTATCGCAGTCCACTGCTGGACATAGGCCTCTCCAATTGCACGCCACTTTGTTCTATCTTCGGCTTCTCGCATCCAGCTCCTGCCAGCCGTTTTGCGTATATCATCACTCCACCTGGCTTGAGGGCGTCCTACACTACGTTTGCCAAGCCGCGGTCTCCACTCAAGAACTCGTTTACCCCAACGGTTGTCGGTTCTTCGGCTAATATGGCCAGCCCACTGCCACTTCAACTTGCTAATCCGGTGGGCTATGTCGATAACTTTGGTTCTCTGCCGGATCACCTCATTTCTGATTTTGTCCCTAAGAGAAACTCCGAGCATAGCCCGTTCCATAGCCCGCTGAGCGACTTTGAACTGGTGGACCAGCCGTACCGTCAGTGTCCACGTTTCGGCTCCGTATGTCATGACGGGTAGGACGCACTGATTAAAGACTTTAGTCTTTAGACATTGTGGGATCGACGATGAGAAGACTTGACGTAGCTTACCAAACGCTGCCCAACCTAACCGAATTCTCCTGTTCACCTCGTCCTCGAAGTTGTTTCTACCTAACTGCAATGACTGCCCTAGGTACACATATTTTTGAACAACTTCGAGAACGGCGCCGTGCACTGCTGTCGGTTCCGGTAGTACATGTTCATTGAACATGACCTTGGTTTTATCCAAGTTCATCCGTAGGCCGATGCGTACAGAGGAGTCAGCCAGGTCATTCAGCATCCGTTGCAGGTCTTGCAGCGTTTCCGCCATGATGACAATGTCATCTGCAAATCGCAAGTGAGAAATGTATTCACCATTGATGTTGATGCCCCGCCCTTTCCAGTGCAGCGTCTTGAACATATCCTCCATTGCATTTGTGAACAGTTTCGGGGAAATAACGTCCCCTTGCCTCACTCCTCGATGCAATGGTATTGGTTTTGTTTGCTGATTCTGTACTTGGACGGACATGGTGGCGGCTTCGTAGAGACATCTCATCACTTGGATATATCGCCAATCTACTTGGCATCGCTGCAGAGACTCCAGAACGGACCAGATTTCAATCGAGTCAAAGGCCTTCTCATAGTCCACGAATGCTAGACACAGGGGCTGATTATACTCCTGGGTCTTTTGTATAATCTGCCGCACTGTGTGGATGTGGTCTATGGTGCCATATCCGCTCCGAAATCCAGCCTGTTCCGGTGGTTGGAATTCGTCAAGTCTTCGCGCAAGACGGTTCGTGATGACTCTTGAAAACAGCTTATAGACGTGGCTTAGAAGAGAAATAGGTCGGTAGTTCTTCAGCCGGGTCTTATCTCCCTTTTTGAAGAACAAGACGACTACACTTCTACTCCACGCCTCCGGAGTTCTCCCTTCAAACAGGACAGCATTAAAGAGCTTTTGGAGCTCCCTCAGTACGGGTTTACCTCCAGCTTTTAACAGCTCTGTTGTAACGCCATCCTCTCCAGGGGCTTTTCCATTTTTCAGCTGTTTAAGAGCCAGCACGATTTCGTCAATGTTGACTTCTGGCAGGTCTTCGGTGTAGTGGCGTGTTAGAGTGGCTCTAGGACCCTCATTTTCAGGATCAGGTCGAGATGCATGCGAAGCGTATAACCGGCCATAGAAGCCTTCCACTTCGGAGAGGACTGCCGGCTTCGAAGAAACGACTTCTCCACTTGCTGTGGTCAACTTCGTCAGGTGGCTTCTTCCAAGAGATTGTACGAACACTTTTGACCCCCGGTTCTGCTCGATCGCTCTTTTAATCAAAAGAGTGTTGGAGCACCGAAGGTCGTGTCGTATAAGCCTGTTGATCTCTTGGTTTAGAGCGCGCTTTTCCGACGAAGTGACGGGTGGGTTTTCACGTCGTTCCTTCATTAGCCCTAAAGTCTTTTCCGAAAGCTTTGACTTCTTGCCCTTACGCTGCATTTCACAAAATCTCGTACCTTCTTCCCTGAGTATCCGAACCACATTTACGAGCTTCTGGTTTACGTCTGTTGTGGTTTCCATGGCAGCAAATCGGTTATCCAGGTTTGACTGGAACGCTTCGGATCCTATCATGGTTTGGAGCAAAGTAGGTCGGAGCCTGGACCTCATCAGACGGGCACGTTCCGCCTTGAAGTCGATATTCAGAGAGCTCAGAAGCTCCATACAAAATATGTCAAAATTCTACCTCTTGTAGCCAAATCCATCGATAGGTAGATTATTGAGACCGGCCGTTACCTGTTCATACCTTGCCAGGTAGCCTTGAACAGAAATAAGTTGGCAAACCTACCAAAGCAAATTCTTCATTTTAAAAATTATCATTTGAAACTAAATTTGTTCGGTAAACAAAAGAGTCAGGGTAAAAAAATTGTTATGAACACTTTTTGTTTGGCAAGCGATCATACATGTGTTTATAAATCAATCAAATTTGATAGTAAATATGCCTGACGGGTGAAAGTCGATGTCCCACGTCTCTTAGACCATTATGTAATTAAAAGAATGTTCATCTCCCTTAACAGAATAAACAAGATAATATTAGTTAGCATTAAAATCATGATAATCATAAAAAATATGATAAAGCTAATTCTATTTTTATCAAACAAACTTGTAAACTGATTGACTATTTTTCTAATTAAAAAAACTACATGGAATCCCCACCTTTTTCGCGCTACGAAGGCATAGACTGACACACAGACATGAACGCATGTACATCTGTATACCTCTTTGGACACTACAATAGCAAATACAAATACACAGGCACACAACTTATAACACCTCTTTTTTACATGGGGCGTTAAAAAGACAAATTATTTCTAAGAACGTAAGAGAAATACCCTATCTGTGTTTTGTATTAGTGCCCAAGTTGTAAAACTCAAATGTTTAGCCTCACTCGTAAACTATGAACTGACAAATACCGTCACTTTATGAGCTTTAAACCCAACACTACTGTAATGCTTAGCTTCGTACGTGGCCAGTACTATCACAAAATATATAAGTATAGGAAGCCGGCCCACAGCTCATAAAAAAAACCATTTACGCCATTATCGCCATCGGTAGCGAATTCATCCTAACACCTTAAAACCAATATCATCGCGTACTGAACGGTTCCAGATGAACTTCGTCCCACCTACAATCAGGCTGTGGAACGAGCCACCTTGCGAGGTTTTCCCAAAAGATTTCATCATGGGGTTCTTCTAAACTTATTCACCTGTGATGTTGCAAACGTCCTTAAGCTACGGTAACTGCTCGGTCCTAGGGGTTGATTTTTTTATACGACTAAATGAAGAGGCGAGAATGTCATGAGCCCGGTGGTAATTGTCACGCTAACTTATATCAGTTGATATTGATATAGGTTAGAGGAGATAGGTATTGGGTGTCCTGATGGGGCACCCAAATCCTCTTTTGGCAAAGATCTGCTTGACACCGCACTACGCTCCTCATTTAAGACATGAGTTCGTAAGTCTCATTTGCCCAGGAATTTCACTTGCTAGTCATGCTGTAGTGCCCTGCCTAACTGACACTTCAGTCCCCTAAGACGGCCTATCGCTTAGAGCTACCACCCTTGTTTGCTCCTGAGTAAAAACTAAATACACTCTATAGATCTCAGCCATAGACGCGCACGTACGGAGCTCTCAATGTGTGCTGTCTCGGTTGACGATTCGACCGAGTTACACCGAGATCTGTCTAAGTCTGTGTCTATGTGTGCGTGAGCCTGTTTACGCTCGTTGGAGTGAGTCGGCCTTTTGTACCTATGTATGCTGTGGCACTACTTTGTATATAATACTTTACCCGCGTTTGTTTACAATAGAAGCTAAAACAAGATGGTGCTATAAAGAACATGAAGTAAGTAGTGGAATACTTATTGCAACACCGATCCCAATGCTGAATAGCTGATAGCGGGTTCGTCAATCAGGATCTTATTTACTTGGTGAGAAATCAATCAATAACTTCCTCGTTCAACTATGTGTATTTGAATAAACAGTTTTCCCAACTTCAAAATTATACATTAATTATTTCAACACAACTTTTCAGGCATCGGCTCTGATGATTTTCCTTTTCAATTGTTTTCCTTCTACTCATTTTCAAATTCAAAATTAGCCTTTAAAAAAACTTCAAAGCAAATGGTTTACAATTCTCATTGATGTTTCATGTGATGTTCGATCCCTCGACAGAGCTACCACAGTATCGCTCATATGGATGGATTTACCATAACGATATTTTCCATATAGTTTAAATACAAATATTTAAGAAGGCTCCAATTAGTTTTAGTTTTTAACCTACCTAGAAAGGTGATTTTCTAATTGAACCGTATATTTGCGATTTTCTGAAAAAGTACTGACAAGATTAGGATATAATTTCTGCTGTTCGACTGCATTTTTTTCTGGAAATTGTTTAAAATAACACCGGTTCCACACGTTGGCCCCAACAAACTATTCAGCTTTATGATATTAGTATAAATAAGATCAATAAATGATATGATAAATGTGAGAGTGACTCTGTATGTCTGTTACGTTTTCACGCTTAGATAAACCGCTGAACTGATTTAGATGAAGTTTGGTATAAAAACAACTTGATTCCCGGGAAAGTAGATATATAGAATAGTTTTTATCGTGGTATCCGATATCCACTCGAGCGGAGGCGTCAACGAAAGCTAGATATAAAAATGAGATAGGGATATATCAGAATTAAAATTCGCGTTATGTTTTTATATATTATATACCTACTACGGGTCTTAATCGCGTGAATAATTGAAGGTAAAATACCTTATTTATTGCCCGACGTTTCGACCGTATTGCAACGGCCGTGGTCATGGTTAGACTTAGGTATTTTACAAATCAAATACATCATCAAAAAAAAAATCGCGTGTTGAAAACTCTCTAAAAATCTTTGAATTCCATTTAAATGTACCTATTAACTTGAAGACCAAATTGTACCCACTTAACCCTGAAACCAAAATTACAAAATGAACAGAACCCAATTGACGAACGAAATCAGATAAGTGCTTTTCAGTCAGATAATAGTATCAAACAACATAATACCAGCAAAAAGCCAATTTAATACTATTATGCTTTTATCTGGGCCCCATTAAACCACAATGTTGTAGGTATGGTAATTTTGTATATATTAAGTTAGGAGCCGTGAAAACTTTGGTCATTAGAACAAGGCCAGTATGTAAGTGCTTTGAGACTGTTATATCTACATACACCGCGGCCAGGTGGGACCGCAAATTGCGGACCAAGTTGTGAGAAAGAGCGGATCTTATTATTGTTTTTAAACTTTCGCGATTTTTATACATATTAGATATATTTCAGGACTTAATTGCGTGAATTATATAAAGGTACGAACCTTTTATTTACCCAACGTTTGACCACGATCGGTGCAATTCGATCGAAACGTTGTTGCCCCAAATTGTATTAAACAGTTAGTATATTATAGTTTTTAAACTTTCGCGATTTTTATACATATTAGTTATATTTCGGGACTTAAGTTAGTATATTGCCAGAGATGTAGTTATTTTCTTTCGATTACCAAACTGATTTTCATTTAAAATGCTGTGTATATCCAGAAACTTTATAATTGTAATATATATTACATTTGCAAAGATTATTAAGAAATACTTAGCAATAACGCGATTGGTCTATAATTACCTACATCGTGTGTTGATCCTTTTTATGTAGTACCTTGATGAGAGCTTATTTTAATATTTTTGGGAATTTCCCTGTTTCCGGCATTAAATTTATGATTTAGATAAGCAGGTCGACAATGAAAGGAATGCTTTATTTAACTATTTTATAGGTATACTGTCATAGCCACAGCTTGCTTTATTTTTTAACAGTTTAACTATACTTATGATTTCATATCTGTCTGTGGAGTAAAGAAAAACATTGCTTGGATTATTTGTTGGCAGCGATTGGTACTTGTTTTGTGAGGTATTAATATTTTTATTGATGTAAAATTGGTATATTCACTATCTCTATAGGTGATTTAACGACATTTTTGTTTTGTGTGATGTAGTCAACAGTAAGAGGTTTAAGAATATTGCTTGTTTTGTTTGTTGCTTTTATAAAGTCCACGTTGCTTTAGTTTTATTGCTACTTTGGAGATAAATTTTATGTTTGTATTCAGTCTTGACTTATTTAGTAGACTTTTGAAAATTTTACTGTGGTGGTAATACCTTAATTTATGTTCTTCAGATTTGCTTCTTTTTGTTTGAACTTGTAATTTTTTTTATTTTTACTAGACGTTAAGATACCTTTTGTTTTTTGTTAATACATTTTGATTCTCTTATCTGGTATACAAAGGTTAAAAATTAGGGTAAATATATTTATGAAAGTTTCATAAGCTGTTTTTGTATCATTGTGTTGAAACACATCAGTGAAATTGATCTGGGAAATGTATTTTAAAAATATTTCTATGTAATGTTTAACATTTCGTTTGATTTTGTAACAACATATTTCTCTGAAGGATTTATTGGATGGATTTAGAGGGATTTGGCTAATATACTGATAGCCTATACTGTTTGCCATCATTGAAAGTGAATGCTCTTACTATACCTTGAGAGGCTGAGGGTGATTTAAGTTAGGACTTACTACAATTTCCATCAGTCCTCTAAAATGGTATATTGATTTATTAGTGGCAAAATTATCTTGCCTATTTCTTGAATTCATCAACTATAAGGGTCCGTTTTTGCCATTTTGGCTACGGAACCCTAAAAATACACAAAATCGCTTTCCGCTTACACTTCGCAAACAAAAACGTCAAGGCGTGCTAACTACCAAACTTTCGGCTATTATATATCAAAACAAGTTTCATTGAAGCCTTTTGTATCATATAAGGTGTTTTTGTCAACTATGTTGCTATTATTATAGATACCTTGTAATGGAAGACATTGTTGTTAATACATGACATTTGTGTCGACACACGACTGGTTTCAGAATCACGGATCAAGTTCAAAGTTTAACCATATTTAAGAAATATAGTACTCTTGTATAAAAAATTTGCCGTGTGGTGCCGGCTTAAGAATAGTACCACCCCATCTCTACCCGTGGGTGTCGTCAAGGCGACTAAGGGATTTCACCCCGGAGGACGGGCAGCAGCGTCCTCTGCGTATTTAGAGCCTTACTGCGATCGCCAACCCGCTCGCCAAGCGTGGCGATTATGGCAATTACCCCCAGGATCTACATACTAGTAGGTTCTACTGAGGAGACCCGTGCCCAGCAGTGGGCCATCATATGGGTTGATATGTATGTAATGTATAAAAAAACGGCCAAGTGAGTGTCGGACTTGCGCACGAAGAGTTCCGTACCATTATCTATAAAAACGGGGAAAAAATAATATTTAAGGGGGGCTCCCATACAACAGACTCATGTCTGTTGTATGGGAGCCCCCCATAAGAGAAACATTGTACGGGAGCGCCCCTTAAATATTATTTATATTTTAATAATAGAATAATTTAACTCAATATTCTGTAAATATTTCTGTTGCCGTTATCAATATCGAGCAAAAAATGGCAAAACACACGTTTTTTGTATGGGAGAGATTGAATATTTATGTTATTCTGTTTTTTAGTATTTTTTGTTATAGCGGCAATATAAATACTTTAAAAATATCAACTGTCTAACTATCATGGTTCATGAGATACAGCCTGGTGACAGGCAAGAGACAGACAGCAAAATCTAAGTAATAGGGTCCCGTTTTACCCTTTGGATACAAAACCCTAAAAAACGATAATAATATATCTGTAGAAATAAAATGGCAGAAAGCTTACTAATAATACAGAACTACTACGATATCAATAGAATAATATAAAAAACACACCAAGTCTTAAAAAACACAATGTTGATATCTCGACTTCGCAGTATTACAAAGTGTTCTTTTAATTTAAATTAGTCTTTCAGCCAGTTAATCATTTTTCTTTTTACAGTGATACGATATATTCAATCGATCTACTAGCACTGAAGGTACGAATCTCTATCCAGTCGTGTCGGATTTTATCCCACTGAACTATGACTATGAGAGTGGGTAAATAGGGAGTGCACTTGTGTTAGCACACACGCTTGTGCACCATAATATTTCCTGTGGAGTTTGTTTCTTAACCTATTTAGGGAATTACATTGCAGCGTCACGTAATGAATTTCTATACAAAAATCCTATATTCTAGTGCCAACGGCTGAATGAATTAGTCAATGAAAAAAGAGTCAATTTCTTTTGAAAGATACGAGCAGTGACGCAACGAAAAGCACCAATATATTTTGGCATATTCAAACGGCTTATTTCGATAACCCGTTCATATACGTTATTGAAATCGTATATCTTGATTGACAATAACCTAATTCACATCAAAATGGTGATACGGCGGGGAGAAAAACTCAAAGGAACGAACATCGTCTGAAAATACAGCCACACTTTTTTATTTGATCAATTTTTGCAGCAACCAATTGATGGTGTGAGATGGGTGGGGTGAATTTTCGGAGGAAACGATCTCATTTGTACGCGTTCTTTGATGAGATGACTGAGTCGGTATCGGGGTGTAAGAGTTTTGTGGCCTTATTCTGGATATTTATATTTATAAAAGTTGGTGTAATATTCAGCGGTGTCCCACTATTTTTTATACTTTGATCTAATGACTTTTAAATAGTAGACAAAGTATAATAAAAAGCGGCGGCGGTAGCCTAATGGCTAAGGCATCGGTCTCGCAACCGTGAGGTCTCGGGTTCGAATCCTACCTATTACTACCGACGTAAATCCACTCCTAACACAAGCCTTTGAGCTTAGCTGGAGGGGTTAACAAGATTGCTAGTAATGTGGGACTTAATCCCACATTACTAGTTATCTTTTTAAAAAAACAACAAAAAAAACTGTACTAATACAAATAAACTAATAACATCGTTTTTCACTTTCAGTAGCTTTACCAAAACAACCTCAGTGTTTTTAAATGTTGATAAACTTCCGCGATTTGTATACATTATAAAATTATATATACTACGGGTCTTAGCCGCGTGAATAATTTAAGGTAAAATACCTAAGTCTATCCGTGACCACGGCCGTTGCAATACGATGAAAACAAGGCATTTTACCTTATATTATTCACGCGATTAAATCCCGTAGTATATATAATTTTATAACTCAGTGTTTTTATAACGTGGATTGTCAAATGTCAACTAAATTGACATTACTGACTGTGATAATAATCCTCCACATTAAAGGTGACGTTCCGAGAACGCTGACAGGATTGCCACGTTGGATGGCAATCCAATGCTAGTTCTTAGTCAAAAGAAGAGACCCCCTTCATATCTCATGAAGCATTGATCAGACTTCGGGAAATCTAATTTAAGTAATGCACATAGTTATTATCATCGAGCCAGGACGCAAGCTGTATCTAAGTGACATGATAGCAAAGAATGGGAAGATTTTGAGGCACCCTACACTTCAATAGAAACACTACCTCAGAATATTATATTTTACAGATATTCTCCATAATACGGCTCCAATGTTATATCATAACATCGATGGAATCTTTCATTAGGCTGTTGTAAAACTTATTTATATAAAGAGGCGGCTTATCTTTATATACGCTCTTGGATTACTGTGATGATCCACCACTGAAATATGTACAGTGATGAAGACGCATCGCGTGGTTTATGCGAACTCTTTTATGTAGTTTGTTAAAAAAGAAACGAAGGAAAGTAAACGTACTCATAATGATAAAAATATGATTTTATCAAATAACGCAAATAAATCAAGCGGAATTTTTACAAAAAGTTGTACACGTTTTCGACAAACAATTTTTTAGACGCAATTTTGTAGTTTACTCACAATACATTACTAAGCTGAACAATTTAGCTTCTCAACCGATTTTAGTAACGAAGCTATTTTTCGATTCGATTCATTAAAATCGAAAGAGTACTTTATACAAAACGCTTCCCCGGATTCATCGTAGTCGAGTTAAAATCAAAGCATGTAGGTTTATTTTCTTACCTTATAATGTGTAGCTACGTATAAACTAATATTATAAAGCTGAAGAGGTTGTTTGAAAAAGTCTTTTATTTTTTGGATAGCCCATTTGTGTAGGAAGGCTATAGACTATATACCATCACGATACGACCAATAGGAGCGAAGCAGCAATGAAAAATGTTGCAAAAACGGGGAAGATTTGCATTAAAATCGTGCATTCAAATCAGTTTCACCAATAATGACCCATTATGCCACAGACATACATACAGACAAAGGTTTTAAGCTAAAACATTTTTTTGCAAACCATTGTCAAGTCTATTAAGTCAATATATTATTAAAAGCTTTTTAACAAGCTAATAATAAGGATGTATATATATAACTAGCTGTCCCGCGCAACTTGGTATGTATTTCTCATTGCTGCTCCGTTCCTATTGGTCGTAGCGTGATGTTATATAGCCTATAGCCTAGATATATGGGCTATCCAACAGTGAAATAATTTTTCAATTCGGACCAGTAGTTCCTGAGGGTAACGCGTTCAAACAAACAAACTCTTCAGCTTAATAATATTAGTATAGATAAGGATATTAATCCACTGTTACACCGGCTCTACACATTGGCCCCAACCTTGGACTAAACGCCACTCGTCCAACGTGTGGATCTAGAATAACGCTCGTCCCAACTTTGGCGCCAATGCTATTTACTAGATTCATTGAGCAAGTGACGTTGGGACCACTTGACCGGCCTACGTGAGGAGCTGGTGTTAGTTATTAATTTGTTAGTTAATATGTGTGGATCAAATCTTGGAAGCTTATTATGTACCACTTCCTGACGTTTGCTTGGACTCAAATTTAGTACATTTGCGTATCTTTGCAATGTAATATTAGTCTCGTACACGAACACGATCGCCGGCCTCACTCTTCCGCACACAACCATTACTTCACAGTGCGCAGGAGCGCAGGTAAAAATAAAGTAGAAAATTCGTTCGTACATATGTTATATTACGAACGCTATGTCTATGACAATACGAAAATGCTCGTTAGTAGATAGCACCATTATTCGTAACGAACGCGCTGCGATACTATGACGCTTATCTTGCATCTAGCATTTAACATCGCCGTGTGGAGACACGTTCTAAGAGAGTGTATAGAAATAGGTGGCACGACGACAATATCGCCGCGATTCTCTCCCCCGTGGAGACGGACCTTATTAATGCAAATAACGTTTAACTTAATGTAGACCGCCACTCATATGCGTGTAAACATTTGTACAAAAAAATTATGAATTTTATGCAAAAACATCAATAGGTAATTTATTATTTCGAAGATTAATTTAAGTGGAAGTGAAGCAATCACATTATACAGCAGTCTTATTTTGGGTAATTTGGCCAATAGAAGTATTTTGAAGCCAAACATCCCATAAATAGAGATCGGACCGCAACAAAAATACAAAAATATCTGTATATGTAAACACTCACATGCATTTAAAGCCATTTTCCCAAAGGAAATATAAATACTGAATTGAAATATCGTATAATGTGTATCGGAATCCCTTCCCCTGGCAACGCACAGATAACCAAATATGTTGAACTTTGCCGCTTCTCTGTTCTGGAGTTATTAAGAACTGATAGGGGATGGTTGGAGGGTGGTTAGGGGTCATGTTATATTGGGCAAGTAGTAAACGTTCGATGGGTTGGAGCTACTTATGACTATGAATATTTATAACGTATTAGCCGAACGTCGCTCGTGTTGCTACCGGTGGATATTAAGGCCACGTTTTTCGAAAATAATTTTATAAATTTTATTCGGGAAACTTAAGGCAATATTTTGATGAGTGAATATTTGATAAGGGTAGTAACTGAATTATAAAAACCGGGCAAGTGCATGTCGGGCCACGTACAATTTAGAGTTCCGTAGCTGCCCAACACAATGATGCGATATAAGAAGCTGGTTTTCTGTTGGTTTTGTATCATACAATTCACTAACAACGTTATATAAGTCATTTTTAATGGAATTTGTACCAAAAATTATTACATCTTGTTCGGGTGTTACTCGTAAACTTGTATAGCCTACTTATCTGTGATAGATTTCTTTCTTTTAATTTCGTTATACTTATATACAATGAGCCTACTTTTTTCACAACTCCAAAAACAACCATTTAGCTGGCAGAGCGAAAGGGACGCAGATACTTGACTCTAAGAAAAAATAGCACTTTATGGCTTCATATTTCGACAACCGAACCCTAAATCGTAAAATAATATTTTTAGCCGCTAAACGTTTTTAAAAGACCTATCTAATGATACCCTATACGATGGGGTAGGGGAGAAAAAAATCACACCTCACTTAACATGTAGCGTAGGAAGTACCCTAAAAAACCGCAAGGGTCTAGTACTACTACTACAAATGACAGTTGTGAAGACCCTGGCTTACACGTTAATAACAGCATTTCAATTAGCGAATGTTTTGTCTTCTTCTATTTAATTTAGAAAATCGAAAAACAAAAGGCAAAATACTCGCTAGTTAAAATACTGTTACTAAAGATTATGAATAAAGGACAAAGGACATTTGGACCGTCTCCAAAACCTTATAAATATAATGGACGCTCAAATATTTTATCCTTCATTCTAATAAACAAATCAAATATACACAAACAATGCAAAATTATAGAATTAATTAGGTACAAGTGTAACATATTTTTACAAATATTGTTATCGTCTCGACGCATAATCTTAAATTGATTAAATACTTCCGTTTATAATTTAATTGAAATCGATAAAAAATGGTTCCAACAAAATTTAGCTTATCGCTTTGTCTAATTACAGTTATCATATATTTGCAATGCAGCCGATTACTTACGTAGTCTTTTAAATATTTGGGTAACCTTTATAACGACTTAATGATAATATTGAAATTGAAGTCTACAATATGAATACCTATTTGAAATTTGAAATAAAACCGTTAAGGGTAGAATACGTGAAACAGGGTTCGGTTCTGTCGTAAATTTATATAGTAAACTAAAATATTAGGACAACAAATGCGTGACTAGTCAAAGTGTTAGAAACTTATAGATGTTTTAATATTAACTCGTTAAAAAAACTTTAAAATGTCGTATTGTAATAGTTATGGCTGTCGTAATCAAACATATGTACGAACTTTATTTTATTCTGCACTCCTGCGCACTGTGAAGTAATAGTTGTGTGCACGACAGTGAGGTGGGTGACCGTGTCGCTGTGTGCGTAGCGTTAAATGGTTTATATTTTGGAACCGCTCGGCTTAATGCTTCTTTTTGTATTTTTTTTTTCTTTTTGTGGTCCCGTGATAGTGTTGACTATCAGCAAGGACGTGTAATTGGCTGCATGTTGGTAATGATATTGTAATTATACTGTTGTTATTGTTGTTGGTCTTCCAAATAAATAAATAAAATATATTAATATCGTCGAAACATCATCATCTTCTACATCTCAGATGATGATATTCCGATGGCATAGGTTATCAGTTGAAGAAAAAGATACATGAACCCTGCAAAATAATCACAATCAAGCATTTTATTTACTTCAAGTAATTCATTCCTACATAAAATTATGATGAATAATTAAGGACCTTTTTTAATAAGTTTTAAACTAATGATTTGCATGATAATCACACGCTTGTGACCACGGTCGGTTTGTGTCTGTGACTTGTATGTTTGTAAAGTCCCCCGCGACATAGGGCTGGGTACAAGCCCTGTGTACTGCAGGAATCGCCTTTAAAAAAAATAAAATAAAATAAGAGTGTAACCCGCTGAAAGCGAAACGTTAACTATAATTTAAGTCACCTGTTCGACCAACGGCGAGAAAAAGAGTAGCGATTAGTGATTTTATCGCTAATCGCTACTCTACGCTTCTCGCTCATCGTCGTTGGTGGGACATGTGCCTAAATGCTTACCTAACATAATAAGGTATCTGTCCCACCAACGGGAGATAGCGAGTAGCGATTTGATTCTTCAAGAAACGTACATATTTAAGTAGATCCCGTCTGAACAAAAGAGGTACCTACCTACAGATTAGTTGATCGTTGACCGTTCACGAGTACTCTCTCTATACTGCATCTCTTTTGTTTACACGGACGGGATTTATTTTTACGGGTTCCGTAGCTTACGTTTTATGGGTTCCGTAGCCAAAATGGCAGAAACGGAACCATTATAGTTTCCTCATGTATATCTGTATATTTGTCCAGATTGTCTGAAGATTGTCCCCCCCCCCCACTTATCTTTTGAACCGTGTGACCAAAAAAATATGAAAAAAATCACACCTGTAGTGCTTAATAAATAATTAAAACTAAAATTATCTTTGACATGATCGGATATACCGTCATTGAGTTATTGCCGAAAAACTGCGTTTCTCAACAAAAGAGCGTAAGAGCCATGAACGTACGCTCTTAAGCTGGTGCAATTATTCAAATCGGATTTTTTCATATGTACCTTATGCATTTATTTTTAATAATGGTTGCGAAACCCTACACTGAACATGGACCGAGTACCAACATGCTCTTGCTCGGTTTATTTTTAGCGTTAAAATCGCTAGTCGCTTCTCTCTCAACGCCGTTGGTGGGACAGGTGCCTAAACGCATATATTCCCTTGTGTAATTGTATCGTTGTTTTTATTGTAGACTAGTTTTTGCCCACTATTCGCGTGAATGTCGGTAATCGCCCAAAGAACTCAAACTATTCGTAATTTTAACTATCTCCATACCACGTTTCATCTAAATCAGTTCAGTGGTTTAAACGTTACACCGACTGGGTTACTTTTACATTTATAATATTAGTAAGGATTAACATCTCTTATGTATCACTTAAAAACTATACCAGAGCAAAGCAACGTGTCAAACTATATTTATAGGAAGCTTCTCCTTAAATGCAAATTATAAATGTTTATATAAAAGTTCAATTTATATTCTAATTCGATGGCTTGCCGCTAGAGGGCGAGGTGTTGCCGATGATGGCTCTTCTTAAACTAAATAAAGCCTTTACGACAAAACTGTGGCTTAAACTGCACTATAAGAGATCCTATCTTATCTCTAATTAAGATATTTCGTGAGATACAAAGATTTTACTGAAGTAAATATTGGCATTTATTTTCTTGTACCTGACTTGACTAATAATATTTATAGTAACATGTATCAAAACAAATCAGTCTGTATCGTTCCACTGCTGGACATATGCCTAATTTACGCAACAACACCCGATCCGCCGCCTTCTGCGTGCAATCCATCCCAGCGACCTTATTTAGGTCGTTGGGCCATCTGGCTGGGGGTCGTCCTACCATACGTTTAACGAGTCGCGGTCTACACTCTAGGACTCGTTTACTCCATTGGCCAACGTTTTTTAGGTAAATATGGCTAACCCATTGCCACTTTAGCATGCTTAACCTGCCTGCTATGTCTGTAACTTTGATTATTTGTCGTATAATCTCGTTGCGAATTTTATCAAAGAAACTCCTAGCATGTATTAGATCGGTGTAGTCAATTTCAAGGTCATTAAATATTGTGTGGAGAGCAAGATATTTTGTCTCTCCAATACAAAGGGAGGATCTTCCAACCAGGCGAGGTGATCATGCCCGGCGCGCCGCAGCCCAACAGTTAACATTGGGAACTTGTATCTACCTATATCTAGAACTGTGAAAACTTCACTTGCGCGATTCAGAATTTGAACTGATCTTATATATCCAAGTAGTATACTAAATTATACCAGTGGTATGCCACATACAAATAAAATGTATGATTAAATTGACACACACTTAAAGGATACACTTAAAAGTTGAACAGTAACTAGTTTCAACTTGTTCCGCTATCAAGGCAATGTCAATGACCCTCCGCCTTCGACGAGGGGATTTTATCACACTCAAAATTGTTATTCCATTTATTTTTTGGTACGATAATCATAACGATAACTCATTGATAAATTTTTATTATGTTTAATTCAATAAGCTCAACAACACAAACATATCAAAATGCTATCTTAGATAGCATTATATATGAATTTGATAAGGTTTTGCACATTCGTAAACAAGTGACATCATAACCTCATGAATCATTGCCGAGACATGTCCCAGAACAGATATGCGTCCCTCCAACTTAAAGGGGGGATCCTCCGCCCAGGTAAAATGATCGTGCCGGGCGGGCCACGGCCCAGCGATTAACGTTGGGAATATGTATACATAGCTAGCAGCTGTGAAAATTTCTATATCGTGATTCAAGATTTGACGCAAGCTGTCAAGTATTAATTATTCTGCATGAATATTATGGATCGTATCCATCTTCTAGCTCCTCTTTAAATTCTTCTCCCTACTTAAAGGCTCGAAATGCCTATCCACTCCTTGTGTTTTGCAATCACGACATCCTCCAGCGGCCAGTTTGAAGCTACACTATTCTCGGGTGACATTGACTACTTTTTATCCCTGAATTCTCACGGGAACGGGAACTACGCGGGTGAAACCGCGAGGCATTCGCTAGTAATATATACAATTTTGAGGTACTCCAATTTTGATAAAATTAGGTGTGTGGTTGAGGTATCTAACCTTTGAATTTGTCCGCACCTTTCTGTTACACCTTGTATATGATGATCATTGATTTCATTAATTTAGAATCGTCTAACATTATGCTAAGCTAGAATAGAAAAAAATATAGTTTTTTTTTAAATTTAAGTAAATTGTGCCCTCTTTTTCCGTGGTCCGGTCGTTGTGTCCGGCCGGCCGGACAGTGGGAGAATAGTTTTTTCCGTGGTCCGGTTGACCACACAGCGGAAAAAAATACATTTTCCTTTGACCGGTCAACCGGACCATGGAAAACATCCAGGATTTTGTCCCATTAATGAAAACATAGTGTTCATTGTAATCTCCATGACTTTAGTAAAGCGTACACCTAAATCCATGGTAATCTTATCGTAATAAATATATTCGTAATAAATTTATATTCAATTGTATTCCAATTGATACAAAAAGAGTTGCAATGGAATCCCAAAATAGTTCACTGTGACTATGAGAGAGCATCCATGAATGCTGCTAAACAAGTATTTCCTGCAGTAAAGATAGTCGGATGTTATTATCACTGGTCGAGGTGTGTATGGAGAAAAGCGTTAAGTGCAAAAATACCTCTTTTACCATATGAGGCAATCAAAGAAGCATGGCTTTACGTTAATGCCGAATCATTGTCGGATATGGATGCAATTTTCAAATATTTTGAAAAAAACTGGATCAACAATTCATATAGCCAATTTATCAGCGTATTTGGAGAACGACATCGCACTAACAACAGCGTAGAAAGTTGAAATTCTAAAATCAATCGGTCAATAAATAAAAACACCGTAAGCATATTACGACATCTGAATTATTTAGAAAAAACGGAGAAGAATACCCCGATAACATCGAAGAAACGGATATGGGAAGATATAAAAAAGGATGACGCTATACGTGACATTCAATTGCAATTCGTAAGTAAAGATATTGTGGTAGGGCATGCTTTAGAAAAGTTTGCAAACATTAAATAAAATATGTAATAAGAAATAAATTTATAAATGTTATTAAGCAAAATAGATTATCGTTTCGTTAACCGGACCAAAGTACAGTACTTGAAGTGTACAACCGGTCAATCAGTATCTTCACCGGACAATCGAAAAAACAATTCTTCCATTGTCCGGCCGGCCGGACACAACGACCGGACCACGGAAAAAGAGGGAAATTGTGATATTAAACAAATTAATATCTTAACTAATTAATTGCTGGTCTGGATTTTTTTTATTAGACGTGCATCTTATAAATATGTGGGTATATTAAATGTCTTACATAATAAAAGGCATACAACGCAAAAGATAATTAAAATAAGATGATTATGAAAAATTAAAAATGTCACAATATTAATTTTGGTGTTAAATTAATCAGGAAAAGAGAAATATTGCAACAACGATCAAGTCATTAAGGATTCGTCTGTTGAATAATAGCATTTACAAAGTAACTTTTTTGTTTTCGTTAAACTTCTGCCTGAGCTTAACTTAAGCTAAGCCTAAGTCCGCTTTATAGATTCGACAAAATAATGTGGGAATTCCCCCAGCAATCTTTATTAAGTAGGTTATTGGTCAACCTTTTTTTACATAACATTTATTATTCTGCCGGGAATTCCCGTATGCTGTGTACGTACAGTCGCCTGCAGTGAAATGTAAACATTTGACTAATTTTCAAATATATGTAAACGTAGGATAGTTGAATTACACAATAATGTAATCAAAGTCTATATCACATTTTTTTACTCGTAATTTACAATTTAAAGTAAACAAATCGTGATCACTAATTACTATTCACCCTTAAGTCAATTCTTATGTAAACATGAAAATTGCTATAATATGCATACCATTGTACGCATATTATAGCAATTTTGTTGCAGTTGTTTTTTTAGCAGAATTTGGTAGGTGCCTTGTTCAAAATCTTATTATAAAATGCCGTAAGTAGTTGTATACCTCATACCTTTTGTATACATACATTTAAAGGTAATTTATTTACTTATCCTGACTGACTGATTCATTAAGGCAGAGCCTAAGCCGCTAACGGCCGCAAAGACAGTGGGTGGTGTTTGTGTATGTGTGTCTGTTACCATTGTTCTTGAAAATAGCTGGGCCGCTTTTAAAAAAGTTTTTTGCGTTGTATAAGTCTCAGTCTCAGTTAAATTTTATTGTCACAAGCTGGGCGCTAAAGTATACATGTGTTACTTTTTGTTGTGACTGGATAACATTGTTAAGAACTGACACTTCACTAGTGAAATGTCAGCGTCAGCCATCACCTGTGAAATCTTCAACTGCCTTCCATCGAGTAAAAACAATCTTTTTAAAAGTGAATGCATAGTTTAGGTATAATGGCTAGTGTAACTTTAAGATAAAATTATAAACTAACCAAATAAAAAGTGAGAATTAAAAACTTTTCCAAAAATATTACCAACTTCAAAAATAAATACGAGGTAACTAAAAACAAAAAAAGAATAACAAAAACAAATTAAACATTTTGAAGTTGGTGCCATGAAACAGTAGTCTGTATGTTTTATTCGGCACCAACTTCAAAATGTTTAATTTGTTTTTGTTATTCTAGGTATATTATTTTTTGCTTTTTAGTTGCCTTGTAAATATTGAATAGGTCTGCTCGTAATTTTTGGTCTTCATCATCAGTTCTAATTCACCAATTGATGTTTTTTAAGAGTAAATGCACGAATCACTATGAAATATACATAAATTACTGTAGGTGTGCTTTTAATATTTTAAGAGTTCCCTCGATTTCTCCGGGATCTCATCATCAGATCGTGATCTGGGGACAATGGGACCAACTTGGAAGTATACCCTTTCAAACACAAAAATAATTTTTCAAATCGGTCCAGCCGTCTTTGCGTAATCGGTGAACAAACTTACAAAAAAAAAATACAGACGAATTGAGAACCTCCTCCTTTTTGAAGTCGGTTGAAAATAATATACAACCACAAATACAAATAAATATTTTGAAGTTGGTGCCAAAATAAAACTACTATTTCATAACTTTTTTACAATATGGCGCCTGGCTGTCGTCATAGTAGGTTTTAATTACTGTTATCTAATTATTTATACTTGCAGATTAAGACAAATTCATCGAAAAAAACACCAAAATCGGCCCCCGCGTTCGGTCGTTAATATTTGTATACATGTTTGTAGAGTTTGTATATATTTGATGCAACTATGCTGTTGACATGTTAGTGGAAATCTTACCATTAAAACACAAAAATCGTAAATAATGCAATTTTGTACTATAATATTTCCTGACATATTATTGCATATAAGTTTACAGCTAAATCGATTGACTTAGAATATATTATCAAAAAAATATCTTTCTTAAGTTAAAAATTACATATAGAAAAAGATTTAAAATATTATTATGCAATCGCAATGGATACATATAACTGCAATTATCATGTATACATAATAATGAAGGTTAAAGTGGGTTGTATTTAGTGATCACGATTTGTTTACTTTATTTTGCGAACTAATGCATATAAAATTTGATTACATTATTTTGAACTAAACTTAAGATACCTTTTTTGTAATATTTTGTATTTACACATATCTGAAAAATTGAGAACGTTTACATTTCAGTGCAGGAGAGTGTACATTGTTATTGATTGAGTTATCGAGCCATTATATGATATACTTATCATATCATTTCTCGATAAGTTAATCAATAATCCTACTAATTTTAGCTCAGAACGCGAAAAATGATTTCAATTTGTTAAAATAATTTCATTCTGTATTAGGTGCGGAGAAATGAACTGAGGGCAAAAGCAAAAAATCTAAAGTCTTTATTCACTTAGGACGCAAAATAACTCTTGTGATACGTCGAGATTGTACATGTACCTACATGTAATGCTAAGTTCGCAAACAATAAGTAATACCGGAGAAAAAAACATGACAGTAAAAACTCGCAGCCATTCTTTTTAAATCGATTTTTTTACAATATTTTTGATACTTTATAAAACTTGATATAGGGTAATTTGCTGCCACTAATATATACCATGTTAGAGGACTGATGCAAATTATATTGATTAAAAGTTGAAACATGAGATAAAATAAAATGATATCAGCCACTGAGTTACACCATAGTAGGAACATCTACTTACAACAAAGGTAAAAACTATATGTGCTTATATATTAGCCAAAGTAGATACTTATCTGGTATCAAAGGATAATTTTAATATCAAAAGAAAATAACGGTATTTATTTGTCACGCAAAATCTTTACTAACAAAAGTCAAATCATGCTCTTATACAATATGAAAATCCCCGGTACATAATTATGGTGTTGGTTTTTAGTACATAAAAAAACACAAAAATAACATAGATAGCTTCACAGGTATCACTGATAGAGTCGCACGTGGTGACAGAGTGGTACGTTTACGGTAAAGGATACGAGCACTACTTATTTAAGTTTTGATAGCAAACATATCAGACATATGTGATCACGGCTACGTTATTTGCATTGTCATAGACAGCTATAAAATTCTACCGTATGCAGGTTGTGGACACAAGGAATATGTTTATATTATTATATGGAACTTCGCTGACCAATATATTTGTGCATTTACATAACTTAAGAAATATGTCTAGATGCATTTGAAATTCGTACGGATTTACATCATTTATTCCTTCTAATATTAGTACACAGTCTGATTTAGTTAAATTACAGGTATTATTCTTGCAAATTTCGAGGACGTCACACATTCGCGCACCAGGTTTGTAAAAGGATTGTACTATGTATTCCGAACCTATCAAACGTTGTAGAATTCCCTGTAGTCTTCTTCCTTGTTGGTCACCAAGTATCAACACTATATTTTTGCGCATGGCTGGTCTATTTGTCTGCATTCTGTCCCGGTCACCGTGTATTAATAAGTTTTGGTTGTCATCAGTTTTTTCATTTGTCTGTTCTGTGCTGTTTTTAACGTTGAAAAGTTGTTTACATACCATAGTGTCTTACATGTTGACTATCGTCAGGTTCTGTAGTATTCTCTGTTTTTTTTAATAAACAATTTTGGTCGTCTGCCTGATTCGTGGTAGACCATTTATTGATGTCAGTGTGCGTAAACGCCGCTTATACTGTGGCGAATAAAAGTTTATTGGTGTTGCTATGGGACATTTTATGAAACTTTCCTGTATTCCAATCGAATTATAGAACTTTATTTTATTTTCGCAAGCATGTAGTTTATTTTTTAGTGTTTGGTTTTCTAGATTCAGATTCTCAACTTCTGTGTGGGCAATTTGTAGTTCCATTTTTAATTTATTTACTGTCTCTTTTAACTCCAAGATCTCGTTATTAGTGTTTGATAGACTTTGGCATGACATATCCATTTCGCATTCATAATCACAGCTTAAAATCATTGTATTGAGTTTGTCTCGTCTTCTTTGGATTTTATTTACACAATTATCATCCGTAATTTACTAATCAATTGAACAAACTCACAAAAAGTGTTGTTGGTTTCGGTTGGGTTCGAACCCCAGACGGCAGATTACAAGTCGGGCAATTTACGCCTTTGCCATGGCTCTTAACTAATAAATAGCGAAAAAGATGATATCGAGGTACCGAGTGGATCAGTTCGCACTGCTTTACCGACCAAGTGTAGTGTTTAAGTCAGGTTAATAGATGTCACTACTGTGCCTTTGTTGATGTTCAAATTCTGATGAGTAACGATTTCACTTAATGATTCTTTGTAATTTACGCACTGATCACTAGTTTCACTGTTTTGTCAAATTGAATATTGATTTTATCAAATATAGAAAGTTATTTTAATTCTGTTAAATTAGAAAAGTTCATGGTTTTCGCATTATCGTTAAAAGAAAAAGAAAAAGTTATTTATTAATTTCACCACAATGAGTTTTTAAAACTGTTGGATAACACTGTCACTGATTGTTTACTGCACTATTTACGGATTACGAGCGGTATTTACAATATTTTTCACGGAGCCAAACTATCACGTGACAGCAGTGCCATCGTCAACCTTAGAATTATCCATAACATGAAAACATATCGCCAATCTGTCTCCATTTTCCGAGTTTGCAGCAATTATAGCCCTTATCTAAATAACCTCATAAGTACACCTACTGTCACAGCTAATATAATACTGCCCGTTGTTAATTCAATGTTTATTTCATTTTGTGGTTTATTTTCTACCGTTTTTGGTTTCGTTTCAACAGTATCTGGTTTCATGTCACTATATTTTAATTTTTCCTTGTCTTCACTTAAATGATTAATCACATTTAGCACTATGTAAAATAAAACAAGCATATAAATGGATATTAACACAATCCCAAAAATACACGTGTTGGTGGCCATTTCGGGTTCTAGTACACTCAAGTTTTCTTTTTGATTTGTTTATTGTACGGAAGACTTGAAGCTAAGTATAGGTTGCTATCTTAACACATTAGAGTATCAACTGGAAGTCAATTTCAAATCTTAACTTATAAATAACACAGCATATTACCACAAAGTACTGAGATTACAGAAAGTTGCCCTCATACGTACCTCACTCGAGTAATGCACTCATAGAGATCGGTCACGGACGTTCAATTTGTCCTGAAGGTGTTGTGAGATTCCGTTTTCGTAAGCGATATCTTCGTATACTTTGCTCCAGTGCGCAATGAAATAGGTTTACCTTCTGTACTTATTGTATTTTGTGGCATAATAATCACCAGATAACTTTTAAATGGTATTATCAGATAGATTAAATTTACAGTCGGTCAGTAAACTGATATGTTTTTAGAAATAATCCCTGTTACTTTTTGTGTTTTTCCCTGCCAAATAGAATTGAATATTTAAAAATTAGCATACACATGCTATAAATAATTTCCCGGTCCAACGTTTGGGTTAATAGGCTATCTACAACGAAACTCACAAAGCTAAAAATACCTCGGAAAACCTGGTGACGATTGCTTTAAATCGTAACTAATGGAAGACAAATTTGGTGAACTCTGAACACGGCTCGGAGGCTGAGCGGTTAACGTCACGCTACAATGACATGATCTCGGGTTGGAGTCTTGGCCGAGAGAATTTTTCCTTCATAATAATAACAATAATTATTAAAAGCTTTTATTTACTGATCAAAATAAACAGTTTCAACTTATCGTCCTGACTGGCTAATTCATCAATGCAGAGCTTAACCGGGTTAGAAACCTGACGTTTTGGCATTTGATGCTTTTTATGTTATAGGCATCCGTTTAAAAAGGACTTTTTTTAAAGTAGTCCCCTTAACATAGGGGTTACAAGTTTGGGGTGCTAAGTGCCGGAAAACCTCTTCGTGTGCACCCTGGGCAACATGTGCCAGTGGATTCGCGGCTTTTCGCGAAACCACCGTCACACGGCTACTGATCTGGCAGAGTATGGGTGGTCCATTTATGGGTCGCCTGTTTGGGGCATTTTTCCATGGTGTCCCCTATTGTTGTATTTTTATAATATTTTCGTTTACTTTCATTTTTCTTTATTGGGTTTATTTTGTGGACAAAATTTACTTTTATTTTACATCTTTATTTATTTACATCTTAAATTAAATTTTCTCTATTTTATTTTGTTTCATTTTGTTTACCGATCTACCGATCGATGAAGTATCGTGGCGGGCTTGTCGTTTTGCCGCTGGGCAAAGAGGGAAGGATATAGGTCCATCCCTGGGCCTTTCATAGGAAAGGCATGGGGCGGTGAGTTCGCCATCTATTTATAGATGGTGGACACGGTCTAATGCAGACCGCCGACTGGCCCGACCCGTAACCCTAAATTGACAGGAACAGAAGCCCACTTTTTTGAGCTGCGGCGAAGTAAACCCCTTTAAAAACTACCCTAATCCTACGCTTGTGGTGCCTGGCAATAGGATGAATGGCTGATGGGATCTCAGTCCCAAGGGCTACCTAGATGAATGTCATAAAACTTAACAAAAATGTCGAAGGTCCATGATAACATAGTATCTACCCAGGAGGGTCCCGAGCGCGCTTCGCTCGGGGAATTCCGAAGGCTTCGGCAGCCCCGCGTACTCTGGGGGGGGAGGGCAACCAGCGACACGTCCGCCCGTTGCCGAGCGGTAAATCCGGCACCAAAAACCGTGCGGAGGTCGTACTTCCAGCGGCGGAGGAGTCCCGAACATAGAGGTCTCCAGTTCTCACCGTGTCTACGGGGAGCTGGACGTGCAGGAGTCGGCGCGGCTCCACATCCTTCATCAGCGACTTGGAGCTGTTAGGGGACAGGAATGAGGCTGACCAAGCTTGTCAGATGGCTGGAGTGCGAAGACGGAGGCAGCAACAAAAACTCAGCCGCTCACCTGATAAGGATGAGGAGCTACCTGGGGTAGACCTATGTGTCCCCCGAATGGTTAGGTCCTCAAGTAGGGCGGTTGCGGGGTGACAACACGCTCGTTAACACCTTTCTCACGCCCCCAAACACCCACTTCGTTAATGCACACTGAAGGAACAGCAGGTGCATCAAAGTCTGTGTTCTCCAAACGGGAGACATATATGCGAAGTAAAACAGAGCGGGAATTGGTGGCGGAAAATCAATTTGGTGCGCCTCGTGCGGTCGTCGGCGTTTACAACAAGCCAGCGACTGTACCCAGTGGTCTTTTGCCCGCTTCTGCTCCCGCTGTCATAACTCCCCTGGTGAGGAGTGGCGGACGGCCGGGCGCAAAAAGCGACGTGTACAAATGTATGCCCACGGGGCACTTAAGGCTCAAGTGTACCAGCGACTTCGACAGCAGCATAATTTGTTACCGCTGTCAACAGGGACATAGGGCGTTGGAATGCTCTGCCGCTCCCCACTGCCCCATGTGTGCGGCGGGCAATCTGCCCGCCAACCATATGTTGGGGCGCAAGGGATGTAAGCCCCACAAGGCTTCCAAGCCACTCCCGGGCAGCAGCCAATCAACCCAGGCTGCCCCCGGAGCTCAACCGCCGTATTTTTTTTCTAAATAAATTGATATCTATTAAAATCTTTATAGCCATTAGGCACTTTATTAAAGATTTTGGGTGCTAAGCATAACACACTTTTAGACATTAGCACTACGCATGTTTTTTTTAACGACGACTCTCGCAGTAGGATACATACCCTGTATCGCAGGGGACTTTACAAACATACAAGTCTCGAGAACAAAGTACACCCATACTCAGAACAACAATTTGTGGATAACACAAAGTGGTGTCCCGTGTGGTAATCGAACCCACAAACTCTTACGTAGCAGTCGGACACACTCCCACCGCGCCACAGAGGCAGTCAATGCATGTGAACATTTAGTTGAGGTAGATATTATACCTGTGTACTACAAGATGAATATGTCTGATGAATATGTTTAGCTTGTCAATAAATCGTTGACATAATTACCACTTTTATAAGGATTCCTAAATATATATCACCATATAGTATTTCAAATTAATTGAAACAACAAATAAGTATTCACTGATTAGAAATGTATTGTAATGACTGAAATGTCAAACATTGTTGTTGTATTATATCTAAGCCTATATATTACATTTGCCACAAAATATCCTACAGTATAGTAAAAATAGTGATGTACACTCCATAATACTAAAAATAGACCTTAATTGTGTTTTCTTTACCATCATCTGCAAAAGGTTCATAGTTCATTAAAAGGGTTTGGTGTCCGTTTTTACAATAAGCTACCTGTTCATGTTCTGAATTTACCATTTCATTCATTCAAATCTAAAATTAAAAACGACCTCATTCAGAAAGCTTATATTATCTATGCAATATAGATTATTATACAAACAACAAAAACGCATGATAAAGGTAATGTTAGTTGTGAATTTTATTTTGTATAATTTAGAATTTTAGGCTTTTCAAATTGTATCTTGTTTTTGATCCTTTTTTTTAAATTGTTTAAACTGGTTACTTTAATGATGCAAATTTCATGATCGTAAATATAAAAATGAAAAATAATATATTTTGTGTTAAATATTAAAATGTTGTTTGCATTTACAGAGTACTTACTTTACTTATTTAGTAAAGGTAACTAGCGATCGAACTTCATTAAATTATTTAAGGTTATTTTCGTTTCTATGAGATGTAATTTCAGGGATCGTCATGCTCACTAAAATGTCATCGTTTGTGGTGGCTGTGTGGGTCGGGTCGTCTTCCTTCCTTCCAATATGGCGAAAGGGATGACCCATGCGTCAAACGGGTGCTACTTGGGGTGACTGGTCGGCCTTGTCATTACCGTCTTGTAGGCTTATTATTTTTTCATAAATATTTGTATGCTGATGAAGACATTGTAAGATTCAGTCTATTCGGTCCTAGCGCATATTACAATCAGTCAATTTGATAATCGTTCATTGTGCATTCAGCCATATTGGGAATAGGTTGTAATCGACCGGAGGGGTGCATGTGCTCATATCCAAACCGTAGGAGGCTAAATAATTTAAAACTTGATTTTACCTACTTTACGTATTGTGGTCATTGCTTGCGTGAGTTTCATGGTGTAATAGTTGCAGCACCTTATGTCTGGTATAACTGTATAAACAGAAATATTTGTAAAAATTGGCATTTAAAAAAATGGCCATGAGTTTTTATTGCCAAGTTCTTTTATCACAGCTTTTTTTGCGAACTTGGATTTAAATGTAAAATCATTCTATTCCAAATTTTGTCTGACATACATAAGCGTTGCATTTTGTAACCTAAGTGAATAAAGTACTTTGACTTTGACTTTACTTCTTATATTCAAAATTAAAAGGTAGCGTGTTTTATTTGTGTAAGACTTTTATTATTATGCATTTACTTAATTAACACAATTGTACCTATATAATTATTTTACAATAAGTAAAAATAATATTAATAATAATTTTATTTATACAGAGGTTACAGTGTCTCAGTAGATTTTAATTAGGTACACTGAAAATTAATTTGTGAGGTCATACTACCAACTCCTAAACTAGGTAGGAACCTGTATCTTAGGAGTCGTTGTAATTCCTCCGTCTTAATAGTAATTACTATAAGTATACAAAGTCTTTATAATCTAGATAGCGAGCATATCAATGATAATATTATAGCGTACGAATTTACCCCAGGCATATAAACATAGCTCTTAACAAATATGGCTTTGAACATTAAATAATTACTTTCAATAGGTTTTCTGTTTTACTGTAAGTTAAAGTTTGTAACCATTTCGTTATTTTCATTTCATGGCAGAACGCTCGCGAAGTACCTACATACATATTTTTAATTTTCAGTGTATTTGTCCTATACAGGAGCTGGTAGATTGTGATCGAGACAGTCTTATACCATCAGCTGTGGAGACAGGTACGATTCGAAAATATACTTATTGCTGCTTCTTTTGTGATATTTTAATACGTATGTCAGTACCTTTAATATGTATGTGTAGTCAATATCTATATTATTGACTAATAATAACAACAATATACTGCAATATGGTGTAAATGAAGTATATGTAATTCTTTTTTGCTTATTATTGTGCTATTTAAATGCCTAATCTTACTGTGTTAATCATTGATACTAATTTTAGTCTTAGTTTCGTTTTTTGTTTTTTTACAAAAATGTTAAAATTTGTTTATTTTTATTCGTTTAAATGTTAATTAGCCCGTAACTGGTGAGTATGTGAGCCTGTTGCTTTTAATGTTTTTTGACTCCTCTGTGGCGCAGTGGGAGTGTGTCCGACTGCTACGCAAGAGGTCGTGGGTTCGATTCCCACACGAGACACCACTTTGTGTGATCCACAAATTTTATTGTTGTTCCGAGTCTGGGTGTACTTTGTGTCCGTGATTTGTATGTTTGTAAAGTCCCCCGCGATACAGGGCTTGTACCCTAATGCGGGCGTTGTCTTTAAAAAAAAAAAAAAAAAAAAAATGTATTACTTTTTTTTTAAATGTTGTATGCATGAGCTATGGGGAAGACCTGAATAAATGAAGAAAGAATATTGTCTGTTGTTATATTTATCAGCTGTCCTACAGTAATATGGTCAAACATTGCAATGATGTTATGTTACAAAGTATTATTATGGTATAGTTGTGATGTATTTATGACATAATAAATGTTATATGGTAAATGTTTATTAGGAAACTGAAGGCTAGTTTCTTGTTCCTTTTCCTAGCCAATAGGCTCTCTTGGAACCAATATTAGTATAGGTAAACCCGTACTTCCTAAGATGGTCGGTTTTAAACAAACATATAAATAGTTAGTATAGATTTAGTTTAGACCTACTCATTACTAAATCTATACTAATACTAGTATAGATTTAGTAATAAGTACCTACTTATTACTAAATCTATACTAATTATTTATTTGTTTGTTTGAAAGCGACCATCTCAGGAACTACGGGTTTGAATTGAAAAAATATTTTAGTGTTGGGTAGCTCATTTATCGAGGAAAGGTTTACGGAAAAAAATGACGCAGACGAAGTTGCGCGGGTCAGCTAGTCCTTGATACAACCAGACCAAACAAGTTTGAGAATATATGATATTTGCCATTTATTTCTTTGTATTATTTACCTCCCTGATTTACTTTATTGCCTACTAACTATCGATACTGAACTGATTAATAAGGCTAGATTGCAACTGATTAAGTAGATAATTCAAAATTAAATATCCTGATACTGTAAGTCAATGTAGTTCTACAATTAATCGTAGGACTTCTACGAAAAGAGTCGTAGGACTTCTACGTAGGACCACAAGTAGAGCTTATATTTTACTACAACTCTCTACGACCCCTATGTAAATTTTAACACATGCATAATACATTGTAGTTTCGCCTGCTTCGTTGTATGTAATAGATAGGTTTTTTTTTAACAAATAGTCATGTTTCCAAAATGTATAAATACCGGCAGAGTCAAAATTTGATGCTTCATAAAACCTGACCTACAGCTATCGGTTATTTAAAGCCCAAACATATTTCTGATGCATCTACTTTGCATATTAAACAAAATTTCTTTATCTGTGGAGTTACCCCAAAAAATAATAATAAATAAATTTAAAAAAAAGGCTTTTATTTCCTTGCAGATTACAATAAAAAAGAAAATAGAAAAAAAACAAGTTTAGTTTTAGTATTTAATTTTTTTTTTAATATTATTAAATGTATGTTAAATATATTTACTTAACTGCAGGAACTCCTCTGCAGGTAAACATAGCCATTTCTCTCTAGATTGGGCTACCTGAAATCAGTTGGAGCCGGCCGTGTACCTGCCCACATAGTCACTCTCTTGGTCCACCTCTGGTCTTGTAGGCCAGAAAATAATGCTGGATTTTAATAATGATGCCACAAGTCTATGGTTAGCCAAATGTTGAGCATCAGTACTGACTATTTGGGCTAGTTTAAATAGCGCGTACGATGCACTACTGATTCTTTTACACAAACTTTCAACAAGTGATTTCCAGTAAAATTGACGATCAATAGTTACACCTAGAAATTTAGCATTATGGGATTTTTGTAATTTAATAATAATATTAATATCTTGGGACAACTCACACAACGTCATCTGCTCCCAAACTAAGCAGAGCTTGTATTATGGCAGCCAGACAACTGATAAACATACTTATATATTTCTAAATACATACTTATTATAGATAAATAACACGCAGACACAGAATAAACCATCGTGCTCATCACACAAAGTTTTATCCTGGGTGGGGATCGAATACACTCCCAGCGCGACACAGAGGCAGTTTATTGTTCGTGTATTAAAATGAAGATCCACATAAAGCGCAGAATTAAGTATGTTTTTTATAAGATTCCGCGTTTCTTTGTACTTACAAAAAGACTATCAAGCACATCACCGAATGCAAATTTTGCTGACTCACTCCTATGTTTTAGTCTATATTTCTGGTGTTTTTAAGACAACATTTTATACACTAAAACTTTCCTAGAAAAATATTCAGTCAAAAAGAAAAAAATACATCTAAATCGAATCACTAGCATTCGAGATCTTTTTTTAAAGGCGGTTAAAAAGAGGATTTCATCTTAGTAGAAGGGAGAACTTAAGCACGCCTGACTCATTATCACACTGCTCTGATCTGATGCTGAAGGGAAATACCTAATTCCAGCCGGACTCGTCCTCACATTATCTCTCTCATAAATATACGTACATAATTCTAAATAATAATAATACCTTATGACAACTCACACAACGCCATCTGATCCCAAAATAAGCAGAGGTTGTACCATGGAAACCTGATAAAGACATCTGATAAATATACTTTTTAACGTAGCTATAGTCATATGTTAGACGGCGTGGTCGAAATTTATTGGAAGGATTATAGTTGCGTCATCTTTCCATTTGTGCAATAATATTGCTGTGAGTAGCTTATATTGTGAGATATACTAACAGTATTTAATCGCAAATACAGAGATATCGGCAAGTAAATGGGTACTATGATATCTATATCAAATAAATGTAATTTTTGTATCAAAATAAAAGTTTCTCCAAAAAATAATGCTAAAAATAGTATCTAATAAGGGTAGATTACGCAAAACAGGGTCAGGCTCTCTCAAAAAATTATATAGAAAACTTAAATATTAGGACACGAAAAAAATTGTGTCACTAGTCAAAGAGTTTTTCTAGTAGATGAAATAAAGAAATTTAAGGATATGTCTTAATATGATCCCGCAAATAAATCTTGAAGTTGCGGAAATATGCAAAATCGAGCATTTTTGTATTGTCATAGTCATGGCGTTCGTAATTTAACATATGTACGAAAATATATTTTACTTTATTTTGACCTGCGCTCCTGCGCACTGTGAAGTAATGGTTGTGTGCTGAAGAGCGAGGCCGGCGATCGTGTCACTGTGTACGTAGCGCTAAATAAATAATTCTCTCAGTGTAATGCCCCCGTAATGTCTTACCACTTACTTGTGGAGACACACAGAGACAGTAAAAATATGATGGAGTTTTTCAGTTCTTTTTTTTTTAACGACTCGCGCAATAGGGTATAAGCCCTGAACCTAAGTTGAAATTTGGCAGACAAATAGATATTATGACATTAGCATCCGCTAAGAATGGATTTTTGAAAATCAATCCCTAAAGTGGTGAAACCTAAAATTAACAAGTACATTCGTATCCGCGCGAGATTAAAAGTTTCAGTCAAAACCATATTTAACCAAGACGAAGTCACTGAAAGGAACTCATAATAAAACATAAACTATTAGAAGAAATATTTTAATAACACCTGACAAACCTAAACACTATATTTTACTTTATATTAAAACTAACAAAATATATTAATATATACACTAAGCATTCACATCAATAAAGTGAATCATCTTTGGGTTAATTTATTAGTGATCCTTGACTTGCGACTTCAGAGTTACGCTGGTGCTATCAGAGGGATGTTCAGTTGTGACTTAAGACGTAACACTGGAGCTATCAGGGGGATGTTCAGTTGTGACTTCAGGCGTAACACTGGAGCTATCAGGGGGATGTTCAGTTGTGACTTCAGGCGTAACACTGGAGCTATCAGGGGGATGTTCAGTTGTGACTTCAGGCGTAACACTGGAGCTATCAGGGGGATGTTCAGTTGTGACGTCAGGCGTAACACTGGAGCTATCAGGGGGATGTTCAGTTGTGACTTCAGGCGTAACACTGGAGCTATCAGGGGGATGTTCAGTTGTGACTTCAGGCGTAACACTGGAGCTATCAGGGGGATGTTCAGTTGTGACGTCAGGCGTAACACTGGAGCTATCAGGGGGATGTTCAGTTGTGACGTCAGGCGTAACACTGGAGCTATCAGGGGGATGTTCAGTTGTGACGTCGACACTAGTACTTGAGCCATCAGGGGTAGTAACTGGCGCTTCTGTGGTTATACTATTTTGACATTCTTCTAAATTCCTCTGTGCTCGATTATTTTGTCCAGACATTGCTAACGTAGATACAAACAGGCAAAATGAGAGTAGTGATAGAAAAACTATCATTTTGTTGTTCACCATCCAGTGCCATGTCCTCTCTGTGTAATATTTGCACGCCACGTTATTAGCCATTTTGTATTTTATTTTGTTAGCACACAAGTTTATGTTACTGAGTCTTATGAGTTAATGTCGCTACAATCCTATTTTTTCGATATCACTTAGTTTATCAGTAGATAAGTTATTATCAGTTCTTTTATCGAGTAAACTTATTTTTGAAATTTTGTATTTTTACTGTACTTAAGTTATAATCTAGGTGTACTGTCTATTATGTTTTCAAGTATCCAAACAATTTACTTTAGATTGATGAACATCCAACAAAAGTCTAAATGTCGTCATTGACCATATTCATCTACACAACATCAGCCATAAGACATCCGTCCTAAAGAACTTCATTTGTCTTTCAATATTTGTACAATAAATCAATACTTTAGCTATACGTGGATTTTATCAGTCCTTGTCTCCATTAAATATATTAATGTACATGTTAGATAAGGTAAACAATGGAACTTTGGAACCGGACTCAATGACTCAACAATGTTGATCAGGTTTCAGGTTACTCCATTTTTTGGCCTTATTTTGACAAAAAGGTTTAAACTATTCTTTGAATGATAGGTCCTCCTATTGCGCCTTATTATAGCAACAACGTAGCTATTTTATTGCCGTATGAATATTATAACCAGAAAGATGCCAAACTACAAGGAAAAAATTCTAGGTATAAAAGTTCTAGAACATATTCTTATAAAGTCGACTCTGATCGTTGCTAAAGCGGATTTGATGTCATCTGCTGTGGTTACAAGCTCTCCAAGCTTCTAGTACAATAGCCACCTGGGACCATCAAAGAATATTTATGTATGGGTGTTTCCTTACTCTGCCATAGAATCTACGATGACGACGACACGATATAATAAAATATACGATGAAAAAATGTCGAATAACGCCATCTATTGAGCAGGTTCATATAATTATATGCTCGAGTGTTTAATGGCTGAGTTCGCCGAGAGACCAGCGAGGTCAAGAAATATTACCACTGTCGGCCTATAGATATGTGATCTTTTTTCGAGGAGAATCAAGCCCCTCTCTGCGTTTAAGATCATGCAACATTGTCGGTACTGCGCCTAGTCTCTCTCTAATTACGTTATAATATATCCGTCTCACTCCCATCGGACTATAAGAGTAAAGATTGGATAAAAGTACACTGTAATTTCTTTAACTCAGTTGGCATGTTTCAGATGGGATTAGCCGTATTCATTTATTATTATACATAATGGTGTTTTTACTTAAAGCATTATTGATTATACTATAAATATTATTTTGAACCAAAAGGTGGCGCTGTAATCGCTACATGGGTAAAAAATTTGTGAAAAATATTATCATAATCGAATAACTATATATACTATCTAATCAAAATCTATTCATAGTTGCAAACTGTGTTAAGCTAATGAGGAAAAACGCCCCTTTTAAAAAAAAATATGACTATGCAATATTTACCAACAAAACTTCAATAGACAGACATCATGATATTAAAAGTCCAAAAAGTGTTTAAAAGATCCTTTATCGATTTATAAAAGGCAAAAGAGAGTCTGGCAGTTGAGATTTAGTATGTATTTAGTAATACATTTTATTGATGAAAAATTAATCAACATATTACCAATAATAATGTAAGTAACTCTTCGTTTCGTTCACATAGTATCTGATAATATGGCCATTAAGTATTTATGGAGACTTATCATTGTGCTACGTCATCATACTGATGCAATCTCATATAATAAATATTTTTTAAGTTCAGATAAAAATTACAGCTCACTGTGCTACATAAAATTAAACAGTAGGTTTAAAGGAAAATGCGTAGTTTCAGACAACGCTATCTACTGAGTTGCTCATAATGGTCAATAGATGGCGTTGTATAAATATAAAAAAATACATTTTATTTAAAAAAATCTTACAATATTACATCGCAGTTAAAAAAATTGTTGTATGTGGTACTACTAAGTAACGTAAGTTATGTTTTTCTTAGGACTAGAGAATACAATTTAAATGATAATATTCTATTAAACATGTGCATTGCGTTAATTAAATTTTGTTAAAATAAATCTGTCCTTTTGTTAGCTTTTTTTAGATCATAGTAATAAAAAACATAAATTTTCTCTGTGTTAGATTTTGTATTTATCACACAACATCCTCACTTAAACTTTATACATAACTAATAATACCTATAATAAAAAAAACTATTAATTGCCCTTTAAAAAAAATAAAAATAAACATATACAACGACTGACATACAAAACATTTATGGCTTCATCATTTTAAAATATAAATACAAACAAAATTTTAAAACAAAATGTAATAAAGTGTTGGCAAGATTTTTAAATAATTATATTCTTCGCTCCCTTATTGAACCATCATACATCATAGACGAGCAAGAAAAATACTTTGTCGCATTTTTCTTTACCTAATAGATAACACACGATAAATAATTAAAATATAGATAAACAAAATTTTAAAACAAAATGAAATAAAGTGTTGACAAGATTTTCAAACAATTATATTCTTAGCTCCCTTAGGGAACCATCACACATCATAGACGGGCAAGAAAAATACTTTGTCGCATTTGTCTTTACCTAATAGATAACACACTATTAAAATTGCAAAGAATGTGGTTTTGATTTTTAACAGCGGAGAATCTTCGGCAATTGGGGATCATTATAAAAATCATTACGAATCAGAAATTATAGTAAAGGACGTAGTACCAGCCATAGCTCAAACTTTGGTCAGACAGCAAACGGAGTGAAATGGCAACACAACATGAGCAGTTGACGTAATGATTTAAAAGAGTAAACACACTGCCGCCGTCATACTCAGCAATCGCCTAGCGGCTGTGTCGCATAAATTTCACAATAAGTTATCTCCATCCTGCTCTGTTCAGGTGGCTGTCTAACCAAAGGTGAAGTACTGAAACACTATAAGAAAAAGACAACAATAGCTTGATTCCGTCATTGCACCTTAACATAACACTAACACTGTAAATGTTGCAACACATATTTAATTAAGCATTAACACCTATAAATCTTAACATTTTCGGGTTAATTGAACGTTTTTCTTTAGTTTCTGAAGGTAGTTCAGGTTGTTGATTATTACCATTGTCAGCTGGAGGATCCTGATCACCAACAATAGCTGGAGGCAGTGTTGTTGTTGTTGTTGTAGTCGTTGAAGTAGTTGTTGATTCAGTTGTTGAAACAGTCGTCGTCTTACTATTTTCACATTCTTCTAAGTTACTCAAGGCCCGATTCTTCTGTCCTGCCAGTGCCAATGTGGACACGAATAGGCAAAATGAGAGTAGTGATAGGATAACAATTACTTTGTTGTTCAACATCCACGTCCCTACACTTTCCATGTAATACTTGCAGGAACCCATTTTTCGTTTGGTTTTTCACACAAGTTTCCCTTTCTATTCTTTTTTAACGAATACTTGAATTCGATGTCACATTTTATCGATACGAACAAGTTTATCAATACTATTTATCAGTTGATAAGACTTTATCAAAACAGCGTCACAGTCAAATGAATCATATTCTTGGTGAGTTAAGTTTTTTTTTGCTTGGCCATATTTGTTTTTTTTTTATATCTTGGATTAGATAACGCGGTCGCATTTATTTGTCGCGAGCTATTTGGTTTATATTATTCTAGTTTTTGTCTTTAATTACATTCTGTATCTACATAGTAGATAAAAATATTTTTTCAATGACTCAACAAAATATAATAATAATAATATA
This sequence comes from Herminia tarsipennalis, assembly GCA_945859575.2. Lineage (NCBI taxonomy): Eukaryota > Metazoa > Arthropoda > Insecta > Lepidoptera > Erebidae > Herminia > Herminia tarsipennalis. The sequence goes on along the minus strand of OX243845.2, from coordinate 19,690,813 downwards.
TTGGGACCACTAACACAACGTAAACTGATTCCAAACTAAGCAGAGCTTGTACTATGGTAACCAGACAACTCTTAAATATACTTATATATTTTTAAATATATACATATTATAGATAAATAACACCCAGGCACAGAATAGACCATCGTGCTAATTACACAAAGTTTTATCAGGGGGGAACCGAACCCACGACCTCTTACGTCATATAGGCAGTCGAATTATTCAATCACTATCAGTTGTTTGGTTGCCATATACAGGCTCTGCCTAGTTTGGGATCAGATGGCGTGGGTAAGTTGTCCCATTGATATTATTGTGATGCTCATAATTATTTGTACAACCATGTTAAATTACATTTTTAAATATAAATATAAAAAAAACAAATGTATTTAAAAATATATATTATTATATTTAGATATTTTTATTATTTCTTATTTTTATTAAAAAAATCACGCATAAAGTCCAAGTTATATATCAGAAAAGCATAAAATAATTCTCCCTTCATAATACATTAAGCATAAGTATAGAAAATTTGCTCCCCCAGCATTTAAGGTTAATGATGTCATCCGTATAACAAATTGTACGAATTTATATGAAACCCTACGAACCTCCGCCCTATGTCTTCAAATGAAGTAATTTCTAAGAATTATCCAATGTAGTTTCTGAAACAATAGACAAGGCTTCGGGTTTAATCCTATCTAATAAAAAAAAATCTAGTTGTTTTTTTTTCAAACATCTATTTATCTAAATTTGTTTAATTGCAATTTAGAAAGTAAAACAAAGATTTTCTTCAATAATTTTCCGACATATACATGAACAAAGCATATTGGCGGGAGCTTGTTATAGGTACTCGTTCGCTAAAACCTTATGTATGTATAATGTATATAATCCACAGTCATAAAAACTGAAACTGAAAGAATAAAAATGCAAAATGATTTTTAATATGGAATTATGACCTTTGCCATCTACAAAATATTTTACTGGAGTAAAATCATTGTTTATTATGATGTGTAGGATCTCAACCAGACAAAGAAAGAGTTGTGTGGTGAGGTAGGTGTTAGTTAATTTGTTTTTTTTTCTCTATACTATTATTAGTATTTTAAACATCAATAATAAATAAAACAATAATCTATATAATTATGAGAAAATGTGAAGTACTCTGTTTGCCCGGTTGGTTCAGTGCTAGCTAGATTTTTTTTAAATTATTCCGTGGAGGCACTATTTATGTAAATAATTTTATATTTCTCAAAAAAAATAAAATAACTGACAAATAAAAAAACCATGTGTTTGAATCGCTGGGTACGGGTCTCCCTAGTAGAATCCAATTGGCGCTGGGGGTAATTGACATAATCGCCACGCTTGGCGAGCGGGTTGACGATCGCAGTAAAGCTTTAAAAATACACAGATGGCGCTGCTGCCCGTCCTTACCATGTGAGAAACTCCTTAGTCGCCTTGATGACACCCACGGGAAGAAATGAGTTGATACTATTCTTATATCTTAAGCCAGTACCACACGGCAGAGACATCTATTACAAACTCTAAATGATAACTGACATAATGAACATGAGATTCTGTTGCGCTTGTTTTTCCTAATATTTATCAGTTTATGAAAACACACAACACAGTGCTATTTACCAATAGATAGAGTTGTACATTTTTTGTTAATCTGGCACTATGGTAAATTGTGTTTCTATATTTTAATTAAACTGCAAATAATAATAATTTAATTTATACTGGCTGAGACGCGCAACTTCGTTTGCGACATTTTTCCCCATTTTTGCAATATTTTCCATTGATGCTCCGCTCCTTATGTTCGTAGCGTGATTTCATATAGCCTAATACACTAACAAATAACGTGGCTTTCTATTGGAAAAATAATTTTCAAAATCGGTTCTTTAAATATCCAGAGATTACCGCCTACAACGTCATAAACTAGCAACATCACAAACTCACTTTACCTCTTTATTATATTAGTATAAAAGTACAAATTTTACACAGTTTTAGACTATTCACGCATCCACCAAATAATAAAATAAGCATTTATGTACCAACTCAAATGATATTTATTTTGCAAAACCAGAATAAATGAGTGCCAGACCCAAATCAGATTAAAATACTACTTGTGATTTTCTTAAATAAGCTAATTTGTATATTCAAATTTGTACCTAGTGATTTTTCTTCATTTGATTATCTCAATGAAAATGTTTTCAAAACTAAAAGGGTCAATATTTTTACGACGGTTTTTATATTTATTACTACAAGGTCAACATTTAATATCTGCATTTTTTTTAAGAGGTCTGTGGATATCTGCAAGCTTAACAACGGTACCACTGTCGGTCCTTAGAAGAATGACTGTTTTCGAACATTAATACACCCCTACCGTGCCTTGGAGAGCGCGTTAAGTCTTCGGTCCTGCGCCTAATCTCTCTTCAGTCGTGTCCCATCGAACTAGCAGAGAGAGGGAATAGAGAGTGCGCTTGTGTCTGCTACTACAATATATTCTGCGTAGTTGGCTTGTCTCTAATAAGTTTGGCAGCCGTAACCTACATCTGTTAGGAGACTAGCCTGTTCTCACTAAAGTTATCAACAGGCTAGTCAAATAATGCAGTCAGGGTCTCTAACCACTGTTATATACGGTGATTGCTAAGCCAGAGGTTGTGGGTTCGATTCCTCATCATCAGCCTATCGCAGTCCACTGCTGGACATAGGCCTCTCCAATTGCACGCCACTGTGTACTATCCTCGGCTTCTCGCACCCAGTTTTGCGTAGATCATCACTCCACCTGGCCTAAGGGCGTCCTACACTACGTTTGCCGGTCTCCACTCAAGAACTGGTTTACCCCAAGGGTTGTCGGTTCTTCGGCTAATAACTCGATTCCTACTCGGGATAAATCTTTTTGTTAAGAGCGCGATTGTTTATTCTGTGTTTGGATGTAATTCATCTATAATATGCATATATTTAGAATTACCTAAAAAATTATACTTATCAGTTTGGTTGCCAAAATACAGGTTCTTGCTTAGTTTGTGAGTTGTTCAAATGTTTTTTTTTTTTAAGACTTGCTGACTGAGATATTTATTTAAATACTAGCCAACCCGCGCAACATCGTCTGCGATAATTGCCCCGTTTTTGCAATTTTTCATTGATGCTCCGCTTCTATTAGTCATAGCGTGATGTTACCCTATAGCCTTCCTCGATTAATGGGCTATGCAACACAAAATATTTTTTCAATTCAAACTAGTAGTTTTTGAGATTATCGCGTTCAAACAGACATACAAACAAATAAACAAACAAAAAACTCATAAGCTTTATAATAATAATATAGATAATCCTCATCTATACATTAGTGGGTCTGTTCTTCCCATGAGTGCGCTACGTTCTCTTATCTAACAGCGTTCATTCCTTACATCGAACGAACGACAGCCGGCCATTTGTCGCTGCACACACCCTTTGTTACTTCCCTCGGCTTTTATTGGCTGGTTTGGTTTCAATGTGTTTATATGGTAGCGAGAAAGAACCCTAAATTTTATGAAAACATTATGAATGTGGAAGATTTTGTTTATATAAGTTTTCTTAATTTTCTTCGTGGCTGTCCGCAATATGCTAGTTTTTTTAGTCGAAAAATCTATCTTTGAAGCGGGTTGTATAACGTGTTAAAATTTGAGCTCAATCGGTGGAATTGTTTTGAGTAGAAGTCCTCTGTGGCGCGGTGGGAGTGTGTCCGACTGCTACGCAAGAGGTCGTGGGTTCGATTCCCACACGGGACACCACTTTGTGTGAATCAAATTGTTGTTTCGAGTCTGAGTGTACTTTGTGTCCGTGACTTGTATGTTTGTAAAGTCCCCCGCGACACAGGGCTTGAACCCTACTGCGGGAGTCGTATTAAAAAAAAAGCAACTTAACATTTTTATAATAACTATAATATCGATTAAAAGAACATTAAGTAATTCAAACAATTTTATAAAAATCATAACAAAAATACAAGACACATAAACCGTTCTAAATCAAAACAGGGTATACCTATACATAAAATTGAAATCAAATTTTCTACCTCTGGTCGTCTCGCGGGAAATCAGTGACGTCACCATGTCAGGACTTGATTTCGTGTTTCGCTTGCAAAATAAATATTTTATTGATGATTGGTCCTGCTTTGATCCCAGTAAAGTTTTTAATGCTGATTACTTTGGTAAAACATATCTTTAACAAATTGAATATCACACACGGTTAACAAGAGTCGAACGGCCAAATACTACAAACAATTAAATGTATATATATAAAAAATAATACTTGTTTATACAATATAATTCATATATATGTATGTAGGTACAAGTATTATTTTGTAAATGTATGTATATATTTTATGTAATGTATATTATCTATATCTTGGTTATTATATTTATTTTATTTTACTTAACCAAGATTGTGTTCTTTAGTTTGAGCCGTTTGGGGTTAAGACGCTAGGGCAATGGGGTCCAAGGACTCGCCTTTTATTGAAAGACATTTCCCAGCGTCTTGTCAGTGCATCTCGTGACCAGAAGGCTGACGTTTTCTTTGCACAGCGAATAAGCATTGCGATACAACGTGGCAATGCTGCCAGCCATCTGGGCACTATACCGGTTGACATCGATTGGGAGGAATTATTCGACGCCTAACTCCTTTTTTACTCCCTTTTTATTTAATCCTTTTTTTTGTAGTTTACTAAGTAAGTTGTAAATAATGTTAATAGTATATGTATAGTTCGTTCGTAGGGTAATCTAGCTGCTATTTATTAATATTGTAAATGTTCATTTTGCTAATTAATAAACCAGTTTTATGATAATTTCATTTGACATTCTGCACCTTTACATTTGTAATCCAAAGGTTGACTGGTAGAGAATGCTTTTAGCTTTAGGTCCAGCTCAGCTTTTTGAGCATAATGTAAAAAAAAATGTGCAATAAGTTAAATATAAGTAATAGTTTTTTTAAGTTCTTATAGAATAATTTAAAAATTAAATAGAATTCTTGGGACAACTAACACACGGCCATCTGATCCAAAACTAGGCAGAGCCTTTACTATGACAATAAGATAATTGATAAATTTAAAATATATTTCTAAATACATAGGTACATATACTAAGATACACTAAAAGACAAAATAAATAATCGTGCTTATCACACAAATATGTATTCTGAGTACGAATAACCCCTAGACCAACAAGCCAGTCAAAACCAGTCAACCGCGTAGACTTAGTTTATTTTCAACGGCATCTAATGAACAGCATTCTTTTCCAATTGTTTTTTACCTAATCAAACTACATTTTTTGCAATTATTCTAAGAATTGCTAAAACGATAGCTAAAATTTAACTTAGTTTCCCATTAATCGTTATTTTGTTATCGCCTGAGTTTCAAATCCTACGATATAACAATAAAATTTGCTACACACGTAAACAGGTCAGCATCATTCGACACGGGCTGGAGAGTAAAACCAAATATATGTGGATGAATGCTCGGCAAAAAGCCGATTGGTTATGCCAAACATAAATACTCGGGTAAACCCAGCCGGCCAACTTAAGCCGATCTTAGCTTTGCCGTTCAGCAAATACTGCCGAATAATGTACCAGCCGGAATGCACTTCCCGATCGGCACTTGTTAATGAAGCTGAAAAAGTGTAGTAGTTGCTTCGGGTCGGCTTTCTTGTTCGGCAAATACTGCCGAACTGAAAGTGTCGAACCGTTCATGTGTAACAACTCTAAGGGTTCATTTCCATGCATCGCGGTCAATCGCGAACCGCGCGGCTTACGACAAGCGGCTGACGCGTACGGCCGATGCAACAATAGTCAGAGCGCGCGCGCAGCCTACGTCAGTCGTCGACCGCGCGCGTCGCAGACCTCAGACACGGCGCCATACATTCTCATACTCTGACTATTGTCACATTGGCCGCGCGCGTCAGCCGCTTGTCGTAAGCCGCGCGCGGCTCGCGATTGGCCGCGATGCACGGAAATTAACCTTAACGGTCTTCAATGTCATAGTCCGACGGAGTAGACAAGCACCCCAGCAACCGACAAGACCGGAGAGATATTAAGAGAACCGACAGCCTAACATGCTCTTCATGTACTGCATTTTTCGATAATGGTCACCCATATATGGGCCGACAGTAGTACCGTTGCTTAAACTCGCTTATCCTTCGATGAATTTAATCGACACAGCCACGAATCCGTCTCGCTTACAAGTGTGCAAGCTGCAAGAATCATATGACCATAACGCACATTTAAAGTAGTGACACTACGTAAACAATAAGCCTACTACTCAGGCAATTTAAGCTATCAAATCAAATGTTTCTTTGTCTCCTAAAACAACAATGTTTCTATCAATGAGTCATACGTGCATGTGTACATATCTATAAAGATTAAGGTTAATCTTTATTATAGGTACGTAACGTCCTGTCTCCTCAAATAAACAATGCCTTTTTATCTTCGTGTGGCAAACACAAAACAAGCGGTTATTATATCTATGTCACTAAAAATCAACACTCTATTAATCAGAATTATATTTTTCTCTCTTTTTAATTAGGTTACAAAACATTTGCAATTTTATCCAAGTTCATTTATATTTTCTTCCCTTTGATATCAGAATTAATATTTTATATTTAATCATTCGTTACAAGTACTTTGGCCAATATTTAAGCACATATAGTTTTTACCTTTGTTGTAAGTAGATACTCCTACTATACTGTACCCACTAAGGCTGATTTTGCTTTATCTCAAGTTTCAACTTTTTGATATTACAATTTGCATCAGTCCCCCCAGGACCCCCATATCAAGTTTATAAACATTCAAACATTGTAACATTGGCAATTTTAAAAGCGTTGCCGTGAGTTTTTATTGCCAGGATATTTTCTCCGGCTTTAACTATTGTTTGTGAACTTGGCATTATATGTACACGTAGAATCCCGACGTATCACAAGTGTTGTTTTGCATCCTAAGTGAATAAATAATTTTGAATCTTAGGAATTCTGATTTTTTTGAATTTTGAAATTTTTTGAATTTTGAAATTTTTGAATTTTGAATTTTTTGAATTTTAGCCGTTCCCTTAAAGAAAAATTTAAAACCAATACATTCAAACTTTCTATTTTAGTATAATATAGGTAGCTTTAGTTTTTGATGAAGCATGTGTTAGTTTATATTTTTTTTTTTATCCTTAAATGGGTCTTAGTACCTTATTATATTTATACTAGCTGACCCGCGCAACTTCGTCTGCGTAAATTTTCTCCGTTTTTGCAACATTTTTCCTTGCTGCTCCGCTCCTATTAGTCGTAGCGTGATGTTATAAAACTTATAACCTTTCTCGATAAATGGGCTATCTATCAGTAAAATAATTTTTCAGTTAGGACCCGTAGTTCCTGAGATTATTGCGTTCAAACACACAAACAAACTCTTCAGCTTTAAAATATTATAGTATAGTTATAAATGTTAGGGGTGGGCAACCCTTATCACTTAGGGGTATGAAAAATAGATAGTAGCCGATTCTCGGACCTACTGAATATACATATTAAATTTCATAAAAATCGGTCAAGCCGTTTCGGAGGAGTATGGTAACTAACATTGTGACACGAGAATTGTATATATAAGATTTTAATTTTATTTTATATTTTATTGATAATTTACTATAACAAATAATGAACATAGACTAAAGCACCCGAGTCAGGTAACCAAATAGCTATGTTAACATGTTAGACTTTCGCGTTGCATGTTTTTAACGGGATAAATACGGGTATTAACACGCAGTATTTACCTTAAAATTGCTTCAACTTTCGACCAGTTTGTACCGGCCGTGGTCACAAGCGGTGTCGAAGTGTTTTTTTAAGACTCTGTGAGGCCGATGTATCATCACCTGCCCTCTTGTTTCTATAAATGCACACTACACTGCTTTTGTCCATCTTAACCGACTGCGAACTAATGCGAGGTTTTGTTTTACGAATCACTGGATTTCATGTCACGGATAATTTGAAGCCTTCTTCCCATAAAATTACTATAAATCAAGATTAATTATTATTATTATTATTTACAATTAAAAAGGTTTTCTCCATTGCTGATTTAGGTAATAAATACTAGTATTAAAAGGAAACAGTAAATATCCGATCTTTACTCACTTTACACATTTATCTTTATCATTTAACAGATTTTATTAAGCGTGGGCACAGGTTCCAATCTCAGCCATTACACTATCGACGGGAACCCACTCCTAACGCCAGCAATTTAGCTCGGCTGGATTGCTAGTAATGAGTGACCCAAATTTCTAGCTTTTTTATTAATAAAAAAAACAACATTATACCCCTAATATATATTATTATACCCCTAAAACAAAAGCATAAGGGGTTAAAAATCATTGTAAAATAAAATATTCTTACTGCATCGTGTGTCACTACCCACGACGAAGCACTCAACTCAAATTAATTCGATGGGGTGATATCCCCTGTTGAATGACGAAACATTTATCTGAATACTTAACCAAATTTATTTAGTTGGTAAATGGTAAGTTTGGGATGTACCTACTCATTTGGGCAACATTATGTACTATGGTATCTCTGTATTGGGCCAATCCAGTGGACAATGGACAACGAAATGTAGCTCCAATGATATTGGAACGTAGTTCCTTATCGCACGATATAATTTGTTTGCAGGCAGACATTTTGACAGTGCTCAAATTATGATTATGATTATGTGAAGCTAGAATAAGGAGGTTGTGTAATACAGCTTGTTTGTATTTTAGTAAAAGGTGTTTAGTCACGATCAAAGGGTATGTTCCGTTAAGAACTGGAGCACTTTAAGATGTGACGAGTTAGGTATACTGGTTTAAAATGGAGCGGTACGTTTATATAATTTTATATGGGCCAAATAAAAACTTACGAGACCCATAAGAAAAAAAAAAGTTTCAAAGTAGTTATACTCAAAAATGGGATATTGTGACTTCTTGAAAACTTATTAATTCATTGAATTGCAGTCTGAATAAGTATGATTATTAAAAATTTTTGGTCGCAGTTGACAAAGTAAAGTACTGAGAGCACTCGAAAACACCAGTCCTCACAGTACAAAAATGGCAACGATTTATGACTTCACATATTTTCAAGGACACTGCGTCAGTATACTATCAGTCATACCCATTAACGTAGAAAACAGGACTGCGCCATCCCTTTCAATTAAAAAGTAAATAATTATTGACTGTAAAGCGTGAAAGAGAGAAAATCTCGTGCGGCCCTGTCTCTTTGATATGACAAAGTAGCATTGTCTCTTGCTAGTGAGTGGTCAATTTTGTGAGGTTATGGCGCAGCCCTGTTCTCTACGTCAATGCTCATAACGAAACGAATTTCTACCCGGTAAAAGCACCGAACAGTACTCGCTGTGTAAATCGGAATATATCCCTAATTATACCACGTTGACAATCTATAAACAAGCTTAATAGATATTATATTTCGGGACTTAATCGCGTGAATTATTTAAATGTACGAAGTCGACCCGTGACCACGATCGGTGCAATTAGATCGAAACGTCAGGTAAATAAAAGGTTCATACCTTTAAATAATTCACGTTTTGGACTATACAAAAAACTTAAAAATATAAACTCAAATACAAATTCAGGAAAAAAATTCAATATTATACTTTCGAATATTTTGATCTCACCTAGCTTAAAGCGTCAGTGTGAAGAGTCAGCGTTCATTCCACGTCCGGTCTATCTACGTCTTGCATAGCCTGTCCGAAACCACTATGAGCCTTCGTTCAGAAGACAAGAGTTTGTCTCTGACAGAACATGAACCCGCGACCAAGGGTACCGGCCCTAAGCCGTTACCAACTCCGGCACCGAGACATGTCTGCCAAAGTCGAATTTAGCCTCCGTTGATGGCGTTCCCAAAGAACTTCTACAGTTCTGTGAGTTTCGTTGCAGAAACCATTCAAACAAAGATTTTTTATGACGTTGGGCCTAAACATTACTTTTTTGTAAATTTAAAAGCATTTAATTATGTTTAAAATAGGCCAAAAATGCTTTATTAATTACAAAAAGTAAGATGACTTAACGCGCATTGACGTGAGTTTAAAACTTATTCCTTAATGTTCTAAGCGTTAACGTGGTAATGAGCACTAATAAGTCAAACAACTCTTTAAAAAAAAACATTTACAAATGACCCTTGGTAAGTATGTCTAAATTTTTTAATAGCTTTCATAAAGTTTTATATTGAGACACTAAGCAACATAATTCAGTCTAGAGAAGGTGGCCACTTTTCTTTAAATATAATTTTGTTCCTTGTCAGTAACGATATAGTATTTTCTTAGAGCAGTGGCTCTAGTGTACCTTAACGCAGGGTTCAAATGTTTCAGAAGGAGTCGGCGGAGCGCGTCAGGTAAGAGAGCTCCCTGGCGGATCCGCTCCGTCGCCGGCGAACCGGGCGGCGTCGGCGCGCATATCTGCGCCTGATGCCGCCTTAGGTGGGGCTGCCCCGCCCGCGGCCTTCCGTGGAGGCGCGGCGCCCTGTGTGTATCCAGGGGCCGCGTGGGTGTGAAATGCCCGGAACGCAACAACATCGCGTCCGGGCATTGCCACTGGGCGGGCCGCCGACGGTATAACACATTCCGGCGGCCCGTTCGCGAAGGTGGCGAACGATACACGGCGGGTTTTTTAGTGGGTGCAAACCCCACACTACCTCCACCGTCTTCCCCGGACGACGGTGGGGGTGTTCGTCAGGAATTTTTCCCGCCAAAAGAAAAAAAAAAAAAAAAAAGGATGCAAATGTTTGCGGTAGTTTCCCCTCCCCTAGAATAGGGTTCATCGTCTATGCGGATATTATCCTCATCATGGCCTGAGGTGAGTATTTCCTGAATGTTTGGGCACACTGAGGCCCTGGGGCTTAGGGTGGCCCTTTCCAAGACGGAGGCCCTATTATTTCATGAGCCCTGTCGCGGTCCACCTACTGGCACCTCGATTGCCTTCGGCTCGGTCCTCGTGGTAGATGGCTGGTGGTTCTTAGACGGGCACTTCCATATTTTAGTGCCTAATCTCGAAGCTACTGCGTCCGCTCTGGGGAGGTTTTGCCAAACCTGGGTGGGCCTAGTGCTTCAAGTCGACGGTTGTACACGGGGATGGGCGGCATCTCTGACCATCCAGAATAGGAGGAAAAAGAAAAAGAAATAATTTTAGGTATATTTTTTTATTTATTTATAATTTGTATGTGCCGTTTTGGTCGATCACTTGTTGCCATCTTGTAGGTGGTGCCATTATCCCATTACTGTAAAATAATTGAGATTTTGGACCAAAAAAATCTGACAGGTAGTTTTCACAGTTTTCAATTTTGAGGTTAACTTTATGCTTCCTAAAGAGTTCTGAAGTGACCGAAACAGGTGGAAATCTGATGGAGCAAAATCAGGGCTATACAGAGGATGCATCAACACATCCCAGCCAAGCTCTTTCAATTTTTGCTAAGTGGCTAAATATGAGTGCGGTCTGGCGTTGTCATGATGGAACAACACGTCTGTCCTCTTCACCAGCTCCAGCCGGCTTTTCTCAATGGCTTCTTAACCTCATCAGTTGCCGACAGTAGAGGTCAGAAGCGATAGTTTTGACGATTCCTTTCCAATTCCACCATACACACAGCATTCGGACATTCTTATCTTAAGTGACCCATTTTTCATCACCCGTAATCAACAATTTAAGAAATGGGACGGAACTATTACGTTTCCACAAAGAATCGCAAGTGGAAACACGTTGCATTAAGTTTCTGTCAGTGAGATCATGTGGTACCCAAATATCAAGTTTTTCTTGTACCCAGACTTTTGTAAATGACGTAAAACTATGATGTGATCAACATCCAGTTCTTCAGCAATATCGTAACTACTAATATGTCGATCTTGCTCCACTTTTTCAAAGATATTATATCCGTTATATATTTTATCCGTGACAAGCGTCCAGAGCGAGCCTCATCCTTCACACTAAAATTTCCAGACTTGAAACGTTTGAACCATATTTGTGCTACTCGTTTTGATACCGCATTAGGTCTATAAACCACACAAATTTAATTCGCGGCGTTCGTCGCATTTTTATCTTTTTTGTAATAAAACTTTAACAGGTACCGAATTTCTTCGTCACAAACGTTTGTTTGCTTGAAAATCAATAGGGTAGATGACTGTCAAGTCAAATCAGTATCTTTTGAAAAATGGTGGGAACTAGTTTTTTTTTATTTATTGCATCTTCAGAATGTCAACATTTAGTGGTATTAAAACCAGCCAGTTACAATCAGTGCAACCAAAGAGGTTTAATTACAAACAATACATTCAAAATACGAAAATACTTTTGCTACTATTCTAAGACATACGTATTTGTTAGTGCTTTATACTTTGAAACTTCTATTACATCCAGCCATGAAGAATTATGAGTACAATTCGGTGCATAATCCTCCGATCTGTTAGTTCAGACACTTGCCAACTCCTTTATTTAGATTATGTGGTATCTAATCGTATCTTAATTTTACAGCGAGGATCGTCAGCGGGATTTCCACGGCTTAACACTTGATTTGTAGTCTTATGTTATTAACTTTTTGGATAGTTCTTTAGTATAAAAACCATATTTCAAATAAAGTTGATTATCAAACAATACCTTAGATAGAAAATTTAAAAAAATGACTATGTACTCTTGGAAAAGACAGACATATTTGAAATTGTTTCAATGAAGCTTTTTTTATGTAAAGATTTATCTTCTGACTTTATTAACTTTTTAAAATATTGCGCTTAAGGAGAAGTATGACTTTTGACATCGTACCATTTTTTTTAAAGATAACTAGCTATGTGGGATTTTGATCCCACATTACTAGCAATCCTGTTAACCCATCCAGCTAAGCCCAATGGCTTGTGTTAGGAGTGGGTTCACGTCGGTAGTGTAAGAGGTAGGTTCGAACCCGCGATCTCATGATTGCGAGACCGATGCCTTAGCCTTTAGGCTACCGCCACTTGGCGCCTCCATAGTGTTTAGTAAATAATAAGGCGCTTGAAGATTGCGGACGTTGGCTATAGCTGGCGAGCCCAAAGTGCTAAATTTGGATTTACTCGAGCGTCGTAGGGATCTATGGTCTTGATGATTATTATGGTGCGAAGAAAAAAGGTTTAGTATGTATATCTTTTCAATGTGAGGAGGGGGACTTTCGCATGAAGCGGGGACGTTAAAAAAACTCAAAAGAAGCTTCCATTCAAAACACTTACGACGACTTACTTACTATATTAAAAAAAAAACATCGTCATATGGTTGTATATCGTCATCGCTCATACTGGTGCCCTTACTACTACTTTTTATAGCGATAACCAATTTCTGCGGTCTTGGTATAAATAAATAATCTAAATCAAAGCTCATAACTGATATGTGAGAATTTATATAATCCGATTGTAACAAGTCTTCGCTACAATGTCGGCATAGTTTCTGATCCCGTTAGGGTTGTCGCAATAAGGCGATATAATCATGAAGTCCTTAACGATTTCACTCTGTAAGTAACGGTGGACAGTCTTAACCATTGACTGTACGTGGAAGCGATAGACTACTAACTTTAAGAACTAAAACAATTAAATAATAAATATATAGGTAATCATCATGAAGATCTACCTAGTACCTATCTAAAAATAATCCACGGTATGCATGCGAACTGGAAGCCGAAATGTTTGACGTTGATTTCATTCGTTTGAACTTATCCATGACGTTGTCCAGTCGTCACGTGTAGTGGAAAGTGATAGATGCCCTCCAAAATGAATCCCGGTAGTCTTAAAGTATATTATCATCATGGTAATCATCAACGATATAAAACTCTCTTGACAAGATCAAAATAACATATTGACAGCCCTAGCTCACACAGTGTAAAGCTCCGAACGCTTGCCTTTTCACTTGAGGAGTTAAGCCATCGTGCTATCAGGGACGGCAGACCGCTCGATTGTTGGCTCAAACGCTTAATTACTTGCGGCTCCATTGAGCAATATAGGAACTCAATTGAACGTACGCGAATTTTAGTTTCATCGTCCTATTCGCACTGTTTGAGATGAGTAGAACAGTTTAGAAAAAAAAAACTTATAAATGCCGAGCGGTTAAGCGGCATTTAAATAGTGATGTAGTATGATAGTGATGAGCGGAATTAAGATATTGCTTTTCTACTTTAAAGTGAATCCCGAAAATATGTTGGACTACAGCTGGACTACCCTGTTATTTTGAGATTTTAAGTCTAACAAGTACATACATGTGTACAAATCTATCTATCTATCTGATATAGACCTTTAAACGAGCAATTCTTGTAAATATGTTTTCGATTTTTATGAAATTTAGTATGCAGGGGATTTCGGGGGCAATAAATGAATCTAGCAAGGTTTCAGTTTTAGAAAACGTCGTTTAAAAAAATATATCGAGCAAAGCTTGGTCATTCAGGTAGGCTACTCTTAATTTAAATGAGTCAATCACGAATTCATTTATTTACTATCTCAAAATGTATTGGCCAAACGAAACATAAATTAAATTTGAAAGAGAGAGAAGAGAATTTGAATCCAGAGAGAAGCTAACAGGCGATCAAACAGATTTTAGATTCACATGAATCCGTTCCAAATACCAATTAAACAAGCATTCATAATACATTGAAACTACAATATCTACTTGTGACGAAAAACGGACATCAGGATATCACTATTTCCAACTTTCAACCACAGAATATACCTATACTTTTCCCCACATCTTTATCGAATTATCCAAGGCTACAGTTAACCATGACTATATTCTACGGCTTCTCAATCAAGATTAACCTGTGGAACTTTTCACCCAACGGTCATCTTAGAACCTTTGTCAACGACAGTGATTATGGTAAGCCCTCCTTTGGGAATTTGAAGGTTTGGGTCAGCCTGTAATATACTCTCTAAATGATTGATTGACCTAAATATTCTATTATATTATTGATGGTCTTTCAATATAATAATAGAATATAGATTTTTTTTGAACTAGGGCTGCAATAACACTTTGTAGATCTCCAGATTTCATCAGACTATCTTTCTTGCAATCTGGACGAGCAAATACAGTAAAGTCTTGCCAGCACCCGAATTGCTTCACAACGCTTCTTACATAACATTCCAATTCCATCACTCACCCAAATCGCTAGAAAAAACTAGAACAAAAAGGATTCAAGCAAATCCAATTACAACATCAATTTAAAGAAACGCAAACAAAAAAACGTTGGATGTATAAATCTTTGTTTTCTAGGTAGCAAAAGGTAGTCCCGCTCGGGCCCATAAAAAGCCTTGAAGGAGTTGTGACAAATGTCGCTTCGCGGTTGCACTGACGTGAAAAATGATCCTTTTAGATAAGGGGAGCGACCAATTGTTATGTGTAACTTGGCTAGAAATGTTTGACCTTCCACCCCTTTTCGAATATGTGGATTTTGAGATCTGAGAGGAGAGACGGGGTGTTGTCCTAGAGGTCAACGTGTCTGGTCTTCGGACACCCAAGGGATGACCCTTTAGATCGACGGGCGTTCCTTAACGGTGGACTGTTTGAAATAATTTTGGGTCCATGATCGCGATGTGAATGGTTTTCGGTAGTTTTATGAGTGTTTTGCTAATTTTGTTTGTATGTTTGTTAATTTGGGGACTCAGTTTGTCGGGTTTATTTAGTTTGCTCAATTACTGATCACTGGTTGAAAGTTTAATATTTAGATTTGATTACTTTTAAAGAGAATAATTATACAGGGTAGGTAATAAATATATATGTATTTAAGCTTATCATGAAAATTTATATAGCTAATTTATGAATGAAAAAAAAAACAGACAAGTGTGACTCGGATTCGCCCACTGAGGGTTCCGTATATTTGTAATATTTACCTACAAATTAATTAAACTATTAATAATATGTTCGAGAATAGAATTAAGGCTCGCGGCATTAAAGACTATAGTTTTTATGATTTAATAACAAATGTATAGTTTTCAGACTTTTCTCTATACTTGTAGTTTAAGACGGTATTATTTGCCAAATTTCACAGTTCTAGGTCAACGGAAAGTATCCTATAAATGTTGATTACCTAGCGAGTGTCGAAATATTGGTATGTTTTTGCGGCCTGAACGGCCGTATCTTTTTTACGTTAACTTAGTAGTTTAATTTTTCACAGTTTTAAAGTACTGTAGACTTGAGTAGATGGTTTTAATATTATCTCGAAATCTTCCCGTGCTCCTGAGATAAAGGGTCTTGATAGGCAGAAGGACGGACGGACACCAAGTTGATCCTATAAGGGTTCCGTGTTAACGTGTTTACGTACGGAACCCTAAAAATTATGTCGTGACAGTCACTGTAAGCTCTACAGTGACTTATCTTATCTTCATAATCTTAATTTTATTATAATGACTACGAGGTAGGAGATAACTGTGCTGCGTCAATAATAATATAAATATTTGACAAAGTTTATTTAGCTGAGTCAGTATGAATATTGCATTTATTTTTATATTGGTTGTGTTTTAGTATTATTTAATTCAGGCTCTAAATTTAAGTTAAAACAAGTTTAAAATAAGTTTAAGAGATACCAAAAAGCGTTCCATTACACCGTGTAAATTAAATTACTCGTCAATTTTTCATCGGTAATGCGTAACCCAAAACCTTTTAATAAATTACCATAAGCATGGAACGTATCCAGTACAGGAAGAAAGGGCAATAAATTCCCTAGGTGTCAAATGATATCGCATTACTTGATTGTAATAATAATATCTTGGGACAATTCACACAACGCCATCTGATCCCGAACAAGACAGAGCCTGTACTATGGTAACCAAACGACTGATAAATATACTTGTGTTGCACACACACAGAATAATCCATCGTGCTCATCACACAAAGTTTTATCTTGGGTGGGATCAAACCCACGACCTCCGGCTAAGCATTCAGGGTTACTAACCACTAGAACCACTAGTATCAGAGAAATTATAATGTAACAGAAAGATGTGGTCATATTCAAGGTTTCTTTTTATACACCGGCGTCCCAAAGATTGAACAGGATACTATGCCAGGATATTGTGACATAGGTGAGGCCTATGTCCTGCAGTTTACCGATACAGTTGTTGGTGATGTATATACCTTCAACATAACATTGTACTGGTGCCAAATTTTATTGTAATCTATCCCTTCCAAAATTGAATGTGACGTAAAGATGTTTGATGATAAAATTCACTAACTCCATTTTGTTTTTTTTTGCGGTATAAGTTATTTGAAGGGGATTTTTTTTTTTTTGTTAAAAAGGTAACTAGTAATGTAGGATTGAGTTCACGATTGCGAGACCGATGCCTTAGCCATTAGGCTACCGCCGCTTCACTTATTTAAAAGAAGAAAAACGATTAAGCCCAATACCTGGAGAAAAAATGGAGAATTTATTGATTTGGCAGTCTCAATATCGATGAAAATGTACTTAGTGACTTTTAGAACTAAGTCATCCAATTTCTTGTAATTTTAACCCTTGGATATCTATGTCATAATTAGGTATAATGATAGCGGATTTTAGATTAAAAGGACGTAATCTAACCGAAAGTTGCTGAAATGGGACATAAAGTGTGCACCATGAGAGGCATAACATTTATGCTACAAATGTCCGCTGCTGAAAATTTTCAAAAGGAAACGCTTTGTTTATGCCATGATAATGCAATTGGATAATGGAGCCCTGGGAGGTGTAATACTCGTACTTACCATAAAATTTAACCGCACCATTCAATTATGGTGGTCTTCTATATTCGTAGGTATAATACACAAACATACAAGTGTAAGATGTTATTCCCAATTTAATGTGTGATCACACATTCAGAATCGAGATGTACTTTATGTCTATGATTTGTATGTTTGTAAATTCCCCTGCGACAGAGGTCTTGTACCCGAGTGTGGGATACGTCTTTAAAAAAAATTGTTGTCTGTAAAGTCTGTTTACGAACGATAATTTTATGCGATAACGTCATAAGAAAAAATGATGACATATCGCCATTCGCGTTGCTTAGCAACCAATCAATAACGTTAGTTCCAATTATAGCATGTCATTTCGCTGCAACCGCCAATCGCTGTTGCTAAGCAACCAATCAATAACGTGACTGCTTAGCATTCAATCAATAATGTGACTGCTTAGAAACCAATCAATAACGTGACTACTTAGCAACCATCAATAACGTGACCGTTGCTACGCGGCATTGTGGCGGTGTGTGCACCCCGTCATCGATTTACAAGACGTTATCGTGATTTGACGTGTCAAAAAATGTGCAAAGTTTTTGACATACTTGCGTTTGCCAACTATTGTCAGTTTTTTGACACACATTAAAACGCGTTATCTCAATTACCTTTTCACCTTCGCATAGTCTCTCTCATACATTCGTCGATAATATTAAAAACATCATAAAGGAGAGGTTTTGAAGATTTTAAGGTTCATTTCCGTGCATCGCGACCGATCGCGAGCCGCTCGCGGCTTACGACAAGAGCTGAGGTAAGTGACAGACGCGCGCGGCCGACGACTTTCGTAGGCCTGCGCGCGCACTGTGAATATTGTCGCATCGGCCGCGAGCGTCAGCCGCTTGTCGTAAGCCGCGAGCGGCTCGCGATCGGCCGCGATGCTCGGAAATGAACCTTTACGAACGGCAAAGGATGTTATTCCGCACCAAACACCTGGCGTGTACAAGGTGGATTGCTGTTGCGGTAGTTCCTATATCGGACAGACCAAAAGGATAATCGCAGACAGTGTCAAGAAACATATCGCTACTGTAAAAAACCGTCAAGTTTACAAGTCTGCTATCGCTGAGCATTTGTTGGAACCAGGACCAAATCACTGGATAGAATTGCATAAGCCACAGGTACTTTCCACCGATCGCCACTATTATTCCAGGATAGTACGCGAGGCGGTTGAGATCAAAAAGTATAAGTACTTCAACCGAGAAGATGGATACCGGCTCTCACCATCTTGGAACCCTGTTATCAGCAAATGCAATCCTAGCCGTAAAGACACCGCGCCTCAGTGTAAAGACGTTGTAAGTGTAGTGTGTAGAAGTACCGACAGTACAAATTATCAAAATCAAGACCAGGCGAGGGTAGTTGAAAAACCCCGCGCCTCACGGAGACATCGCTAAGCTGCCATCAGTCGACCCGTGACCACGATCGGTGCATTTCAATCGAAACGTCGGGTAAATAAAAAGTTCGTATCTTTAAATAATTCACGCGATTAAGTTCCGAAATATATTTAACTAGCTGTCACGCGCAACTTAGTCTGCGTAAATTTTCCCATTGCTGCTCCGCTCCTTTTGGTCGCAGCGTGATGTTATATAGCCTATAGATTATAGATATATATATATATATTCTTTGCTGTACATTAAATGGTAATAAATAAATAAATAAAATAAATATAGCCTTCCTCGATAAATGGGCTATCTAACAGTGAAAGAATTTTTCAATTCGGACCAGTAGTTCCTGAGATTACCGCGTTCAAACAAACAAACAAACAAACTCTTCAGCTTTATTAATATTAGTATAGATACATCATTAAGGAATTGGGAAATGACTATGCGAATTCCATAATATCAGATATGCGTTGACCACCCCTGACTTGCGTGCAAACAAACGCAACTTTCGTGTTTGAGGGACAGCGATTATACGTTGTTTCGGCTTGCGTTATGAGTAATGAAAAAGATAAGGTATATAGAGCATGTTCCGATGAATCACCTCTCTGACTGTATCAACGATTCATCTGGTTGTGAATTGATAAGATATCCCTTTAATAATATTTGCGTTTTGTTCTGTTGTCATGCCGGTATGATCACAAGCTTATTTAATACTGCCTTGCTGCTACAGAGGTAGTGAGTATAACTGCTGGGTAAGGAGTCGTTCGATTCCCAAGCAGGACTAATCTGCGTAATCTATATCTATACTAATACTTCTATACTTAATATATAAAGCGGAAGAGTTTGTTTGTTTGTTTGTTTAAACGCGCTAATCTCAGGAACTACTGGTCCGATTTTAAAAATTCTGTTTTTGTTGGATAGCCCATTTATTAAGGAAGGCTATAGGCTATATAACATCGCGCTACGACTAATAGGAGCGGAGAAGCGACGAGAAATGTTTAAAAAACGGGGAAAAATTACGCATACGAAGTTGCGCGGGACAGCTAGTCCATTTATATTTCTTTTGAGTATGGGTATGACTTTCGACTATGCTACATACGCTGTTGTGAGAACGGCGTTCTAGCGTGTGAACGGTGCAGAAATATGCGGGACACTGTAATTACTTGTTGTACCTTTAACAGATATGTTTTTTAACATTAGTAGGTAGCATTATAATTAAGTAAATACATGTATAGGGTAGGTACACGTATAAATATATCTATACTAATATTATAAAGCTGAAGAGTTTGTTTGTTTGAACGCGGTAATCTCAGAAACTACTAATCCGATTTGAAAAATTCTTTCACTGTTAGATAGCCCATTTATCGAGAAAGGCTATAGGCTATATAACATTGCGCTACGATCAATAGGAGCGGTGCAGTAATGAGAAATGTGTCCAAAACGGGGAAAATTTACACAGACGAAGTTGCGCGGGACAGCTAGTAAATATATATAAGTATGAACTAATAAGTATTTGTGTAACTTACTATTTATTTAATACAATATGTTTTATTTTATTATAGTTAGGTATGTATTAATTTATTATTATATTAATTGCTTGCTTGGCTTGGCGTCCATACATAGGTAATAAATATATGTACTTATGTAAATGGTCTCATTGAAAATCAGCGTTGCAAGTTTGTCGCAAAACTCACAACATATAAGCTGATGGGACCATTTATTTTCATAGTTATGACGTGCAAACTCAAATTCATTGTACATTATGGCTATTTTAAACTATAATTTAAAGTTGTCAATTTTTTTGTACGTCATGCATATACATGGCAATAAACAAAATTCTCTTCTTCTTTATATGTCAAGTAAATTCTATTTCTCTAATTCATAGTACTTTACTCACAGCATTTTAACTATATAGCGAATGTTTTGTACTTGTTATTCATTATTTTTTTTAAATGTTTTGAAGAAAACACATTAGCTTGTTAAAATGCTGTAACTAAAGTAATAAGAATGTTTGTAAAAGGTACATACGTATAACGTTTGTAAACTCCCCCGTGAAACACGTAGTGTGATAGTTGTCAACAAAAAATCTTGAGGCCACGGGTAGGTAGGTATAACTAAGAACCAAAATTCGAAGACAAGTTAAAGGTGGGAAAGTTATAATTTAGAAATGATAAAACAGGATTTAAGTAGGTTCAAGACCTACTTGGACGAAAAAGTTTTGATCGTTAATTTTTTTTTATTGAATTACTATGATTTTACATATCAGTTAAGGCAATGACCCCCAGGACCTATAGTAAGTAGGTTTCTACTGGGGAGACCCGTGCCCAGCAGTAGGACGTCATATGGGTTTATATGTTTGTACATTTCTTATAGGTACCTACTGTTTATTATTGATGATTCGACGCCGATCACTAGTAAGAACATGAAAATGTTAATTTAACTCACATTCTTATTACCCTACGAAATCAGGATGGCTCCCAATCGAAGGTTGGTTCTCTATTCCTCGATGGTTCATTCGATTTACAATATTACAATATATGTATTATTTTTTTTTTTTAATAATAAGATAACTAGCAATGTGGGATTTTGGTCCCACATTACTAGCAATCCTGTTAACCACTCCAGCTAAGCTCAATGGCTTGTGTTAGGAGTGGGTTCACGTCGGGGTGCTAAGTGCCGGAAAACCTCCTCGTGGTGCACCCTGGGCAACGTGTGCCGATGGATTCGCGGTGTTTCGCGAAACCACCGTCACACGGCTAATGTTCTGGCAGAGTAGGGGGTCGCCCATCCCTGGGCTGCCCGGAGGACGGGCTTGACGTGCACTCACACTGCCGTCGAGCGGGCGGGGAGATCTTCTTTCTGCCACCGTCGGATATCGTAATCCCGATTAGGAGTGTCGTGGCCACGTCTCACGGCTCCGAGCGGGGGCGAGGGTCTTGGCTTGGTCGCCTGGGCTGCGAGGATGACAACCTCTATAAAAAATCCCCGAATCCTGTGTTGCGGAGCGTGACCAGAGGATGCATGGCCGATGGGATGTTCGGTTCCAAGCGCTACCCCCAGCTGGGGCACCTGCGGACCCCCCAGTTGGGATACAAATTTACGCTTACCCGGGTACAGGGGGCACTGCCCGGGTGGACCTTTATTTCCCCCATACTCGTGGGATTAATTATGGATGAGAATAAACTAAAAAATATTTTTAATCAGAGGAGGAGCCCAAGGCTCGTAGCAAAAGTTAAGGTTGTTGAAAGAGAGGGAGAGGACTCAGCAAGGAGTGGGGGCAGTTTACCCCGAGAAGTGGCGGAGGCCGGCCCTTTGAGCGGTTCCAGAGCTTCGGTGACATCTGGGTCACTAGATAGCCTGCTGCGCTCGGGCCGGTTCGGCTCCGATTCATCGCTAAGCTCAGCTAGCGATATGGATTTATTGGTGGGTCCAAAGACCTTGTCAGCTGAGCAACGCCGCGCTCAACAACAAAAGCGCGGCGCATCTCCCGGAGGTGACGGAAGCCTTCCTGAGGTTGACCTCGAGGTACCCAGGAAGGTTCATTCTTCCCAAAGAGGGGGGACTGTGGCGAGGTTCGCTCGCCCGAAAACACCCCCTGCAGTGACGGCCGCTAATATCACGCCAAGCGCTTCAACAGCTGGCGTGTTTTCCAGGCGGGAGGCCTATAATAGAGGCCGAACAGAGGGTGAAATAGTCGCTGAGGAGCAAGTACAGCTGCTCTTGGGTGAGCTCCACCCGTCGGAGGGAGTTAGCTCCCCGAAGACCATGAACGAGCTCATGGAATCGGCCGCCACCTCTGTGAAAGTCATCGAGAACGTTGCTCAAAAGAGCAAGAACCTTAAGGGCACCTTCGCCAAGGGCCTGAAGGCGTCGGCCTCTACATTGAAGGAGGTGGTGGAGGCGCTGTTTGAGCGCTTCACTGCCAACGAAGTGGAGACTCAGAGGTTGCGGACCGACAACTCTCGCCTGGAGGAAGAGTTAAAGGCGCTTCGCGCCGAAATAACTCTATTGAGTGCCGATTTTGGATCGGCTAGAGCCGGTTCTGCCCCGGCCTTGGACAGTGCTGTGCCAGCCGGTTCTGTCCCGGCCCATCGCGGAGAGAAGCCATCTGACGACTCTTTTACAGAGTCGCAGATGAGGCAGCTCGCTCTTCTTTTCGGGGGCCTCTTCGACGCGCGCCTTGAAGGCATAAAAGCGCGTCTCCCCCCGGAGCCTAGCTGTCGGCCGCCGCTCGCTGCACCTAAGCCGAAGCCCTCTCAGGGGCCACAAATAGCACCCCCGGCGCCACCACCCCGTACAGGGGGACGCGCTGGGCCATTAGACCGAGGTGCACGGCCGCGGGGTGGAGACTCTAATCTTCCACAGCGTGCGCCGAGAGGAGCACCCCGTGCTGCCGCAGCGGGCGCTTCACGCGCCCCAACGGCCCAGGTATGTACCCCGGCGCCAGCGTCTGCCCCCGCCTCTGCCCCCTCTACTGAGGAATGGCGAACGGCGGAGAGTAGGAAATCGCGGCGCCGGCAGAATAAGAAGGCCCCTTCCGCCGTTCCTGTGCAGGAGGTTGTCCCGGCAAAGAAAGCTAGGCAAAAGCCAAAGCTGTCTCCGCCGAAAACGGCCGCCGTCCTTGTGACGGTGTCGCCGGAGGCGGAGAGTAGGGGCGTATCATACGCCAGCCTATTTAGCGGGGCGAGGGCCGCACTTTTGGCAGCTGGGGGCGTGGAAGTGAGCTTCCGCCGCTCACAGACCGGGGCCCGGCTCCTCGAGTTTCCGGGGACGGAGGGCCCGAGCAAGGCCGACTTAGTGGCGGAGACGCTGAGGCGTCTTGCGGAGGGCGAGGAGGGCGTAAGGGTCGCCAGGCCGACAAAGTGCGCGGAGTTGCGCGTCTCCGGCCTGGACGACTCAGTTACGCCCGAGGCTGTCCGGGAGGCAATTGAGCTGAAGGCTCAGTGCTCTCCCGGAACTGTGAGGGTCGGTGCGATTCGCCCCGGCCCCGGCGGAGTTGGTGCGGCGTGGGCACGTTGCCCCGTTGCTGCGGCCAAAACTTTGGCAGAGGCAGGCCGGCTCCTCGTGGGCTTCTCCGCCGCGAGGATCACAATCCTCGAGGCGAGGCCCACGAGGTGCTACCGGTGCATGGGCGCTGGGCACTTGCGCCCGCAATGCACCAGTAGTTTTGACTGCAGCGGACTTTGTTTCCGCTGTGGTCAACCGGGGCATACGGCAGCGGCGTGTTCTGCCGCTCCCCACTGCCCCGTGTGTGCGGCGGGCAATCTGCCCGCCAACCACATGATGGGGAGGGCGGGCTGTAGGCCTCCCAAGGCCGCAAAGCCACCTGCGGGGACTGGCCGAGCGCCTCGCGCCCAGGCTCCGGTGCCGATGGAGGAGGGTGGGGACGAGGCGCCTTCCCTTGCCTCTACACCCTCCACCTAACGGACTCCTTAGCCATGCTCGCTCCTCGCCCCTGTCGTCAGTGATAGGGGTACCGGATGCGTTGCGCGGTAGGGGGTCCAGGACGCGGTCGCACCCTCCTGCGGGAAATTCATCTCGTGGGGGGAGGCGGCGGGGCTAGTCTGCCCCGTCGCCGGCGAACCGAGTGACGTCGAGGCGCAGGCGCGCGTGACGTCGCTTGGTGGGGCTGTGAGCGTGACGGACGGGGAAGTTTCCCACGCTCGCGGCCTTTCGCGATGGCGGCGTTCTGTGTGTACCCAGGACGCCGCAGGAGCAGGAATGCCCGATGGGGCTATGCCGCTGGGTGGGTCGCCGAAGATATAACAAGTCCTGGCGGCCTATCCGTGATGGCGGCGAGTAGGTACACGGCCGATTTTTTAGTGGGGGCAGGTCCCACACTACCTCCAGCGTCTGCCCCGGGTGCTGGAGGTGTGCGTTAGGCATTTTTTACGGCCATAAAAAAAAAAAAAAAAAAAAAAGGAGTGGGTTCACGTCGGTAGTATACTAGGTAGGATTTGAAACCGCGACTTCACGATTGCGAGACCGATGCCTTGGCCATTAGGCTACCGAAGCTTCGTACTTATGTATATCTTAATTTATATATGTATAAATATATTTATATTTATGTAATGTAATTCTGTTTATGTACATATATTATGTCTGTTTTGTGTATTATTATTTTTTTTTTTTTTAAAGATTTTGTTCTTCTGTTTTAAGATCATAGTATTTTACAATCTGCACCTACACAATTATAATATCCACTTCACCTGAAGGTTGACTGGTAAAGAATTCTTTTAGCATTAAATCCATCTCTGTACATTTTTTGTGCATAAAGTCTTTAAATAAATAAATAACTATTGATGAATAAGATGAGCCCAATCTAACTAGGTAGATGTGTGAAGCATCCTTCAAATTCGAGTATTATTATTAAGAATACCAAAAATCCTTTTAGGCATATCTAATCTATATAAGTAACTAGCTGTCCCGCGCAACTTCGTATGCGTAAATTTTCCCCGTTTTTGCCACATTTCTCGTTGCTTCTCCGCTCCTTTTGGTCGTAGCGTGATATAATATAGCCTATAGCCTTCCTCAATAAATGGGCTATCCAACAGTGAAAGACTTTTTCAATTCGGGCAAGTAGTTCCTGAGATTAACGTATTCAAACAAACAAACTCTTCAGCTTTATAATATTAGTATAGATAAAATACGATTAAATTGAAGTGGCTTTTATCGATGAATATTGTAGAAGTTAAAGTAGGTACTTCCCCCGGTCAATGACATACATAGAGGTATTAGTAAGGTAATTAGTGTATTATTTCTACTTATGCCCGAAGCTCTGATCAGTTTTAAGACCATATTACTTGTGCTCTCAAATGTAAAGCGCAGGTAGTAAAACTGAGATCAAACCGAAGTTGGGAAGGGTAAAACAAAAATGGAATTTTGTCATGTTTCCCGAAACTTTTCTCTTCATAGCAACCATCCTCGGACTTCAATCGATATTTGAAAAACAAATGAGTCAAATTTGGTTCAGCTATTCTCGAGTTTTGCATTTAGCAACATTTGACGATTGTATTTTAATAACATTAGTGTATTGCGTTTTGCCTAGAATGTGCGCTTTTGTTATGATGTTCTTAAGAAAAAAATGTGTGGCACTCGGGGACTGCCGCGGTAAAGCTATTGCATAGCATTTTTATCATCTTATGCAATTTTTTTTTTTTCATTCATCTTTAAATCTTTCTGACGCTCATAATATATGCCCTTTGACGTTCACAATTTCTTTTTCTTTTTAGCTCTTTAAGTTTTTCTTATCTATAAAACGAAAATACCTAGGTAAAAATAATAAGTATAAATAATTAGGTATAGTGTAATTAAACACAAAAAAAAATCAATCAATTACGTGTTCGTCCGATTTCGGAGCAGCTCGTCTCGATCCGTGCAAGCTTCGTACAGTCGTACCAGATACATATACGTTAAGCGAACGCTCGGCCGAGAACATGGTAGGCGAAGTGGGGGATGTTAGGTTTTATTTTCGTTACGGAATTTCTTGATTCGGTCGTCGCGCGCAAAACCCGCGTTAAAAGCTACGCAATAGCTTAAAAACTATTTAAACATGACATACATACTCACTCTAGACAACCTTTTTGTTTGTAACTAAAACTTTTCCTTTGTTTATTAGTATAAAGCTTAATTGTTCACTAAAAACCCTTTGAAAGTGCATAAGTTTAATAAGTACAATGTAAATAAAATATGATATAAAATAGAGAAGCGGCATTGCGAACTTAATAAGCAACAGCGATTTATACCTTCATAACATTGTAGGATAACTGTGAGTTACGAAAACTGTCTCGCTGAAAATAATATAATCTGGCTTGGGTTTATGTGACCAAAATTAATACTATATTTCTTAGATTGTGTGTGGAATTGTTACTAAAGTATAGGCACATCAACCGACGTCAAAAAATAAGTGGTATTTTTTTTGCTGACAGTCGCGGACAGTCGAGCGGTTAACCTTTCATAATTTTGGATAGGTATGTAATAACAATAATATAAAAAAAATAAATAAATTTACTATTCTGACCTCGGATTTACACTTGCTTTTGTCTACTTTTTACAACTTAAAGTATGGTCTTTCTACCTAAATTTATCAAAATTTAGCACTTTTTTTATTTAAAAAAATAAATATAAAAACTAAAAAAAACCCTTACACTTCATATTTAATATCATGCAGTCGGAGGCATAGTTGAATTTTGTTAATCTTGATATCGTGCCTTGTATCTTACGACTAAAATAAATAATAATGATATTATTCATTTTAGTCGTTGCAAGATACAAAGTGATTTAATAAGAATTATTTGTTTTGTTATTAACCTTATTTTTTATATGATTTGTTGCTTATTTTTTTTTTTTAATAGAGTTGCTTTCTTAAGAATTGTATGTACTCCGTGACACTCGCGTCATCAAGTTATGTATAATGACGTATCATTCTTTATAAAATCGGTTAAGCCGTTGAGGAGTTATGAGTGGACATAGGAATATTGGAAAGATACATACCAACATACATACATACGCGTCAAACACATAACCCTCCTCTGCAGTCGGGTAAAAAGACAGATTTTTATTGTAGCCATCTAGTTAATATAACTAGCACTTGCATTGTTTTTTTTCTCTCACCCTAAAAACACCCAGGGTTACCCAGCTAGATCGTCATAAATAAAAATAGTTTGAACCAAATTTGGTATCACAGGAATTGCTGTTCTGTACATGACATTTAAACTCGTTTTAAAAATGCTTTGCGTGATTCATATGACCTAAGCACACAAGCGGATACATACCGTGTTAAAACAATGAACAGAACATGATGAAAATACAACCAATCCCATGCGGAACTGTCAAAGCCTTGTCATGATGGTAAATTGAGAACATAATCCCATGCGGAACTGTCAAAGCCTTGTTGTCATGATGGTAAATTGAGAACTTAACTTAACGCTTAGAAATTCATCAACGCATGCGCGGCAAACATTTTAGAGCACGCCGCTCATTCGCCTTAATGCATTTGTCAGCACATCTCTCCCTTTTCCATTATGACAGGATTTTGACAGTACGCAAGGGCTTGCCGTGGACATGGAATAAAGATCGTAAAGAATTGTAAAAATGGCGGCAAACTGATCGGCCATTATTTTTACAGCTCCGAGTTTAACTTGTAAAAAATGATTTGAATACGTGATAATTGACTAAGAACGAGACTTTGTGCATGTAATAAGCTCATAAATACTTGACACTGGCAGAAATTAGCCGTTAAAACGGCTAGATTGCCATAAGCTCAAAGAAGAAGAAGAAGATCGTAAATTAGGACCCTGTCCTGGCTAGCCAATATAACCGGACCATATTCTCGATAGTTTAATGTATGAAATAAATCAAATTATCAAAATGCCCCATTCAATATACTCCTACATTTAGTAAGAAAAAGCCAGAACTACAAACGCAACGAACAGTGGTAATAGTACAACGCTTCTATAAATCGTATATACCTGAACATCGCTTCACACTGAGTTGGGTTTAATATAGTTAGCAGCTTAAATGTTAATAGGTTGTTTTACATCTACAGAGTGATTTTTAATATACTAATAACCGGTCTTGGCTTCTTTATACGACGTACGTATAAAGAAGCCAAGACCGGTTATTAGTATACTAGCTGTCCCGCGCAACTTCGTATGCGTAAATTTTCCCCGTTTTTGCAACATTTCTCGTCGCTGCTCCGCTCCTATTAGTTGTAGCGCGATGTTATATAGCTTTTAGCCTTTCTCGATAAATGGGCTATCCAACAAAAAAAGACTTTTTCAAATCGGACCAGTAGTTCCTGAGATTAGCGCTTTTAAACAAACAAACAAACTCTTCCGCTTTATAATATTAGTATAGATTAAAAATAAAGTATAGATGACATACTCGTATGTCATCTATACTAATATTATAAAGCTGAAGAGAGTTTGTTTGTTCGTTTGTTTGAACGCGGTAATCTCAGGATCTACTGGTCCGAATTAAAAAAATATTTTACTGTTGAATAGCCCATTTATCGAGAAAGGCTATATAACATCGCGCTACGACTAATAGAAGCGGAGCAGCAATGAAAAATGTTGTAAAAACAATAGTCATGTATGATAATTAAAGTCATAATGTAACGTACCAACTGCACAGGGACTCAGACCTCGGAAGAGAGGGTACGGAACATAATCGACTACGCGAGTTCTTTGTGGATGTATAGGTAGACCAGAATCTGATGAAACGATTTTTTACCCAATCGCCCAAGAAGGAGGGTTATGTTTTTTGAGTGTATGTATGTACCATATACCCTAAACGACTTGATGGGTTTTAGCTTGAGATTCGTCTTAGTTGTGAAAAGGACACTAGGTACTTTAAAATTTTCAAAAAATCAAATGGCGTAATTTTGGCAATATATCTTTTTTATATATATCTTGTTTAAAAAAACATCAAACCCTATCGCGTGGGGAATCAAAACAAAGGATTTTAAAAGCTGTAACAAATATTATTTAACTTATTTAATTGAATGTAATAAAAAACAACATAAATAAAAAAAAATTAACCCACCTGCAAAAAGGCGGAAACAAGATACCCTTTACATTTAAAATCATGCGGCATACCCTTTACATTTAATATCAGGCACATTTTTTAACAACAGGATTCCTTAATGCCTCCGACTGCATGATAATAAATGTGAAATCTATCTTGTTTCCGTCTTTTTGCAGGCCAGCTTTAAAATTTTTGACATTGCCATTAAATTTTAAAAGTTGTATTTTATATGGCAATGTTAAATGACAGCACGAGTACATCTGATTCCTACTTTTTTTGAAAAGACGACTCCCGCAGTAGGGTACAAGCCCTGTGTCGCGGGGGACTTTACAAACATACAAGTCACGGAGACAAAGTACATCCAGACTCGGAACAACAATTTGTGGAATCACACAAAGTGGCGTCCCGTGTGGGACTCGAACACACGACTGCTACGCAAGAGCGTAGCAATCGGATACACTCCCACTGCGCCACAGAGGCAGTAAAACGTATATTCTTAAATTTATTTATTGAAAATGCGGCAAAAGGTATGTTGAGCTGATTTCTAACCACCAGTCGTGGACAGGTACGGAAAATAAAGAAAGTTTGGATGTTTTTGTGTTTTAATTTTTATTATTCAACTAGCTGACCCACGCAACTCCGTAAGCGTAAATTTTCCCCGTTTTTGGAACATTTTTCATTGCTGCTCCGCTCCTATTGGTCGCAGCAAGATGTTATATAGCCTTCCTCGATAAATGGGCAATCTAACAGTAAAATATTTTTTCAATTCGAATCAGTATTTTCTGAGATTACCGCGTTCAAACAAACAAACAAACAAACAAAATCTTTAGCTTTATAATATTATTATAGATGCAAAAACTGACATTCACGTTATTCTGTTCGAGGAATGGGGAATACTTAGTTCCATTGAGACAGAATTGGTAAATGATCGTCAAGCCTGGGGAGCGGCTTGGCGATCGCAGTAAGGCTTCAAAGTACGCAAAAATTCCTTAATCGCCTTGACGCCACCCACAGGAAGAGATAGGGTGGCACTATTATTAAGCCGGTACCATACGGCACATCCGGTACCACACGGCACATCCGGTACCACACGGCACACATAAGAAATGTAAAAATCACAAAAGTTTAAAAACAATGTTTGTGTAAGAGTATTTACTACTGAATAGAATAAAACGACGAAGCAATTTGGAAAGTTTGATGGAATGGACGTTATTCTTTCTTTGAAACGAATAGTTCTAGCAAAAGTTAGAACGCTTTTGAAGCACTAGTTTGTTAATTATATATCGGTGACATTCGACGAAGGTGAACCTTAAAATCCAGAGAATTGAGTATTTGAATGTCAAGTCAAATTAGTATCTTTTTTATAAAATGTCAAAACGAATCGTTCTGTAGAGATTTGTATGCAATTTAACATTGTGACGTCATTATGTTCTGGCTTCAAATCATTTACTTTTAGTATTTATTTTGATGATTATAAATACTAAAACATATTAAATTATGCTCGAATATATATATATCTACGCGTTGGTTAAGCTAATACAAAAACAAATAATTTATTTGCCATAATGTGATGAGATAAGGTCAGCACATTAGTCAACTGAATTTTATGACATACAAATATTTCAACTTAAAACTAAACGGGAAATAATCATATGTTCATATGTAATTATAAGAATTCCTATTTAACTTAATTAAACTAATTACAACCATATCAATCGAATTTAAAACTTAGAAAATCTTTAACAGAGTAGAAACATTGTTCAACTAACCAACTATTTAATTGTCTTTTAAATTTACTTAATGGTTAGTCTCGGACATCTTGGGGTAGGTGATTAAATATGCGTACTGACATTGCATAGCTATTCCTACTACTTACTTCTGTTCTCAATAAAGGGGGCGTAAGGTTGTTTGGGTATCTTGTATTAAAATTACAAGAATCCTTTTTATAAATAAACAAATCATTATTATTTTTAACAAAAGTACATATTTCTAAAATGTAAATGCATGGTAGAGTGAGTAGCGAAAGCTTTAAACTTTACTTCTGTATTCTCGGTACTTTGTAGTCGAATTTTGCGTGTAATTTTACCGAGTGAGTTAACAATAATTTGTGTGTGCGTTGCGTTATTCAAGCTTTAAGCTTTACTTCTGTACTCTCGGTACTTTGTGGTCTTCGTTTAAGTATAATTTTACCGAGTGAGTTAACAATAATTTGTGTGTGCGTTGCTCAAGCTTTAAGCTTTACTTCTGTACTCTCGGTACTTTGTTGTCTAAGTTCGAGTGTAATTTAACCGTGTGAGTTAACAATAATTTGTGTGCGTTATTCAAGCTTTAAGCTTTACTTCTGTACTCTCGGTACTTTGTTGTCTAAGTTCGATTGTAATTTTACCGAGTGAGTGAACAATAATTTTTGTGTGCGTTGCTCAAGCTTTACGCTTTACTTCTGTACTCTCGGTACTTTGTGGTCGAAATTTAAGTGCAATTTTAAAAACCACTGACCTTTAAAATACGTCGTACGCTGTACTGACTACAACGTACAAAGTGATAGCGTTTTAAAATGCCGAATCCAATAGTCTTGCGAACTTTTTTGATTGCGGTAACGATGCCTTAGCCAATAGTAGCCTATTGGCTAAGGCATCGTTCTCGCAATAGTGAGGTCGCGGGTTCGATTCCTGCCCATTATAATACTAGTGAGTAAATTTTCAACGTTTTCGCAACATTTTTCACTATCGCTTTGCTCCTTTTGGTCGTAGCGTGATGTTATATAGCCTTCCTTGATAAATAGGCTATCCAACAGTTTAGTACATTACACAGTGAGGTAAGTGGAAAACTATAGCCGAGGCGACATGCTAGCCTGAGCTGTAGGCGAGGGCTACAAGAACAGTCCGCTTGTGACCACGGCCGGTGCAACCTGGTCGAAACGTCAAGCAATTTTAAGACGAACAATGCGCGTTAATTCCCGTATAATAAATGATTAAGAAAGTAGAAGCTGTAATTATCAAAGCGCACGTATGTCATACGACGTTTTGTAACATATTTGCGATAAATTAAAAAAAACAATACAGCGAAAAGATAAAGCGCGCGGAATAACTTAACAATTACTTGTTCACAAATTAGCGATGCGTGCGCATCAGCGCTTTTTTTTAAAGGCAAAGGCATAGAAACAGCCAGTATCACTAATAAAGTAAATTAATATTTTGTTACAGATAAATTTATGGTCAAAGTTAATTAAATTAAAGAAATAAATGTTTATTTATTATCTTTTATTATTTATTTTATTATCTCCCAAAGTTTATTTTATTCATAAAATGTTGACCACTTTTCTGACATAAAAACTCTTTGCTAAGATTTAAAAAGTACCTACCGTTCATTTTAGACGGAGCATCTTGATAAACCGTGCGTTTTACCTTATTAAAAAGAAACTCATGCGTTTTACATTACAATAACGCACAAGTACGAAATGAGATACATTACGATATTGAAATTGGTGAAATAAGAGAAATAAAAAATGTGTTATAAAATTATTTTTCAATTCGGATCCGTAGTTCCTGCGATTATCGCGTTTAAACAAACAAACTCTTCTTTATAATATTAGTATAAATGTATAAAAAGTAGCACAAAAATGCTTTAGAAATTACAAAAAGTAATCTAATTTAGAAGTCGGTTCGTTTGGCGCGTATCCGAAAAAGTCGATAATTTCGCTTGATACCAGTTTAATCTAGTAACGGGTAAATTACGCGCCCTAATCCGCATTCGGGGAAAGCAATCAACATTAAATGCGTAACAGGTATTTGGTGTACGTGAATAGACGATGTTTTCTAAGACGGAATGGTGGGAATAGACGCGAGTGATTGATATGTTTGTCTGTAAGGATGTATAAGGGATTTAGCACGTGTAATTTAGTTGAAATTGAAGGAATTTAACACTGTTTTGTGGTGACGTAAGATTGAAGGAGTATTTTGCTTTAAACATGATTAATCTAATATATAAAATTCTCGTGTCACAGTTTTCGTTGCCATACTCCTCGGAAACGGCTTGACCGATTTTGATGAAATTTTTTGTGCTTATCCGGTATCTATGAGAATCGGCCAACATCTATTTTTCATCCCCCTAAAAGTTTGTTTGTTTGTTTGAACGCGATAATCTTAGGAACTACTGGGCCGCATTGAAAAAATATTTTATAGTTGGATAGCCCATTTATCGAGGAAGGCTATAGGTTATAACATCACGCTACGACCAATAGGAGCGGAGCAGCAATGAAAAATGTTGTAAAAAAAAAGGGAAAATTTACGCAGACGAAGTTGCGCGGGTCAGCTAGTAATCTTCTAAAAATTACATACTACTTATAACTAAAACAGTCGTGAATTTAATGACTGTCTCTCGTTTTTGCGGCAAGCCTAAGCTGTCAAAATCTTGTCTTATTAGTTAATAGAGAGCTGCGCTTAGAAATGCAACGCGGATGCGCCAGTTCGCGGGCTTGCCGCGAAAACGAAAAAAAAGAACTTGAATAAGGACCCTGGTCTCGTTGGCCTCCATCGCGTAAATACAAGTTTGCTTGCAGTCTAGTGGTTAGTGACCCTGACTGCTAAGTCGGAGATCGTGAGTTCGATCCCCACCCTGGATAAAACTTTATGTGTTGAGCACGATAGATTATTCTGTGTCTGGGTGTTACATTTTATCTATAATATGTATTCATTTAGAAATATTTAGTTTGTAATTCACGTGTCTGGTTTCCATAGTAGGTACAAGCTGGGCTTAGTTTGGGATCAGATAGCGTTGCGTAAGTTGTCCCAAAATATTATATTATAACAACGTCGCAAACTCACAACATCACAAACTCACAAACTTTACCTCTTTATAGTATTAGTATAAAAGTAGATAAGACTACCACTGTTTTTAAAATTACTACTAATTTTATCATTGCCTAAATTTATGTAATCTGAATAACTACAGAACAACTACACCAAATTGGATATTTTTTTTGTTGTATTCATTATACTCAGTAGGTATAGCGTTCGTATTAAAGATTTTTTTAACGCCGGTGCCACATATTTGCCGCAACGTCTGGGGATCTGGAAAATAGCATAGGTACCAACATTGGGATCAGCGATATTCTACATCCACACGTGTGAAGCCGGCGTCGTACGGACAAATTACCCCCGTGCGAAGACGGAGTCGGATGCTAGTCAAATATAGAATTTGCTACCCAACACTACCAATAAGTGGTAGGTATGAATAAAATACCTGAAACAATTTTCTTTATCTCACTTGAAGCCCGTGCGAGCTGTCAAAATTCTGCCATAACAGTAAATGGGAAAGTGACAAGAATTTGACAGTTAGCACGGGCTTGCCATGGACACGGAAAAAAGAGATCATGAATCAGGACCCAGACCTTACGACATGACATCAAACCAACAAATTTTTGACTCGGCGAACTACACAACAACTTAACAAAAAACTTAATTCCCGCACCACACTTAAAATAATTTCACAAATCTGTACCATGCCTGGCAGTACTGATACGTCTTTTATTAATTTCCTTGGAGCTCTCAAAACGAATATACAAACACAAAAGCATCATTAGCCCATGCAAACTGTCAAAAACCTGTTATTATGGTAAATGGAAAAGTGAAAAGAATTTGACAGTTAGCACGGGCTTGCCATGGACACGGAAAAAAGAGATCATGAATCGGGACCGAGACCTCACGACATGACGTCTTATTAACAATTTTTGACACATCGAACTATACAACAACCTAACAAAAAACTCAATTCCCGCACCACTCTTGAAATAATTTCACAAATCTGTACCATGTCTGGCAGTACTGAATCGTCTTTTATTGATTTCCCTGGAGCTCCCAAAACGAACATACAAACACAAAAACATCATTACGTCACACTATGTCCCCGCTTTTCATTTCCGCATTCGTTTCCTTATGAATTACGAGTGTTTTGACATGTAAAGGGTTGTTGAGTGATCAATCAAATTGAGAACATGCCGATGCCGCGATGGG
The DNA here is from genome assembly GCA_945859575.2 of Herminia tarsipennalis. Lineage (NCBI taxonomy): Eukaryota > Metazoa > Arthropoda > Insecta > Lepidoptera > Erebidae > Herminia > Herminia tarsipennalis. Next base: position 19,655,183 of record OX243845.2, on the reverse strand, counting down.
GAGGCCTTTTATGGTTTTTAGTTGAAGAGTAAGTAAATAAATCTGTTTCGGTAAAGACTTTTGGTGTATTTATGGGAAAAAACAAATGAAAATGCCTTAAACAATCAGCATTTCTAAAAAATACTTAATTTTTTAAAATTTTATTATTGCGCGGTGGGAGTGTATCCGACTGCTACGCAAGAGTTCGTGGGTTCGATTCCCACACGGGACACCACTTTGTATGATCCATAAATTGTTGTTCCGAGTCTGGGTGTATTTTGTGTCCGTGACTTGTATGTTTGTAAAGTCCTCCGCGACACAGGACTTGTACCCTACTGCAGGAGACGTTTAAAAAAAAATGCTTCGACTGTTCAATACCAAGTAAAATAAAAAAATACAAGTGAACCTCATTTGTACGAGTGGAATATACATATACCTATACCAAACATACCTAAAATACTCTCTAACACAAATAAACACCCACCTTTAGCCCTAATTACATATATATTACCCAAAAAAGGGTAAATTTTATCAACATTTTGTAAGAGCCGTAACTTCCTAACACCTTAAATGAGGACCAACAATTTCCAACATGACAAAGCTTTGAATATGCTTTAATAATGCTTTCATTATAAAAATCTAACTTTATAATTAGCCCTTTACGTAAGAGCGTAAAAACTGTGACCGCGATGCTCTGGTTGGACAAAGTGCTCGCTAGTACCAACACTTAAACTATGAACCTGGAATTTATTATACTCGTACGCTTTTCTATATATCTTTGACAACTTCATACCCAATCTTTCTATACTAATATTATAAAGCGGAAGAGTTTGTTTGTTTGTTTTATACAAACAAACAAACAAACTCGCGCTAATCTCAGGAACTACTGGTCCGATTTGAAAAAATCTTTTTTTGTTGGATAGCCCATTTATCGAGGAAGGCTATAGGCTATATAACATCGCGCTACGACTAACAGGAGCGGAGCAGCGACGAGAAATGTTGCAAAAACGGGGAAAATTTACGCATACGATGTTGCGCGGGACAGCTAGTGTGTTATAAACACCTTTAAATCTATACAAATATTATAAAGCTTAAGAGTTTGTTTGTTTGTTTGAACGCGGTAATCTCGGGGACTCCAAATTGAAAAATTCTTTCACTGTTGGATAGCCCACCTATTGAGGAAGGCTATAGGCTATATAACATCACGCTACGACTAAAGGAGCGGAGCAGCAATAAAAAATGTAGTAAAAAAAAAAAATACGCAGACGAAGTTGCGCGGGACAGCTAGTACCAAATATTCAGACAGCTAAAATACTACAGAGACGGCCCAAGACCAACAATTCTAGCGAAAAATAACTAAGACAGCCGACCCCAAATAATGGGAATAAGATAAGGAAGCGAAAAAGAAGGTCGCGGTAGACTTTAAACATCCATACTAATATTATAAATGTGAAAGTAACTCTGTCTGTCTGTTACGCTTTCACGCTCAAACAACGAAACCGATTTAGATGAAATTTGGTATGGAGATAGTTTGAGTCCCGGAGAAGGACATAGAATAGTTTTTATCGCGATAATCGACTTCCACGCGGGCGAAGCCGCAAGCGAAAGCTAGTACAATATAAAGAAAGCGACAAAAAGTACACCCAGACTTAAGACCAACATTAATAGATCTCGTATTATTCCATGTGGGTATCAACCCCGCAACCTTTTGCCCAGAAGTCTCTAAACACTGAGAGAGTTAAGACAGTTAACTATTCCACAGTAAAAATAAAGTACTTATTTTTACTGTTCCTATTTCTACACTTTATTTTAGGAATTAGATACTCTAGGATTTAGTCATTATGAAACTATTTGATATTTTGAGACCTGAATGAAGTTTACAAATGATTGAAATAAAAAGAATATTGACTGGTGGTTCATATCTATGGTTCATATGCCTTGGTGACGCAGTGGGAGTTTGCCCGACTGCTACACAAGAGATCGTGGGTACTTCCCACACGGGACACCGCTTCGTGTGATCACAAATTGTTGTTCATTCTGGGTGTAATTTGTGTCCGTGACTTGTATCTTCGTAAAGTCCCCTGCGATACAGGGCTTGTACCCAACTGCGGAAGTCTTCTTTAAAAAAAATGAAAATTTAAAAATGGATAGCTTCGTGCAGAATTTTATCACACGTCCCAACGAAAATTATGACACTGATTTACACTCAGATTAGAAACAATGATTGATAAGAAATTGATTATAATTATCTATTAGTATTTGTGTTAGACATTAATAGATAAATTCTTATCTACCAATTAGCCTAAATACCCTACTAACTGCTACACAATTGGTTAAAATTAAAAAATTATTATTGGTATAGGTGTACCAGAAGCTGATGAAAAATGAGGAAATTATAATTTAGAGATACAACGTTAAGGTAAGTAGGTAAACCTACTAGGACGAACTAGTTTTGATAGTTATATTTTTTCATTGAATTAGTTTAATTTTATATTTATTATTATACTAGCTGTCGCGCAACTTCGTCTGCGTAAATTTCCCCCCTTTTTTTTATAATCCTAATGTTACTTCTTATACCTCCAAGAATATGTGTACAAAGTTTCATGATGATCGGTTGAGTAGTTTTCGCTTGAAAGCGTAACAAACAAACTTTCACATTTATATATTAGTAGGGATATATAATGTGTCATTGGTCAAATAAAATATTTTTTTAACAGCAGCTGCTTCCACGTGAATGTCAGTTTTTGCATTGAATAAAATTCAAACACAACAAACTTTCAAACTTTCTTCTTCTTCCCGGTCATATACACGATTGGCCGTTAGAAATCAGCTCAACATACCTACTACCGCATTTTCAAAAAGTTAGAATATGTACAAAAAGTATCAAAGGTCTTAATCGCAGTAAGAGCCACTGTCAGCTAAAATTGCCATATAAAAATCACAGGGTTTTTTTAAATTTCATTTCTTGTGTTCTGGTACATGTATAGTTATTTAATAGATTCCATTCAGTATTGATAGGGCTGCTTGTGTGTATACTCTACCCTTATTACTTCGAAACAAAATGAAGCTATTTTCTTTTAATTAATATGCAGTTAAGTTCACATTATTCGCGGTAAGACTATTTACTCAGCATACATTCTCTCGTCGGTTCTCATTAAACGAAGCTGCAAAGAACTTTTTGCCAGTTTGCGGCCATAAAAATGGCAGGAAAATATAAGGCTTAGAGAGTTTCTTTTCATTTAAATCCTTTGCAGAATATCTTCAATGTGTGTATAGTATTATTAGTAGAGGGTTAAATGGCAAGTACTAGTAAGAATTGTATTTCAAGTATGCGGTTAATAACATTTCTTCTGACTTTTGTAAGTATACATTCTGCGTGACGAATGAAGGCCATTATTTTCTTCCTTTTGATATCACAGTTAATATATTATATTTAATCATTCGTTACAAGTACTTTGGCCAATATTTAAGCACAATATAGTTTTTACCTTTGTTGTAAGTAGATGCTCCTACTATATTGTACCCACTAAGGCTGATTTTGGTTTATCTCATGTTTCAACTTTTTGATAATACAATTTGCATCAGACCTTTAACATGATGTATAGTACATTAGTCGCAGCATCTTACCCCCATATCAAGTTTATAAACATTCAAATATTGTAAAATTGGCAATTTGAAAAGAGTGGCCGCGAGTTTTTATTGCCAGGTTCTTTTCTTCGGCTTTACCTATTGTTTGCGAACTTGGCATTACATGTATAAAAAAAAACTCATGGGCAAATCAGAACCCTTATAGTTTTTCGCTATGTCTGTCCGTCCGTCCATCCATCCTTCCGCAGCTTAGCTTAGAGACTATTAGTGCTAGAAGGCTGTTATTTTGCATGGATTATTATTTATGCCAACAAAGTCAAAGAATAAAATTTAAATAAACGTTATTTTTGAGGGTACCTCTCCTTTATGTAAAGTGGGGATGTGATTTTTTTTCTCACCTATACCATCGTGTGGGGTATCATTAGATAGGTATTTTAGAAACGTTTAGGGGTTGTGAAGACTATTTCTAGAGTTAGGGATCCTTTTGTGAAATATTACCTAAGCTATAAATAGATTTTTTTTTAGAGTTATGTGTCCCCCCCCACCAGCTAAATGGTTGGTTTTAGTTTGTGAAAAAAATCACGGTAGTAATATATATAGTGAAATTATATCACAGTTAAGTCGGCTTTACAAGTTTACGAGTAACAGCTGATCAAATGAGAAGTAACAAAATGGGAGGGGAGACTAGGGAACCCTACATTATGCGTGGCCCGACATGCACTTGCCAGGTATTTTTTTTAATTTTCTTATAACGAGAACATGTTAGGGGTAGGGCCTAGGGTTATACTATAAAATAACTTAACCTCACTTAAGTAACAACATTTAACTAGCAAATATTTTGTCTTTGTTTTTTATTCTATTTTCTAAATAAAGAATATAAACCATTAGCTAGTTAATGCTGCTGGTAGCATATTATGATCTATTTATTGATGGATTTGGCTACTAGAGGTAGAATTTTGACATATTTTGTATAGATCATATGTCAAATATATATCTCTAGTAGTCAAACTCATCGATGCCTGGCCTCAATAATATAACTATTACTAGCTGTTCCGCGCAAATTCGTATGCGTCAATTTTCCCCGTTTTTACAACATTTTTCATTGCTGCTCCGCTCCTATTGGTCGTAGCGTGATGTTATATAGCCTATAGCTTTTCTCGGTTAATGGGCTACCCAACAGAAAAATATTTTTTCAATTCGGATCAGTAGTTCCTGAGATTACCGCGTTCATACAAACAAACTCTTCAGCTTTATAATATTAGTATAGATTGAGGCCGGCCGTAACGTACGAGTAAGTACTTAACAGAAACTGTAAATATCAAAAGAAAAACACTACAAAATAAGACTTGGATAATGTTTTATACAACTATTTGTCCACTTCATATTCTCTCGCCATCTCTATTACAACATAACATAAAATGGAGGCGACGTTCTGTGAAATTAGAGGTTTTTAAAATCCAATTTTAATATGGAAATGTGGAAACATCTTGTTGTAGGTTTTGTTATTTTAACTTTAAATTATAAATGTAGTTTTGATGTCAAATATCAGGGCCAATTTTTTGCTTTAAATATCGGGGCTGATAATATTAATATATAATAATAGCTTTATTTATTCCTTCATACACTATTTGCTATGTTAAAATCTTTGCTTATTTTTAATTTGTTAGTATAACTTCTTACTTTTACTATTAATTGGTTAATACGCATTTTGTTATAAGGACCGCTCTGGCGGTGAAAGCCTCCTCCATTTCCATTCCATTCGCTCTGTCTCTTACCAGTCTGCTCCAGATAGTTTCAGCCGTGGCAACTATGTCATCACTCCATCTTTTGAATGGCCTGCCTTTTCGTTTTTTCTTATGAATTGGGTACCAACACGCGACAATTTTGGACAATTTTTTCTGGTGATTTTTGGATCGGGGCTGTTAGTCTTGTTAAAATTAATAGTTAATAACCTACAAGCCCATAACCGGAACAGCAAGAAATATAATATATTTGTCCCTAACAACATTTTGGATCGGTTTATTAAATTGGTCAATAATGTTCTCGCGTCGTTCGTTAAACAGTTCGTACAGAAGAAAATTGTGATTAGCGTAGGTTAATGAATACTAATCACGTTGACTACCTCTACAATTTGAGTGTATCTTCATAATATTAGGTACTTATAGATAGGTACCTATGCATAAGATAATTTATTAGGTGACATTAAGTCTACTAAGCCCACTTGAGTTAAGTAGACTTAATGTTTTGTGACAAATCGCACTTTGTTATCTAGATAAGTCACTTGATATAATTCATTCATATTAACTTTCATTGAGTACTTGAGTTAGTAGGTACTCAAGAATTTTTTAAGCTATTGCATAGCTTTTAACCCGGGCTCGGGCTTTGAGCGCGGCGACCGAAATATATATAAATACTTAAACATTTTTTTTTTTTTTTTATCTTTTTAAAAAAATAAAAAATGTTAGGCGATGGCTTTACCGCGGCAGTCCCCGAGTGCCACACATTTTTTATTATTTCTAAAAAACGATAACTAGTAATGTGAGATTGTGCTCCCAAATTACTAGCAATCCTGTTAACCCCTCCAGCTTAGCTCTATGGGAGTGGGTTCACGTAGTACAATGAGTGGGATTCGAACCCACGACCTCATGATTGCGAGACCGATGCCTTAGCCATTAGGCTACCGCCGATTACTTCTTTTTATTTTTTGATAATGATGTTTATTCACACTTTCTATATTTCTGTGGTAGTGGTAGTTCTACTAGCGACCATACTAACTGACACTATTGTGGTTCCGACCAAGACGGCCTATGGGTTTGCATGACGGTTATAACCTTACAAGCATAACCGACAGTTATAATGTACAAATAACTGTACAGTTTTATACCACATACGCTAGGTTTGTCTGCAGGAAATCTGTTATTATAACTCGGTTATGCTTGTAAGATTATAACCGTCATGCAAACCCATAGGCCGTCTTGGTCGCAACCACAATAGTGTCAGTTATTCTTAGGTAAAATAGTATTGTTAACGCTTAACTGTGTGAACGAGTTTAACGAACTAATGTCTCAAATGAGGAGCGCGGTGCGGTGACATTCAGATCTTTGCCAAACAAGGATTTGGGTGACACTGATAATGTTATGTGCTTGTTTTACGCTTACCGTCAGCACCACATGCTCATCTCTTCAGTTCGTTGTGCAAAAACAACATAGTGTTTCTACGAAAAATCTAACCCTAGATGGACTAATTATGGGTTCAAAAGTACGCTTATTTCAAGTATTTTTTGTTTGTTTATTTGTTCAAGGTTGACCAAGTACTTAATAAAAAGTTGATTATTTAATGTGGCATATATATTCTAACATATGTTTTTCGACAACATATTTTTTTAACTACAATAAATGTGATGGATATACCTATTATTTTTTTTACAGAATTCGTAGAATTTAAATAAATACAATTTTATGAAAATAATTGTAAATAATTTAACCAAAATATTATGTAAATATTTTCGACCATATTGCAACGACCGTGGTCACGGGTACTAGTCTGTAAGTTAAGTTTATCAACATTTATAATTACGATTTTCTACGTTACTAGATACAAGAATAAATATAATCTTGCTGACAGTTTTTTTGTAATAATACGTAACTATATTTCAAGAGAAACCGGTAGAATCGTGTTCTTAGGACCCTTCGCAACTACCTAAGTCGTGTATATATGACTTTTTTCTGCCGTTTACTAGAAAAACACACGAGAACCAATAATTTTATTACTTTTAAATCTCACGGAAGTCGTACAGCCAACAAAACTAATTAAAACGAGCCAAAACAAAAACTCCGTGAAGCTTAAACAACTAAGATAAATGGCTAAGTTTGTCTTTAAAATGTATACTTGTTTATTTTTTTGCTACCAGTTTGTAAGGAAATGTATTTTTTCCTTCTATGTTTTATTTGTTTCGTGAATGCTTTAATGGCACGAGATAGCACAGTTTGCGTTTAAATTTTACAACTTTTTCGAGAAAATAAAGTCTTCATAAATGTTATTTTAACGTCACAATTAAATTTCAATCCGTTTTTTGTCTAAGAGAATGTTTAACATCAATTGTTTGTCTATACAATAGGTGTTTATTTTTTATCAGAGTATGGAACACATGAATTGCATCATATCAACGCTGATACCTTACGACGTGTTACGCAAAAAGTTTATCCGATAAAATCAAATAAGAAAATACTAATCGGTCTTGATATCAATAAAAAAAAAATATTTTCTGTAGAAATTGTATGAGTAAGTCAATATTTAATATTATAAGATTTCACTTTCGTACTACTTGTAGACAAAAGCTACGCACGCTAAGGCGAGGTGATCATGCCTGGCGGGCCGCGGCCCAACGGTTGACGTTGGGAACTTGTATACATAGTTAGCAGCTGTGAAAACTTCTATATCGCGATTCAGGATTTGATGCGAGCTGTCAAGTGTCAGTTTATTCATATTATTATTATGCGGGTACCTTCCACACTCGTAGACAGGACCACAATAACATAGTAATCGTACACGTTTAAACATTTTTACAGTACCTCGTAAAAACCTGTTTAGATAAATTTATCTTAAAGGTAAAACTGATTGACTGATACGGTTTATAGACCGACTAGCTGTCCCGCGCAACTTCGTATGCGTAAATTTTCTCCGTTTTTACTACATTTCACGTCGCTACTCCGCTCCTATTAGTCGTAGCGCAATGTTATATAGCCTATAGCCTTCCTCGATAAATGGGCTATCCAACAAAAAAATATTTTTTCAAATCGGACCAGTAGTTCCTGAGATTAGCGCGTTTAAACAAACAAACAAACAAAGCAAACAATCAAACTCTTCCGCTTTATAATATTAGTATAGATGACCTGGTGAAGGTCGCGGGTAACCACTGGATGCAGAGGCACAGGAGCGGTCATTGTGTTGGGGGTAGCCAATGTTCAGCAGTCATCTACATATTTTGTGTCTCTTAAATACATTTCCCAAATAAATGCATTTTTTTTTATTTATTGCTAAATAACCCTGTTGATACCGTTGAGTTTGCAAGCAAAAAATATGTCAAGTGTGTTCCTTCCTTCCTATACCTTCTTATTATCATACGTTACAAATTTAGTACTAATAACTACTAAAATCAACCGATGGACCCGGTGAAACCGGTCACGTATGGATTATGATGTAGGATGACCATTTTACTTAAAGCCACAGATATGTTCAGCTCTGATGTAACTTGTAGCACAACTTTCAAATTTCACTAAACCAACTAAAAAATGTTAACATAGTTTCCTTTAGTTTTAGATAGTCAAACATACACGAAAACATATAACTTAAAAAAAAATGAACCGCGTTTATATCAAGGAAAAAAACATAAAGCACATCACCGAATGCAAATTTCGCTGACTCAGCCTTATGTTTTAGTTTATATCTCTGGTGTTTGATGCGCTAGGAGAACGGTTTATACATCAAAATGTTCCAAGTTGTTTTCACCATTAAACTGCATATTTATGCAGTTTAATGGTGAAAAGAGAGACAGATTACTAAATTTAAGAAAATCACGAACAAACATACATATAGGCGAAACAGAGACCTACCTGAGAAACACCTTTTTTGAAGGCTGTTAAGAACGTAGTTTTAGGTTAAAACACCCGTAAGTAAAAGAAAATTTGTTAATTAGCAAAATGAAAATTTACAATGTTAATTAACAAGCTAGATAACCCTACGAACGAACTATATACATGCTAGTAACATTATTTACAACTTAACTAGTAAACTACAAAAAAAGGATAACATAAAAAGGGGATAAAAAAAAAGAGTTACGTAACTTAGTTAATTTATGTATCTATAATACGTAAGTATTCAAGTATTTTGAAAGAATTTGGTAAACGATATATGTTACTTTTAAAAAAACTTCAATGTACAGACATACTTATCCACTTTACGTAGTTACAACAAAAACCCACACACACAACAAAAAGATTAACGTAAGTCCTACATACACACGAAATACATACACACAAAAACACATAAGCAAAGTCCAAAGACATCCTTCCCGTTCCACATCCAACATCATACGGACTGTTTGTCCGTCATTTCATACAAAAGAGACAGGAATTATCGCGTCCGGCCGGAACATGGGGTACGGAACCCACCCCTTTGGAGAAAAACGGTTAAATGCTGTTTCGCGGTTCGTTTGGGCAATTGAGATGTACATTGTCTTTAAGGTCTTACTTCTGTGCTTTGGTTTAATGTGTTTTAGTGTATTGAATAATGTCTTTGTTTTTGTTTTAAGGAGATGTATAATTGGACGGAGCAGAAGTGTTGCACAAACTAATGCTTTATGTTTTAAAATAATTAGGGATACTGAAGAAGCTAGGCCGATGGGTGGACCTGGAGTGGTAGTAAATAATATCTATTTTTTTTATTCCTTTTTTTTATAATAAAACGTATCCTGTAGTTGGGTACAAGCCCTGTATTGCGGGGGACTATACAAACTCAAAACAACAATTTGTGAATCAAACAAAGTGGTGTGGGAATCGAACCGCTTTGCGTAGCAGTCGGGCGCACACCCACCGCGGCACAGAGGCAGTCTATTATGTGTTTAATAATAGTGTAATAAGTAAAAAAAAATATTTATAGAAAGTAATAAGCTATTATGTAGTTATATTATTTTAGATCTCACAGTCTGAAAGTAAATGATATTAACTTATACCTTTAAACGAGTAATTCTTGTATATATTCGTATCTGAATCTCGGCAACGGCTCCAGCGATTTTATTGAAATTTATTATGCATCGTATGCATCGAACTGGCTTGGTTTCATTTTTATTAAACGTCGTGTATTAAATAAGTAACCCGATTAATAACCCTATTTAAATATGTATAATATGGATGATATATTAAATTTTAAACAACCATTAATCATAAAACGCACATCAATACCTGCCCGTAAGTAAGGGTGACCATAAAGTTTTAGTAGTATGATAGACAACACTATGCACCTGTGGCATTTATTAGAATTCCAATGCCACAAGTGCATAGTTTCGTCTTTTGAATATCCGGAGGTCTGTTCAAATTCAAATAAATTTTGTTTTGAAAAATGATTATGGCTGTACTAATATTATAAAGCTGCAGAGTTTGTTTGTCCTCCGAATTGAAAAATTATTTTACTGTTAGATAGCCCATTTATCGAGGAAGGTTACAGGCTATTACATCACATTACGACCAATAGGAACGGAGCAGCAATGAAAAATGTTGCAAAACGGAGAAAATTTACGCAGACAAAGTTGCGCGGGTCAGCTAGTACATGATAAAATCCAGAGCTAGCAATACCGATTCCATTCATTTGTTCATTATAATAATTGCTGATAGATCCGAACTTGTCAGTCCTTTACCTTGGTTAAAATTTAAAGTTTCGAAATCAAGCAGATCGTGAGGTTTGCAAGGTCAAGCAAATTTACCTGTCGGTTGCTTGATGGATATACCGTTTTCTAAAAATGCCCCACCCTTCTGTACTTTGGAGAACACGATTATCTTTTGGTTGTGTTGTTAGAACATGGTTATGGTTTCGTGCCAAACTTCTCTCTCTCCGGTCATGTCAGGTTTTCGTTCCATCGGCCCATCACTATGTGCATGAGGTAATTGAGAGTGCACTTATGACTTTGACAGACTGACCCTGACTGGGAAATAAAAGTTTTGTGGTACAAACAAGAAATAAATGACTTATTTTGCCCTTCGGCGCAGAATATGTAAGACGCAAAATGAGCACGACACGCAAAATGTACAAGTAAACCTACGTTCACACCGCAGAGCAATAACTTAAGCATAGAGGTAACTTTAAAATAGAAAACTAATTCGCATGTAGTTGATTTCTAATTTCATATTGCACTATTCATGTTACAGGAAGAGACAACCATTCGTCTCCAACACTTTTTTGTTACAAATCCTGAGAACCACCGGTAGAATATTGATCCATAGTAGGATCAAAAGTTTCGATAAGATTTTAAAATTTGTCATTTTTAGTGTGTTGGACATTAGTCCTATGACGTCATGTTTCATAGAACAAATGAGAACTACCAGCTCGTCGAGTAGCCTGGCACTGGCAGCATGTCCAAACAAGCTGTTCACAAACAGCCGATTCTTTTTTTTTTTTGTTAAATAGATAATTAGCAATGTGGGATTGTGGCCCCACATTACTAGCAATCCTGTTAACCTCTCCAGCTAAGCTCTATGGCTTGTGTTAGGAGTGGGTTCACGTCGGTAGTATAATGGGCAGGATTTTAACCCACGACCTCACGATTGCGAGACCGATGCTTTAGCCATTAGGCTACTGCCGCTTCACACGCTTGCTCGTGTTCGTGTCCTTTGATTTCACTTTGAACGCGAGTGTATAATATAAATAATAGTGGCAAGGTAAATGTTCGCTTTTTTAACGGTATTTTTTAATCTAACAACGCTAAGAATTAAGTTTGTGAGCAGTTCTTTTTGTTATCAATTTAAGTAACTACATTTTGATTTTTGTTTACCAGGTGATGCGAAACCACTATTTGACGATGTACTCGTATAAGTTGTAACCATTTTTAAAATGCTTTCTTGTGCAAACTACTGCGTTTTCGGACTCACTCTTGCCTGTTCAAACAAACAATATATCGTTACAAAAACAACAGTATAAGCAGAGATTATCCTTACATCCCAACATTCTATTGACAAAGTAAATAAGCAGAATGGCCGGGTGTAACCGTTTTGGACAGGATAAAGTGCTGACCGGGCAGTATGGGCCCAGCACAGATTTAGTAGGTCCGGAGAGGATTGTCGGGATTCACGTGAGATTGAAGGAGCACGCATGGTTGGGTGGGGAACATGGCTATAGGGAGCTAATCTATGTACCTACTTGCCCAGTTTTGTAAGAGTAATTTGTTAGTAAATATTTTGCTAGTCCTTGGAAGAGTAAAACTCTGTTTACGCGGTTTCGGGGCACAAAAGTGGTCTATCATATGTGTCATTTCAGGCCGTTAGACCGTTATTGACGGTAGAACCATCCAAAAAACTTGCCAAGTTTTTTTTGGAACGAAGTTCCTTATCGCGCGTTGTGAAAGGGGGCTAGACGGGAAAAATTGTCACAAAAAGTTGTAACGACACTTTTTGACACACACAAGCTGTGTGGCATGCGCGTAAGGTATGAACATCTAATTTGACAAAGAAGTTACGTGTCGATTTGGTCCAGAGGCATAAATTCGGCACACAGTGATTTCTCAAGATCAGCTAAAAACTGTATATTACGCACTTATCGAATCCAAATTACGTTATAGTATTAGCCTCTGGGGAAATAGTTACAAATACAACGTTAAAACTGCGTTTATCGCTCAAAAAAGGGCGATTCGCACAATGGTTCGAATACAGCAATGGGAGTCATGCAAAGATCATTTTATGCGTCTGCGTATACTGACCGTTCCAAGTTTGTATATCTTTGTACTGCTAACAAATTTAATCAAAAAACTACATAAAGAAGAGAGCCTAACAGAAAAAGAAAAAAGACACTCCACAAGACGTAAAGACTTGCAGCACAACTTTACTCCACACTTTTGTATAGTGAGTCAAAGTGCTCTTTACCAATCTATTACAATGTTTAATAAATTTCCAATTGAATTTAAAGTCATTAATAGTGTAAGTATTTTTAAAAACAAATTAAGGTCATATTTGCTGGAAAGGTGTCTATATACGGTGGATGAATTATGATTTAAAACTATGACTCACGAATAATTATGTTATAACCTCATTGCTCGGAATTATGTGTATGTCTACTTTTTAAATTGTGTTCAATAATTATTTTAAATGATTTACTTTATTTGTTCAAATTATAAATTGTTATTTATTGTGTTTTGTGCATGTATTTACTTTTTTTTTATATATATATGTAAAACATTTCAACACAATGTTATAATTGTTTCTGAAATAAATAAATGAATGAATGAATGAATGAGTACTGGTGACAATTGTGTAGTTGTGGGTTCGTGCCCTCGGTATACAATCGTCTTTTTGTAAGTTATTTTCGTTTTGTCTTTCTATTTCGCATTAAACAGTGTGGTGTTGCGAAGATTATAAAAAAAAATAAGATGTCCCTTGACACTTCTCAAGTTTTTTGTTTTTTAAATTTACTCCATAGTTAATATTAACTTGGACAAGTCAAATTGTTTTTTATGAAATTGGTGACAGTTCCAAATCATAAAGCAAATGAGCGAAATTCAGGCAAGAAACTCATGTGAAATGCAAAACATTTAACCTCCTCATATCCCATGGTTTAGTTGCTTTAATATTAGTCGAAACGTTTTGGTAACTGCTTTCAGAATTTGTTCTGGACACATGCCATTAGGAGCTTTTGCGTTTTTTATGAAAAAAGTATATTCACCGAATTGCACAATATGTGATAAAGTTGAAGACACTTATCATGTCTTGGTAGATTGTGTCAGGAATGAGTCTGAAAGGAATAGAAGCCTAATATGTAAATTTAATTTAAATAAATAAGATGTCGATTTATTTATTGTAATTCTCTCTAAACCAATGTATCCAAAGGCTATATTAGTTTATTTGTTAATTAAATTTAAGATGTAGATATCAAGATCAGGTAACAATGGAACCAACATAACACTCTGTGAAAGGTTTCTAAAATAAATAAAGATTATAAAAAAGAAAGACTTCAAGACCATGACATTGTTATAATATTAGCTAGTTCAAATAACCTAATCTAATCATTAACAAAGAATTTCATGGAGTACTTAATAATCAGTGAAGCACTATATAGACTTAGGTGCGTAGGTCGTAGTACCTGCAAGTGCCATTCCATTGATAAACACTGAAATTTACTTATCAATACTTCATAGTACATTCATTGACAATATAGACTGGGAGGAGAGCGACAAAAATAATATAATAATTATATCTTGGTACAACTCACACAACGCTATCTGATCCCAAACTAAGCAGAGCTTGTACTATGAAAAACAAACAACTGTTATACATACTTATATATATCTATAATATTATAAATAAATAACACTCAGACACAGAATAAACCATCGTGCTCATCGCACAAAGTTTTATCCTAGGTGGGGATCGAACCCACGACCTCCGGCTTAGCAGTCAGGGTCACTAACCACTAGACCAACTGATTGTGATTCTGATAATATTCTACACCGGATATACTAAATTTCAGATCACAGATACAATAGCACGCACAGATTAAGCGCAGAGTTCGGGCCAGCTCGAACAGTATTCTGAAAATGATTTCTCTAAGACTGGACTGCCCATACATGAATCGGTGTGACCGTATTCATATGGAGTACATCCGGTAGTATTTTATGATTATGTTTTATTACTAACATTAGTCTTTAAGGTATTTGTTATTTTTCAATATTGTTTTACTAACACTAAATGGATCAATGGTCTGAATAAATGATATTATTATTATTATAAGCACTAATAATGAATACAACTTTAACTGTTATTACAACAATTTGCATGACTGACAAACGTTAAACTTATTTTGGATTAAATACTACTAGAAAATTAATTTTAAATTTTAGAAAGCAGTCGCACTACATATTTAGATTATTCAAAAAAAAAAATAACCTGCTTTTATGCCAAATGCTAAGGAACCCAGCTGATTGACCAAAGTATTATTTATTTACTCCATTAAGGTGACGTAATACAAAAAAATCGTACAGTACTTGCATTTTTTGGCACTCCCCTCTTGAACTAAAAAGTATTTATTATTTAAACTGAAATTGACTCATACACATGACTTCGTAATGTCTATCATTTTAATTTAAAACACCCAACTCCAGCTCTAGGGAATAATCCCTTATAACATACACTGTGTGCTGCTGAAATGAGACCTGATCTTTCTGTTGCACATTGTATATATATCAAATAGTTATACATAACGTGGACTCCATACAAGCAAATAGGTAATTTAACATTTGTCTGTATCTGTAATAATAATAATAATAATATATTGCGACAATTCACACAACGCTATTTGATCCCAAACTAAGCAGAGCTTGTACTATGGAAACCAGATAACTGATAAACATATTTATGTATTTCTAAATACATACATATTATAGATAAATTACACCCAGACACAGAATAAACTATCGTGCTCATCACACAAATTTACTCATCAAACATTTTTAATAGCTGCTCCGCTCCTATTGGTCGTAGCGTGATGTTATATAGCCTACCTCGATAAATGTACTACACAACAAAAAATAATCAGTTCGGACTAGTAATTCCTGAGATTACCGCGTTTAAACAAAGAAAAAAACAAACTCTTTAGCTTTATAATATTAGTAGATACTCTATCTACCTATTTTAATTTGTGTGTTATGTAAAAGTGGTATGAGGTTATTAATTTCCAGTTACTGCACCTACACGTTCCATTTCTACATCACCTTAAAGTCGACTGGCAGAGAATGCTTTTAGCATTAAGTCCGCCTTTGTACAAATTTGTGCATAAAGTTTTAAATAAATATATAAATAATAATTTACAATAATAAATACATTAAACATACTCATGATAATGTTGGTACGTAAGTATGTGTGTGCTATCAATGGATGCTTCATCCCATCCTCGGGTAATAATCACATAATCGCCTCTTTCCACAAAGGCTGGAGATGATGTCTATTGAAAGGCCTAGCTCACAAGGTAGGTAATGTCTCCTTGATTAGCCCGAGTATTCTAAGCTCAACGTATTGTCCGATATTAATATACGACACAAGTACCTACGTACAGATGCTTGTGTTAAACTATGGATTCCTTTATGTAGTATCAGATTATGCTCGCGGCTTCTTGTGTGTGAAAGACGATGATTACGTTGGTAAGTTTTATATACAGATAGGTTAGTTAGTTAGTTTTACCTGGGTGAACAAGAAACTTAGCCTCCGGATTAGGCCATTGGGCAGTAGGTATAGGTTGGGTAATAAGAAAAATACAATAATTTCATTTTTGTAAGATAGAAGAATTTGAGGTTTAATAACATAGTCCTGGTTAGATGATTCGATTTCAGCCCCGGTTTGGCTACGGAAGTCTCGGATTCGATTCCTGGGTCTGGACTTAATTTTTTTATATCTTTCAAAAATGCAATTATTGTATTAAAAAAGTAATTGGCAAGAGTAAGTGATTTTTATAGGCATTAAAAATTACTACAATATGAAAGTATTTACATTCAATTCACGCGGTTAGGACCCGTGACATATACAATTATAAAAGATGAGATGGAATGATCTCAAAAAGTACTTGCGATTGAAGAAATCAGTACGTCTTGGATAGAGTTCTTTATCTTGTGACGTCTAGCGGTCATCAATAGGGTCACTTTGTTGATTATGGCCTATATCAGAGTGGACAAAGGGCTCTTTTGAGAGATAATGGCAATCCTTATAGTGGAAACATCATAAGACTGATTAAGTTATGTTTGTTTAGGAAGAATATTTATGATATTTGATCTTCTGTAATATTTAACGTCTATTATTTGGGCTGTTCTGAAAGTCTATGCGATTTTAGAACACATCGTGAATATTTAATTTGATTGTGCACGTGACACAATTGGTGTCTGTTTTTTATCGTAGATAGTGGAATACACTGAATTCTAGATATCAACTCAGATGTGATATAAAGAATCGATCAGAACATAGAAAGTCAGATCAGAGCACCTTGGATAAGTGGCATAAACGCTAATCGAATTTAATGAAAAAAAAAATTACCGACTTCAAAATTAAATACCTACAAGGCAACTAAAAAGCAAAAAATAATCACCTAGAATAACAAAAACAAATTAAAGATCTGGAAGTTGCTGCCATGAAATAGTAGTCTTTTTGTTTTATATAATTATATAATTATTTATTATGCCACAAAAAGTACAGAGTTTTTATAACAGATTCTACAAATAATGCATAAAATAGTTGTACAGTACATAGATTGGTAGAAGTAAGGTATTACATAGATACAACTCGGATCTGTTTGCATAAAATGTTAAACCCTGTCTCTTATACTAGGGTAACCTGTATCATAAGAGACAGTGTGACATTTTATATTTTATAATAATGCAGAAAATAGTTTGTGTGTGTGTGTGTGTGTGTGTGTGTGTGTGTGTGTGTATGTGTGTCTGTGTGTGCGCGCATGGGTTGTGTTGGAAAGCATTTGATATGGTGTAAGTAAGGTGTTATGTTAGGCGATGTATGTAAGGAGTGATTCTGTTTTGCCGTAGTCCTGTTGAAGAAGCCAGTCCGTAACTTTAAGTTTCAGTTCGTTTATATTTAGGTCAACTATATTTAGTGTATTGTGTAATTGTTTGTACATGTGTGTGCTCAATACTAGAAATTGTTGTCTGGTGAATGAAGTTTTGTGTCGTGTACCTAAAACGAGATTTCTGCGTTTATTGGGATTGGAACGGGGGATACTTGCGTGTCTTTTAAGTGTTGCATGGAGCACATACAGCTGTCGGACGGTTAGAACCCTGCAGTCCAGATATAATTGCGTCGTAGGGTAACGAAAGGGTTTCCGTATCATGACTTTGAGTACAGCTCTTTGTGCTCTCTCAACTCTAAGAAGCTTGGTTTTCGCAGCTCCTCCCCATACAGGAATGCAGTACCCAATGACCGATTGGCATAGGGCATGAAAGACCATCTTTAGGGTATCAGGGTTCGCAGAGTGCCTGAGCGACTTAAAGATAGGGATGAGCCTCATTGATCGTGTGGTGACAACGTCTATTTGTTTGTCCCATCGTAGTCCCGAATCAATTTGCACACCCAGATACCTTACCTCACCAGCTCTTGCGAGTTTAGAACAGGAACACTGTGGTAACGATTGTTCGCATATGTGTGCTGTCAATGAGAAGGTGTTGTCTGGTAGAGTATTCTGGCGGGTAGCAAAAGGAACATAGCAGGTTTTATTAAGGTTTAGGGTGAGAAAATTGGAATTTAGCCACTTTGTTATGTTCATTAATGCAGCTTCTGCACTGTTTTTAGCACTGTCCCATGTGGGTCCATAAACTATAACTGCCGTATCATCAGCGCAGGCGTAGATTTTTACATTTGGAAGGGCCATATTGCACAGGTCGTTTACGTAAATTTGAAACAGAGTTGGGCCAATTATGCTTCCCTGAGGAACACCGAAAGACACTGGCTCCTCGTCGCTAAGATATTCACCGATTTTAACTCGTTGGGTACGGTTTTTGAGGTAATTTTTAAAAATTTCTAGTGTGGTTCCACGTACTCCAACTAATTCTAGCTTTGAGATAAGGAGGGGAAGAGAAACTGTGTCAAATGCTTTAGTAAGGTCCAGAAAGATTCCCAGACATTTGGTTTTATTATCGAGTTTACCTGCCACTAGCTGGGTCAGGTCTAAAACTGCATCTTCAGCCGAAACTCCTGCACGAAAACCATATTGGTTTTTGGCTATGAGTTTGTATTTGTCGAGATATTTTCTCAATCTGTTGTTTAGAATTCTCTCAAAGACCTTAGAAATAGCGGGCAGAACTGAAATCGGTCTATAGTTGTTGACACAGTCTCTCCTTCCACCCTTATAAATGGGATGAATAATGGCTCTTTTTAAGGCGTCCGGAAATATACCCTTACGTAAGCAGCTATTGATGAGGAACGTTAAAGGTGGTATCAAAAAGTGACGGCACTGCTTTAAAACGAAGGGTGATATTTTATCCCATCCTATGGCACAATCGTTACGCAGTTGGAGGATGAGAGATTCGACTTCGGCTTCATCTACCTCAAGCAGACCCAGGGAGTTGGAGGGAGTCAGATGAGAGAGATGAGATGAGGAACTAGGTGAGGATGATGATGGAGGACTATTAAGAAGGATGTTGTCAGCCAGTTTTTTACCTACGTTACTAAAAAAATTACAAATAGTGTTTAAGGATGAGTTTGGATTATCTCGAATGTTTAGAAGTTCAACAGGGGTACTTTTAATTTTACGTGTATTTGTTATTTCTTTTATCGTTTTCCATAAGGCTTTGGGGTTGTTTTTTGCTTTTTCAAGTTCAATTTTTTCAAATGCAATTTTTAATTTCCGCAGTAATCCATTACAGAAATTTCGATATCGGGTGTAGGTTACTCTAAGGATGAAGTTATCAGGAGCTTTTTTTGATCGGGTATGTAGTTTGTCCCGATTTTTAATGCACTTTAGGAGTCCTGGGGTTATCCAGGGTTTTATTATTTTATGTTTTCTGGGTGTCTTTATGACAGAGGTGTGCCTATTTATTACTGTCATGATCATGGATATAAAGTTATCTGTCAGTCTGTTTAAGTCATGAATATAGTACAATGATGAAAAGTCAATATTTTCTAGCTCTAGCCTGATTTCATTATAATTTATATGAGTAGAAAAATAATAAGATTTACGTTCAATACTGGTGTTTAAAATAGCTAGGACAAGTGGTTTATGGTCTGTGATATGAGAATCTAAGACTAGAGTAGTGACAGGTAATACGGTTTTTATGAGTGTATGATCAAGACAGTTCTCCAGGCGCGTGGGAAATATGTGTGTAGGCATGAGCCCATGAGATATGTTTAGTGTTAAATATTGAAGGCTTCGGTCGTTTCTACCATCTTCTTTTATATCAATATTTAGGTCACCAGTCAAAATAATATTCCGCCAGGACGCCAGTTTGACAAAGAGAGAGTTCAGACTGTCCAAAAAATTGTAAAAATGATCATTTGAGTTGTACGAAGGGGATCGATATACTGATACAAGGGCAATTTTTTTATCGTCTATTTGACACACAAGACAATTTCCGCCCATAAAGTTAGGTTCCCATACCGATACCTGAAGATCCGACCTAGCGTAAACAACAATTCCATCATTTTGATTACAATTTGTTTTGGTAGAATAGGAGTTAAAGCCCTGTATTGGCGGTAAGTCATTAACTTTACTAAGCCAACACTCCGTCAAAATTAACACATCAAAATGCATTTCAGTTTCTTGAAGCAGCACCAATAGTTGATTAAAATTTTTATTTATACTGCGTATGTTTAAATGTAAAAAAATTATATTGTTGTTTGAGCGGTTTATTAGCCTAAGACATTCATCGGGATTACAAGTAAAAGAGTTACCTACAGTAAGCGAATCTAGTTCGCTGTTTATGTTAGTTATAATAGCCATTGGAGATAGCAAAAGTATACAAAAGGTGACTAAAGTCGTAAACTAAATCTGGTGGCGAGTAATAATGAATACATCGCGCTGTTTTGTGAATCATATATGCGATTGAAAGAGGCGGGTGATTGTGTGAGTGTGTGGTTAGATTATTTGGTATAGTGTAGTTTGCATGTTCTGTTGGGTAAGGTAGTATGTGTATGGGTGTTAATTGTTCGAGTGAGAAGGTATGTTTACAATCAGTAACATGTAGGGTATATTGACATAACAGATACAATAACTGAAAAGACGGTATTAAGTTACACTTAAAATAAGATAGTCACATATTGGGTTTGTTTATGATGTCTTGAAGACATTTTTCAGTAGAAATTAATAATTGTTTGTCGCCCTCTAATTTACGTAGGAAGATATTTCCGTTAGATATCCAGCAGTACTTATAGCCATTTTCTTTGGCGAACTCTCGTGCTTGATGGAACAGCTTTTTAGTGTTTGAGGGGAGTTGTTCAGTGATGTATACAGGTTTACGTGTTCCAGTGATCCCAATAAGCGAGGTATTTATTTTGTCTTCATTTCCCTTGCCTTTATTGTATGAGCGAATAGCAGTTATAAGTGTTTGTTTCTTTTGAACAGTTTTAAATTCGGCAATTATCGGGCGTGGTGTAGCAGATAACTTTCCTGGTATGCGATAAATATCACGTAGTTCGGATTCTGATATACGTAGGCCAACGGCTTCGCCGATATTGCACACTGTTTGAGTTAGACTGTCGCTGGATTCGCCATCTGATAGTGGTATGTTTCTAATTTCGATTGCGGAAGACCTTGATTTTTGCTGTAAGTCCTGAATCTTTTTTTGCAAATTTTCTATATACTGTCTTTGTTCTGTTCGTTCTTTTCTCAGTTTCTCTACTTCTTTTTTTAAGTCTTCAAATTGCTTAGTAATAAAATTCATAGACTTTACGATTTCTTCGTTTGATTTGCGAATTTCTGCATTTGTCGCCTGGATTTGGATATTTTGATTTTTAATTTGCCCTATATCAGCAGCTAGTTTGGACATTAAGGAAGTTTGATCAGCAAGTATCTTTGATATAGTAGGATCGCATTGATCTAACCCTTCTGTCGAACTTTTTTCGGTGTTTTGAGGCGAGGCATCTGGGCGGGGACGTTTATACCGATTAGTGTTTACAAAATCGCTCAACAATACTGCAGAGTTGATATCAGGTTCAGACTGTGTTTGAGGTAAGTTTTTTGTCGGGGATTTGGGCGTCTTTGGCGGGGTGCGTTTGGTTCCAAACATATCGTATGATCAAAATATTTAACTAAAGAAAGTAGCGTACTTAACAGAGTATAAGTTAACCGCAGTGAGTCACTGTTGCCGGTCGAAATCGTAGCCGATGCAAGCGTCTGTAGCGGTGCGTAGTAACTCGTTACTCGGTGCTCGGTGTTTGGTGTTTCGGTGACGTCAGCGGCACGTAGCAGATCACTTTTTCGCAGCGGCCGGCAGTTGCACCGTGGCGCGTTGGTTTAGCGTGCGGTCCACCACTCTCGGACGACGCGGTTCGAATCCGGCGAATCACCATTCACTTTTCGAATATTATTGAGAGTTTGTTTACAAAATTATATTTATCTCTGTCTAGGACCACCCAGTGGGTGTTAACTTTGGCTATAACACTGGTAAGAGTGACAAGGAATTTAAAAATACTTAAACAGTCAATAGCAAAAAAGATAGCAAAAAGGTGCTAGAGGCGACCGACACACGTCCACACTGATTAACGTCCGACAGCCGAATTCCAACCGGCACCAACTTCAAAATTTTTCAATTTGTTTTTGTTATTCTAGGTGTATTATTTTTTGATTGAATAGTAGGTACTATTACATTGTGTAATAGTAGGTAGTATGACAAAAATAAAGTGCTACTCAATATCATTTTAAAGTAACTTCATCATCTATGGCTCATCATTTATGGTCATCATCATCAGTTCCACTTCACTAATTGGTGCTTTTTAAGAGGAAATGCACGACTCACTATGAAATATATGTACCTAAATCACTGAGTCGGTTTGCTTTTAATATTTGAAGAGTTCCCTCGATTTCTCCAGGATCCCATCATCAGATCGTGATCTCATGACAATGAGACCAACTTGGAAGTATCCCTTTCAAACACAAAAAATAATTTTTCATAACGGTCCAGCCGTCTTTGCGTAAACGATGAAGAAACATACAAAAAAAAAAACAGTCGAATTGAGAACCTCCTCCTTTATGTAGAATAACATCGTTGCGCTTGCAACATGAGATTCGCAATCGTGCGCGCACGATGACGTAATTTCGTCGTCATTTCATTCAATTGCCATTCTATTCGATAAAAATTTACACCACTTGTCTAGGGACTTGAAACTACCGGTGACAAATCAATCCAACAAAAAGTCCTCCACCTGCTATATCAAATCAAAGCAAACAGTCATCTTCTCTCATCTCAGCACAAACGAAACTGCCAATCGTCAGATTGAAAATATAAAGATGCATACAAAATATCACTAAACACAGTGTTCCCCCGGGAAATCACGGGACGGCGACAAATCTTCCCCGCGATCGCATAAAAATACCGGGAGGTCTGATAATAAATTCCGTTTATTGCGACCACCGGCGAATGTTGTGCGTTTTTTTAAACAGAATAATGTGCACTCCGCTTTAGGATACAGATGGGTAAGGATTAATTGTCTTGTTCCGAAGTACATTGCTTTTTTTTGAATAGTTATTTATTGATGGTCGGGAAATCGGTCGTTGTTCTATGTTTCGTTTTAAAATAGTATTTGTGTGTAATGCCTTGTTTGTTTATAGTGTAATAACACTGACTTCTATTGGCCTATACCATCTTGATCAGATGATTAAAACAGAGTCACGGGAACCTCTCCACGGACGCTGCATTGCCTGAGATGTGATTTAGTTGGCGTAAGCATGCCCAGAAATTGCGTCATCCTCTCGATCTAACTGACAGAACTGACTCGTGTTTTACGGGAGGTACGGTACCCTACCGGGTTTTGTTCCGAGTTTCCCTCTCTTAACACTGTTTATGTTTGCGGTATTTCCCTTAGTCGCCTCTTACGACACCCTTAGGATGAGATGAGGTGATGACACTTTGTATTCTTACTCCATCACCACGCGGATAGGTACCAACGTACAGTGACTACTCGTACTAGTAGTATAGAGGTCAGTGTGCAATAATCTGTTGTATTATGACGTAAATAAATCCATTTCTTTACGTCATATTACGTGGCTGGCGCTCGCAACTTAGTCCGCGTTTTTATCGTGTTTTGGCTGCATATATGGCGCAGTGGGACTACGTCTAGACTAGACCAGAGGGACAGTCCTACTACTGAGTAAAGGTTATGGCTTTGATTTCTTAACGGAACAGTGCTTTATGAGAAGCTAGGTGTACTTGATGTGGGTGGCTGGAGACATAGTCATGGCCTAATTCAGCGTATTTAGTGCCATTTAGGATCAATGACCTTAAATGATATGATTAACATGGACCTACCCCGGGATACCATAATTTTAAAATCATCGAATCGTCAATAATAAATAGTTTAAGAAATGTAAAACTCCTCAAAACTTTAAAAACAATCTTTGTGTAAGAGTATTTACTATTGAATCGTAACGCCTTACCAAGTTGGATGACTTTTAGGTAACATGTATTTTGTTCTTTTATACGAATAGCTCTAAATTTCTAGCTAACGTATAAACACTTTTAAGTTGTGAGTTTGTTAATTATACAAGATGATTTTTAATAATTATTAATAACCTCCCCCTCTTGGCTTCTTTATATTACACCAAAGAATACCTAATATAATTTTTGAAAAAACAAAATTTGCCGTTTACCGCGTACCATCTTCTTTTGTCACACAACCCTTAACCACACATATAAGACACCCCGGTAAAATCAATGTTTTTTTTTTGTCAGGTTTAGGCCCTAAACCTCACAATAAACAACGATTTTACTCCAGTAAAATAGTCTATAGGTCTGAGGTCATAACTCCAAAAACAAGTGGTAGGTGATTAAGGGTTAATTTATTAAATATTTTCCAAAACTGACATTACAAAAAAATTGTGTTATGTAAAAAAGTCACGACCGGGAGGTTATTAGTATATTACAAATTACTCCATATATTGGTGACATAACATGAAAGTGAATCTTAGAATCCCGGGATTTTCAAAATGATGTGGTATGTCCACGTTATGCCACGGTTGACGAATCTCGCCAAATGGCACTACCTATGCCGATCATTATAAACACAACAAACAAAACTAAGACGAGCCTTTTCCATACTTATATTTTAGTAGATACTAAGAACAAACAGAAATTTCATTTAATAAATACATAACATACATCTAAAAAAATAACTAAGTAGACAAGTACTTACATCCGCTAATAAAACCAAATTACATCGAGTTTAAAATCAAGTTACCCAACAATATTTTTTTTAAGAAATTATCCTCCAAAAATGTTTTCCCAATCCGCCGTTGAAAGGTAAATTAATAACGTTTCTTAATTAAGATCATCATTAAAAATTAAACCTTTTCTTGTTTATCCAATATTAATAACGTACAGTCAGCTACAAAAGTTGCTTATTATTTTCGAATGTTTAAATTGAATCATTCCAGTACAAAAAAATCCCATCATACACTAATGAGAGTTCAGATTAACAATCTGACAATGACAGAGTTATGATCTCTTACTTTATTCGAACGATTCGACGGCATTTGTATATTATATGTTAAGTTTTTGACATATCAGCTGTTTTCCAAGCATGTTATCGTCAATTTGAAAATGTAAAGAGTGTCAGAAAGGTATAAAAAATTAGTTAGCAAAGGACAGTGCGAAAAACATTGCATTTTATATACCCTACTGCCTACCGTATGCGTGCAAGCATTTGTCGAGATACAAATCCTCACACGCATTTTAGAGATTATATCTAAAGATTATCAAAACATCTTGGATTGTTTCGTACATTCATAAGCTTTAAAATTTTTTGGAAGTTAAATGACTGCCTCTGTGACGCGGTGGGAGTGTATCCGACTGCTACGCAAGAGGTCGTGGGTTCGATCAGCACAATGGTTTATTCTGTGCCTGGGTGTAATTTATCTATAATACGTATGTATTTAGAAATATATCAGTATGTTTATCAGCTGTCTGGTTTCCATAGTAGGTACAAGCTCTGCTTAGTTTAGGATCAGACAGTGTTGTGTGAGTTATCCCAAGATATTATTATTATTATTTAATTAACTGACACAAAGCACATCCAGACTTAAAACAGCCATTTATGGATCTCAAAAAACTCTGTAACATTTTAGAATCAAATCTACAACATCTTACACACCACCGAATCAGTCAAAAGGGAATTTGTTAAGATACTTATGTCGTTATTAGTACAAAAGCTGAGAAATTGCTTCTTATTTAGAATTATCCTTTAGATGGTATACCGCGGTGTTGATTAACGTTTATTTCTCCGTAACCTATTTAATGCCTTTATTTTACATTATTGCGTGAAATAAATACATCATACTGGGTCCGTAGACAAATGGCATTCTATTCGATGAAAGCTTACGCTAATCGTTATTGGGTCCCATATTTCTAGTCTTCAATCTTGTTGACCCCTCCTGCTAAGCTCAAAGGCTTGTGTTAGGAGTGAGTTCATGACTGTAGTATATGCGAAGGATTCGAACTCGCGACCTCGCCTCGCGAGACCAATGCCTTAGCCATTAGGCTACCGCCGCTTCAAACGTTGATGCGATACAATCTTGGAAAACAGCGAATGTGTAAAAAAAAATTGAAAATGCTGTCCTTTATTTATTTATTTATTTATTTATTTATTTAAAACTTTATGCACAAAGTTGTACAAAGGTGGACTTAATGCTAAAAGCATTCTCTGCCAGTCTTTACTTACACGTTAACTGCAAAGTATCACTCACGTTAATTAATAATTCCTGATTTGTGGTTGAAAAGTTTCGCTGTTCCAAACCAGGGCCTCTAGACAAATGGCATTCTATTCGATTAGACTTTACGCTAATCGAATAGAATGACGTCGTTGCGTGTGCACTACTGCTAATCTCATATTAACAATTTTCGTTTTTACAGTATCGCGCGCGTAACGACGTCATTCTGAGGGGTTAACAAGATTGAAGACTAGAAATATGGGACCCAACACTACATTGCTAGTTATATTTAAAAAAACCTTCGCGTAGTCTCCCACACATTCCACGATTATCTCAAAAACGTCTAAAATAAATTCGCAAATGGCTTCGCAGATGAATATGTGAATAACATTCCACTTGTATACGCTGAATGCCTCTCACATATATTGAATGATTCGAACAATGTACGAATCTTTACACGCATATTACGAACTGCGACAATGCACAACAACCCTGAACCATCTAACTTATTAAACGTTGGCAATATTACTCGCAAAACGTTACTAATAAATAATTTATGATTGAAAAACAAGAAGCAACTTCGTAGGAAGTTTATTTGTGCCTACTTCCAAAGTTTCCAATCAAGTACTGACTGTCAACATCTCAGTTTGAAACAAACTTGTTTAAACATGTCTTACGCATATGTGCTATAAAATTAAAATAATACAAATTATAGAACCGACAGGTATAAATAGAGATAGAATGTTGGTTTGTAGGTAATATCTTAAACAAAAAAGATGAATTTGATGACATTTGGTAAAGATATTGGTACGTTATAGGCAGGGGAACGACATGATGAATGAATGAGTAGTATACTATTGCAATATCCACACGAAGGCACGGTGAATAGCCATGCACATACCTTTAGGCTATTCACCGTGGCTACGAACTCAATTGCGAATTAGATTTTTGGGATGTTAAAGTAGATTAAAAAAGTATGTGAGACTATAGTCTCCCACACATTTGTCAATCTATCTAAACATCTACATCCTTTTTATGAAGGTTCGAGGTTTACATGATTTTCGTATGTGTCTAAAAACTGACATAGTTTGGAAAATTTTCGCAGATTTATTTGCGAAAATGCGAATGCCTTTATACTGCGTTCTATACTTGAAGATTAACGTATTTGTTCCAATATGGAGGAACGACATAATACCGTACCGTAGTAGTAAGCTCGACAATCGAACGACAAAAATATCGAATATAATCTCGAATCTTAGTAGCAAATAAGTACTTATCGAATATAATCTCGAATCTTGACGAGTAGCATGTATCTGTGTGTAATTATAAAGGTCATTAAAAGGAAAAAATGCTTGAAAGCCCATCTAATCTTATACTCTGATCTGTGGTTTCAGCCAATCCATTGACTGTAATATTCTTTAATATATTTTGAAGTACTACTAAATTAATATCTTCATTTAGGGTGTTCGTGCTCTCCGCTCGCTCTGAAACTGATGAATATTTACGTTAAGACGTTGAAGTGAAAACTTGAGAAAAATTTTAGCCAAAATATATTTTTTATATATTTTTTTAATTTCATTAGATTTAATGCTAAAAAATGAGATGATAACTCTTCATATCAATCTCTAGGGAAAGAATAATTTCTTGAAGGGAAAACCTAGTAATATTAGAAATATAAGCTTTTGTCCATGGTATTACCAGTGTAGCTATCAGAAATCTACCATTAAGATATAGTTTTAATATCTAATAATATAATATCTTAGGTCAACTCACACAACGTCATCCCATCCCAAACTTATCAGAGCATGTACCAAGGCAACCAGACAACTGCTAAACATATATACATATTTTTTTTCTTAATAAAAATTATCCTATGTTACTTTTAATACCTCCAAAAATATGTGTACAAAGTTTCATGATGATCGGTTAAGCAGTTTTCGCGTGAAAGCGTAACAAAAAAACTTACATTTACATTTATATATTAGTAGGGATTAGTAGGGATAGGGAAGGGATATATCAACCCATATGATGTCATACTGCTGGACACGGGTCTCCCCAGTAGAACCTACTTATTATAGATCCTGGGGGTATTTGCCATAATCGCCATGCTTGGCGAGCGGGTTGACGATTGCAGTAGGTAGGACGCAAAGGACGCTGCTGCCCGTCCTCCGGTGTGAAATCCCTTAGTCGCCTTGACGACACCCACGAGAAGACATGGGTTGGTACTATTTTTAAACTGGTAGGTACCACACGGCATACATAAATACATATATGTTATAGATAAATTACACCCATACACAGAATAAAGCATCGTACTCATCACACAAAGTTTTATCCTGGATGGGAATCAAACCTAACAACGTCAAGTTTAGCAGTCAGGATCACTAACTAAAATAAAATAAGTTTTACTTTACAATATTGTATGATTATTACAATTTTGTTTGTTACTAAGATTACAATTATTATCTATTATTTATTGTATTTTTTTTATTTAATTTATTAGTTTTGAAGCAGCGGTAACCTAATGGCTAAGGCATCGGACTCGCAATGGTGAGGTCGCGGATTCGAATCCTACCCATCAAACTACTAAAAAAAGTGACAGTTTGTTTATATTTTTAACACAATGTATATTGTTCTATTCTAAAATAAATTACTTATGACTTACTAACCGCTAGACCAACAGGCCAATCAAGTTTATAATTATAATTTCTCATTAATTTCCAATGAATATATTTATGCATCTTATGGCAACTTTGTATAATATCCAATATAAAAACATTGCCATACAACGTGGTAATGATGCCAGCCTTCTAGACAGTATACCGGTTGACATCGATGAGGAGGAATTATTCGACGCCTAACTCCTTTTTATGTTATCCTTTTTTTGTAGTTTACTAGGTAAGTTGTAAATAATGTTAATAGTCTGTATATAGTTCGTTCATAGGGTAATCTAGCTTGTATTTAATAACATTGTAAATTTTCATTTTAATAAAAAAAAAAATAGGTATATAAAATTAGTAATAGTTTCACGGACACGTGAAGTCGGGACGCCTTCCGTACAGATTGGTCTGAAGTGGTCTGTAATAATAATCATAATCCATTTATTTCAGCCCATTTGGCCTATAAAAATATATTCCTTACAGACATTACTAACATACCTACATACAATATTACAATAGGTGTTAAAAAAAACAACTTAAAACTATGTTAATACGCTTCTGTTGCACTAAGTCTATTATGCGTTCTTGTGGCACTTGTCCGCGGAAGCGACGGAAAACGACACCCTCCGGCCAGAAACCCTTCTACATGACAAGGTGCAGAAAACAATACCGTTTTAGTACAGTAATATAATGTTGCCCATGAACGATAATAATATATTAATATATTGGGCTAACTCACACAACGCTATCTGATCCCAAACTAAGCAGAGCTTGTACTATGGAAACCAGACAACTGTTAAACATACTTATATATTTCTAAATACATACTTAATATAGATAAAATAACACCCAGACACAGAATAAACCATCGTGCTCATCACACAAAGTTTTATCCTGGGTGGGGATCGAACCCACGACCTCTTGCGTAGCAGTCGGATACACTCCCACCGCCACAGAGGCAGTCAAACGATGTTCATACTATGTGCGTGATTGGAGAGAGGTACATATGAAGGGAACTTCTGTATTTTTGCGTGACGAATAAAGGTCATTCTTTTCATCCTCTTGATATCAGAATTAATATTTTATATTTAATCATTCGTTACAAGTACTTTGGCCAATATTTAAGCACATATAGTTTTTACCTTTGTTTTAAGTAGATGTTCCTATAATGTACCCACTAAGGCTGATTTTGGTTTATCTTATGTTTCAACTGTTTGATAATACAGTTTGCATCAGTCCTTTAACATGGTGTATAGTATATTAGTCGCAGCACCTTAACCCTATATAAAATTTATAAACATTCAAACATTATAAAATTGGCAATTTGAAAAGAGTGGCCGCGAGTTTTTATCGCCAGGTTCTTTTCTTCGGCTTTACCTATTGTTTGCGAACTTGGCATTACATGTACATGTAGAATCCCGACGTATCACAAGAGTTATTTTGCATCTTATGTGAATAAATAATTTTGAATTTTGTTGGTACTCTCAGTATTTTGGGTCTGTTTAAAAAATATTTTTCTGTTATGTAGCCTATTTATCGAGGAAGGCTATAGATTATATAATATCAGGCTACGACCAATAGGAGCGGAGCAGCAATGAAAAATGTTGCAAAAACGGGGAAAATTGACGCATACGAAGTTGCGCGGGACAGCTAGTCGTTTAAGGTTCATTTCCGAGCATCGCGGCCGATCGCGAGCCGCTCGCGGCTTACGACAAGCGGCTGACGCTCGCGGCCGATTTGACAATATTCACAGTGCGCGCGCAGGCTTACGACAGTCGTCGGCCGCGCGCGACTGTCACTTACCTCAGCCGCTTGTCGTAAGCCGCGAGCGGCTCGCGATCGATCGCGCTGCACGGAAATGAACCTTTAATATAAATCATTCGATATGACATTTTGAAGCAGTTTGTTAATTTATTTATTCTTGAGTCACAAATATACCGGAAACAAATAGGAAACTGTGGACAAAATTCCAGCGTTTAAATTATTTCAACAATGTCATAAATCTGCAATAAATATTTAATATAAACCACCCTTTAAAAACCACATAAAATTGTGGGTATTTCCACTGAAGTGGTACATAATGTTCATTTTAATCCACTCACATTGGACAATGGAAACCATTTAAAAATATAATGCCGACAGTACTGAATTGTGGGCATTACAATATGATATGGAATGAATGGGCAATGTTAACTGTTGCGTTTTCTGATATCATTATGAGGCTATAAAACATATTATGTTTATATTTTAATTCATGTCTGTCGAATACTTTATTGTTTTGGTTTTTAACAGAAATAATCTTCTCGACTAGAATATTGCATGCAATTATTAAAATGGTATTACAAACTAAATTGTACTAATATTTAAATACTGAAGATTGTATATTGCTGGCTTATGGTGTGGGGAATTGCCTCGCAGCCACAGACGATGTGTATAGGTGTTTCCATGTAATTAAGTAACCTAAGATAGGACGACCCCCGGCTAGATGAACCAATGACCTAAGTTATATGGATGAATGTTTGTTGCTATTTAACGCCAAACAGATTTTGATGGATGAAATAAAATCAAACATAATAATAATAATAATGTTTATTTATCTAAAGTAAATACAGTGTGTAGTACATCAGTATGAGAAACAACAGGATTTTACATACATATAAATTGAGTTTCTGTATTTCCTAACTAGGCTAAGTAATTAGCCTGTGCTTAGGAGTACATAGCTTAGGTGAAGCCGCCGTGAAAAGCTAGTACCAATGGTATTTTGACGGCACATACTGGCTCATATTGGCTGACGTTACAAATTTTTCACAAATATTTTACACAAACTAAGGAGAGTTAGTATAGTAATAGAGTACGTTATGTAATTTGTGCTTTGTGTGTGCGTTCTTAACACAAGTCCCAAGTATTTTTATAACTAAAACCTATCTACACTTAATAGTCATAAAGAGGAAAAAGAAATGGTATTTTTGTATGTAACTAATAAACTTAAAAACAACAGTACCGATTTTAAAAATTTTACCTTCATTAGAAAGCTACATTATTGGGGAGTAACATAAGCTATATGTTATTGTCAAAAAAAATAGAGATTCCTACGAAAATTTCAATAATATAACTCAAAGTATAAAAAAATACAGCAAAAGCCGGGGCAGGCAGCAATAAGTCAGTCAGAGTACCCATTGCAACATCGCAACTAAATGATCAGAGTTTCTATTTAGAGTTGGACAATCAAATTTACTGCTTGAATAATGTAGTGCCAACGAACATCGTACGCTATTTTGTTCCGAATACATACAAGTATATATTACATGGAGTAATGAAACTTGCGATAAGGGAAATGACGCTATCGAAACGTTATTTCGTCGAGGTCATTGCCAGTGATAATGATGATAAAAAAGTGCTGAACAATTATATAGGTACAGATAACAGAATAGATAAAATGTGTAACTAGAAAAAAAATGAAATTTTTATGTAATTTATTTATTGCTTTATGTTTTATTTGTGGTTCTTTGTTTTATTTGGTCTTTATTTCAAATTAAATCATCTTTTCAACTCATGTGTTGAGAGATTTTAAAAATAGCACAGGGTTTAATTTTTTTCTTGTTGTACTGTTCAAAATTGCGTCGCCGTTTTTGCACAACGCAGAGATCTGTCACGTAGGAATAACCGATGTACATTCCCGCGTTGTGATTTCACTCTTGTTTTTATATATATACTAGCTGTCCCGCGCAACTTCGTCTGCTTAAATTTTTCCCTTTTTTTTATAATCCTATGTTACTTCTAATACCTCCCAGAAAATGTGTACAAAGTTTCATGATGATCGGTTGAGTAGTTTTCGCGTGAAATCGTAACAAACAAACTTACATTCACATTTATATATTACTAGCTCTGCTCCGCGGTGTTACCCGTGGTTTATTAGCCTATGTGTTAATCCAGGGTGTCAGCTAAGTCCATGCCAAATTTTATTAAAATCGCTCCCGCCGTTTGGCCGTGAAGAAGTAACAAACATACACACTCACATACTCACAAACTTTTGCCTTTATAATATTAGTGTGATGTATGGGCTTGCTCTTGGCTTCGATCATGCCTGGCCTAAAGGAAAGCACTGATGAGGCCAGAAAAGGCCTATGCACTTAAAAATGTCTGGATGATCCATACTAATATTATAAATGTGAAAGTAACTCTGTCTGTCTGTCTGTCTGTCTGTCTGTTACGCTTTCACCCTCAAACAGCTGAACCGATTTAGATGAAATTTTGTATGGAGATAGTTTGAGTCCCGAGGAAGGACATAGGATAGTTTTTATCGCGATAACCGACATCCATGCGGGCGGAGCCGCGGGCGAAAGCTAGTATGTAATAAACTAGCTGTCCCGCGCAACTTCGTCTGCGTAATTTTTCCCCGTTTTCGCAACATTTTTCATTGCTGCTCCGCTCCTGTTGGTCGTAGCGTGATGTGATAGCCTAAGCCTTTCTCGATAAATGGGCTATCCAACAGTGAAATAATTTTTCAATTCGGATCAGTAGTTCCTGAGATTACCGCGTTCAAACAAACAAATAAACAAACTCTTCAGCTTTATAATATACGTATAGATTGGAAACACTGACGCTGGCTAAGAGTTCCATTTTAGCTGTTCGCATAACAAATGTAGAAGCGTACCGCTTTAAGCGACAGGTCTAATATTGTAGAAGGTATATTACTATCTATACTAATATAATAAAGCTGAAGAGTTTGTTTGTTTGTTTTAACGCGGTAATCTCAGGCACTACTGATCCGAATTTAAAAAAATCTTTTTCTGTTCGGTAGCCCATTTATCGAGGAAGGCTATAGGCTATATAACATCACGCTACGACCAATAGGCGCGGAGCACCAATGAAAAATGTTGCAAAAACGGGGAAAATTGACGCATACGTAGTTGCGCGGATCAGCTAGTTTAGATTAAAAGTCTACCGATGAACTCGATGTATTTTCTGCTACGTTTTGTAGTTTTGGTTTAAAAGGTGTGTTTCAAAGGTATTTTGTAGAACGAATGTGAGGTCATTCTCGGGTTAGCACAAAATATTTTTTGCCGCAGCCCCACCTGTGTACTTGGAGTTACCTAACTTTTTTAAACAATGGACGCGGTATTCGTGCCAAACCTAAAGTCCACTTGTTTCATTCGTTAGTACAAGAATTTTTAAGCCCAATGTGAAGTCTAATTTAGTAGTGTAAATAAAATAAAAATGTAAGTAGGTATTACTGGAAATCAAAACAGAGTTGTTTCTTTTGGAGTACATACATATCAATTATAGTAAAAAATAATATGTATAAATAAATATACCAATGTGCAACTATTTTCTTTCCAAAACCAAATCAATGATTATTTGGTAAAGGGGGTGCACTAAAAACATGTTTTATTTTTGTCAAAATATCGAAAAACATAGGTTTCAAACACAACGTACTATGGTTATTGCTTGCGTGAGTTTAATGTTGTAATGGTTGCAGCACCCTATTGGATTCACTGTATATTTACAAATATATTGTAAAAAATGCCATTCAATAAAAGTGTCGATGTGTTTTTTTTGCCAAGTTCTTTTCTCACGGCTTTACTCTTGCGAACTTGGCATTCAATGTAGAATCATTATATTCCAAATTTTGTCTGACGTTCATAAGCGTTGCATTTGTAACCTAAATTAATAAAGTATTTTTGACTTCAAATAGACAAAAAAATTGTGACTTAGAAAAATGTTCATCAAATATTGTACGGAGATGTTTCTGGCGTAGGAGGTCACAGTTCTAACCTAAACTAACCGATGAATTTAGTGCAAATTTAATGAAAAAAATTCTAAGTTCCAAAATGTTTTTTTTTGTGTTTTTTTCTTATATTTACAGCTTGTTTTTGTGACCTATGTTTCTCGATATTTAAAGAAAAGAAAATGCTGCTTTCTACATAAATAAAAATTACAAGATTTTTACTAAAAACAATCCAGTATAAATAAATTAAAACGTTCACAAACTGCCGCATCCAATATTGTCCTCAACTCCGCATAAACCAACGGAGGCAGCTGCGTATTTCGCTTGGTGGACCGTCAATTTACACAACGTTGATTTATACAGATAGCGCTTGCGATACGTAACGCGTATGAGATACGCGTACATATACGATACGATACTGCGTATATATGATATACGTATTTTGCGCTATTATGACTCTGTTTGGATGGTAAATAAGCTTCCATGGCTCTCTGATTTTCGTATTTGGAATATTTTCGGCTTGTCGCTTCGGGGAAATATATTTCTGTGTTCATAAGCTTTGATTGGTAACAAGGTAACTGGAGTTGCAATTCGTTGTAAACATTTTTGCAATCAGTCAATGTTTTCGTTATAGTTAAGGAATTTACGATAACCGATTGAATCAGGCGTAACATGGCGGAAATCCATCATAAGTAGATTATAAGGGAGAAATCCCACTACCCGCCGTACACAGGTACTCTTACCAAGTCGAATGGTAGGCACCTACCACTAATAATATAATAATAATATTAATATATTTTTTTATTTGTACAGACAAGGTTACAGTGTCTCAGTAGATTTTAATTAGGTACACTGGAAATTAGTTTGTGAGGTCATACTACCGACTCCTAAACTAGGTAGGAACCTGTATCTTAGGAGTCGTTGTAATTCCTCCGTCTTAATAGTAATTACTATAGGTATACAAAGTCCTTATAATCTAGATAGTGAACATAATAATGATAATATAATAGCGTACGAATTTACCCCAGGCATATAAACATAGCTCTAAACAAGTATGGATTTTAACATTAAATAATTACTTTTAATAGGTTTTTTGTTTTACTGTAAGTTAAGGTTTGTAACCATTTCGTTATTTTTATTTTCATTTCGTGGCAGGTCAAAGTACAAATTTGGATGTGTTTATTTATTCTGTCGTAAAGGCGGGTGCTTTGGACAAGGAAATGACGCGCAGCGAGTGCAGTGCGATGGGCAACTCTTACCACTCGACTTGGTAAGAGTACCTGTCACTAATTTTCTTTGTTGCAGATCTCTCTTTTTGAGTGCGGTCTGTCAATCTATTTCGATTGTTGTATTAAGGGCATTTTGTTACTACTTCAATCGTGGTGATTCATAGATCGAGCGTGGGTGGTGGGATCCCTTCCTTATAATCTACTTAAGTAAGGAATTTGAATCAATAATAAGTATAATAATATCTTGGGATAAGTCACACAACGTCATCTGATCCCAAACTAAGCCGAGCTTGTACTATGGTAACCAGACAACTGATAAACAAACTTATATATTTCAAAATACATACATATTATAGATAAATAACACCCAGACACAGAATAAACCATCGTGGTCATTACACAAAGTTTTATCCTGGGTGGGGATCCAACTCACGACCTCCGGCTTAGCAGTCAGTGTCACTAACCATTGGACCAACAGGCCAGTATCATATTGCATGTGAAGAGTAGTTGCTCTATGAATTTTAATCTTAGAACAATGTTTTCCGCGTAAGCTGGCAAAAAAGACAACTAATATTTCAAATCTCTTTTGTGAACTGCCACATCTGCTAAGATCGACAAAATAACAAGCTTTATTTCACACAGTTGTTTAAAAAAAACCCGCCTGAAAAAAGATGAAAACAAGATATCCTTTATATTTAACATCAAACAGTCGGAGGCACGATATTAAGTTCAACAGAATTCTTAAACGCCTCTTGGACTGCATTATATATATATATATATATATATATATATATATATATATATATATATATTTAAAAGACGACTCCCGCAGTAAGTTACAGGCCCTGGTCGCGGGGGACTTTACAAACATACAAGTCACGGACACAAAGTACACCCAGACTCGGAACAACAATTTGTGGATTACACAAAGTAGGTGTGCTACGCTAGAGGTCGTGGGTTCAATTCCCATACGAATTGAACCCACGACCTCTAGCGTAGCAGTCGGACACACTCCCATTGCGCCACGGATGAAGTTATTTAAAATAATATGTAGAGTATCTTGTTTCTGTCATTTTGCAGGCGGTTTTTTTAGTTTTTAGAATTGACCGGCTTAAAATCCTTCAGTTGGATTTTTTAAGAATTTTATTTACCGAGTGACATCATATCATCAATATAAATCTAATAACGTATCATTTATTAAACTATTATTATGTAATTTAATCAAAAAACTTTTTTGGATTTATGAGCGGACATATGAACATTAAAGGGATACATACATACATATACTTCAAACAAATAACCCT
Organism: Herminia tarsipennalis; assembly: GCA_945859575.2. Taxonomy (NCBI): domain Eukaryota; kingdom Metazoa; phylum Arthropoda; class Insecta; order Lepidoptera; family Erebidae; genus Herminia; species Herminia tarsipennalis. The sequence goes on along the minus strand of OX243845.2, from coordinate 19,617,592 downwards.
ATTACGCAGTCGGGTAAAAAAGACCTTAATGACAACTATTATTTAACAAACAAACCAAAGCACCCTTATATCGTTCCAGAGACTGGTCTTCTCTGTATCGGAGAATACAGTCGTAATCCATCACCACGCGGACACTACTAATTGGTGGATGGTACATCTTCGAAATCTTCTTTTTCCCTTACAAAATCAACTGATAAAAATATCATTTGACATATTATCATGTGTATGGCAATATACACAAAGTTTAAATATACAAAATATACTCTAAGTATAATTCAAGTCAATATAAGCTCTCGACAACTTTACCATCATATTCCAAAGAAAGCAATTTCTAAAACCAAAGTTTAGCCTCAATAATCCAGGCTTCAGTATTACCACAAAATACCAAGAGCAGAGAAGGTAACCTACATCATCAAATCTCGCTCGAGCAACGCACATATTTAAACACAGAATATCGAGACGTCTTACGTACGATTTTGTCTGTAATTCCGTGTACATGAATGATAGTTAAAGTTAAACAGGCTAAAGAGAGAACAAATAGGACTAATAAGAAAACTCCAAATAGATAACGAATACACAAAAAAATATCAATGCGTGTTAATCAAAAAATCAATGTTCAACCTAATTCCTGTACATATAATAGAATTACCGATCAATAAATGTATAAACACAATTGCTTTATTAATGCAATAATTGCATTAATTAATAAGTTGCTGTTCAACAGATAAAACAGTATAAATTAATGATGTAAATACTGATATATGTTTCATTTTTGATTAGTATCACTTATAAAACTGCATGCTATCAGTAATGGCTAAATGCTAAATGAGCATAGTTTTTAATTGTATTATGTATACAACCTCCACCACTATGTACCTCGTTTATTGCAATAAAGATATTTGCTACTATAAATGTACACGTTACATCGCACCAAAAAATCATCAGTGGAATAAAACATCGCAGAACTGTGTTATCGACACACCGTGTTCGATATAAAAAAATCGAATCGAACTTTCGAAAACAAGTAGCGAACCCGTATGTGCGCGTTGCTCGAGTGAGGTACGTTTGATGGTTACCTTCTAGACTCTTGGTATTTTGTGACACTACAGTATAAGCTTCTTACGCTATTTCCTACGTTCCTTTTCGCTACCAAAACTGTGAACTGAAAAGCTAGGTAATCCTAATGAAACGTTTGACCCTATAAAGTTTTTTCCACAAATAAATTTGGCACTAGATAAACGAGTAGGCTTAAGGGTGAAAGTATCGGCTCTTAGTTAAGATATTTTAGCTTTTGTTAGCTGATTGTTTTGTTAAAATTATTTGACTTAGTAAACATTCACGTTTAAACATCTGATGCAAAAGGGTGATTATAAGTTTTACCTGCCACTGTGTAATAACTTTTATAATCGACTTTTTGTCTTACTATATAAATTATATGTACTACGGGTCTTAATCGCATGAATAATTTATGGTAAAATACCTTGTTTATTTCAAGACGTTTCAACCGTATTGCAACGGCCGTGGTCCATAGTCGTGGATTTTTTGTCTTACGTTAACTCACGTATTGGGACCTTTTAATTTAAACATCTATACCAATAAATACAATTGAAGTGTCTGTTTGTAATGGTAAAATAACAATTCAATTCAGTTGTTATATATAGTTAGTTTGATAACCCATACAAGTATAAATGTTATTAAACATTTATACTTGTATGGGACATTATTAAAAAATGTGGAAGTTTAAAATAAAGTTAAGTATAAGATTAAAAGTATAATAATAATAATAATAAAAATGATTTATTCACTTCGGAAGCAAAATACTACACTTGTGAAAAGTCGATTCTACATTTACTTGTAATGCCTGTTCGCAAACAATAGGTAAAGCCCGAGAAAAGAACAGGCAATAAAAACTCGTGGCCACTCTTTTCAAATTGCCAATGTTTACAATGTTTCTCTGTTTATAAACTGTATATGCAGGTAAGGTGCTGCCACCATTATATTATACACCATATTAGTAGTATTCATATTTGACACGTAGCTACTCGAGTACAGCAAACCGATGTTCACTGTACTCGAGTTAAGTTTTAAGACAATTGTATTTGACAATCTGCACCTACACAATTATAATCTCTACATCACCCAAAGGTTGATTGGTAGAGAATGATTTAAGCATTGCAGATTATTTGTGCTTAAAGTCTTTAAAAAATATTTTGAAATAGTTACTTTTTCATTTAAAAAAATATGTATATACCTTTAGTTCTAGACACAATAAGAATCTGGAATGCTATCACAACTTTGTAAAAGAAACATTTCATTTCAATTACAATTTATATTGCCATTCAATTAATACTGTAATTTAAATTAATTTTCAAACAGGAATCACTACACCACAGTACAAAAGCGATATTATTCTCTTGAAGTCGACAGTAAAATATTAAATGCATATTTCAAAGGTTACCGCAGCGGTTCTCTTCTGATTATATTTCAAAACTTCCTCAAAGTAACAAGGTCACAAAACTTTTCTCTTAACCTAATTAAAGTCGAAATAATAAACTTTACATTGAGGTCATCTTAAAAGAGGGAATGCAAAAACATTGTGACTTTTAGTCGGGTTGCTTGTATTGTATTTAAATGGCACTTTCAAGTTAAAAATGTACATTCTTTTTGGTAATTATTCGTCGTAGTTTGCTCAAAGACTGTAAGTGCTAGAAGGTTGTAATTTTGCATGAATACAGTTAAAAAAATAGGGTACCTCCCCTATATGCACAGTGGGGGTGTGATTTTTTTCTCACCTACCCATCGTGTGTCGGGTATATAAATTCATGGTAGTAATATATATAGTGAAATTAAAAGGAAAACAATCACAGCTAAGTAGGCTTTACAAGGTTATGAGTAACAATTGATCAAATGAGAACTAACAAAATTTTCGTACAAATTTCATTGAAAAATATCATTAGATTACGTTTTAGATAAATAAGTAAGTGTAGTAAGTAAGTGTGAAACAAAAACAACAGAAAACCCACTTCGTAAGCCACATTATTCATAAGTAGGCTCAGGATGCCGCAGGTTATAGCTTGCCATCGTTCACGAACACCGGGAGATCACTAAGTTTAGATTTTACAATTACTAATTAAATTAAAATCTTAATTTCACCACAGATAATTTAATAAACGAAATAATACTAGACGCGTCTAAATTATATAGCTAATAATTGATTCCACATATCACTATATGAAAAAATAAAATGATCGGGTCGGAAATTAGCGATTCGTCGGGCACGTGGTGCGCAAACGGCTCTCGTCGGCGAACTGCCTACAAGATGGCCGCCCCGCCATCACGTCCATGTGACGTTCCGCAAGAATGATCAACTACCCTCATTCTTTTCCGACGTAAATGACAGTGAATGTCAAGTGTTGCCATATGTTGCGCCGTCACATACATTGTACGTGGCCCGACATGCACTTGCCCGGTTTTTTAAATAAAATGCTAAAAATCACATATAGTAATCTTTATTAATTGTCTTGCCAACTTGGCACATGGAGCCATATCGGGCTGACAATCATAAGAGTTGTATTTTATTAATCTAAGTACATTTTGCCTTTGTTATGCTGAAAGCACTCAGTCTAAATCCACCAATCCAAAACTGTACATGCCAAGATTATGTAGCCAATAGAATTTCTTCAAACGACATCAATTACCAATAGCAGTGCTATTGAAGCAATTCCACACTAATTGGCACAGATAACGGACAACCAGATTGCACAGTGGGCTGACAAGAGACTAATTGCTGCAATAATCATGCAGATGGAATGCGCTCAAAATATTAAGTCGAAGAGCAAATGACGTTGTTAGAGCGTTCGAATGTGCCAGAATATTCCAGAAAGAAATTACGAATTTAATCGATAAATGTCTGTGTTGAAAATAAAAACGTTGAGAAAAGTACTGAACAGAATTGGCTGGAATTAATATTGCGTTTGACTCAACCATAAAGCTATTGAAAATGCTATAAAAATCTGTTTTTGACACAATCTTGATTTTTTATAAAATACATAGAAATATTGTAGCGAAAAGAGAATGACTTTTGGGGGGCTTTGTTGTGTGTTTGCATCTGTTTTGCGCAGGCAGGTTTTTTTATAATTTATTTAATACTTTTAGTGATTGTTGTTGGAGATAAGAGATTATCCAATCTTCGCCGACGACATTGTCCTTTTCGGCTTAACGCGCTTAATATCCAAGAAGACCAAAGTGATGACGAACAGACCGCATCACAAAATCGAAGTGGGAGCAGTAGAGGTTGCATACGTCGATGATTATCTGTTTTTGGACTAAATAGTCTCTTTTCAGGCGAGACAAGATAAAGAAGTTGCAAGACGCACAGATAATGCCTGGAAGAGCTATTGGTCCATGAAAGATCTCTTGAAGTGTGATTTTCCTCTATCCCTTAGAAAGAGACCTATAGACGTGTGTCCCATTCTCACTTACGATTCGCAAACATGGACCCTGACAATTCAACAAAGGTCCACGCTCGAGGTATGCCAAAAAAGCAATGGATCGGTGTATTCTGGGTATCAAATTGACAGATCGGATTAGGAATACCACAATCCGTTTCAAAACTCACATCACTGATGTCACTCGAAAAGCTGCCACTTTGAAATAAGACTGGGCTGGACACGTCTGCCGCATGCCAGATGACTTTTGGCCAAAGGAATCACAAATTGGACCCCACAAAATGGCAAGAGACAACGCGGTAGACCTCGTCGCAGATGGCGAGATGAGTTAGACTCCTTCGAAAAATGCCTCATACAGCGACTGACAGAGAAAGGTGGAGAGAGAGTAGGGAGGCCTTTGCCCTGCAGTGGGACAATACAGGAAATTAATAAATAATAATAATAATAGAATGTAAGCGATGGGACAACAAACTTTCATCGCAGCTATTGCCAAGTATTGAAAGTTGAAGAAAGAATGGCAACCATTCTTTTTTCAAACTAATTGATTTTTTTAGTATTACAGTCATAACCATGTTAAATCTTTTTGAAATGCTTACAACTAACCCTTGAATTTTGATACCGATATTGCGGTATTCGAAAAAAACCTTTTTTTCACACCTCTTGATTTTGATATCTCACAGTAGTCTACCAGTGACCACGGCCGTTGCAATACGGTCGAAACGTAGGGCAATAAAACAAAAATCGTCGGGCAATAAAAAGGTATTTAGCCTTAAAATAAAATATTTACGCGATTAAGACCCATAGCTTATAAATTATAAATTCTATAAAGTGTGCAAATCACGAACGTTTACCAACGTATATCTCACAGCCGCCATGTTTTTTTTTCAAACATTACATAACTAAGAACACTTGGGCGGTCAAGGTAAATATCGTATTGTGATTTGAAAGATATGAAGTAATATAGAATATTCCATACATGATACGCGCCAAAAACATAACCCATCCTTGCAGTCGGATAAATAAATAGTTCTTAGCTGTATCTGAAAACGTCTAATTACCAACATATTACCAACACAACGTTCGCTATGATTAAAAAAAAAACAGACTTAAACGAAGAACATATTCTTGTTAGAAGCCATAAAGAATTGTATACAAATTTAGCTTCGAGGTCACAAAAGAAAATGCTTTACAACAAAAATATATCGGCGCCATATCTTCATCGATATCGTAAAAGAGCCCCTTGGCAACCAAGGCAACCATGAATCCGCTATAAAATTAACAACACCATGTAGGTAGGTCCTTTGGCGCTGTTTTGTTTGTGTTTGTGACAAACGACAGCCCTTATTTATTTTGTAGTTCGTCGACGTTGCGAGCAAATTCGCTCGCGGCACGCTCTGCTCAGAATTAGGGTTGGCAACGACTGGTTATGATGTTTAGACTAAAATTTTATTTTGATTTTAATTTTCATGTTAAAGGTCATTTGTGGGTGGATGTTTTTGTAGGACCTAGGTTCCCCTTTCTGTTAGTTCTGTAACTTCACCGAAGGATTGATATGTTTAAATGTTTTGCTAAAATGAGAAATGTATTTAATTAATATATATATATCTCTCTATTTAAATATAATATATAAATATATATATGACAAGATATATATATACATACTATCTTTCACTAATGCAATTGTTGTATATTTGATTATTCAAGAAATAAAAACCTGCTAACGGAAATATGTGTTACATATCCAACTTAAGTAACACATTTTTCCGTTAGCAGCTTATATGAACATAATTATAACACATATAACTAAAAAAAACATATCTAAACATATCGTTTGAACTAAAAAAAACACATATCTAAACATATCGTTTGTTTGTTTGTTTGTTTGAACGCAATAATCTCAAAAACTACGGGTCTGAATTGAACAATTATTTTAATGTTAGATAGCTATAGCCTTCTTCGATAAATTATCGAGTAAGTCTATAGGCTATATAACTTAAGGATACGACCAATAGTAACGGAGCAGCAATGAAAAATGTTGCAAAAAACGGGCAAAATTATCGCATATGAAGTTGCGCGGGTCAGCTAGTAAAGTATAAACTCTCAAGCAGATTTTAAACTTATAATGCAGTTTGACAAATTGCGTTCATTAGGCAAGAAGAGCCTTGGAGCCAAGAGGTTATAAGGATTTTTAGAACTTTTTATTATCATTAGATATGTGTAACTAATATAATATATTATTAATTTGATTGCCATCAATCCGTTTATTACCACTTAAAAAAGTAATACTCTGTTCAGCAATGCCACGTTGCAAGGCTGTTTTTGTTGAATATTTTGATATTTTATAAAAAATCCTATGTGAATAATATAACCTCACGACGTAAGTACAGTGTCGTATTCTTTTTTTGTAATTTCTTAAAGCATTTTTATGCTGACTTTGGCTGGCATGTATCGGTGGTGGAGTTGGTAACGGCTTAGGGCCCCTGAGGTCGTGGGTTCAAGTCCCGCCTAAGACGATTAAATCTCCCATACATTTAAATTTATAGTGTCGTATTAGTCATCCCAGCTAAGATGCCAACGTGGCTACCCTAATACTGATAAATACAGACTGTTTGCTTACTAAGGAAAGGAGGTGATGCTAGACTAAGTTTGCAATACAATTGTGTATACATATTTTGTACAGTCAGCTAAATCAGTCGTTTATCTAAAGCAATTCGATTGGCTTGGTGATGGGGTTTAATTCCTACATTCGACATCACGTTGTGGGTTCCACATTTGTTGTTCCAAGTCTAGGTGTACTTTGCGTCCGTGAGTTAAAAAAAAAGACGACTCCCGCAGTAGGGTACAAGCCCTGTGTCGCGGGGGACTTTACAAACATACAAGTCACGAACACAAACTTCATCCAGACTCGGAACAACAGTTTGTGGATTACACAAAGTGGTGTCCCGTATGGGAATCGAACCAATGACCTCTTGCGTGCAGTCGGACACACTCCTGTCGCGAAGGCAGTCAAAAATTGTATGTTTGTAAAGTCCCCTACGATACAGGGCTTGTTAGTATAAGCAAAAGGAAGTAGAACAACTAAGTACAAGGAAGTTTTAAGACAACCCTGGCACAAGGGTGTGAGAGTAGTATTTAAAAATATACAAACCATTAATACTCCAAAATAAATAGCAAAAATCAGATGAAGAAATTGAGAGAAGAGAGAGGAACATTTTTTAAATTCTGCGGTGAACTTTTTTGTTCTGACTTGAATTTTCTTGACTCTGTGAGATAGATTTGTACTGAGTAATAAAAAAAACTTTTATTTCTTCATTACTAATTTTATTTGAATATGGAGCTACCTGTTTAACGGACAAAGAAGGAGGATGATCAATGTTAGTCTGTTTTTAGGATTCCGTACCTGAAAAAGAAAAAACGGAACCCTTATGGAATCACTTTGATGTCCGTCCGTCTGTCTGTCTGTCAAGACCCTTTATTCCAAGAACGCGTAAAGGTATCGACTTGAAATGAAAACCATATACTAAAGTCTACAGTACCTATAAGCTTTGAAAAAATCAAACTTTTAATTTAACTAAAAAAAAAGATACGGGCGTTTAAAAAACGTATATTACTTTTCGTTGACCCATAACTACGAAATTTGGCAAGTAATTATCTTATACTACAAGTATAAGGAACAGTCTAAAAACTATACATTTGTAATTAAATCATAAAAAATATAGTCTTTAAAAAACTGCAAGAGTCGATTCCTGAACTATTAATAATATGTACCTACAAGGGTTCCGTACAAATGTACGGGACCGTCGTCGGTAGGCGAGTCCGACTTCCACATGTCCGTTTTTTTTTATTTATGTATATTCATCGATTACTCGAAGACGGTCGAACCGTAATAAAAAATATTTTTTTGTTCGAAGAAGTTGGCTTCATTGTCAGGTCATTGAGAAACCGAGGGAACTCTTCAAATATGAAAGGCACACATATAGTGATTTAGATATATTTTAAAGTGATTCGTGCATTTACTCTCTGCACCAATTACGTGTGAACTATTATAGCACCAGTGAAGTGGAACTGATGATGACGACTAAGCGGAACTATTCAATATTTCACAGTTTAGGATTCGATTAATTTGTACTGCTTCACACTTTATGTTCGCCTTACTACAAGGTATTACATAATTTAATAGAACTGATGGTGATGTATCATGTCAACTCCTCAACAATTACTCGTAAATGCCCTGAATCGGGAAATGCAATATTTTGCAAATGAAACTAAGCAACTGACATTATACTATTGTAACTTAGATAAACTACAAAGTGACCCACTAAAAAGCAAGATATAAAAACTGTTTAACAAAAAAAAACACTGCCTTCAAAAAACAAAGTAACTGTAAAGCAAGAAATAATATCAGTAGGTACAGCCATGGTACAATCATGATCATGTGTACAAAAACAAAATATATTAAATATTTTGAAGTTGGAGCCGAATAAAACAAAAACTACTATTTAATGCCACCAACTTCAAAATGTTTTATATATTTAAAGGAAAAACATCTCAAAACCCTGGTCAAATATTTGACCCAGGTTTTGTGGTGAATAGGTTTATGAAATATTTTTTAGTAACGTAAAAACTAAACATAAAAAATAGTAAGTAATTAAAAAAAAATAAAACCGACTTCAAAATTTAACTGAAATATAAATAATATCTATATACACAAAATTAACCCACATTTTTTGAGATCGGTGCCAGCACATTCAACATTAGCAATCATTTTTTTTTTTAAAAGGGAATTTTAGTACAAATCTTACACCGTACCTACTGGCAGACTTAAAAAAAATGTTGGTTAATTTCATATATTTAAAAGTATTATTTCGTTATTTTCAGTTAACTTTTGAAGTCTGTTTAATTTTTTAAACTACTTTTGATTACATATTTATTTTACTAAATTATTATTACGAGTAGGTATTATTGTAAAATTGTATAAATCTATAGTAATATTATAAAGCTGAAGAGTTTGTTTGTCTGTTTAAACGCGATAATCTCAGTAACTACTGGTCCGAATTTAAAAAAATGTTGCAATAACGGGGAAAATTTACGCAGACGAAGTAGTGCGGGTCAGCTAGGCTATAATATGTGTTTGCGCGTGCGTAAATACGTTTGAATATTTCAAAACTTCATGCTGCTTATGTAGCTGGCTGTACTTGCTTTGTTTTACACTCGATTGGGTGATGGTTCCAAGACTTGTAAGGGTGAATCGCAACCCTTTTGAAATAACAGCCACTAAATCTTCGTATCATGAATGCTATTTGCAATGTTTTGTTTCGTCACAGAAGTGTTATCTATAAGGGAAATAATACACGTGCTACTTGAGTCGGCAACTGAAGTTTTGGTCGCATTTTGGCTCTTGCATTCGTACACTTCAATACTTACTCATATAAACATCAACAGCGGCTATTAAGTAGCCTTGTAAATGTTTTTAAATTGATGATTTATTATTGATATATTTTTTTAAGCTATTGCATAGCTTTTATCGCGGGCTCGGGCTTTGAGCGCGGCGACCGTATCAAGAAATTCCGTAACGAAAATAAAATCTAACACCTCTCCCCCCCTCCGCCTACCATATAGCCCGGCCGAGCGTTCTCTTAACGTATATGTATATGGTACGACTGTACGAAGCTCGCACGGATCGAGACGAGCTGCTCCGAAATGTAATGAAAAAAAATTTTTTTTTTTTTATATATATTTTTTTAATTTCATAAGTTGATAAAAAATGCTATGCAATGGCTTTACCGCGGCAGTCCCCGAGTACCACACATTTTTTTTTAGTTTTTAAGCACTATACGTATTTATTAGAAGCGGACATTTTAGTTACCAGATATGATACCAGATGCAGTCGTAACATCGTTGGTTGTTCGCTCGCAATACTAGAAGCTTGTGTACTTTGGCCCTTAGATGTTTTGACAAACAAATATTTTTCATGGAATGATATTGAGTCCTTGCTTCCTGATAAAATGGGGTTATTCCCAGTCTTTTGATAGGAGAATCAAGAACGGTTTTGATAGAAGATTTAAAAGAAGACTTCGGGATAACCGATACATAACCAATTTTCAAATATGTAATGTATTATAGACTAAAACATACCGGTGTCCCCACTATTGTTTAAAAAAAAGTAAACTAACAATGTGGTTCGCACATCATTACTAGCAATTTTGTTAACCCCTCCAGCTAAGTTAAATTGATCATGTTAGGAGTGGGTTCACGTCGCGTCGTCGGTAGTATTATGCGTAGAATTTGAACCCGCGACCTCTCAAGTCCGATGCTTTAGCCATTAGACTACCGTCACTAATTTTCTTTGTTGCAGGTCTTTTTGAGTGCAGACTATCAATCTATTTCGATTGTTTTAAGGGCATTTCCTTAGTACTTTAATCGTGGTGATTCACAGGTCAAGAGTGAGTGGTGGGATCCTTTCCTTATAATCTAATAGCGGCCCGCTCCAGCTTCGCACGGGTATAAAATATATGGATGTTATTATACATATAAACCTTCCTCTTCAATCATTTCTTAAAAAAACCGCATCAAAATCCGTTGCGTTGTTTTAAAGATTTAAGCATACATAGCGATATAGGGACAGAGAAAGCGACTTTGTTTTATAATAAGTAGTGACTATTTACAAGATGAAATATAAAATAGTTAAGGTAATATAAGGTAGGGTGAGACTAGCTTAATGATTGAACTTCGATATCTACAGATATTCACAAAGTAGCGCCCTCACAAATAGATGGATTTACTAACAAATAAAATTGAAAAAAATATATTATACATGATGATTCTTAGCTTTGATTGTTGTAAATCTATTCAACCGTTTTCAAAATCACATATCACGTCTACAATATCTTGTTAAAATACAAAATAGACAGCTACATTTTAGCATCCACTTAGATATAAGTAAGTGCGTAATATTCACAAAAGATAGCATATGAGTACTTAGGTGTCATCAATTACGTTGACGTGAAGTATTAGTGCAACGTGAACCATCTGTGAGCGAAGAACTCATAAATTAAGGCTTTAATGTCCCATATCTACGGACTTTCTAAGTGGTCTTTTACTATTAAAGTTTGTTGAGCTAATTCACTGTAGTAGTAGTTTGGGTCTTATATAGTCTGGCTTTCTTGATTATTGTTCCAAGAAAATATATATTTTTATTTTAAAAATTGTTTAACAAGCGTTTGATTCTCAAGAGGTTGTGTTTTTTTATTTCTACACGGAATATTTTTTATGATCCCTCAGTTTAACTGCCTCGGTGGCGCTGTGGGAGTGTGTCCGACTGCACGCAAGAGGTCATCTGTTCGATTCCCCAACTTTGTGTGATCCACAAATTGTTGTTCCGAGACTGGATGTAATTTGTGTCCGTGAATTGAATGTGTGTAAAGTCCCCCGCGAAACAGGTCGTCTCCACTACTACAAGGCTTCTTAATAAAAAACGGGTATTTCCGAGTCTGTACTATGTGTACTCTAATTGTTTGTTTATGTATTTGTTAAGTCCTCTGAAACATAGGGCGTAGGATTCTAAACAACAAAAACAATGAATCAATTATTTTTATGTTCCTTTACCTAAAGTACTTGTAGATGATTTTCTAAAAAAAATGCTGTTTCCATCGCAATAACTAGGACTTTTAGTTATTTAATAATGTTCACAAACCCTTGTTTAGGAGAAGTTCTTTTGTACACATTCTTGTACTTCCTAAAAGTATGAATCGGGCTATTTATAAGTTAAATCTTGTTTTAAAACAATATGAAGAGTAAAGTACGACCAACTACTTACGTAAAGTAAACGAGTTACAGATTCTTAACGTACCGCAAAAACTAATTTCGTGTTCAACAAATTTCTAATTATTCTCAGAATTGAACCCGTTCCAAAACTCAGAAACATAAATTTAATTTGTTCTCTCAGTTTTTCGTTAATTTGTAAAAGTGCAGTGTTTCTTTATGAATGTAATTTTCTCTTTTTAGTTCAATGTGTGGTTTAATTAGATGGCGGAAGCTGATACTTGGAGCAGCGAAAAATTAAAAGTCTAATTTGTTTAAGCTTTACCGGTGAAATGCTTTATTGGATTATTTTTTAACCAACTTGGTAAGTAGGAAAATTGGTTTTGTGTTTTGAACCATACGTATTAATGTAGGCTGTATTGTTTTAAAACAATACTGTTTTCACTATTGGGCTGTACATTTTACTGGGAAAGCTTTAATGTATAAGTAGTTGTCTTACAAAGATAACAAAGCTATAGAATAAACAAAGTAGTAATAAGTCAGTGAAATTTCTACTACTGTGATAGACTTCTTCATATTTTTACCCGACTGCGAATCGATGATGTGTTTGATGTGTATGTATGGATGTGTGTTCTTTTGTAGCCCTATTTAGATGACACGCGTGAGCCGATTTTGGTGATTCATACGTCAATCGATTCGTATTAATTAATCTTGCGAGTGTTATCAGATACATGACAACAATCAAAATTCAAAATGGCGACAGCCAGACGTCATATTGTGATAGAGAAAAAAATAAAGTCAACAAACTAGGTCACGTAGGGTATCATCGTGGAGGTATTTTAAAATCATGATGGGGTTTTTGAAACCATTTTTCATTTAAAATAACTATATATACCCTACGTGACATAGTTTGCTGACTCTATATCTTAAATAGTTATTTTAAATGAAAAATGGTTTCAGAAACCCCATCATGATTTTAAAATACCTCCACGATGATACCCTACGTGACATAGTTTGTTGACTTTATTTTTTTTTCTATCATAATATGACATCTGGCTGTCGCCATTTTGAATTTTGATTGTTAAAGCGTTTTAAAATTTGTTACCAACTATTTTCACTGCAAATCTTACAATCGAAGGCATTTAAATAAATTCACTGGGATTCATAAATGCCTCCAACTGCATGATTTAAGGTTATCTTGTATCAATCTTTTTTAAGCAGGCGGGTTTTTTTTATTTTTTAAATTATTTTTTCACACAATTAACGCTTTGATGTCAGTTCACTTTTCTTAAAAAAACTTACTGAATTTGTATATATTAATTAAATGCCCAACTATAGAATCTTTGTGTAAAACAAAATACACATTAAAAATAAAAAAAAAACGGGCAAGAGCATATCGGCTCATGCTCAGTGTAGGGTTCCGCGCCTTGAATAATTGCATCAGCGGAAGAACTTAAGTTTGTGGCACTTACATCCTTTCGTTGAGAAACGCAGTTTTTCGGCAAAAATTCAATGACGGTATATTTGAATATATCCAAAATAATTTTAGATTAAAGTATTTAGTAAGCGCTTTATGACTTTTTGCATATTTTTTGGTCACACGGTTTAAAAGATACAATTTTTACAATTTATTTTCCATAATATACACTTAATCAAAAAAGTTTATTAGTAACCTCAAAATGTTTTTGGAAGACCTGTCGAATGATATGTCACACGTTGATGTTTGCTAAAAAAAATAATTGTAATGTTACATGAATGGAGTGCCCCGTGAAAAAATATTTATTTTTATTAGATATTAGCTAAGTAGCGGCTACTACAAGACACTTTTTCACCAAATTTCATCAATATTAATTGAGTAGTCTTTGAATAAAACGCCTGTGACATACTGACGGACAGAGAGAGACAGAAAGACAGACGGAACCCTAAAAAACGAGCGAGAAATGGTTAAGGAGAAGGTTGTTCGCACTGAGGAAAATTGACGCGAGGACGATAAAAAGTTATTTTACTAAATGCCATAAGTTGCGAGGTAGTTTAATCTCCTAAGCCTCTTCATCAGTCAAACAAATAATTCAAAATTTAAGGCTAGCACCCTATTATTTTAATTTTTTAAATCTTGATTTTAAGGTCAAATATTCAAAGAACCTTCATAAACTATGTCTAGCAATTTGAAATCTAATTTGGAAATTGAATTTAGATGTCGCCTTAAACTAAGCTGAAAAATTGATAATTTATATCTGGTTACCACAACGGTGAAAATGACAATTTTGATGAAGTGTCAATGAATGTCGATGAAAATAATGAATTTGATAAAAATTATGTTCATGACATTTTCGAAAATTGTTGAATGTTGGTGATTTATTAAAATAAATTAACCCGTGTGTGGATGTTAGCTTGGTTGCGTATTGAGTGCGCTTAAATACTCTGAAAAAGGCCTAAGACCTAATTTACGGAGCCGCGCGGTCCGCACTGAATTCAAACATATATGGGGTGGTATGAGTGCGTTTATGGACGGTGGGTTTGCGGATTGCGGTGGAGCCTGCGGCCTAACAATAACCCAAACTCGACGTTTTTTTAAGAGAAATTTCTATGTTTAAAAGTAAATTATTTACATATACATTGATATAATAATATTCTATGATAAACGTAAATTATTTAGTACCTCGCGTGCGTTACAGTGATGCCCGCACCATGCGACGCAGCGGTAGCCACCATGTGCTTTTCTACACGCTTGAGGATTCGCCGCGGTTGCAGCGGCGGGCACCGCCACACCTTCCGTCTGGCATCCCTATAAACAATATTGTATATTGCTATAAGCAACACCCCACGTCTTCGTAAATGAGGCCTAAGGCCTAAAATCTCATTTACGGAGACCCGGGGTGTCGAGCGTCGCGTGTGGCGTGGCGTCTTGCGGCGTATTGGACGTCTTTTTGTTTACGGCGCGGCGGCGCGTGAAGCGGCACTTATCAACGCACTGCAGTTTGATACGCCTTTAATTTAGACGGATAATGTCAGACTGCTGTAAACATGCGGCAGCGATCTGACACAAAACGTCCAAATTAAAAGATGCCTAAGCTCCGTAAGTGTTGTTACAGCAATAAAAATCATACCTTTAATATAAGTTATGTTCAGAATGCGCTGTATCTGTAAACGCTCATAAATAGCATATTTTTATAGCGATATAAATCGCTATCGCGACCTCAGCTTACTGTCTATTATATTTTTGGTTACTTTTTTAGAATTTTACAAAAGATTAGCACTGAAATGGTTTTAAAATAAAGCTTTTTTCGGGCAATAAGTTAAGCCTACAACTTTAAAATATTGTTTTTATAAGCTGACTGAGCCGAACAAAATTGTACTTACGATCCTATATTAAGCTTAAAAGTTAGTATTTTCGGCGGCTAGAAGTCACGAGTGTCTGGATAAATTTAAGTTTATGTTACTTAGAAAAATGTAAGTAAGACTGTATTTTATCCTTTAATTGAGAATCCAGTATCTTTACAAGGGTGGGGCTTAAGGCATCAGAAAAGGTCACATTTTAATTTATTTAAGTAATGTGGACGTTTGCGGTGATCCACATACTTCATTGTCCGCAAAGAAAGTATAAACATAGCTAGCTATGTTTACACTTTCTTTGAAAGTTTTGCAATGAGTTCATCCGACATAGAACCAAAATGAGCGTATTGATAGCTTATGATGACGAATTAAAAAAAAACATAAAAAAAACATATTTCTTCATATTTTCCAGAAAATACAAAAAGATTCTTTTAGATACATACTTACATTGTTTTTCACTAACAAACCTAAACGTTTTAAATAGCACCCTAACAAATCAAATCGAAAACCACAGATCAATAAAATACACTCATTTCTATTTTTATCTAAACTAATATTACAAAGAAAAAAGATTTGATTGCTTGTTTGCACTGAATTGGCTCCGAAATCCGAAAACAGGATCAATTTTAGAAATTCTTTTACCATTAGAAAGAACCGCACATAGACAGTAAAATAGACTATATTTTATTGTCAAAAACAGTAGAGATTCCTACGAAAATTGTAATAAATTAATTTAAGGATTTTGCTCATTTGGCTACATGAAGATAATGTAGGTACTATATACTTAAAGTTCTCATTATTACCCACAAAAAAGTCAAATTTGGCCATCAAAATACGGGTAGAATCGAAAGAAACTCCTTAATCAATGAAATAATTTCATGATTTAGGTTTATTATTTAGGGGTAAATTCCTTTTTAAATTGTTGAAACCGGTTCCGTTGCCATTATTACAAATAAATGCACTACTTAAAAATACGATGTGAAAAATGGTACTTAAGCCCTTTTGTTGTTGTTGGGGGACACAATTTATGCAACTTTCGGAAGGATCATTTCTAAAACTATTTACTGAATCAAAAAAAAAAATTAGAAACGTTAGAATGTTTTTATTAAAAGCTCTGTCAAATGATGTGCTAGATGTTGGTGTTTGCTGATTATTTTTTTTCCAGCTTTTGTTACCTGTATGGAGGGGCAATTATATTTTATTATATATTTCATTAATCATCAAAATAAACAGCGGCATATGCAACACATCTATGCTCCGTATTAATTAAATATTCATTGTGTAGTTTCGACTAAACTGCCTGTGGCATACGGACAGACAAACGAACATGACGGAACTATAAGGGTTCCGTTTTTGCTATTTTGGTTACGGAACCTGTATCCGTATCCCGGGTGCATTTAACCCGACGCCGGACAGGTGTGAGTCACCCGCACGACGTGAGATGGTGCCCGATACTACCTAATACACAGGAAACAGTTTGATTTCAAGTAATTAAACACTTGCCAAAGGGGTTCAAATAATGTACTAAAAATCGGGGTTAATGGCATAAGTAGGCTATAAGTAGGTAAAGCCGTAGTGGTAAATACTTGTGTGATCTATAAAATCACTCTAAACGCAGACGAAGCCGCGGGCATAAAATCAATGTAGGTATTAGGTTGGTAAATACGCAGGAAGCAGTTTGATTTCAAGTAATTAAACACTTGCCAAAGGGGTTCAAATAACGTACTAAAAATCGGGTTTACTTATGGCCTAAGTAGACTATAAGTAGGTAAAGCCGTAGTGGTAAATACATGGGTGATCTATAAAATCACCCTTAACGCAAACGAAGCCGCGGGCATAAAATCAATGTAGGTTTTAGCTTTGTTCGAAAATCTTACTACGATATGACACCCGTGCGAAGTCGGGGCAGGCTGCTAGTTTATATATATACATATTTATTGAAAGTTTTAGGCAGTGCGTTTAAACGTCCGAAAAAACAGACCATGCTCTAGGGTTCCGCAGCCTTGAATAATTGCATCAGAAGAAGAGCGTATGTTCACGGCACTTACACCCTTTTGTTGAGAAGTGCTATGATATATCATCATCATATCCGAAATAATTTTTGTTTAAGACGCTGACAACAGCTACTGAACTTCGATGTTTCACTATTTTAGCCACGCCTACTATTTCTCCGATGTCCTAGTGCCATTGATAAAGGACGGCAAAAACAGCGAACTACCAACACAAGGACGCGGTCAATAATAAACAATAAACCAATAGATGGCGCTTTATTTTTTGTTCTATATGAAGAACTAGAAAGAAATTAGACAGGGCGATTAAAAAAAACAATAAATATTTTTTATACGTTTGTATTTTTAATTATTTCAGGAGCCTTTATTTGCTATGAACTTCAAAACAATATAAAAGAAAGAAAAATAAAACTCGAAAATATATTAGCAACATTTTAAATATTTTCGCATAATTATAATTTATTTGCTCTCGGATATTTGCCGGAACAAACAGACAGACAGACAGACAAAAAAACTGTATTTTTGTTATCAGTAATTATTATGGATATATGTTATCCATAATAATTAATATATATGCATAAAACTGTTATTTTGATATTACAAACAGACTCTTCAATTTTATTTATTTGCACAGATAGTTAATAATATATATTATTTTTTAACTATACATATAATAAATCTGCATTTTTAGAAATGTCTGTCTGTCTGTCTGTCTGTCTGTCTGTCTGTCTGTCTGTTTGTTTGAACACGCATCACGCAAAAACTACCGTACAGATTCGGTTGAAATTTTGCACGTGCAATCTAATAGATGCAGATTAACATTTAGGCTATAAATTATCACGCTTTTTCCCATAGGAGCTAAGCAGTAAGGGATAATGTCTGTAGCTATTTTTCGTTATAAAACAGTAACTACTAGACGGATCTTTATGAAAATTTGCAGTTTTATAGTAAATACTATAGGACATTATTTACACTATGAATCATTACGCTAACGTCTATGGGGAACGAGTAGCAACGTATTTTTTGTCGCACCATAATGGTTTATCACAAAATTTTCCACAATTAGACATTATCTATAATTGTAACCCATGGAATACATAACTTCACGCTAAAACTAAAAGGAGCTAAACACAACATTGTTAAGTTTCATAAGAACAGTTATTTTGACGTGGTTTGTAGCGAACAGTATAGCCTCGAAGCTATGCTAGCGGGATTTTGACGACGAAGTCCCGGGCTCGAATCCGATGTCAAATTATGTTCTTTTTGAATTTTTTTAAATTGTCTTTATCCTTTTTTAATATTTTTCTCAATGTTTTAGTTATTTTTTCGACCGTAAGTAACTTATTTACTTTGGTTATTATTTTTTTATATTAAAAATCAAGTAAATTATGCACGTAGGTAAGTTAATTATAGGTATTGCATGCACTGCTGAGAGTAATTAATTAATCGTAGTAGAAATGAAAAACAATATTACATTATATTTAAAAAGTATTCGACATTTTCCAGAAATGATGTGTTCGTCTAAAAAAAAGACATTACACGCGTAAAAAAAAACATGTAGCGCCATCTATGAAATCAAATTGTTCACCGTGATCAAATAATTCCTTATTTGTGAAAACATTTATTAGGGTATAGGTGCTTGAGATGCTGAGTGGCAACATTCTTGAAAGTAGATGGCGTTGTATTCAATAACGTTCTATACTTAGTAAAAGAAGTTTTAAAAAGAAACACATTGCTATGATTTTTAGAAATGTTTGTCTGTCTGTCCGTTTGTTTGACCACGCATCACACAGGTGCATCGAGGATCATGTTTTGGGGTTATGGTTGGAGATTACGTGTTCATCAATTCAACGATAATGAATGGCTCAACATCGTTCAAGTGTGAGTAGTTCGGGTGACGGGAGGAGGGGGGTGGTTGTTTGTCAACCGTACCTTTAGGGATATCTGACATTTTCGCAGGCATGACACACATGACACGCTCTGTGTTTGCTTACTAAAGTGTTACAGCAGTTTTATTATTAGTATTGCGTTGTAACACTATATGAAATACACCCCATTTTTAGCCAAAATGACAAAACAGAACCCTTAAAGTTCCCTTATGGCCGTCCGTCCGCAGCTTAGCTCAGAGACTGTTAGTGCTAGAAGGTTGCAACTTTTGCATGAATAAATTACTAACGCCGATAAAGTGAAAGAACAAAATCTTGAAAATCATTATTTCTCTTATATGTAAAGTGGGAATGTGATTTTTTTCTCACCTACCTACCCCATCGTGTGTGGTATCATTAGATAGGTCTTTTAAAAAGCGTTTAGGGTTTGTGAAGACTATTTTTAGATTTAAGGATTCCTTTGTGTATAATATTAGGCTTTATAGTGAACATTTTTGTTAGAGTCAAGTGTCCCCGTGCCAGCTAAATGGTTCAGGGTAGTAGTATAAATACTAAAATTATAAGGAAAACTATCACAGTTAAGTACTTAGGCTTTACAAGTTTACGATCACATGAGAAAAAACAACATTTTCGTACAAATTCTATTAAAAATTATTAGGTAATAAGTAGGTATAACGTTGAAAGAATGAAACAAAAACAACAGAAAACCCACTTCTTAAGCCGCACACCAAACTAACTATCTAAAAGAATAGAACAGATCGATTTTTATTTAGTAAGTATTTATTCAACAGGACTGTTTCCAACATATTTACACAGAAGTTATTTCGTTACCTAAACTACCTTAATTTAAACCCGACTTTCACGCGAACGAAGTCGCGGGCACAGCTATTATGAATATATATATATTACGGGTCTTAATCGCGTGAATAATTTCAGGTTAAATACCTTGCTTACCTACGTTTAATATGCATGGTAGTTTAAGTATAATTTAATTTAAAGTCATCAAGTATTAAAATAAACTTATCCAGTTTTGAAAATAGATGGCGTTTAAATACAAATGAAACAAAATCAGGTAAATTGATTTAAAAACTAAATCTGAAATTCTTACGATTATGTATTATATAAATATATTTACGGATATGAATTTATGATGATCTTAATTAACGACAGGTTCATCATCATCGGTGTATCCCACTATTTCCATGGAAATACCAAATGGAAATAGTGGGACTATCATCATCAGCCTATCGCAGTCCACTGCTGGACATAGGCCTCTCTAATTGCACGCCACTTTGTTCTATCCTCGGCTACGACAGTAGTTTAGTATTTAAACTAAACGTTTCTAAAAGATATACTTTCGTATGAATTATTTACGTTTGAATGTTGTCTGTTTGTTTGAACACGCATCACAGTACCGCGGGAATGCAATGTTTTAAAACCAGGATATTTTTTTAAAAAATTATCTCACACTAGCCCTATTTCGCGCGAGTACTTGGGCGGTTTCGGGCTTCATTTAACCCGAAACCGATAATAGTAATATTTGATGTGATGCAAATCATTTTGGTAAAATACTATTATAATTTGTCTTCTAACCGTCTGGCGCCATAAACTTTGTCGCCCTTCATTTTGCTGCACTGGGCATTTGCTTGGCTTGCCTTGCCATAGGTCGGGCCCTGATTAGAGCTAGGCCCTAATATCCATAGATGCCACAGAGCATTGTGGAGCATGTTTCCAATATGTTTTACACAGAAGTTAAATTGTAACATAAACTACCTTAATATAAACCCAACTTCCACGCGAACGAAGTCGCGGGCACAGCTAGATAATAATATTATTATTTATTTGACATAAGGTAAATTTAGAGCTGAAGAAAATTCTTCCAAGTTTGAAGTCCTCCGAAAATTGATAACATACCTGCTACAGCACAATAATTGACTGGTAAATAATTTTCGTCACTGGAATCACTTTTAATGAAAAAAAATTTTAAATTGCACATCCTACACAAAAGAGTGAACTTCGACAAGAATCCATTTATGTTTTCTCTTACCAAATTAATGTGTTTTAAATTACAACCCAAGAGGTTAGGGGTAAGGGCGAGAAATATTCTGAAGATTTAAAAATAAATGCGATAAGTTTATTCGTCGTCCGATGTAATAATAATAATAATATTTATAAGGATTTTTTGTTGTGCAGGGTGACTTGTAGCAGTCTAAAAAAAATAATACTTAAAGCGTTACCTACCTATGCGTTAGTAACTAAATACTAACTGCCAGACTTTATCTTCGGCAACCTGTTCAAAATAATAATATTTACCTCAAGTTTAGGAATATTATCGGTGGATTCAACTGTCTCAGATACCTTTGCCGATACTTCAAACCAGTGATGGAAAAAAACTATGACTCACAATAACATAAGAAGTATAAGAACGATCATGAGGAAGTTTCATATCACTTGGGCATCATCTTTACCTGGTAACATTTTCTAGAGGAATTATAACATCACTTTCTAATGTAACTGCAACAGCCACATTTCCTAATCTGTACAAAATATTTATTACATTTAAACTTAGAAAAACTTTCTTCAGCACTAATCTTACCTAATATGTCTAACTAGCTGTAGACTAGCTGTGGACGTAGCCTTACATCAAGTTACTCCTTACATCATTAGCTGTCTGACAGTGAGTCCTGTCAATCTCCGTACAGCCGTTTTGGAGATTTGTCGAAACAAACACACAGACAGACAGCCAGATAAAAAAAAACTGTATTTTTGTTTTAAGTACGCATAGGCGTACTTTCATAGCATTTAGTAAAAAACTGCTATTTTGACATTAGGAACAGACACTTCAGTATGTATAGATCGCCATATATAGGTAAAAAATACTAAAACCTACACAACTATTTGTATGGAAAGGGCAAGAAACAATGGATAAAGCTACAAGTATTTTAGGAGTATTTTCCTATTAGGCCAGTTCTAAGATAGTCGTAGGTCTATGCAAATGTAATAGTTTATCATTATACTTGTTTGTAACTATCTTTCTAAAATGTAAAGGGGATCCTCTTTGTCCATGTGGCGATTCTTTTTGTGTAATGTTTTAATGTAATATAAATAATAAAATTATTATCTATATTAGTATGTAGGTACTTATTACAAACTTATTGGTGAAAAACTTTCCGAAGTTTCACCTGCTTCTGAACTATTCGCCAAACGTCTCTTTTTACTGAAAAGATAAAAGAAAATATTAAAAATAAATACAAAAATTGAACAGGCGAACCTAGGTTTCGAACTCGATACTTGATATTCTGAACCAACGCAGATACCGCTAGACCAAACGAGCTTCACAGTTGCAGATGAAGTTTCGCTATACGTTGTACAAAACAGCTTAGTGGAGCTTTTTGGTTTGGTTACGATTTCACTTTTGTTCGTGCAATATTTTGTCAATATTACAATATGAAAAATATAATACTTTACTACTTCCATGAGATGTTTTTGTTTGTTGGTATAGGAGCGCTTTTTGCTGGCCTCCGACATTTTTGTTTGTTTCCCATTATAGTAACAAATATTTTTAAACTTAGTACTAAATATATTTAAATTTACAACTTAGATAGTATAAATTAATAGTATATTTATTAAACTTATATTCTTTACCAATGTCTATAATTTTTCAAACAACAAACAAAATATGAAGTGAATGGATGGCGAGGCAAAGCGACATACGTCCGTCTAGCTGCGCGTCTCTGCGATCACTGTCAGATTGCTTATAAAAGAAAGAGAAGCGCGATCACGCAGCGCTCGTAACTAATTATAAACCATAAAACAATTAATTACTTGAAAATAAGTCGAGTAGTCGAAAATAAAAAACAACCAGATTCTGTATTATAACATGATACGTTATTGTTAATTATTTTACCAACGTACGTTGTTAAGTAATACAGATATTTTTGTTAGAAGATCATTTTAAGAGGTTAGTTTGTATTTTTTTTTTATCGAGAAAAAAATTCAAATTCGTGTTTTGAATACAACAGGGTTCTTAGAAATATGTTCAAGATTAACATATATTTTTTCTGCCGTCACAAACTACGTAGATTTGGCTAAAAAATTGTTTAGGATAAGCCTATTTGGCTGTTGTCAGCGCCTTAAAGTATTTATTAAGCGCCACCTGTGTAATTTTTTTCATATTTTTTGGTTACACGATTCTAAAGTTAAGGGGTACTAGAAACATTAAAATATTTTTATAAAAACCATCCGAATTATGTGCCACACGTTGAAATTATTTTTTCATTATTTAGCTATTAAACTAAGTAGCGGCTAGTACAAGACGCCGTTTCACCAAATTTTATTAATATTCATTGAGTAGTCTTTGAATAAAATGCCTGTGACAGACGGACATGACGAAAACTATAAGGGTTCCGTTTTTGCCATTTGGGCAACGAAACCCTAATAAAAAGAAGTGGTATTTATAACCATAAATAATAATTACGCTAGTTAACACTACAGTTGATCACAACAGTTTATAAATAAAAGTCTTACTACAAACTCCAAAGCGAACCACGAAAAACGTTGCAACTTCTAAAAGCCCCTTTATCTCGTACAATTGCTCAGTAAGTGCACTAACTCTTCTAGCGAATTAATGGTTCATTATTCTGCAAGCTTTCCAGGTGAGGGTACGAGTATCTTTACGATGGGTTTTACAACGAAGCCTCTCGAGTTATAGGTCTTCAAACGTTCTATGTAATTGTGTTTCTTGAAATATAATATGTCGTAAGAAGAGGTTCAATTGTTCGTGTGAACTGTTTCAGATGGTAGTTAAACACGCTAATTTAGAACGAAAGTTGGAGTAAATGCTTCTTGGGAATGTATGTCTTTCTTCTCTTTGCTTTTTGATTTTACTTCTTTAGTCCTGCTTTTATATGTGACTTCGTCTGGCGCAACTTCGTCTGCGTAAATTTTTCCCGTTTTAGCAACATATTTTATTGCTGGGCATAGCGTGATGTAATATAGCCTATAACCTTCCTCGATAAATGAGCTATCTAACAGTAAAATAATTTTTCAATTCTGACCAGTACTTCCTGAGAATATCGCGTTCAAACGAACAAACAAATAAACAAACAAACAAACAAACAAACAAACTCATCAGCTTTATAATATTAGTATAGATTTTAAAACTAACTAAATTATGATGAGATTTCTAAGAGAATAAACTTGAAATTGCGTATTGTTTATGAGTATTTGGAAAAGCCCGTCTACATAGAAATATAAATCTCTTAAGGGCCACAAGAAATATAAACTTCTAAGTAGACGAAATCGTAATCCAAAATAGTTCTTCTCTACAGTAGGATATAATTATACTTCAAATCAGGTTACATCAAGCTCTTTATGTTTATTTTACGCGCTTAAGTTTGTTTAAATCATCTTTTCCATCAAAAAATAACAGGACAAATACTCACACGGCTATTACATCACAATTATTAAATTTGTTTTGCCTTTTTTGGTATGTTAGCTTTCACCTGGCTCCATAGCATAAATGTCGACTAACACTATAAAAAGTATTGCTTTTCTAGGATACCATTCGTCATTTAAAGGTGAAAAGGTAACAAACAAGCAAAACACACCATTCCACGTTCTTACAGTTTTGCAATTTTCCTAAATACGACCCTTAAATCATAACACTATCACAGAAAAACCGGGTTAATCGTTTCTCACGTCAAAGCTTACTGAAGATATCCCACACTGGATAGATAAACACGGAAACAATGGCGTACGGTTGACAAAAAGCTTGATTGATTGACTCAGGCCTGGAGACGACGCCAGTGATCGATCAGGGATCATTACTGGTTATTATCGGTTGATGTATCTAGTGCTAACCTAAGGTGAATGAAAGGAATTTGTTCAAGATGACCTACAGTTGATTCTGTGCTATGTCAAACCCAAATTTGTTCTGTGTTTTATTAACAGACTTCAAGTATATTACTTATGGGTAAAATAGAGAAGACGGGTCCGTATTGAGACGATGACATGTCTTAAAATACATTTTATTTATATTGGACTCCTAACCGACATTTGATATCAGAAATAATATTTTATATTTAATCATTCGTTATAAGTACTTTGGGCAATATTTAAGCACATTATAGTTTTTACCTTTGTTGTAAGTAGATGCTCCTATTATATTGTACCCACTAAGACTGATTTTAGTTTATCTCATGTTTCAACATTTTGTTATCACAATTTGCGTCAGTCCTTGAACATGGTGTATAGTATATTAGTCGCAGCACCTTACCCCCATATCAAGCTTATAAACATTCTATCATTTTAAAATTGGCAATTTGAAAAAGAGTGGCCGCTGATTTTTATTGTCAGGTTCTTTTCTCCGGCTTTACCTATTGTTTGTGAACTTGGCATTACATGTACATGTAGAATCCTGACATAACACAAGAGTTGTTTTGCATACTAAGTGAATAAAGAATTTTGAATTTGAATTTGACATCGGTTACAGCTGCCATTTTCATCAGAGACTAAGGGCCAAACGGCGCGGTAAGGCACCGCACCGCAAATAATTCGCCGCACAGGCAGTTCACAGTCTCATAATAAAATGCGCCCTTTCTTCTGTTGCGCAAACAACTGCGGTGCCGCTCCGCTTACACCCCTCCCCACCTCGTCTTGGTCACGCCACTCCGTGTGGCATACCATAGATTTTTATATGCATAAAACTGCAGCGGCACCGTTCAGGCGTCGCACCGTACCGCGCCGTGTGGTGCTTCTCTAACCAACTACAGCAGATACAAGTGCACTCTATTGCCTCACTCTCATTGCCCGATGGAACTAATGACCCGAGAATTGGGCTTAACGTGCTTTTCGAGGGACGGGGGTATGACATTATTATTTTTTTAAAACAGTCACCCATCAATGGACGGTCTCCGGTCTTTGTACCAACAGTATCATTGTTTAACCTCGCATATCTCTCGAACTGTTCGGCAGTAACTGAGTCACGGTCCCCTCAAATGTGTTTGTCTTTCACATAATGTTATAAATTGTTAATGAAAATAACCTGAAATTTACGAAATCTGCAAGTTATTCATTACACATACGGAGACTAATAACAATAGCGGACTGGTCGTCTGAAAATAGGCACTACTGGAGTTTCAATTTATTGGCTATTCGACTTTAATCTGTGGTCGCAATACAAGGCATTTAAATCACAATTCCAAATTAATTCGGCAAAATCGAAAACAATTCCAATTACAATATCACGACAAAAAAATATAATATCAAGCCATAAACCGAAACCACCGAAACAAACATCAGAGAAGCATTTAAAAAAATACGTTTCTAATAAAACCGCAATCATATTCGAATTCTTTCCGAAATAATAAAAGCTAATAATAAAATACCAATAACGTTTATTAGGGATGGAATTTCTCTAGCAAAAATTACAAGTACAATGTGGTCTTCTCCTTCGTGTTATTAAATTTTATCATTCTAGCGGCCACGTCGAAATATCTTTGTTAAACAGAGCGTGAGAACCGCTCTTGTAGTTTTTCAGCCAGAATTTATTGCTGACGGGGAACTGGCATGTATTACATTTTTAGTAATGACGATTTAATTCGGAGATATTAAATTGTATTACTTTTTTACCCATCTTTATCTTTGCTTAGCCTTATCCAATATATCATTTAGGGCGGCTCACTTCGTCATTCTTCCTCATACGCTACGGCTCTGGGTAATCAAGTTATTTGAGCTTTCTTTGGGTTAATGTTAATAACGGGCATTTAAGTTTAAGGGGATTCTTCCTCGCTTTTTCTATATACTTATGCCTCTTTGCTTTCAGGATGTTTTAGCTATGGAGAAAACCAATTGTAATAGCGTGACTTAGGGCGCGTTTAGACGACACGCGAATACGCCGATCGCGTAGAGCCAGCCTTCAATCGTCCACGTCGCGATCGCGTCGCAGACGCGCAAATTCACAGTCAGTTCAGTCGGGAGACCACAAAATCCAGCAGTAGTACGTTTTTGTTGCAAAACACGTGTACAATGTCTATGTTATTATTTACATTAAATATAAAAAAATAAATTGTCATTGACTTAATACTTTAAAAAAAAATGTCTTTACAAGTATTATCGCACAACACGTCACGTTTTTAAATTATTTGTAAAAAGTGCTCGTTATCTACGGTATCCATGTTAATAGTCCCGAATGATTGCACCCAGTATGCCATACTCGCGTCCGGCGTGAAGAGGGGGGTGTGGAGACGGCGCGGGCTACTAGGGCGCCGCGCGATCACGACACTGTTACTACGCGACCGCTGAGCGAGCATAAGTATTTTATATCGAAATATTTTAAACTTTATGATACAATATATAAGTATTTAATTCCAATGTTTCTAAAAATGGAGCGATGCTTCCGCGACGCGCGCGCTGTGTCGCGTCGAAAAAAAACATGCTTGTGTGAACACGGCCTCATGATCCGAAGGTGCTGCAAATGGATAGATAGGATTGGGTAGGTATTTACCTTAAGATATTCACGTGATTAAGACCAGTAGTATACAGGGTGATTTTTAATATACTAATAACCTCTTACTTTATATTCTTTACATTACACCAAATAACTTCGTAATATAATTTTTGAAAACCCTTCACCACCTACTACCCTACTTTTGCCCCACAACCATTTACCACACATCTGGGAGACCCCGGAGTAAAATCGTTGTTTCTTTGGCAGGTATAGGACCTAGACCTCATAATAAACAACGATTTTACTCCAGTAAAATATTCTGCTCATAACTCCAAAAATTAGTGGTAGGTAATTACCAATTTATTTAGTTTTATTCGGACATGTTATTTGTAATTATTTTGGAGTGGACTAGAGCCTAAACTAGGAAGGTCCTGTATTTCAGAACTCCGGGAGGGTTAGACAAGGTACATTCGTTCCGTAGCCAATTCGATAACGCCGTACAAAAAATAAAAAATGTCTATGGTCTTCAACGCAAACGTCAAATTCTATACTATAATTATTTTCCACTAACGACGTCGTTATTCGAATATGACTTTGTCTAGACCCCCATGACACTCGACCGCAGTGTTATGTAAGAAAGCCACGAGCGGGAGGTTATTAGTATAATAAAAATCATCCTGTATATCATTATTATGATGTGTACTAATCACCAAAGTTCATCAAAATTTATGGATAAACAAGTTTAAACTCCAGATAGGTCAGTGCAAAGTGCGCACTCACCTAAAATTTGAACAGGCGGAGTGTGATATCTATTTACTATGAACCAGAGGCGAAGTGTTACATTTTTTCTAAGGTAACCCAAAAAAAAAGTATGTCTAGCTGGACACGGTTCTTTGTACCTTTAATATTATGTAACTAGGATCCAAAGGGAAACCGAAAGTAACAGTGTCCTAAGGACCCTTTGCCACTGCTATGAACAGTTAAGCTATTGCATAGCTTTTATCGCGCGCTTTGAGCGCGGCGACCGAATTAAGAAATTCCGTAACGAAAATAAAACCTAACATTCCCCACTCCGCCTACCATGTAGCTCGGCCGAGCGTTCGCATAACGTATATGTATATGGTACGACTGTACGAAGCTCGCACGGATCGAGACGAGCTGCTCCGAAATGTAATGAAAAGAAAAATGAATATGCATAAATAAATAATTATAATTACTTAAGTAGAAAAAAAAATACTATGCAATAGCTTTACCGCGGCAGACCCCGAGTGCCACACATTTTTTTACTTAACAATGATAAAATGACCAAAAAATAAGGAATAAAGTGACATTATGGATATATCGGTAAGAATTTTAAGAATGCCTCTATCTACGACACCCGGCGTCATATCTATGCGAAATCCATAATTTATGTTTCACGAAAATATATTTTATAAGTTAGTGAAGCGACATGCCGTAAATCAAACTTCAATCGAAGCAACTTACGGAATAGTTGAAACTGTACAAAGTTTCAGCATATTGTTAAAAGTTTTCTAATAAATAAAATTGTTCATAAATTTTTCCAAAGGCGGAAAAGTTGTTTCATTATGAATTTTATTTCATTTTCTTACATAATAAAAGGGAAATTGTATTTGAAAAGGGTTAAAAAGTATTTGATTACATTGAATAATAATGTTATTTTATCTTTAACATGTTTTTATTACCTACCGGCTTTGTTTTCATTTATTATGATCTTTATAAAGAGAACAGCCCACGGCTTTCATTTTAACACCAACTGTTCCTCTCGCCGATGCCTACAATTGGAAATTAATAAATGAAAATTTTAATTTTTCCTCGAAAGATAAATAGGAGATAAAAAACCTCTTCATAGTTAGTGCTCTTTCTCTCTTCAATCTGCCCCTCATTACTAAGGACCGTTATCACTTGAACTGAACTTCTGACTTCTGAAGTGACTTTGACTTAGTCAGACCAGTGTGTTGGCACCCGTCCACATGTTTTTTGTCCATCGGTATTGCCTACAAGGACCTGCTTTTCAAATTGACCACCCCCCGTTTTCCCATTATCTAGTTAGATTGTAGTTTAGACTGGCCTGTTGGTCTGGTAGTTAGTGATCCTGATTACTAAGCCAGAGGTCGTGGGTTCGATCCCCACCCCGGATTAACCTTTGTGTGATGAGCACGATAGTTAATTCTGCGTCTTGGTGTTATTAATCTATAATATGTGTGTATTTAGAAATATTTAAGTATGTTTATAAGTTGTTTGGTTTCCATAGTACAGGCTCTGCTTAGTTTGGGATCAGATAGCGATGTGTGTGTGGTTCCAAGATATTATTATTATTATTATTATATTATACTAGCTGGCTAGCTACAGTCCCGCGCAACTTCGTCTTTGTCCGTTTTTGCCACATTTCTCATGGTGCTCCGCTCCTGTTGGTCGTAGCGTGATGTTATATATATAGCTGTTATATATTATAGCCTTCCTCGATAAATGGGCTATACAACAGTGAAACATTTTTTTAATTCATATCAATATTTTCTGAGTTTACCGCGATCAAACAAACAAACAAACAAACTCTTCAGCTTTATAATATTAGTATAGGTTATTATATGCCTGAAATACGAAATTATGCTTGCACGTAAACGTCTAATAGGGAAAGGATATACGCATTTGTTGCATCCCAAATCCCACAGGTATACAGACACCTATAGGAGTCAAATAATAGATAGTGCATGGATGTTTGCGTACACACCAGAAAGCTATAACATCTCTTGCGTAATTGGTTAACTAGGTTATAGGTTAAAACCGATTATGACATCAAAATCGATTTGGGGAGCTAACTAACTACGCAAGTCTCCTTCGAAGTTGGCTACGTACCGAATTTTATAGGACACTGAGATCCGCTAAGTCCGAATCGATTTGAGCACATCATTTGCAGTAGTATTTTATCAAAGTACGCCCAATCTTCGACAAAGTATATAAGCAGGTAGTAATATGAGGATGAATATGATCTCAGCAGCAAGTCAGTCTAGTTCTCTGTCCCATACCTACATCGGATATACTTATGATGATGCAGAATAGCAATACGTCGAGTATATCTTGTGAGTGTTGGGAATTATCTAAATGATGTCACTCTGCCCTTGATTTAAAAAAACGCCTATGGTTTTTTAAAAATAATATTATGTTCAGATTGCCTCGGTGGTGTGTGCCAACGGTAATACGTACGGCTTTTGTGCTAGAAGTTGTGTGCGATTCCCAAAACTTAACTTTGTGAGATTCATTACGTGTAGGGATTGTTTCTTAATAAGTTGCCTTAATAGAAAATGATCCAAAACATGAGATGGATTTGATTTTTTTAAAAGTTGGTATTTGTTAGTACAACTTTTGTAACTTTGAATATAGTTAAGAATATATCCGAAACTATTTAAACGCATTCAAAAAAAATAGGTATATAATACCTTAAAAATTGTTGAAGACACAACTGAAAGTCTCAAACAAAAGATTTGAATGAAAATGCGCATGACAAAAGATTATGAGAAATTGAAAATGTGAGGAAAATATGCATTAAGGTTTTATATACGGTTTGAAACGAATTAGTATCTGGTAATTACTATCTGTGGTCGCGTCCATTCGTTCACCGCATTGCGACGACCACAAACAAGTTTTTATAATTCCTCGTATTCGATGTGGGAGATACATCGCGTCAATAAAAAATCAAGTATTTTTCATATTTTGTGATAGAATTTCAGGTTTCAAGCAGGTTGTAATTTTAATTAAATTGTTTTCTATTTACTGTAAAAAAAAGTAAAGTGGCCGTTTTTGTACCATTAAACATATTTTAAAATAAACTGGGCAAGATTATGTTGGACCAGGCTCAGTGTAGCCTTGAATAATGACGGTATATCGGATCATGTCCGAAATTTAAGTTTAAAGTATTTAATAAGCGCTACTTTTGTGACTTTTTGCATATTTTTTAGTCACATGGTTCAAAAGTTAGGGTTAAACACAATTTTAGCAGCTTTCGAAGCGATTGAAGACACCTTCTCACCAAATTTTATCAATATTCATTGAGTAGTCTTTGAGTAAAATGCCTGTGACATGACAAAGAGACGGACATGACGAAACTATGAACTAGTTTTGATTTTTTCATTCCATCTATGTATATTTTTTCTTTGGGGTTGACGCGAAATCAAAATCGATGAAGTATAATGGTAGATACAGCTTGATCTTCGTTTTTTGTCATCCCATAGGCACACATTAGAGAGCACACACAAACGCACTATTTATTTTATAAACTACTAAGACGGGGTCGATTTCGTCCCGTCAGCACAGTGGTCTCTTAATCGACTATGGAATGGTATTAAATAATTCAATTCAACTTTGAACCTAGAATTTTCTGAAAAAAAAATCGAGTTATCGATAAATATCGGTCTGAGTTATGCGATTTCCGATTAAAACATTTTCACGTTTCATCGAGAATTGCCGCTGCGTCTCCCACCGCGTGCGTAGGCTTCGCCGCAAAAAACTCTACATTTAAAACAAACACGTGTACAATCGCTTCTCCGTGAACGCACTCATACAACGCCATAATATGTTTGGGCCGCGCCGCCCAGCGCCACGCGCGCCGCCCAGCGCCACGCGCGTCACCCCACGTCTCCGTAAATGAGGCCTAAGTGAATAAAGTACTTTGACTTTACTTATTAATAAACTATGTTTCTATAAAGATTTAATGATATACTAATATCATATTACCTACATACATACTAATATCATATTACATACTACTAATATTAAGTTAGCAGACTCTGGAATTACTAAACTTTTAAACAGGCATAATGAGAGCAAGAGACGTCTGTACGGCCTAATAACTAATGATCGTTCTCTTAATTACTGATTCTAAATACTTTGATATAAACCTAAATATGAAATCATTAAACTGATTGAAATCTTTTAACATTGTCTAATACTTGAGTATTATTAATTGGTGACCCAAATTAAATTACAGGTTATAATTAACTCGAAATTTGTTGATACTGGCACTTAATACTTTGATACGTGTCACTACTCTGATTAATGTTGATACGAGGAATAATAATTATCTTCTATACTAATATTTTAAAGAGGAAAGATTTGATTGTTTGTTTGTATTGAATAGGCTCCGAAACTACTGGACGGATTTGAAAAATTCTTTCATCGTTGTGAAGCTACACTAACCCCGGGTGACATAGGCTATTTTTTATTCCTGTATTCCCACGGGAACGGGAACTACGCGGGTAAAACCGCGAGGCGTCCGTTAGTATTATTATTATTATAATATTATAAAGAGGAAAGATTTGATTGTTTGTTTTGAATAGGTTCCGAAACTACTGGACGGATTTGAAAAATTCTTTCATCATTGTGAAGCTACACTAACCACGGGTGACATAGGCTATTTTTTATCCCTGTATTCCCACGGAAACGGGAAATACGCGGGTGCAACCGAGAAGCGTCCGCTAGTACTTGATATTTTTGTGAAGTTTTAACGTAACGTTTTAATTTTAACTCAGCGACGATTATGCTAGGTCGTATTGACCCGAGGTGATTTTGAACGAAACGTGTACTGTTTTAAACGATTTAATAGTTGGAGGTATTAAACCTCTCTACCCGCGACCCCTAGTGTAGGTATTCAGTGCGATGCCATAAGCATAAGTGATACACGTGTATCAGGCCAAAATGGGTCAATATGACCAACAACAGCGGCTAGCCTATTGGCTAAGGCGTCGGTCTCGCAATCGTGAGGTCGCGGGTTCGAATTCTACCCATTATACCACCGACGTGAACCCACTCCTAACACAAGCCATTGAGCTTAGCTAGAGGGGTTAACAGGATTGCAAGTAATGTGGGACGAAAATCCCACATTGCTAGTTATCTTTTTAATGGAAAAAAAACTTAGAAAGTAGAGAATAATCCCACCTTTAAGCAATTTTTAAAAAATGAGCCTAAAAATGCTTTAAAAATTACATAAGTAATGTTCAGGCCCAGCGTTATCAAAAATCTGTGTTTAAATGATTTCTGCAATGAAACTTACAAAACCGTACAAGTTCTTTAGAAATGCGAAGCGGCTTAGGTCCGGTACCCCTAAGGTCGCGGGTTCGTAACAAGATTGTTAGTAATTTGGGACTCAATCCCACATTACTAGTTATCTTTTTTAAAAAAAAGCGAGATTTTAAGCTAGTAATCCTCGCAGCGGTATATGTGGATCGCAGTGAATACTACCAAATAGCCTTAAATGTCCTTGTTATTATATTTATCAACTTTTATCAAATCATGTTTAGTAGATAAATTGTGAAAACCAACTTTCATTTAACAGCAGATTTAACTAATATTACGAGAGAACTTTTGCAATTACAAACATTTTTGTAACGTCCCAATTTTGCTGTAGAAATATGCCAGTAATGCCAGTATTGAAACAGTCTAAAATTGGACTACAGATACGAATAACCAAATACCGATATGAATCTATTTCCTATTTGCTTAAATTCCTGAAACAAACAGGGTCAATACTAACTAACCAAACACACAGTTCTGATTTTTACCGAATTTATAGCATGTTTGAACAAACTATTTGCCGTTTCGCTTTCAATTCAGATTCCATCGAAGTTATCAATGCAAGTTATGTTATTGTTCTTTGGAATGAAACTGCCAAATGCAAGCTATCAGTTGCACAAATATTGAGGATTTCTTTCCTGAATTCTGTATAACGTATCTTGAATACCTAGGCTTTTGAAAATATACCTCAACGTAATTCACATATCTAGATTTTTAAACACGAATAACTAAAACGATGCATACTACCTTCATACATTTTCGATAGTATCTGCGTTGATATAGAAAACGCAACGAAGACGCGTATCTCTTGTCAGATGTTACTAAAACACCACAGTAGGTACACAAATAAAAATGCACTCCAGACTTCCTCATACATAAATGAAAATTTGTCACGACTGGGAATAAATTTGGACAAAGAATCATGAACTACAGCTGATAGATACAAAGAGTGTTACACCAAAACATTCAATTCTCGTATGCGAAGTCCAGAAAATATAGCTCCCGAACAGTCAAACACAAACAACAAACAAACTAGATGATATTCTTATACACAAACATATACACACAATATATAGAACACCTAAAACGACAGAGATAGCACTGCCAAACCATTACCAAATTCCTCTTACATTACCCTCTTGACCCAAGTAACAACAATCCTTACCGCAAACCTCAACAATTGACATTCAAATGACGCAATTACTGCAATAATCAAACGCCTCATATCAACCCATATGATGGCCCACTGCTGGGCACGGGTCTCCCCAGTAGAACCTACTGGTATGTAGATCCTGGGGGTAATTGCCATAATCGTGTGGTGCCGGCTTAAGAATAGTACCACCCCATCTCTTCCCGTGGGTGTCGTCAAGGCGACTAAGGGATTTCACTCCGGAGGACGGGCAGCAGCGTCCTCTGCGTACTTAAAGCCTTACTGCGATCGCCAACCCGCTCGCCAAGCGTGGCGATTATGGCAATTACCCCCAGGATCTAATCAAACGCCTAATTGTTACCAAGAAGTTCTCAGAATGTTGAGGATGGAATTCGATTACAATATTCATTATTAATAAGGCATCAGGGTGTCACAACACGTCACTTTGCGCTAATAAGGCTTTAGTTTCATACATCCACATAGCATCGATACTACAGAAGGAATGCTATATACTTGTTTATGAGAAAACGTGCAGAAATGTGCAGGTCCTAACAAGTTTCTGGAGTGTATAGTGTGACACCGCGCTGATACAGCCGCGCGCCGTCCTCGCGGGATCAACCTACGTGGGCGTGGCCAATCCCCCCGCACGAGCCTATATAAGCGGCGCGCGCGCAGAAATCGTTCTTCTACCTGTGCCGCAGCGCACCGAGTTAAGTGGCTCCCTTCTATCAAGCCTGGACCCTGGAACCACGCCTTTCTCTGCAGAACCTAGCTCTCCGCTGAGCCTAGCCCTAACTTGTTCGCGGACCTATGTAATTTATATCTGCCAATATAAAATCTGGAATATCGTCTTGCAAGCGTTATTATTTAGCTCCAATCAGAACCTGCACTCACCGAACCACGCGTGGGCCGCGTGCTATTAGGTCTACCTAGATTTCTAGTAGGCTCCTAAAGCCCTAAGCAACTATCAACGCGACACTGGCGCCCAACGTGGGGCCAGTTTCTACTAACGATTCTTGGTACTCGAATATCTATAATGGGTGTAAAAAGTCTCCAACTTCTTACGTCGATTATCAGGTTATAAATAACAAACTTTACCGTTTCAAAAAGAGTTTAAATCCACTCACTAGAGACTTTCAATGGAAAGAGGTCATTCCGTCTGATCAAAGGTCAAACATTATCAACGAAAACCATTCTTCACATACCGCCGGTCACTTTGGCATTTTTAAGACATATAAAAGATTGGCACTAACCTACTTTTGGCCAGGTATGTACTCAGACGTAGTAAAAGCGGTAAACTCATGTGACACATGTATCGCTCACAAACATCAAAACCACCCTACTTTAGGCCTTATGGGCAACCCTAAATCTTGTTCAAAACCATTCGAAATGATAAGTCTCGACTTAATTGGTCCTCTACCTCCTACGAGAAAACAAAACACCTTTATCTTTGTCGTATCTTGTTGTTTCTCAAAATATTGTTTAATTTTTCCCATAAAACGGGCTACCGCTGAAATTATTACTAAGCTTTTAGAAGAAAATGTCTTCCTAATACATGGTGTACCCTCTTCAATTGTATTAGATAATGGAAAACAATTTATTAGTAACACATTT
This sequence comes from Herminia tarsipennalis, assembly GCA_945859575.2. Taxonomy (NCBI): domain Eukaryota; kingdom Metazoa; phylum Arthropoda; class Insecta; order Lepidoptera; family Erebidae; genus Herminia; species Herminia tarsipennalis. The sequence continues at coordinate 19,580,858 of OX243845.2, read as the reverse complement.
AAAAATTTATTAACAAAATACAAAATTCCAAATTTACACTATACACCTTTCTATACACCTCATGTAAACTCCGTTGAACGTTACAACAAAACCATAATTACAGCTATGTCTACTTTCATCGAAAACGATCAACGCATATGGGACACCCTCATTCCAAAAATTCAATTCGCAATGAACTGCGCAGTTAACGAATCAACTGGCTTCTCGCCGTGTTTTCTTGTTTTCGGTCGTGAACTAGTTACGTGCGGTTCACATTATATCCGTAATGGGTCGGACCCCAATATAATCCATGAGCCACGCGATAGCTACGCCGAAAACCTAGGCTACTTATCTTCTCTCTTCGAGAAAGTACAGCAAGCCCTTCTAGTCGCTCACAGTCGAAATTGTCAGTCTTATAATCTCCGTCGAAAACCCTCGGAATTTAACGTCGGCGACATTGTTTGGAAACGAACTTTCTATCTTATCGACAAAGATAAATACTTTACAAAGAAACTGGCCCCTAAATTTATAAAATGTAAAATTACAGGTAAAAAGTCACCTTTAGTGTATAAACTGTCAGATATGTCAGGAAAACCGCTAGGCGATTGGCATATAAAAGATATTAAATTAACTAACTACAAAGAATAATCCTTTTTCAAATATTGCACTCATTCAATAATTATCACTAACCCATTCTTCAATAACAATTTTGCATGATATAACTCGCACTTGAATTTCTACTCAATGTCGATTTATTACGACCTGTTTTCGTTTGGCAAGCGGTCGCCGCTGTGGAATGTGTTTCCCACGCTCGGACTAATCCTATTGTTCTCCAATGACTTCGTCGAATTCTTTTGTTTGTTTTTTCTGTCGAATGAGTTGTTTTGCAAACTTTGTTTCAAACTTAAATACGGCTAATTTATATGCAATAAATAACTAGATACCTATTCTTAACGTAAACAAAAACTTAAATCTAGACTAATTATAGGGTTAACTATATATAGCCTACGTGCATTCTCCCTTAAGGTTTTGCTAGGAATGATGTAGTGAATGTTAGCTAAAGCACCGTTATAGGTGTCACGGCTTTGTTTTGAATCAGACGTATGATAGTGTTGTTTTTTTTTGTAGGGCGCCCTCTGATTGCGTGACGTATGAAAGTGATAAAAGGTTATATATATACACCCAGTTTTTTTTCTTTTCACCTAAAAGTCCCTGATGCCTACTTTAACCTGGTTTCAGATCCTGCGCGGAGCCGGCTGCCAGACCACCTACAGCACCTCGAGCCCAGCAGCAGCGAATTTCCGCCCAGGGAAAATTCTCCCCAAACCGGGGGGGTGTGACACCGCGCTGATACAGCCGCGCGCCGTCCTCGCGGGATCAACCTACGTGGGCGTGGCCAATCCCCCCGCACGAGCCTATATAAGCGGCGCGCGCGCAGAAATCGTTCTTCTACCTGTGCCGCAGCGCACCGAGTTAAGTGGCTCCCTTCTATCAAGCCTGGACCCTGGAACCACGCCTTTCTCTGCAGAACCTAGCTCTCCGCTGAGCCTAGCCCTAACTTGTTCGCGGACCTATGTAATTTATATCTGCCAATATAAAATCTGGAATATCGTCTTGCAAGCGTTATTATTTAGCTCCAATCAGAACCTGCACTCACCGAACCACGCGTGGGCCGCGTGCTATTAGGTCTACCTAGATTTCTAGTAGGCTCCTAAAGCCCTAAGCAACTATCAACGCGACAATAGATAGCACATTATACAGGCCTTTTGATTATTGTGCAATAGCGCTGCACACACATCACTCATGGACACAGAATCTGTGACTAGGACCCCTTTTTTATTTAAGACAACCCTGTATTGCAGGGGATAAACAATAAACGTACAAATTATATAATATTATACAAAATTCAAATTATAGAATTTTAAAAGCTACGCGTCTTAATCGCGTAAATATTTTATTTTAAAGCTAAATACCTTTGTTTATTGCCCGACGTTTCGACCGCATTGCAACGGCCGTGGTCACGGGTAGAGTCTACTGGTTATTATGACCCGTAGCTTATAAAATTCTATAATGTGTACAAATCGCGAAAGTTTGCGAACATATAAAACACAAATTATATGAAGACTAACCAAATCTTCATAAATCGCATAAAGTAGAACACTCTTGCGCTGCAGTCTTATAGGAATTCCACGCAAGAGTGTTCGCCACACTTGTATTGGACATACAAAAATCAACATTGCAAGTCTATCACAGGAATTGCAACATGAAAGTTAACATTAATGTCTAGCTGCCTGCCCCGGCTTCGCATGGGTGTTATATCGTAGTTTTTTATACCTTGAGTTACATTATTGCAATTTTCATAAGAATATCTAGTTTTTTTGACAATAATATTTAGCCTATGTTACTCCCGATCCCGACCGATTTGAAAAATTCACCATTAGAAAGCTACAATAACGAGCTTTCTAATGGTGAATTTTTCAAATCGGTCCAGTAGTTTAAGAGCCTATTCAATACAAACAAAGAATCAAATCTTTCGTCTTTATGATATTAAATAAATATAAGTATAGATTGTTAAGATTAACTTATTCAAACCTTATTAAACTGCGCCACCAATGCAGACGAGACTTCAAAGGGGCTTTAAGACTCCGTGTCCTTGAATGATGTCTATGTAAGCGTTGATTGAGCGAGGTTGATAAGAAGTGTTCCTTCTGTACTCTCTGTCTTTTGTGATACAACGGTGAATGCTCATTAGAAAATATGAATAATTAAGAAGCTGATACGTTAACATTATAGAAGATATACTAGTGGTTCTAATATACCAGTAAGAAGATAGGGACACAAGACGCTATAGCACTGGGCTTAGAGCCAAAATAAATGTTTTTAGCATCGGTCATCGCGTTTTGGTGACTTTTAATGTTCAATCTAAACTCGTATAGCGGTGGCGGCATTTTCGTGACTTGCTCGATTATTGACACAAATTGGTATTGAAGTAATTTTTATAGGCATTTCTTGCCAATTACTTTACAAATACAATAATTGCATTTTTGAAAGATAAAAAATTTTAAATCCAGACTCAGGAATCGAACCCGAGACTAGATGGCGCTGCGAGGGCCTAACTCGCCAGCATCAAGGGATAGAAAAATTTGAGATCTAGTAACATAGTCCAGATAGGTGGTTCGCTTCTGGCCCCGGTTTGGCTACGGAAGTCTCGGGTTCGATTCCTGAGTCTGTGTCTTTTCTATCTTTCAAAAATGCAATTATTGTACAAATTGATATGTTCCTTAGTCAAAGGCTCCCTGGAATCTTTTGCGTTTTCCAATAGCGAATAAATCGCATGTTGGCAAAAGTAGCATGTATGCTAGGATCAATACAGAAATCGAGCTAGTGAAGCCTCTGGTATTAATTTATTATGAAACTAGCTGTGCCCGCGACTTCGTTCGCGTGAAAGTCGGGTTTAAATTAAGGTAGTTTATGTTACGAAATAACTTCTGTGTAAATATGTTGGAAACAGTCCTGTCGGGTGAGCCGCGATATGATTCAGCAGCGGAGAATCATCATATAGTCATCTATTGATAGCTTCAACACCCAAAAGCTTTGTGAAAATGAATAAGTACCAAACACTCATTCACAACAATCTTTAGGTATTCGCTTACTGTGTTTTTCTGTCATTAATATGTGTTATTTGTGTCTCTTTTCTTTTTGTCTATTGTTATTTTTATTATTTTACTGTTTTATTTATTGCTTTTTTTATCTTCTGCATGACTTTTCCTGTTAAATTATAATAATGTCTATACATGTGTCTTCTGTGTACTAAATAAAAATCGTTCTATTCTGTTATTTTATATAGTTAATTTGGTGTGCGGCTTAAGAAATGGGTTTTCTGTTGTTTTTGTTTCATTCATTCAACGTTATACCTATTTAATACCTAATAATTTTCAATAGAATTTGTACTAAAATTTTGGTACTTCCCATTTGATCAGATGTTTATCGTAAACTTGTAAAGCCTAAGTACTTAACTGTGATAGTTTTCTTTATAATTTTAGTATTTATACTACTACCGTGATTTTTTTCACATACCCAACATCAACCATTTAGTTGGCAGGGGAACACTTGACTCTAACAAAAATGTTCACTATAAATCCTAATATTACACAAAGGAATCCCTTAATCTAAAAATAGTCTTCAAAAACCCAAAACGCTTTTTAAAAGACCTATCTAATGATGGGGTATCATTAGATAGGTCTTTTAAAAAGCGTTTGGGGTAGGTGAGAAAAAAATCACATCCCACTTTATATTTAAGAGAGTGCCTCTCTTATATGTTACAATGATGCAAGTAAGAAAAAAAGACATGGACTTCCCCTCCCCCAGACTCCGCGTTGACAGACAAAGACCCCTCGCCCCCCTCCTCCCGTCACCCGAACTACTCACACTTGGCCGATGAGTCATTCATTATCGTTGAATTGATGAACACTTGATATTCAACATAACCCCAAAACATGATCCTCGATGCACCTGTGTGATGCGTGGTCAAACAAACGGACAGACAGACAAACATTTCTAAAAATGATAGCAATATGTTTCTTTTTAATACTATTTTAAAACTTCTTTTACTAAGTATAGAACATTATTGAATACAACGCCATCTACTTTCAAAACCAGTGAAGTTTATTCTAATACTTAATGTTTTTTTATTAATTTAAGCAATTTAATTAAATAAATAGGAGAATGTTGCCACCCAGCAAAAAACGAATCCGTCATCGTAAGCACCTATACCCTAATAAATGTTTTCACAAATAAGGAATTGTTTGATCACGGTGACCAATTTGATTTCATAGATAGCGCTACACGTTTTTTTTACGTGTGTAATGTCTTTTTTTTTGAGCACGAACACACCAATTCTGGAAAATATCGAATACTTGTTAAATTGGAATGTAATATTGTTTTTCATTTCTACTACGATTAATTCATTACTCTCAGCAGTGCATGCAATACCTATAGATATCTTACATAAGCGCATATTTCACTTGATTTTTAATATAAAAAATATTAACCAAAGCAAATAAGTTACCCATGGTCGAAAAAATAACTATAACATTGAGAAAAAAATTAAAAAAGGACAAAGGCAATTTTAAAAAAATACAAAAAGAACATAATCAGATATCAGATTTGAGCCTGAGACTTGGTCGTCGTCAAAGACCGCTAGCATAGCTTCGAGGCTATACTATTCGCTACATACCACGTCAAAATAACTGTTCTTATGAAACTTAAAGATGTTGTGTATAGCTCCTTATAGTTTTAGCGTGAAGTTATGTATTCCATGGGTTACAATTAAAGATAATGTCTAATTGTGGAAAAAATTGTGATAAACCATTATGGTGCGACAAAAAATACGTTGCTACTCGTTCCCCATAGACGTTAGCGTAATGATTCATAGTGTAAATAATGTCCTAGGTATAGTATTTACTATGAAACTGTAAATTTTCATAAAGATCCGTTAAGTAGTTACTGTTTTATAACGAAAAATAGCTACAGACATTATCCCTTACTGCTTAGCTCCTTTGGGAAAAAGCGTGATAATTTATAGCCTAAATGTTAATCCGCATCTATTAGATTGCACGTGCAAAATTTCAACCGAATCTGTTTGGTAGTTTTTGCGTGATTCGTGTTCAAACAAACAGACAGACAGACATTTCTAAAAATGCAGCAAAGTGTTTGAATACTCTTTTCGAACATTTCCTAATATTTTTTTTCACTAAGTTCGGCCATGTACAGACACGTGAAATTTACAATTTTATTATATGTATAGATATAGATAGATAGCATGATTCAGTATTCACGCGCGATGGCTTATTATTAGCATATTTCATGTATAACTTTGGTGTTTATATACCGATTTCTATGATTCTTTTTTATGGAATAGTTAATTATGTTAACTTTTTTAATTAGGGATGACTGAGAGTGTTATAAACGTAAGAGTAGACAAATATAATCAGAAAGCTTCAAACTGCTAAGCTATCGGGAGTTACACGTGATTTTGTGAGTCAACCATAAAAGATAGACATATGCTGTCGTGGGATATTTTTTATATAATTTTAAGGAGAACTATTCCGTCATACATGATTTCTGTGTAGCTTTAACCATTAAGGTTGCACACGCGACGGAAGCTTAAAAAATGGAGTAACTTCTCCCGTTTTCCCTTCACTGCTCTGCTCCTATTGATTGTAGCGTGATGAAAAGTATACTATAACCAACTCAGGAGTATGAAAAATAATTGTACCAAGTTTTGTTAAAATCCGTCGAGTAGTTTTTGTTTCTATAGCGGTTATACAGACAGACAGACAGACAGACAAAAAATTTACTGATTGCATTTTTGGCATCAGTATCGATCCCTAATCACCCCCTGATAGTTATTTTGGAAATATATTTCATGTACAGAATTGACCTCTCTACAGATTTATTATAAGTATAGAAGAAGATGAAGAAAGTATGTCACGGCGACCGTGGCGAAGTAATAAGAAAGTACTTTCTATAAGCCGAGGCAAGCAAAGCAACACAATGATGCAATTTGAACGATAGATAATCTAGGGGGCACGGCATCGCCCCCGCCAAGCCGAGACAATGAAAACGCAGGGCATAAGCTACCTTTTCCAAAGCATTTTGTCGTATTTTTGTACCACTAGAAAGTATAAGATTAGGGTGTACGTACATAAGATCTAATAACTTTTTTAGAGTGGTAACAATAAGTACCTCTTTGTCTTTGTGTCAATTTACATCGCAATGTTTTTTGTCTATTAAGGCCAATACTTATAGATTATTTTAAGCGCCAATTATTCTGCTTTTTCTTTTTCTTTAAAAAGACGACTCCCGCACTAGGTTACGGGCCCTGTGTCGCGGGGGACTTTTAAACATACAAGTCACAGACACAAAGTACACCCAGACTCGGAACAACAGTTTGTGGATCACACAAAGTGGTGTCCCATGTTTGACATTGAACCCACGACCTCTTGCGTAGCAGTCGTACACACTCCCACATCGCTACAGAGGCAGTAAATATTTTGACAAAAATGTGTTAAAATCGATTAATAACTATACATTTAATATCTATTAGAAATATTCAAATTTAAAATAGTAGACCTTGGTTAAAATCTATCTCTATTCTAAGACTATTGCACTTGCGACCATAGAAACAAATATACTATCAGAATCAAATATTTTGACTTAAAGCAGGTATTTTAAATATGTACTCCATTAAAACATGGTTAAATAACAGGTACACAGGTATCTATACTAATATTATAATACTGAAAAGTTTCTTTGTTTGTTTGAACGCGGTAATCTCAAGAACTACTGATCCAAATTAAAAAAATATTTTTCTGTTGGGTAGCCCATTTATCGACGAAGGCTATAGGCTATTTAACATTACGCTACGACCTATAGGAGCGGAGCAGCAATGAAAAATGTTGCAAAAACTGGGAAAATTGATGCATACGAAGTTGCGCGGGTCAGCTAGTACAATATACATAGAAAGTATCACAAGTATTGAGGATTTCATTTTACAGCCGGTAAAAAATCATCTTCATTTTAAATTCCATTATAGTAGGTATAGATACAAAGGGGCAAGTTAACGGTGTTAGAACGGAAATAATAAAATTTTATGTTTGAAAATTATGGAACGGGGCAAATCGGTATGACATTCTAAGCGCTAAATCTGGCTGCACTGCATAAGCTTATGGTAACGATCAGCGTGATCAGATCACATAACTGAATGTTATAATATCTTCTGAACAACTTTAGGTCACTGTGGTTAGTGGTTAGTCTCAATGGAGCAATAGGAGACACATTTTGTGGTAACAGATTTTGCGTTTGAGTCTCATGATCGGTGGTCCAAAATGTTGGTTGGACTGGCCTGTTGATGCAGTGGTTAGTGACTCTGACTGCTAGCCAGAGATGTGAAAACTTTGTGATGAGCACGATGGTTTATTCTGTATCTAGGTATAATAAATGTATGTATTTATAAACATATAAGTATGTTTAAAAAATAAAAATAAGATGCGTTTATTTCAGGTAATTTAATCCATATACAAGGACAACATTTTACATTTTAGTATCACATTTAAATATTATTATAAAAAAAATATAAAAAAGATGAAATAAAAATAGAAATTAAAACAATATCAAAATTTAAAAATTCTAAAAATCAAATTAAAATAGAAATCAAAACATGTAAAAAATAATATATGTTCGTAAACTTTCGCGATTTGTACACATTATAGAATTTTATAAGCTACGGGTCTTAATCGCGTAAATATTTTATTTTAAGGCTAAATACCTTTGTTTTTTTCCCGACGTTACGAAATACCTAAACAAAAGTTGTCTGGTTTCTTTTTTTGTTAGTCAAAAAGATAACTAGTAATGTGGGATTTTGGTCCCACATTACTTGCAATCCTGTTAACCCCTCCAGCTAAGCTCAATGTCTTGTGTTAGAAGTGGGTTCACGTCGGTAGTATAATGGGTAGGATTTGAACCCGCGACCTCATGATTGCGAGACCGATTCCTTAGCCTAATGGCTAAGGCATCGGCTAATCGGCGGTAGCCTAATAGCTACCGCCGCTTCTTGCCATAGTACAGGCTGTGCCTAGTTTGGGATTGAAAGTTGTCCCAAGATATTATTATTATTGTTCTTTATTATTTTTAACATTTTTTTAATGTCTACGTCATTAACGTACCTTTTGTATGAATCATCTGCTGTTGAATCATAATACAACAGAGTGCAACATTAAGCAATGTGTTGTTTTGGCTCCTAGTGGCGCTATTTCATACGTCTCAAAACAAATATAGCAACAGTATACCGACACAAACTAATACTCTAACCTGATAATATTACATATCATAAAAAAAAAGTTGACACTTGATACAAAAAGATGGTACAGACGTACACACAGTATATAAGTAAACTTATAACAGGCCTTTTGCGTCGGCTTAAAAACAGCAATATTAAAATCAGTTGCTTACTCAACACTTCGCATTTATCCTCAGATCTCAAGGTTGAAAACTTGGAACACCATATTTCTGCTTAGTCCATTTATCCGGCTATCACATAATAACAAAGAATTCCGGAACAAGTGAAAATCCTGAAACATCGTGAGGCAGTACTCAGACACACCCATCATGAGGCTTAACGCCCAACGCGGCGTGATCCCTGATTTCCCCGGGGTAGCGATACTACGCCGGTTTCGAGTCAAGAGCATCTGGATACGCTATTTTTTTCATTTTTCTTTTTAACATCACATGTTTTTAGTCATTTGTTTAATCCTGGCAACTTATTGTGCTTCTTTTTAAAAAATGGAATAATCCTCACCTTGGGCAAAGAGTAACTTTAGCAGGGTAAAAATGTGAAAACTTTTTTTAACTAAGTTTTATAATAATAATATCTCGGGACAACTCACACAACGCTATCTGATCCCAAACTAAGCAGAGCTTGTACTATGGAAACCAGACAACTGATAAACATAATTATATATTTCTTAATACATTAATTATAGACTTTCTTAATATTATACACAAATAACACCCAGACACAGAATAAACCATCGTGCTCATCACACAAAGTTTAATAATGGGTGGGGATCGAACCCACGACCTATTGCGTAGCAGTCGGATACACTCCCACCGCGCGACAGAGGCAGTCAAATGTATTTTATTAAGTACTCGCTTTCTCCCGCGGCTCCGCCCGCCTGGATGTCGGTTATCGCGATAAAAACTATCCTATGTCTTTCCCTGGGACTCAAACTATCTCCATACCAAATTTTATCTAAATCGGTATAGCTGTTTGAGCGTGAAAGCGTAACAGACACTCAGACGAGACAGAGAGATATCATATTATTATGGATGGACTAGCTTTGGCCCGCGGCTCCGCCCGCGTGGATGTCGGTTATCGCGATAAAAACTATCCTATGTCCTTCCCCGAGACTCAAACTATCTCCATACCAAATTTCATCTAAATCGGTTCAGCGGTTTGAGCGTGAAAGCGTAACATACAGACAGACAGACAGAGTTACTTTCACATTTATAATATTAGTATGGATGTACTACGGTGGATGTGTCGAGTGGTCAAACATCTCACATTAAGTCAGTGAACTGTTTGCTTTGACGTTGTTTAAAATTCTAATTTTGTTTTTTTTTTAAGTAAGGAAAAACAATTGAAAATAGGAGAACCGTCAGGGCCGATGACCTAACAAGTCACATTTATAATTGTACATTTTTTTTTTAAGCTAGAATCTGTTTTGATGTGAATACACAATTAGTAAAGGGAAGTTGTTTTTTTTATTTCTTATAAATCCTGTTCTTGGGACCATGTACCAGTTCTAGGATAAAGGCCACGTTATAGCACCTACCGAGCAGGAACTGTTTTTTAGGGTTCCGTAGCCAACATGGCAAAACGGAACCCTTATAGTTTCGCTATGTTCGTTCGTCCGTCTGTCCGTCCGCAGCTTAGCTCAGAGACTGTAAGTACTAAAAAGTTGTGATTTTCCATGGATGTATATATTACTTATGCCGAAAAAGTGGTAGAATAAATTCTTGAAAAAAAAGGGTTTTCCCCTATATGTAAAGTGGGGATGTGATTTTTGGCTCACGTACCTCATCGTGTATGAAAATGTTTAGGGGTTGTGAAAATCATTTTTCGATTTAGGGATCTGTCTGTGAAATATGAAGCCATAAACTGTTTTTTTTGGTAGAGTCAAGTGTCTCTCCCCCCTTATTTATGGTTGCTTTTGGAGATGTGAAAAATGGAAATTATCACAGCTAAGCGGGCTTTACTATTTTTTTATATTGAATGTTTAACTGACAAAATATTATTATTTTATTGTTATCAATTTAACATTTATTGCAATCCATATCCATACTTCCACACTAATATTATAAATGTGAAAGTAACTCTGTCTGTCTGTTACGCTTTCACGGTCAAACAGCCAAACTGATTTAAATGAAATTTGGTATAGAGATAGTTTGAGTCGGGACTCAAACTATCTCTATACCAAATTTCATCTACTACAATTTTATCGCGATAACCTGCATCCACGCGGGCGAAAGCTAGTTCTGTAATAAAATTATAGTATTTGTGTTATTTTGGAGAAGTGAGTGTAAATTGTGGTAAGCCGTAGTTCGTGCTTCCTGGACATCAAGACGGTGGAACATGGTAAAAACAACAACAATGTAACAAACAATATTTAAGACTCATGCATCGCAAGAATAAATGATGTGATGTGATATAAATGTATCGATAGAATAAATGGTGTGATGTGATATAAATGTATCGCTAGAATAAATGGTGTGATGTGATATAAATGTATCGCTAGAATAAATAGGATACGAACATACAACGCTGTAAACTTACATATTTCTTTAAAGCAGGTGACCATAATGTCATTATGTTTGATTCTCACCACATAATTACTATCTAGTATCTAAGTACATCTAATCATTTTAGTTCCTATTAGTTAATAGGCACTGTAGATCTACGAAATTCCTAAACATTGCATTGAAAAGTATCACAAATTTTCTCGTCCTTCGTTATTATTGCCACCTTTATCTCTTCTACCCTCGTTGTCTTCATGAAATATTTAATTTCGCCGTGCATGACGAGGGGCCTCCTTATTGCGTTTGCACTTGACAAATTATATCAGAGTTCAAGGTATTTATACCTTCTCGATTCACCTGTGGACAGTTTCAATCAGTTTCCTTCATTTTCATTTTCCTGCTATGAATCTTGTTTGCTTGATAATAGAGTTGGGAGTTTTGTAAACAATATTTAAATAGTTAACTATTTAAATATTGTTTTAAGTACGTTCTCTTTATTAGAGTACCTAATATATTTGTACGCCGCTGACGGCAAGACATAGCGATCCATATATTATTATAACTGAACATCTGTAACACCTATGATCTACAAATAAAATATTTGATTTTGATTTTGATTTTGATTTTGTTTTGAAATGACTTTGTATTTTTTATATATGTTTTGATTTTATTTATATCATTTACGTTACTTTAGATTTTTGTTTATCTTTAAAGTCTTTTAATAATAATGTCTTGGAACTAATCACACAACGCTATTTGATCCCAAACTAACCAGAGCTTGTACTATGGAAACCAGACAACTGATAAACATTCTTATATAAATGTTGATAAACTTTCGCGATTTGTACACATTACTAAAATATATATATTACGGGTCTTAATCGCGTGAATAATTTAATTTTAATAAAACAAGGTATTTAACCTTAAATTATTCACGCGATTAAGACCCGTAATATATATATTTTAACATTCTTATATGTTTTTAAATATACATTTAAATAAATAAATAACACCCAGACACAAAATAAACTATCAACCAAACTAAATAGACAATATTATTGTTAAATAAATTTTTAAGGAGCAGTTTACAGTATAAATTTATATATATATATTTTTAAATGCCATGTATTGTAGATCAATCATAACTCAAGCAAGGAATCGTACTCATCACAATAAGATTTTTCAAGGCATCGAACCACAACCTCTGATTCAACAGCCAAGGTCACTAACCACTAGGACAATAGACTAAAATTCCATCATTGTAAGATTCATTGATTGCATTTGTAAATAGATAGGTACTTACTGTTATTCAATTAACAAAATTTGTATATTCAAAAACTAAATCAAAATATATGCCATGTTTAAAATACAAGAGGTAGAATCTATACCAAACGAACAACTAACCTAATGCTGAGCATTACAACTGATGTAGCCGTTTATAGTTGCTCAGCGCCATTGTTTTTCTGGTTTCCTTTTACATATCCTTTGTAATGTTACATTCTATATTTATACTTCCACATATACATACCTTAAAACTAACCAAACCCAATCCTTATAATTCACTTACCTTTGCCAGCGAAATTTAATCACTAATAACGCAAAGGCTATTTAAATTATGCATCTGGGCACCATTTTTAAATTAAGCCAGAACACCGGATATTTATCTATCTCTCTCCCACTTAGTACATTTCAAAGGTTTTAAATATGTATCTGTCTCGTTCTTCTTAATCGTATTTAAATTTGCATATTTAAAAAGATGCCAGGAAAGCTGCAATATCCTCTCATTTTGTATGCGTTTTCTATTTTAGATGGGGAAATATTTTTTGCAGTAAAACGAGGGGTGACGTTTGATCTCCGCGTAGAGAAAAGAACGCTTTAAACTTCGTTTTACATTTCAGTTTTTAACTATGACAAGTATTATTGTGGGGTACGCCATACGACTAGCAGATTCGGTGGAAGTTCTTTTTGCTTTACGTAAGCGTACGTCTTGTACGTTCGGGGACAGTTTCCTTTACGAAATCAGTTGGTTTGTATGTTTTTCTCTCTTTTGAAAATGATGATGATGCTTTCTAGGTTTGGTTATTCTAGGTAGGTATATTATTTTTTGCTTTTTAATTGCCTTGTATTTATTTTTGAAGTTATATTTTTTTATAAAAAAGTTTTATTTCTTACTTTTTAGTGGGTTGGTTTGTAATTCACCTAAGTTACAATAGTCTTATGTCAACTGCTCAAATCCTTTTACAAAATATTGCTTACCCCGATGCAGAGCCGTTAATTGTTGATGAGTTCACTATCAGCTCTATTACATTGTGTAATAGTAGTATGACGAGAATAATGTGCTACTCAATACCATATTAAAGTAACTGAATCGCAAACTGTTAAATATTGAATAGATCCGCTCGTCATTTGTGGTCTTCATCATCAGTTCTACTTCACCAATTGGTGTTTTTTAAGAGTAAATGCACGAGTCACTATGAAATATACCTAAATCACTATAGGTGTGCCTTTAATATTTGAAGAGTTCCCTCGATTTTTCCAGGATCCCATCATCAGATCGTGATCTGATAACAATGGGACCAATTTGGAAGTATACCCTTTCAAATCGCATCGTAAAATCGCAAACCGTGAAATATTGAATACGTCCGCTCGTCATTTGTGGTCTTCATCATCAGTTCCACTTCACCAATTTATGCATTTCGAGAGTAAAGGCACGAATCACTTTGAAATATACCTACATCACAGTAGGTGTGCCTTTATTATTTAAAGAGTTCCCTCGATTTCTCCAGGATCCCATCATCAAATCGTGATCTAATGAAAATGGGACCATACCCTATCAAATACGAAAAAAAAAATCCAAATCGGTCCAGCCGTCGTTGCGTAAACGGTGAACAAACTTACAAAAAAAAAAAACGTACAGTCGAATTGAGAACCTTTTTGAAGTCAGTTGACAATGTATTGGAGAACTTTTACAATACATTAATAAATAATTCTACTTTAAAACAAATGCAGTAAGCATTAATATTTATTCAATAAAATTCAATTAAAAAAAAAAAAACCACTTAGGGTGCAGAACAACACTTGTGATACTTTGGGTTTGTAATTGTAATGCTAAGTTCGCAAACACTAGATAAAGCCGGAGAAAAGAACCTGACAATAAAAACTCGCAGACACTCTTTTCAAATTGCCAATTTTACTATGTTTGAATTTTATAAACTTTATATGGGGGGTAAGTTGCTGCGACTAATATACTACCATGTTAAAGGTCTTTTCAAATTATATTATTAAAAATTTGGAACATAACATAAAATAAAATCAGTCTTAGTGGATTTAACATAGTAGGAGAATCTACTTACAACAAGGGTATAAACTGTATGTGCTTAAATATTGGCAAAAATACTGGTAACGAATGATTAAATATAAAACATTAAATCTGCTAAAAAAAGAAAAAAGAATGTATTTGTTTCTCACGCAGAATCTTTACTTACAAAAATGAAATCATGCTCTTAATCAATGTGACAATTAAAACAAATGAATTAGCTCACGCCTGCGACTCCACCGGCTAGAATGTAGGTTATTGCTATGATAAAATCAACTATCCTATGAACTCAAACTATCTCCATACGATTTCATCTAGTTCAGTGGTTTAAGCATGAAAAATTAACAGACAGACGACAAAGTTACTCTCCTATTTATAGTATTAATTTGTATTAGAAGGCGAAAGAAAGCGTTAGTTCCTACTTTCAAAACCATAGCAACAGTATTTCAAAACCGGTTATCAAAAAGAAAAATCTTCAAGGCACACCTTGTTTGAATACTCGTAATGATTTTATCTTTCATTCGACACCTGCAGTCAAAAATGAGGCAGAATATTAAAATTCTGAAGTAACATCAAAGTTTCCTGGTAAGTTGCATTTTCCTTTTTTCACCAAATCAAGGCTACACAAGATATTTTTCAAGTCTCGGCGAAACTCTCAAAGGTCTTTTATCTACCGAAATTATGAGAAAGCGTCATACAAATTATGGAATACTTGTGGTGAGAGAAAAGGGAAAAACATCTTACTTTGAAATTTTACCTTTGTATTTTGACGATGGACTTGATACAAAATAAGAGTATACTGTATATTCAGTTTTTAATAAACGCACATTTTTTTTCACTTTGATAAAGAGAGGTGTTGTAAATCTACTGGTTTATTTGTACCGTAGCGCGAGACTGATGGATGAATTCGGGTATAGCTTATTTTTATTGCAATGTTTGTTTAACGGAGATAGTTGTTAACTATCTTTGAAGTAAATCTGTTTGATCATTTATAACACAAACATAAACCCATATGATGTGCCACTGCTTGACACAGGTCTCCCCAGTAGATCTTACTTATTCTAATAAGTAGGATCTACTGGGGAGACCTATCACGATCTATCATGGAGGTAATTGTCAAAATTATCACGCTTGGCGAGCGCAGTAAGGCATCAAAGTACGCAGAGGACGCTGATTTGCTGCTGCCCGTCCTCCAGTGAGACATTCCTTAGTCGCCCTGACGATTGTGTTGGATAGCCCATTCATCGAGGAAGGCTATAGGCTATATAACATTATGCTACGACCAATAGGAGCAGAGCAGCAATGAAAAATGTTGCAAAAACGAAGAAAATTGACGAATACGAAGTTGCGCGGGTCAGCTAGTCGATCATATGAACACGGATACAACAAGCAAGGTAAAGTCCGTTATCTGATCTAATCATATCGATTACACAACCACTATAGTCACACTAACACTTTGGACACATGACTATAAAAATAGCGTCAATTCTAAATGAGCAAGGTTTAAATGAGTCAATAGACTTGCTATTTAATCAAAACAGATTTTGGGTCAACGGAAATCAATTAGCGTGTAGGTAATTAAACTGTTTTACATGAATTACATTTCGTGTCTCTGAAGAATCGTCGTGTCTCATTATCTAGTACTAATTATATCCATGCTCTAATCAAAGGCTCTCAAAATTAAAATGTGTGTTTCTATGTATTTCTACACATTATTTTTTTAAATAACTGAATCTAATACCAAACCTAAATATCTCCAAGTGAATATAACGAAGATACGAATCAAATCTCCAACTAACTCTAAAGTTAGTTGAAGACCCCACTCGTACAATGCTCACTCGACCGTATAATAGAAGACAAAATGAAAACGGCCATGTAATTTTACAAATTGGGTACTCCAAATGTATTGTCTACTCAACTTAGACTTCACTCATTCCCCAGTAATGAGTCCACCGCAAAATTAGGAGAGAAAACTCCTAAAAATGTAATGAGAAAATGTATTAAATTCTTTCTGATCTTACCTACGAACTTTGGTTTAAAAACATACCTCTTAGAAAATAAATGGTGAAGATGTTGATTACATTAACTATTTCAGCATTTTGTAAAGTTTTCGAGGAAAAAAATTGGCATTGCCACTCTTTGGAATTATCTGTTAATAATAAAAGCCTACCTATATTACTTTATAGGTGAAAATATTTATTTATAAGATTCTTGTTGTCTTTTTTCCGTAGCACACTACAGGAGTGCATACGACTGAGCTGTGTAAATGATTCTGGGTTCGATTCCTACACAGAACTAAGCTTTGTGAAGTTCATTACAACTCGTTACGTGTCCGTTATTTGTATTTTCTAAAAGTCATTGAATTAAAAAACCATAGGATCTTAACAAAAATTTTAAAATAGTTCCAAACTTTAGCATAATATAGGTAACATACATAACATAACCTATAGTAGAATTTTGTCTACATTTCTGTTTGTTTCAGTATAGCTGCGCCAATATGAACACTAAAAAAACCAACATACACAATAACCTTATCCCACAAAATTCCGATAGTGGAAAATATGGGAAATTTCCCAAATTTGTACAAGCCGAAGTTTACCCAAATATCCAATAATAAGTAGGTCCCTAAAATGTCTGCAGCGTTGATCGACCCTTCACGATGTCTTTTAACGTACAAAACCACTTAGTAACTTACCAATATTATAGCAACCTTTATAGTTAACGCCAACCCAAGACTAATCTCTTATTAATTCTGACAAACTTACCTTAAAACCTCACAAAGGAAAACCGCTCTTAGTTCAAGCATGTTAAAGGTTTTCGTGAGTCTAGCTTTAAGTTTGTCAAAGAGTCACGAACTATAGAACTCTCATTGTTTTACCAGTCCCTTGAAAGCTGGAGGTTATGGATAAACGTATCATGGGAATGATCGAACTCTATACTAGAGTAATGGTTTCTTAGAAGTTAACAGGTTGTTAAGATTAATATGGTATTCAAAGTTATTGGTATTTAATCAAAATGAGAAAAAGTATTTTGAAGTTTGCATCATACAGAAATAATGTTCCAGATACACATTTAGAAGTAGATTGTAGAAGTTTTAACGAACAAAATAATTTGTTTCTTAAACACCAAAGCTTTTTTTTTGTAAAACAACTGTGTCGCGGTTTATTCACCACAAAATACTGATCACATAAGGTTGTTTGGCAGCCGTTTGAGGCTGTGAACAAAATTCCCACACTGAATAGAGCTTTATAAGATCTGTCTAAGTTTGGGAGTAGATGCTTTGTTTATATGGTCACCAGTATACCAATGATTTACTTTAAGTCTTTAAATATAGAATAACTACATACAAAGAAATCTCATGATTTAACCAAGACATCTACTGATACTATGCGTGAGCAGGCTGGTGATTTATCTAGATTAGATACCATAAGCCTACGTCATCAACCTCGCGATCTAGAGATCAGGCCTCAAATGTGATCCATTTCATTACCATTGTTATCGTATGTGTTCTTGTATCGCATGTTTTTTCCATTAGTAGAAGGATTTAATAAGAACTACACTTAATTATAGTTACAAAGTAATAGACATAAGAACTGTAGATGTTTATGGAATAATCATAATCTTTGGCAAAGTTGTTGTATTTTTATTAAATAAAGTTGTTTATTCTTATATTTAAGCTTAAACACTAAACACTTTGTTAGTTGTTTTTTTAGTTTTAAGGTTAGGATCCCTAGAACATATTTTAAAGTGATTGATATTGTGATTGTGATGCAACGATTATAGCTTTTACTAGTGCTAAGTGCCTTGGCTACATGGCAAAACATATTTTTGTTATTGCCATAACAAAAATAATTTTTGCTGGGTCAAATTTGTTTGCAGTTGGTAATCTAACCGCGGTCTGTGTTGATGTATTGGGACAATGCTTTTCCAAGGGCAAAGTTATGTTTGTCATGTTAACATCTGTTTTTTTCACTAGCTTACCAAAATACAATGTTATTCTTGGTATAGTGCAAACCTGAAAGTAGTTTGCTCAGAATCAGTAACAATTCAATGGAGTAGTTTTTGAACGATGTTGTATTTTTTAATTAATAATTAATCAATCAATAATTAATTACTTAATCATTCTAACAGTCCAAATCCTATATAATAATATGAAATATGAAATGTGATCATCACATATTTTTCAATAATAACCATGGATTAAGTACTACGGCACGCAAAGAACACGATAGCGTGAAGAACACACGACAACTTGAATGGCTTATAACTCTGCAAGTTTTTGATATTTTCATGTTCCTTTTTTTTATTTGATTTCTTGAAGTAAAAATCTTGTTGGGGGGTCTCAGCTTTGCACTATACCAAGAATAACCTTGTAGAAATTTATAGTAAACATTTACAAAGTTCGCGCCTCGTCAAAATGAAGCTATCTATGACAATTCCAGCTTTATATAAATATACTTTATTTACGCGACTAAGACCCGGATCTTATTAATTATTCTATAATAAAATTAAAAATTCTATAATGTGTACAAATCGCAAAAGTTTACGATCATAATACATTCCAGCTTGACATCAATCACTTTAAAAGACGGACTAGGGCTCCTTACTTATTACCCATTCTTCAAACTACTGAAGTGGAAATAATAATATATTATTCAGAATAAAACTACTGAATAGAAAAATAATCATAGATTACGTATCTATGATTATTTTTCTATTCAGTAGTTTAATAGGATAACAGCTTCCATTGAGAAGAACATACGTGGGCTCGAAACAACCCGCGTGAGTATCGAACCTAAAGTTGAAGGCCGGTCGAACCACCTGTGTGCTAAAATTAAAAAAATAAACTTCCCTAAAGTAATTAAAAATCTTCAAGATTTATTACCATCTTCAAATCTGATTACAATTTCACCTCTATACTTCACGTTGTATGTCCAGAGAAGAATTGTAATTGCACTCGAGCCAATCGTTGTATGAGAGCAAATTTTTTGCTAACTAGGGTTTTATAGCTAGACTTCAAACTACTAGTATGATTTTTATAAACAACTAGCGGACGCATCGCCGTTTCACCCGCGTAGTTCTCGTTTCCGTGAGAATACAAGGATAGGTGTGACTACGGATCGGTTGGGGATAAAAAGTAGCCATGTCACCCGGAGATAGTGTAGCTTCCTAACGGTGAAAGAAATTTGAAATCGGTCCAGTTGTTATTAGGTTAATTCATTACAAACATACACACACACACACACACACACTCACACAAAAATACAAATCTTTCCTCTTTATAATATTAGTATAGATGTAGATAGTGAGATAGCATGGAATTAAATTATAAAATCGACGTCAACCATAACGAGAATCTCATCTCCACATGTCATCTTAAGCATCCTGATTAAGACCTTTCTGAAGCACCCCCGAACCAATTACGTCATAGACTCGATCAAACCTCATGTCAATGGCCTTCGAAATTCAAACTCAAGTAAACCCAGCAATACGTCGTCACCGACGTCCTTATTCGACGGAATGACATTTTACGATAACGGGTACAGAAGGCCATGTCAACACAACGCACGAAAACAGGTTCATGCATACATAGAGGTCCACGCAAGATCTTGGTCGAATCACAACCTATATAACGCCAGTTGAGATCGTCCGTACTTACGGATCAATGTGTGTGTGGATTTGTTGTTGACCTGTGAGCCGGCTGCCTTGTTCCTATATATTTTGTGCCGAACGTCCTTATTCGAGGGAATGACGTTTTCGACGGCCGACGGTAGCGGCGAGCGTTCGAGTGTAAATGATGTGCCAACGTTGGAATAAACGTCACTCGTCCGCAATCCGGCCAATGGGATGTACGAAGAAAGGTTTGGAATTGGATTGTACTTCATGCATGCGTTTTTTTTCTGTCAGTGCTAAGGTAACCAAGCTTACAGCCAGTTTTCAAATCTTTGGCAAATGTAAACAACGATACTTCCTATTCGTTCTGCTGTACACATGATAAATATTTACCTATGTAATTTAAATCTTTACCATACCTTTTTAACCCTGACGTAAACAGATAACTCTTCAAAGTTTGATGCAGGTTTTAAGGTTCCGTCCTTTTAAAGGAAAATAATAACCCGTATATGAACTTTGTAGTACATTTGTGTGGGTGAAGATCTTTTTTTCAGGATCGCGTGAAGGTATCAAGTTCAAAATACAATCAACACTCAATTTTTTTTTAAAATAATGATGATTGATGCCTTGCTCGCTATTAAAAATCCGACATGATAATTTATTTTAAAATTAGCAGTTCCTCGCGACTCAGTCAACACACCATAGTCAATTTTCATCAAAATCAATAACTAATCGTCTAATTACGTCTCGCTTAGTAGGTATTCAGTTAACAAACAAAAATAAATGGTATTTTCTAACTCCATGCCCCAAAGTCACAGTCGATTTGAACTGTAGACTCGATTTGGTGCAGTATTTCAATCACGGGTCAAACGGCAGCTGGCGACCACAGACCATTACTTACACGTTGCTAATATTCTTAAAATAACTCCTGAAATACTTCGAAAATACTTTGAAAACTTCTGAATTGCATTGGAAATCCATTCTGGTGAAAAAAAGGGTTGGAAAGTGGTTGTAAGTGAATTGATTGTTCAAAATATGTTTAAGAAATGGTGTATGCATTGTTCTCGTCGTATTTGACAGGCTTGCTTTAGACCGTGGATTCTCTCACTTTAAGCTTGACATTGCACTATTCATAATCTAAGTGTTGGAGAGTCCTGAAATCCTCAAATTTCAACTGTTCAGGTCTAAGAGTTTAGACTAAGCATTTATAAGTAAATAAGCCGTACAAAACGGAAGTTTCATATAAAACACTCTTGAGGCATGCACGCATAGATATAATGAAAATTTCATTATATCTATACGCGGAAAATCGGAACAAGACAGACCAGAGACAGTGCGACATACAACCACGACTTTTATGCCTACACTCAAATTCGGGTTATTTGAGTGTAGGCTTAAAAGTCGTGGTTACATGAGCGTTCCTTCTGTACTCTTTTTATTTAGTGGTAATATTGTAATATCAGCCCAACTAGAATTATAAATATGAAAGTAACTCTGTCTGTGCGTAACAACGTTTTCACGCTAACATCGCTTAACCGATTTAGATTAAATTTGATAGGGAGATAGATTCAGTCCCGGGGAAGGACACAGGATAAATTTTATTGTGAAAACTGACATCGACTCGGGCGGAACCGCGGGTGTAAGTTAGTAGTGTTGCAAATACAGGGTGCTGATTTAGTTAGTGGAATCCTGGGTGATATATAAAGGGTGATCAGACCATGGTCTGAAAAAACCAAATATTTTTTTTTTTCAAAGAAAGATGTGCCTTATTTTTTTTTTCTTAAATTCAAATCCGAAGACAACGTGCTTCAAACCACCACCACGGTTACCGCACTAGCAAAATGGATTTGGTAAGTGTTTTTATTTTGTAAGATTGGTGTTGACTTCTTGATTTAAGTTTGGTACCTAGCTGGTTTAGTAGCGGGTACTAATATGTATTGTGTTGTTAAATAACAACTTTTATCGTTCAGTAAAGTACCTGTAAGGCCACACGTTGAATAAGTCTACCAACAGCTAGTGCGGTAACCGTGTTTGTAGTTTAAAGCGCGTTGTCTTCGGGTTCAAATTTTGAAAAAAATTAAGGTACATTTTTTTTTATCGGTTTAGTATCATGGTGTAATCACCTCCCCTGCAAGAATAACAACTGACTAAATCGGAACCGTGCATAAGTTTTTTTGTACTTTTTTTACTAAATGCATGTGAAAGTATACGAGTACATTGTACTTAGAACAAAAACATTTTAAATTCTTTTGTCTTCGTTCTTTTTGTGAACTGTCTGTTTATTCCGGGTAATCTCCGGATCGGCTGGACGGATTTTGACAGGACTTTTACTGTCAGACAGTTTATGATGTAAGGAGTAACTTTGGCTACTTTTATCATCACGCTAACGTCTATAGGGAGATAGCAGTATTGCAATTTGACGCGGACAAAGTCGCAGACACAGCTAGTTCATTTATCTATATCTATTACTAGCTGTCCCGCGCAACTTCGTATGCGTATTTTTTTCCCGTTTTTGCAACATTTCTCGTCGCTACTCCGCTCCTATTAGTCGTAGCGTGATGTTATATAGCCTATAGACTTCCTCGATAAATGGGCTATCCAACAAAAAAAGATTTTTTCAAATGGGACCATTAGTTCCTGAGATTAGCGCGTTTAAACAAACAAACAAACAAACAAAGCAAACAAACAAACAAACTCTTCCGCTTTATAATATTAGTATAGATGACGAGGTAACATTTGGGAGCTTTCAAAAAAATCTTTTACTAATAAAAAGCCACGTTATTTTTAGGAGTCATAGGCTATAGAACAGCATGCTACGACCAATAAGAGCTTAGCATCAATGAAATATCTTGCAAAAACTGGAGAAAATGACGCAAACGAAGTTGGGATCAGCAAATACAGTACAAAAATAAAACTGATTCTGACTGTACGCGTTAATTCCCATGTTTTTTAAAGGTATTTGTTAATATGATTTTTTGGTTCACGTAACTAAGCGGGGCAATAGGCAACATTTAGCATTCATATAATTTAAATCTATTTCAACAAAACATTTTCGATTTCAAAGGCAATAAATTTGAAAATATTAAAACTTAAACGCAAGCCTGTCAATTACTTTTAATCCTATTTATTGAATAAATAAATCTATGAAAATACTTCAATCTCCTTTTTGTGCAAATATAATACTGTAAATTGTCTAGACATTGGTAAAATCTTTTTAAAATTTGACTAACGACCACTTTTTGAAAGGACGATCAAAGCAAAATTATCTAATTAGACGTGTATTGTTAAGAGCCATTTCGCCAATTTGACATAATTTTATGGCACGCCGTTTGTGCATCGTAATTTATTGAAATTCGGATTGATAATAATTATGTTTTTAGGTCTAAATAAATGGAATAATAATAAACAAAATAGCATAACTTAACTAACTGAAGTTAGAAGAATTTTGTCATTTAATTTAATTTTGTTTAATACTAAAATCATCGTCATTTCATGTCAATTGCGACATTTTCCGCAAAAATTGACGCGACTTTTTATTTTTTATAACTTAATGGAATTAATTTTAAAAGATGTGGTACAATATGTGTCAACAAATTTATATATCTGATGTTTTGGTAATTTTTTACAGAATATTTAAAGAGGTATAATGAAAGAATTTAAAATACATTGCTATGCAGATGACAGCACGGATGATGCGCGATATACCAGCCAACAGAACGTACCTTGGAGCATTGTTCAGGAGACACGGTTTTACCTTTCTACCACTGCACCACTCGACATCGTAGCAGGGTTCATCCATTTCACCTGGAAACAATCGGTCCTGTACGGATCGATTCCGGCGTTCTTTTCTTCCACATACGTGTAGACTCTGGAATGAACTACCTGCCGCGGTGTTTCCCGAGCTCTACGACATGTCTTTCTTCAAACGAGGTTTAAGAGAGTTTAACTTCACGGTAGGCAGCGGCTTGGGTGTGTCCTGACAATCCTGTAGTCCATGAACGGCGGTTACCACTTACCATCAGGTGGGCCGTTGGCTCGTCTGCCAACCATTGGCAATAAAAAAAAATAATAATAATAGCTATAAGTGCACGTACTTTCCTTAAAACAGGGTGTGAAAATTGATCACTACAAAAGAAACAAAACAATATTTGTAAATGTGGTACAAAATTAAAGAAAAAAAAATATTCATTATTAAAAGTATTTCATAACAGGGTAAATTAAGTACACTATCGCAATCACTGACATGTAAATGAGAAATGCTTCTCAAGCGTCGTAAAACATTTGACGCCCCAGATTCTTAGCTGGAGGACGCATGCGGCGACCCTGATTTATTGCGCCTGGAGTGGCCACTTCGTTCGCCCTGTGTACGATCCGGCCTTAGCTCTAACACCAATGTAAGGTGATGCAAGTATAAAATCGTGTCCGAATATCCGGTAAATAATATTTTTACTTATCGCTGTCTGTTCCTCGTATCTGTAGTGGGAGTGCATGCGACTGCTGTAGTAGAGATTGTTCGATTCCCCCACGGGACACCACTTTCTGTGATCCACAAAATATCCTTCGCGGCATATAAGTAGGTATGTATATCACACTAATATTATAAAAGCGAAAGTTTGTGAGTGTGTGAGTGTGCATGTTTGTTACTTCTTCACGTCTAAACGGCAGGAGCGATTTTAATACGTATCACAAGACGTATCACAAGAGTTGTTTTGCATCATAAGTGAATAAAGAATTTTGAATTTTGAATAAAATTTGGAATGGAGTTAGCTGATACCCCGGATTAACACATAGGCTAATAAACCGCGGGTAACACCGCGGGGCTCAGCTAGTACCTACACAAACATATAAGTATACAGAATGACTTTTAATTCAGTCAACAAACTTTAAGGTGCGAACCTGCGCGTAACCAAAATGTAAAATCGGTTTACGGACGATAATTTTACGTGATAACGTAATAAGAAAACTTTGATCACATATCGCCATTCGCGTTGCTTAGCAACCACTCAATAACGTTAGTTTTATCGCATGTCGCTGCAATCGCCATTCGCTGTTGCTTGCTTGGTTAATCAATAACGTGACTGCTTAGCAACCAAACAATAACGTGACCTTTGCTACGTGACACGTCAAAAATAAACATTTATATTCGCTAGTAAATGCATGATATACCATTTTTGAGTTCTATATCGCGAGGGAACAGATCTAACTGCATATTTTAATTGTTAAGACGATTGAGAACTATAATCAAATGTTAACATTTTAAATTTATTAGTTAAAATTACCATACTCAATGACTTTCTTTAGATTATTATTGATGGATCATTTATTCGGGTTGATATTTTTACAATAAAATTGTGGAGCATCAGGTGGAGCACGGGGAAGTACTCCTAGAAGTTTTAAATGGCGGTATTTCGACTGTGTAATGAGTGTAAGATAGATACTATGAATACTAGCGTTGCCCGAACGCGTGAATTTGCAGTGCTGCTCACTCCGTATAGACGTTAGCGCGATGATGAAAGTAGCCTAAATTACTCTTTACATCATCAGCTGTCTGACAGTAAAAGTCCTGTCAAAGTCCGTCCAGCTGTTTCGGAGATTACCTGGAACAAACAGACAGACAGACCGACAGACAGATAGACAAAAAAATATATAAATTTGGTTTTTGTTACAAGTATCACATACTTATATCAAATATAAGTAAACCCGATCCTAACACAAGCCATAGAGCTTAGCTAGAGGGGTTAACAGGATTGCCAGTAATGTGGGACCACAATCCCACATTGCTAGTTATCTTTTTAAAAAAAATACTTTTATATGCATTTAGAAAAAAACTGTTACTTTGACATTACAAATTTATTTAATAAAATTGGAGGACACTCCAATTTTATTTATTTAAATAGGTACATATGCCATTAAGAGTCCGAAATATTTATCGTTATTAAACTGTCACTCCAACATGCAGTGAACCCACTCTAAATGTGACCACATCATAATATCTTTACCGTAACAACCAAACTAGTTTCACATGTAATAAAAGCTTGCACAAGACACTCAAGTGAAGATTTAACCTGGTTTCTGCAGCAGACCCTTATGGACCGTTCATATAGTTACAATCTCACGTACCGAACTCAGTTAAACTTGTACGTGGTTACACCTTAACGTTAAGTAAGTGAGTGCATTACTTATTGACATTTTCTTACCTTCTATATAGTTCGTTAAATTCTTCATTAGTTCTTTTTCATTTAATATTAGTATAATTAGATTGAATACAATAATTGCATTTTTGAAAAATAGCAAAGTTTGAAGTCCAGACCCAGGAATCGAGCTCGAGACTAGAAGAAGTGCCTATAAAAATTACTACTTATAATATTCGGCCTGTGACATCGTAATTTGTTAAAATGCTCTCTGTAACGAAGCAATAACAAAAGGCGTGATAGTTCTTCGTGAAAGGATAGAAAAATTTGAGGTCTATTAAAGTAGTCCAGATAGGTGGTTCGATTCCGGCCCCGGTTTGGCATACGGAAGTCTCGGGTTCGATTTCTGGGTCTGGACTTAATTTTTTTTATTTTTCAATAATGCAATTATTGTTTTCATAAAGTAATTGGCAAGAAATGCCTATAAAAAATACTATAAAATAAGATTGGTAGTAGGTAAGTAACTAGCAAAATTATTACAAAACAAAAATCCCGACTGCTTAAAAGCGCCTCTGTGGCGCGGTGGGAGTGTGTCCGAATGCTACGCAAGAGGTCGTGGGTTCGATTCCCACACGGGACACCACTTTGTGTGATCCATCCACAAATTGTTGTTTGGAGTCTGGGTGTACTTTGTGTCCGTGACTTGTATGTTTGTAAAGTCCCCCGCGTTACAGGGCTTGTACACTACTGCGGGAGTCGTATTTAAAAAAAGTGCTATGTATTGGATAAAACCAACTCCAGCCTCCTTTAACAGGCGACAGCCTTATAATACTAGTAGGATTGGTCTTCTAGTAGGTAGTGCCGTGTGTTTTATTCTTATCAAATACTAGCTGACACGAGCCACTTCGTTTGCGTCACACCGTTTTTGCAACATTTTTCTTTGATGCTTCGCTTCTATTGATCGTAACGTGATGTTAGCCTATGACACTCACAAATAACATGGTTTTCAAAATTGGTTAAGTAGATCCAGAGATTAACACTACAAACTCACAAACTTTACCTCTTTATGACACGGCGAGTGTTGTGCGAGTTAGACTGCCTGAATTTTGAAACCGCAGTCTATGGCTTGTAAACCATCACCAATTTTTCAAAGTGTGAAAAATGCGGATGTATAATAACGATTTTTACCCATAATGACCTCAATTAAACGATTTTCATAAACGACAGACTATAATTCAATTCAATTCAATTCAATTCAATTTATTTATTCCATATACAGAAGATAACAAGATATTACAATTATTACAAATGTTTACTTAAATATCTAGCTTAATACTTATGCCTGAACTAGGAAAACCTGTGTTTCAGGCGATTAGTGCCTAAAAACAACTATAATCACATTTTAAAACATTTAAAAGTAAAAATTAACTATGAGTGAGTTTTAAAGAATAAAGATATAATATTTAGACAACACTATATGTACATATAAATCAATGAAACGAAAGCTGTAAATAATTAGTTTCTTAATTAAATTAATTAATATTAATATAATAAAAACCATATTTATTTGAGTACAATTAATAATTTCTCTGTATCTTCGTAAGACATATTTTGGAGGACTTCCATAAGCTTCTTCTTACAATTTCCTAGGGTCATGGAATAAATATTTGCAATCGCATTTAGCCTATTATAAAGAAGCGGTCCTAGGAAGATGAAGAACTTGGCAGTGAAAGCATGTTTTATTGCTATTTCTCTATTGCAAACTATATCTTTTCTTCGTTTATTAATGTATGCAGTGCTGAAGGGGAGACAAGTGTGCTGCTTTGTTACTATGTCCATAATAAATAATTGTCGAACTGTTAGTACTTCACAAGATTGGTAGAGTAGGTTAGTGGGATAAAGA
This sequence comes from Herminia tarsipennalis, assembly GCA_945859575.2. Lineage (NCBI taxonomy): Eukaryota > Metazoa > Arthropoda > Insecta > Lepidoptera > Erebidae > Herminia > Herminia tarsipennalis. The sequence goes on along the minus strand of OX243845.2, from coordinate 19,552,558 downwards.
AAAGGGCGGAACGTAGAAACTTTGAGGATAGCTCTCTGTGCTCTCTCAATTGTTAAAAACAATGTTTTACCAGCGCCACCCCATGTGGTAATACAGTAAGTTAATAGTGACTGGCATAGGGCAAAATAAACTTGTTTAGTTAGTTGAGAATCTGCAATATAACGCAACTTTTTAAAAACAAATATTAACTTACGGATTCTGCTATTTAAAGCTTCTATGTGGTATTTAAATGTAAGGGTTTCATCTAAAATAACACCCAGGTATTTTATTTTATTTGTACTTTTAATGGCGGGACAAGTGCATTCAGTCTCAGCGGTGATTCTGCAATAATGAGCAAATAATGTTGGGGTAGTTTGTGTTTTCGGGACTTTGCGCATTGAAAAACAGATAAAATTCGTTTTTTCCGCACTTAGTGTTAGTAAATTGTGCTGAAGCCATTCGTTAACTCTGTTAAACCCATATTGCGCATGCATGTAAGCTTTGTTTTCAGAGCTAGCTGAAAAAAGAAGAGCTGTGTCGTCAGCATACGATACGATTATGCCATGGTCTAACTTCAGGTTACACAAGTCATTTATATAAATTAAGAAAAGGCTAGGGCCTAAAATACTTCCTTGGGGAACTCCAAAAGCCGTATTATTCTCATCATTACTCAATATATTACCAATCCTCACGCATTGAGTCCGCTCTTTTAAATAACTAGTAAAAAGTTTAAGTTGAACGCCTCTTATACCTATACTTTCAAGCTTACGCAATAGGATCGGGATGGAAACTGTGTCAAAAGCTTTCGCGAGGTCCAGGAAAATTCCCACTGTGTGGTTACCCTTGTCAAGTTCTTGTGCTAGATGGTCAGTCAGGTGATGTACGGCATCGGCAGTCGACATTTTAGCTCTAAATGCAAACTGTGTTTTTGCCAGAATGGATTTATTTTCCAAATAATGTATTAGTCTTTTGTTTATTATCTTTTCCAATATTTTGGACATACAAGGTAGTAGAGAAATAGGTCTGTAATTTGTGACTAGACTTTTGCTACCTGATTTATGGACAGGAACGACAACAGCTTTTTTAAGACACTTGGGAAAATGTCCTGTGGATAAACATAAGCGGAAAATATAGGTCAATGGAGGCACCAAAATATGCTTGAACTGTTTAATAATTTTATTTGATATATTGTCCCAACCGACTGCACAGTCTTCTTTAAGGCCCATTATTATAGTATCTACCTCCTGTTCGTCAGTATCTAATAATACAAAAGACTCTAAAGTAGTATTATCCGAAGCACATGCCCTTGTATCGTAATATGATTGAACTTGAACTTTCTCGGCCAAACATTTGCCGATGTTCACAAAGAAGTTATTTGCAATATTGGCAGAAGTTAAATGTGATGACTGTGCTTGTAATAAATCTAAAGACGACTTATGTTGTTTTTGTGTATGTGTTACGTTTTTAATATGCTGCCAGATTTTTTTACTGTTGTTACTTGCCTTTTCTAGTGCGTTTTTGTTGTAGTTTATCTTAAGTTTTTTTAAAAGATCGTTACAAAAGTTCCGATATCTTTTGTATGAAACTTGCAACATAAAATTATCTGGATGGGCTTTAGACCTTTGATGCAGTTTATCTCGGTGTTTCATGCAGCGAATAAGACCTGTTGTTATCCATGGTTTTAAGTTGTAATTTTTGTTGCACAATCGAATATAGGAAGTATTTTTCTGCATAGCATTTTGCACTTTTTCAATTACATATAACATACATGATTGCGGGTCGTCGGAATTGTAGACTGGGTCAAAGCTGACGTTGCATAAATCGTCTTCAAATTTATTCATATTTAATTTACAAATTGTACGTGCGATATTTTGCTTAGGTAATTTACAATCTAAGCTAAGTAGGGCAGCATTGTGATCGGTTATTGTGGAATTAGTAACAAGTGCGATTGAAGGAAAATTTGATTTAAGTATGATATGGTCTAAGCAAGAACCGCTTTGGTGTGTAGGTAGCGTATGTGCGGGTAGCATGCCATGAAAGGAACATAAATTGAGGTACTCCTGCGCGGTGGTGTCTAAGCTTTCTGGATGGATATTTATATTAATGTCTCCAATCAAAATTATATTTTTGTAGGATGATAAACTTTGTAAGGTCGTATTTAAAGAATTAATAAAACTGCTAATGTTTCTAAAAGAAGGAGGCCTGTATATTGCTAGTATTGCAAATTCCAATCCGATTTTAATTAATAATTTGTTACAATCTTGAATATTTGGTTCTTCGACGGATACATTAAGGAGATTTTTTGTATAAACTATTAGCCCGTCGTTTTGATTATAAATTGTATCGCTCTTGTGTATATTGTATTGCGCTAATTGAGGTAAATTATATTGCTGAGCAAGCCAACATTCTGTTAAAACTATAATATCACAATTTAAGTTAAGTCTTTGTTGAAAAATAATGAAATCGTCAAAATTCTTATAAACACTGCGTATATTTTGTGTTAGTATTGTTAGTGGATTGCTGTGGGAGGAGATAAGCTGTTTGCAGTTTTCAACGTCACAGATTTTGGACTCAGATACCGAGAAATTATCTAATTCGCTAATAAAAGTATTCATTAAACTATCAGTAAAACTAAAATATAGACTAAAAAATAAATAAATTACAGGTCAAATAAACTCACAGTTAACGGCGCTCTTAGGCGCCTCCATAGTCAATAGAGTTAATATACCTCCTTTCAGCCATTATTTTTGCAGGGCAATCAGCGGCACCGGTCTTATGGTTGCTAGGTTTTTTAAAATGAAAGCATGTAGCGCATTTTGACTCCTCTGTCTTCTTCGTGCAGTCCTTTATTGAGTGTCCTTGATCGCCACAGTGGCCACAGATATAGGTTGGCTCCCGACATGACTTGGCTGCATGACCGTACTGCTGACATTTATAGCAGCGTGTGACTAAGGTAAAGTCTCTTACAGGGCAAGAAGACCAATTCACAAAGACTCTGTCTTTCGTTATGAGGGCTTTACGTACGTCTGTTGTCACTTCTATAATGTAGTTGCAAGAATCGGAGTCCTTTTTTCCTGACTTATGACTTAGTCTGATGGATGTCATAAACTTCTCCAGTTTCATATCGTGCAGTTTATCGGCAAGATTCTGGTGGTACAAGCATGTAAAAACTTCCTTTTCTTGCATAGATGAGGGCACTCCGATGACTACAACTCTCGGCTTCCGTTTAAGTGGCTCGTCGATCCTAAGGCCTGAATCCTTTATTTGCATCGATTGTTTTAGTTTGTCGATGTCTGCCTTAGTGTCTGTGCTGATTATAACACCGCCATTCTTTGTCCCGCGCACACCTCTAACCTGCAGTCTCATTTGTTCAGGGCAGATAATTTTTTGAACAAGTGTTTTTGTCTCCTCACTGGACTTCATCTTGTCATTAGGGTAGATAGCCACTGAGCTCAGGTTCATTGGCTGCACAAAGTTGTTGACTCCTTTTTTGACCATGTCAGCGAAAGAGCCTGTCGTAGTCAGTTTTGGAGAATCTTCAATGCTCGTTTTAAGGTCTTTCAGGTCTTGGGACAGGTCGAGTTGGTCGCGTAGAGTATTTATGTAAGTGTGGGCTTGGATTGCTTTCGCCTTGACAGATTGATACTGCACTACTAACTGCGATGTGCCATGACTCACCTTCCGACATAAATTACTGATCCTTAATTTCTGCTCGTTGTTCAATTTTCCTTCCGACGAAATAGCGCATAGCTCATTAAGTTGTTGTTCTATCCCTGTCATCCAGTTTTGAATTTCCGGTGTCGAGATGACTTCCAGTGATCGGGATGCCGGCGCAGGTGCAGGAGAAGGGGAGCAAGCCGTCCTGCCGCCCCAGTTTAATGGACTATCATCCATTATATTGCAGTGTATTGCACACTAAACATTGGTCCGATATTTAACACTTAGCACATATGTACAGATTACGTTATTACTTGAAACTAGGCCACGATTCAGCAATTAATCATTTATTAATTTCACTAAATGAACAATACGTCTGCACTCATTGAGAGCTAGACAGTAAAAGGCTTAATACTAAATACATTTTTTATTGCCCGACGTTTGGACCGAATTGCAACGGTCGTGGTCATAGATAGACTTCTTCAATTCAAATTGTATAATGTGTACGAATTGCAAAAGCATATCAACGTGACCCTCAATGTTAAAAAACCGGGCAAGAGCATGTTGGACCACGCTTAATGTAGAGTTCCGCAGCTTTGAACAATTGCATCAGCAGAAGAGCGTATGTTCATGGCAGTTACGCCCTTTTGTTGAGAAACCAAAGCCTAATTTCATCAAGATTCACTGAGTAGTATTTATGTAAAATGTCTGTGACATACGGACGGACAGACAGACAGACAGACTGACAGACAGTCAGACAGACAGACAGACGGACATGACGAAACTCTAAGGGTTCCGTTTTGGCTACGGAACACCAAAAAACCCCTTACCCTAACCACTGTTTCTTTAAAATATATCCATAATATTTTCAAAGTATCAAGATAATGCAATGATACCCTTCAAAATGTGTTCTCAAAAGCTTCTAAGTTGTAGATACTACAGTAAGACGTTGTCCATTAGTTCGCTGATTACTGGAGTGCGCTCAAGAGCTGTTGGTTCGGTCACGTGCTGAGACAATGCACCTAGAATAGACACCCAATCGATGAGGGAATATAAAAATAATGCAATGTACCTATATGTTGTTCTTTATGTTGAGGGAGCCATTACTCGAGAGGTTAGCAACGTTAAGAAACAATGATCTGTTGATTCTTAGACTGGTAACCGTTTTCAGAAAATGCGCTACTCCATGCCGCGAAGATCCTGTTAATCTCTTTACTCGTATCGACAGACCAGATTCGCTCGGCTTAAACTCCTCGGTTTGCGATGCCATACGTGCTTACAAGGACAGAGTAGACTGGCTAGAAATGGTCAAGGAGAAGGTTGTTCGCAGAGGCCAGGACCCTCGGCATTTAGGATAAATGACGCGAAGAGGTGGTGCACAACTATATCTTCTGCGTAGTTGGCAAGACTGACCAGATTGGCCGTCGCGTTTGAGAGAAAATGTTACAAAAATAACATTGATTGAAACTGCGACAGGTCGTCATATGAATAAAAAATCGTGGACTATTTATGTAGCCGAGTGTGTGCAAACGGTGATACAATGATATGTGAATGTGATGGCTTTTGAGTAGTATTTAGTAACTTTATTTGAAGACCTTGATAAATTTGATAAGTATTCAGTTATATCTGAGTTCAAAATTTAGTCAGGCGAGCGCGTAGTTTGTGTGATTTGTGCCATATAATAAATAATTTCTTTACTCATAATAATGCAGATGAAGTGTACAAGATCATAAAAACTATTTATCCACATCAAATAAATACATCAGTTGAAGTTACAGTTCAATTGAAGTTCAATACAAATTGCTTCACATCAGTGTTCTGTATCTGTGTCCTTCATTTACCCTTTTTTTATTAACTCAACCAGATTTCTTGAAATAACAGGCGTCTAAAGCTTTGTTTGTATGTAGCGTTTATGGCAAAACTTAAGAAGCTAAAAAACGCTTTACACTAAAATTTTAAAAAAAGTTGTGTGTTTTAAAACAAAGGCATTTTCTAGATTAGGTTACAACCCATGTGTCTTGTCACGGAAGTCTTTACAAACATAATTAATGTACACAAAGTTTAATCAAACTCCGGACAAAAATTTATCGCTGGGGTATGATGGGACATTATAGATCACATGAAGTTTTGTTTCAGGTGGAAATTGAACTGCGCCTTCCAGGCAATCACACAATCGCCACAGAAGCATTTTTTTTTTGTTACTTAGTTATAAGTCTACTGCGGATATACCGTAGTACAACTAAATAGGTAGATATATTGCAGAATATGTTTTCTTTATAAAGATACAAAAGGCCTACGCACAGCCACATATTCTGCAATATATCTACTTACCCACATATTAAAGATGCGCACGTATGACAATGTCAATGAACCGGCCGAATTTGACTAAGATCTGTGTACAAGCGCATTATAGGCAGCCGCCATTCAGTACCTATATCTCCCTTTAGGGAGAATATTGGTGTATTTGCGAAGTAGGATCTATACACATAACAGCTTAATGTTATCGTGCCACCTGCGGTGCCACTCAACGCATAACAGTGCTACTAATACGCATAGCTAGGGTTATATTGAGAGTCACACTAGGTGTAAGGGGAGGGGGGTGGACTAGATGTAAAGGGTCTTAACTCTAATAATAAAATCGGCATTAAATCCCTTGGGGAGGTAGGAAGAAATCGGGGGATACCGGAATAATATATAATGAATGGGAACGGATTTTGCTGTTTGTATGTTTGTGTTTAAAATTAACTCTGGATTCCCACGGTATTACATATTGTACATTAAAGTACACTATTTCTGGGAGCCTAGTCAAAGTCACATTCAATTAACGATCTCGTTTGTGGAAAAGTTGGTACAAAATGTATGGAATTGGATAGTTGACTACAATATAAGTCAATTATTTTATACTAATCAGGAATAGTAGATCTTAAAATGCTCTAAGTAAGTAAAATGTTTCTTTTACAATTTAACATGTTTTTGAATTAAAAATCATTAAAACGAATACTAAAAGTAATGATTTGACGATAGGAACTTATGACGTCATAGGTTGTAATTCCATACACAGTTTTATAGAGCTTGTCGTTTTGACATTTCATAAAAAGAGACTGATTTCACTTGACCGTCGACATCCCTATTGAAATATGTCACGTGGCCAATCCAAGTCGATGCAAGCACTATTGACTGTTCACTATTTTTTCTATTCCATTGATCACTAATCTAGCGACCGGTGAGACCATATAGAAAACGAAATAAAATGGCGGATTTCATTTTTTAAGAATTTGACGTTTGCGGTGGAGACCATAGACATTTTTCATTTTTTTACGAAAGATCGTTTGGAATCGACCTCTTGGAGGCGTTAGCAAATTCTCCATGGAACAAATGAATCTTGTGTAAGCCCCCAGGACGCACAACACGAAGAATTAGCAAGTTGAAGTAGCAATGGCCAGGCCTAATTGCTAGGTGAAACGATATAACCGGTGGGGAAAAAAGGTTCTCGAGTAGTGACCACGACTTGGAAGACAGTGTAGGTGGGCCTCTTTGCTGGTCAAAGCATCCAGGATCAAATGGATTGGCCTAGAATTATCAGAAGTGGAAACACTGGGGGAATATGCTCTTCGCAGTACAAATAACTTATGGTGTAAATGATGCGTATCGCGTATATGCGTACCGAGGGTTTATTCAGAATTCGTAAATGTCGCAATCCACATGATTGCGACATTTACGAATTCTGAATAAACCCTCGGTTTTTTTATCAAGGTAAACACTGAAGTTAAAAAAACAACAAAAAACTTAAACTTAAAATTATTAACTAATATATTTTGGCGCCGAAAACCAACCACTTTTTATTTAATTTTGACGTAGGTATTCAGTGTCACTATGACAAATGAGACGAATCTTACGACACTTGTCAAGATAAACTCCATAAAGCCATATATGCAAGAAATATCATCGTTCTTCTTGCGCAGTTGGTTAAAATGGGTACACACTAGCGGACTCAGATACTTTTAGGGGGGGGGGGGGGAGCTTGAGCCCCTTAGCTGCCCCGCTCCCTTCTGGATTGTATAAACTACCTTTTGTAATAACACAGAACCAAAGGTCGTTTTCTATTTCAAAACCAAAAGTTGCCAATTGTGCCCTAAGATCTTTTTACCATCTTCATAATGCGTACGAAATTAAATTCCACATAATTTTACTTTGACTCAATACAAAAAATAATCTTGTACAATTCGGCAATAACGATTGATTTCCATTGGGAAATAAAAGTTGGACAGATTTTAATGTCAGAAACCAAACAAAGGTTCTTAGTAACTTGTTGTGAAGTTCGATATTGAAATGAGTGAACGCAAATTTTATTACTAAGCATGAAGAGGGATAAGATGGCAGCGTCTCAATTTGCTTTCTGACCCGCGCAACTTCGTCTGTGTCTTTTCTCCGTTTTTGCAACATTTTTCATTGATGCTCCGCTCCTATTGATCATAGCGTGATGTTATATAGCCTTCCTCAATGAATGGGCACACATCAACACAACAATATTTTTTCTATTCAAATTATAACTCTTTGTTTTACACGCTAATATAGTGTAGACTGTGACTGTATATATTCTGTGACAGTATTGTAGCGTATCAAACAAGTGTATAGATTGAATGTTTTTTTTTATTTAGTTAGTTAATATGGAGGTGTCTTTATAAAACAAAGATGTTTAGTTCTAATGATTGACACCATTGACATAAACCAAAGTGATGAGATCAAAAAGACCCTACCAAGTATTCCAGCAATCTAAAAAGCAGAAACACGAAAACATAGCTTTAATTTTAAACACGAAGCTGTCAGCCACACTTTTTTTTTTTTTTTTTTTTAAATACATCTCCCGCAGTAGGGTACAAGCCCTGTGTCACGAGGGACTTTACAAACATACAAGTCACGGACACAAATTACACCCAGACCCGGAACAACAATTTGTGGATCACACAAAGTGGTGTCCCGTGTAGGAATCGAACCCACGACCTCTTGCGTAGCAGTGGGACACACTCCCACCGCGCCACAGAGGCAGTACACTAATAAGTTAACAAAAATCCTTGCTTATTCTAACATTTGAAATAAAAATATACTTCACCCATACGCTTACGAGCTATCTCTAAAACGTATTTGTCGTAACGCTTCATGTATTTATCAAAACCAACTAAAAACACGTCACTCACATTTCTATTTCATACCTCCATGAATTCATAACTAGGGCGATCTGGTTATGTCCTGTTATGATCGAGTATGGGATGTAAAGCCTTGCGTAGACGAAATGCAGATTTCAGAGACATTAAAAAGTACTTTTTGTCCTTCAAAGTACTCTTGGAGTACCAACTTTTTTTCCTTCCGTCTCTAAAAAGCTTAGACAACTTTACTTTTAAAAAAAACTACGCGCTTTATTATTACATAGGTAAATATTGCTTAATAACGATATAACATAGGAAAGCTTTTATAGCGATAACCAACATCCACGCAGGCCGAGCCGCGCACAAAAGCTAGTGCATTATATTATAATAAAATGTATTGACTTCGAATGTTATTTTTGTATTGAATATAATGTATTTTGTACTGTTTAATTGGTAATGTTATTTTAAATGAAGTGTAACGTACTTTGTACCGTTAATCATACTTACACAAATATTTATATACCAAAAAGTGGTTAAATATCGCGCACCTATTACTGCTGTAACATTCGCCACTTTATTGTACCTATCCACCTATGTATACAAAAAATACAAATAAACTTGTTTGATTTGATTCAAAATAAATCCCTTAAACCGCAATAACAATACTATATACTATCTATATACTATACTACTGGGTTACCTTTTTATACTTAGCACCTAGGCACTTTTGCATACAATTTGTGGTTAAACATGTGGAAACATAAACACTGTACAACCATCTACAACTTACCAGAAAAAAAAAGACTTACCCGTGTCTTTGCAAATATACAATTTCATTTCATTAAATTTCTTTACCTACCTACTTCTAGTCCAAGGACTAAAATTACCGCGTATACAAAGTGAATTATAAAACAAAATCGCAATGTGTGCTTCTAAAGCATGCGCATATATAAACTTTCTATGATCCATATTAGATATATTTCGGGACTTAATCGCGTGAATTATACCGACCGTGGTCACGGGTCGACTCAGTCGACCACGATCGGTGCAATTCGATCGAAACGTCGGGTAAATAAAATGGTTCGTACCTTTGAATAATTCACGCGATTAAGTGGGACTTAATCGCGTGAATTATATATAAATATAGGTATCTAAAATTTACATAACACATAATTATGATTCGTGTTGCTTGCTCCTATTTTATAAAAAATGTAGATAAGTCCTGGCTATTCACCGTGGCTACGAACTCAATTGCGAATTAGGTTTTTGGAATGTTAAAGTAGTTTAAAAAATGTGTGGGAGACTATAGTCTACCACACATTTGTCAATAATTCACGCGATTAAGTCCCGAAATATATCTAATATGTATAAAAATAGCGAAAGTTTAAAAACAATAATTCTATGATCCATGTAATCCATTCATCTCGAAGGACAATATTCCACACTTCTGAAAATTTACCTCCCTGCGGCGGACAAGACTCTCATGTACACAGGCAAAGTATACTTGGAAGTTTAATGTCAATAAAAGAAATTAACTTCCATAGTGGAACGCGTTTCACAAAACCTCCGGTGCGATATCGTCGTGTATAATATAATATGTTGCCGGCAGACGTTGTCCCTATTTTCTCTGACTTTGTCCACCGCGGGCAAAAGTGTTTCGTCTGTGCAGGCCTTAAAGTTCTTCTTAGTTATATGGGACGTGGGAGTTTATAGGGAATATGAATTATATTCCTACCTGAAATAACAACTTATTTTGGACACCGTGTGTATATTTTGGTTGATTCTGAATAAAAGATAAAGCGGCGGTAGCCTAATGGCTAAAGCGTCGGTTTCGTAATCGTGAGATCGCGGGTTCAAATCCTACCTATTATACTACTGACGTGAACCCACTCCTTTTTTTTTTTTTTTTTTTTTTTTCTTTTGGCGGGAAAAATTCCTGACGAACACCCCCACCGTCCGGGGAAGACGGTGGAGGTAGTGTGGGGTTTGCACCCACTAAAAAACCCGCCGTGTATCGCTCGCCACCTTCGCGAACGGGCCGCCGGAATGTGTTATACCGTCGGCGGCGGCCCGCCCAGTGGCAATGCCCGGACGCGATGTTGTTGCGTTCCGGGCATTTCACACCTACGCGGCCCCTGGATACACACAGGGCGCCGCGCATCCACGTAAGGCCGCGGGCGGGGTAATTTACCCCGTACGCCCGCCCGCAGCCCCACCTAAGGCGGCATAAGGCGCAGATGTGCGCGCCGACGCCGCCCGGTTCGCCGGCGACGGATCGGATCCGCCAGGGAACTCTCTTCCCTGACGCGCTCCGCCGCCTCCTTCTGCGAGATGATGTCCTCACAGAAGGATGCGACCGCATTCCACGACCCCTCGCTCCGGACCATGGACAGAACCACGGCCGGCAACGAGAGGTCACTTCCGACCACTGCGGTGAGAACTCGCCGTTGCCCCTCCCAAGCTGGACAATGCTGGAGGGTGTGCTGCGCCGAGTCCTCACCGCAGTCGCAGTGTTGGCAGGCGGGACTCGGTTCCCTCCTTGCAACCGTGTGCAGGTACTTCCCGAAGCACCCGTGCCCGGAAAGGACCTGCACCAGCCGGAAGGAAAGGGTCCCGTACTGCCACCCCGCCCACTCCTCCAAGACCGGCTGGAGAGCCTCCACGGTTCGAATACCTGCCCGTGGAGCCTCCAGTCGGCCCTGCCACCGGGCCATGATTGCCCGGCGGGCCTCACCCCGCCAAGCGCGTAGCTCTTCGGGCAGGGGCACCGAACCCCCTGCACGAACAGCCACCGCCCGCCGATACACTTCGGCGAGCACTTCCGCCTCCAAATCCCACGGGGGTGTGCCGGCCAATGCGCATGCCGCCTCTGCAGACACCGCGCAGTATCCGCGTATGGCCTTGACCGCAATGGTCCGCTGGGGTCTCCCTAAACGGACCCGATTCTGGGCGGTCAGGGACGCCGCCCACACGGGTGCGCCATACAAAGCCATCGACCGCACCACCCCCGTGTACAACCGTCTACTCGAGGCACTAGGCCCGCCCAGGTTCGGCAACAGCCTCCCCAGTGCGGACGCAGTAGCCTCGAGCTTAGGCGCCAAAATGCGGAAGTGCTCGTCGAAGAGCCACCGCCCGTCTACCACTAGGCCCAGATACTTCATCTGGGCCCGGACCTGTACGAGGGCCGAGCCGACGGAAATCGAGGCGCCAGCAGGTGGACCGCGACGGGGCCCATGGAATAATAGGGCCTCCGTCTTGGAAAGGGCCACCCTAAGCCCCAGCGCCTCGATGCGCCCGACCATTCGGGAAATCCCTAGGTTGGCCAGGCGCGCCGCCTCCTCAAAATTCCCACCCCGGGCCGTGATTAGGGTGTCATCCGCATAGCAGATGACCCCTATCCCGGGCGGGAAACCACACCGCAGGGCCCAGTCGTAGCCAATGTTCCACAAGAGGGGCCCCAAGACAGAACCCTGTGGAACACCGCACGAGACGTCCCTGCGGATTACCTCACCCTCTCGGTCCTCGTACAGGATCCTCCTGCCTTCGAGGTAGTCTGCCACTAGCTGCCTCAGGTACGCGGGCACTCCATGATATCGGAGCGCCTCTCTGATGCAGCTGAATGGCAGAGACCCGAAGGCGTTGGCGATATCGAGTGATATCGCCAACATCACTCCTCCACCGGCGACGGCCTCCTCCGATGCGGCCCTTAGGCGCAGAATGGCCCCAATGGTCGAGCGCCCAGCACGAAAGCCGTACTGAGCGTTCGACAGATCAGGGCCGACCTCGTTCAAATGCCGGACGATTCGGGTAGCGAGAATCCTCTCCAGCAACTTCCCCGCGTCGTCCAGCAACACGATAGGCCTGTAGGCCGCAATTGAGTCGGGAGGCCGTCCCGGCTTCGGAAGGAGCACCAGCTTCCCTGCCTTCCAGCAGTCAGGGAACCGTCCAGACGCCAGGCACACGTCGAACAATCCCCTGAGGCGGTCCCCCATATGGTCGAGGGTCAGGGCCAACACCTGGGCGGGAATCCCCTCGAAGAACAGCCGCGCCTACCTCCGCTTCGGTGACAGGCGGCACATTTGTGTCGGCCTCCCGGTCATCGGTCTCATCCTCGGAGACCATCGCCGGGGGCGTGTGCTCTGCCTGCAGCGGGAATAAACCCTCGACCACTTCTGCAAGGAAGCTGGGCTGGAGAGTCTCGGTAAGGGGGGCGCCCGCCGAACGGAGCTTGTTTAGCGCCGCTCGATATGGGCGACCCCAGGGGTCACGGTCGAGACCCTCCAGCATCTCCTCTCTCGCCCTCTCCTTGGCGCGACAGATAGCCAGCTTAAAGGCGTCCCTCGCCTGGCGATACGCCTCATAAAGCTGACTCTCCTCCTGGACATCGCGGTGACGAGTCCGGCTGCGGGTATAAGACCTCCGCGCACTGATGCAAGCGGCGCGGAGGCAGGCAAGCTCCTGGGACCACCAATACACCCCCTCCCTCGGGGGGCGACGTCGTGAGCGGGGCATGGCCGCATCGCAGATCTGCGTAAACGCATCGCGAATGCGGCCAGCCATGACGTCCACCTCCTCGGTCGGAGGCGGAGACGACCATGAAGCCACAATGGCCGCCTCTTCCAGCAGGTCCCTGTCCAACGCACCCACAGCCCACCGCGGAAACCGAGACGTTCTGCGCGCCGTGTAACCCCTACCTGGGTCCTGGATCCTGGAAGACCGGGAGAGCTCCAATCGGATATATCGGTGATCCGAGAGCGTCTCAACCTCATCCAGGACGACCCAGTTCCTTACTCGCGCTTCAACGGCAGGGGTAGCGAACGAAAGGTCCACTATCGACCCCCCCTGCCGCCGAACGCACGTGTCGGTGGCGCCTCTGTTTAGGAGACAGAGACCCACCGACGCCGCCCACTCCTCAACCGCCGAACCGCGGACGTCCGTGCTGGGTGACCCCCACGCCGTAGATTTGGCGTTGAAGTCCCCCAGCACTAGCACGTGGCGAGGTGCCAACCGCCGTATCGAGATCTCCAGGTTGGATAGAAAGACCTCGAAATCGGTAAAACTCCGGTTTGGGGAGAAGTATACGCCGTAGAGCGTGACTCCCCCCCAGTCGGCAGCAACATATCCCGAACCCTTGTCTCTGACCGACAAGGGCAGGGAATGAAGCGCAGCGGAGCTGACGATTGCCACGGAGCCGTCCCGGTCACCCGCCCAATTCGGGCGGGGAGGAACAAAGTAGGGCTCCGCGGCTACGGCGACACCTATCGACCACTCTGCCACGACCTGTAGGAGAAGGTCCTGGGCGCTGGCGCAGTGGTTGAGGTTCGTCTAGAGGATAGTGGAAAGGCCGCTGTCCATTTAGGAGTGCGGCACTACATCCATCTCATCCTCCACCTCTATCGGCAGCTGATTACCGGGGGCAGCCTGGGTCGCTTGGCTGCCCGGGAGTGGCTTGAACGCCTTGGGAGGCTTGCATCCCTCCCGCCCCATCATATGGTTGGCGGGCAATTCGCCCGCCGCGCACACGGGGCAGTGGGGAGAGGTTGAACAATCTGCCACTCTATGTCCTAGTTGACCACAGCGGTAGCAAAGATCGCTGCAGTCAAACGTGCTGGTGCACTTGGGTCGCAAGTGCCCCGTCGCCATGCGCAGCTCCGCGCACTTCGTGGGCCTGGCTATCTTCACGCCATCCTTCCCCGCCGCAAGTCCCCGCAGAGTCTCCGCGACGAGGTCTGCCACCTTTGCGCCGTCCTGACCGGGACACTCTAAGATTCTGGCCCCGGTCTGGGCTTGGCGGAAAGTAACCCCCGCGACAAGATTGTTGGCGTTAAGGGTCACCCTCGCCTGACGGAAAATCTCAGCATAGGAGACCCCACACTTCTCCGCCTCCGGCGACAGTGTCACAACGACCGCTGCTGACTTGGGCGGAGTTAGTTTAGACTTCTTTTTGGCATTCTTGATAGGCTGGGATGGCCGAGCAGCCTCATACTGAGCGACCGTCTCTTTTTTTTTCGCGCGTCGCTTTTTGTGCCTAGCTGTCTGCCACTCCTCACCAGAGGCGGCTGAAGCAGCGGGGGCGTTAATTGGCGCAGAAGCTTTGGGTGCGGCCACCGGGCCACTTGATACGCCAGTGACATCCCGAGGCCCCTCTCTTGGTGGTCGTTGGAGGAGTGGTTGGGACCGAGTTTTCCATCGCTCCTGAGCAACAGGAGTAGTCCTAGTAAACTCTTTAAGCGACACGCGTCCCCCAGAACAAGGTAGGGGCATTATTGATGTTGCCATCTGCTCCCGTTGGGGCTTCGGCCTACTTGCCGCTAGTGGTGGCCGATGGCTTGGTTCGCGGGGGAGACGCTCCTTGATCGTCTCAAGCTTTGCGTCAATCAACCCCCCAAACATGACCATCAGCTGCTGGCATTGTGCCTCTGAAAAGGTGTCTGATGCTTTTTTTTTTCCGCCAACTGGATCGGCCTGGGCCTTACGGGCCGATGCTGAGGTAGTCTGCGCTGCACTGGTGGGGGCTGAAGTGCCCTGTGAGCCGGCTGGTGCAGAAGGGGCTGGGACGGGGCCGGCGCCGACTGACAACAAATCGGCCCGCAGCTGGTTGAGCTCTTTACGGAGGTCCCCTATTTCTTGTTTAAGACAAGCGTTGTCCGCCCTCAGCCTTTCAATTGCCGCATCCGGGGCGACGGAGCGCTCAATAAGAGCCTCCCCCACGCTCTTTATACTGGAGGCCGATTCCTTAAGGCCCTTCGCGAAGGTACCCTTCAAATTCTTGGATTTGGTGGCCACCTTCACGATGAGAGCTACCGAATCCGCTGCTGATCCGAGCAGCTCTGCCGCGGTTTTCATGGTTGACTCCCCTCCGGTTTGGCGGAGCCTCTCTAAAAGCTGGTCTACTTCCTCTTCAGCGGCCAACTCTCCTTCCGCTCTACTGCGGACGTACGCTTCCCGGCGAGAAAATACGGACGACGATTCAGCCATGTTGATGTTGGTCGGTGTCGCTATCGCTGGGGATTGAGGGCGCGAGAAAGGCGTCGATGAACGTGTTCGCGCCCCGGATTCACGCTTAGGAGGCCTCCCCCTGCCTCGACGCGAGTTGACCTTCGGAACTTTAGGCTCCATCTCGTCACAAGAGGCCGAATCCGATCGCAAAGATTCATTATTGGACCGTTGTCCTTTCAAGTCGCGTCTTTTGCGCTTAACCTGAGCAGTCTCGTTGACCGCAACCTTCGCTCCACTCCCAAAACCTGACACGTCGGACTCCGACATTGCCAGATCTTGAAGCGTACCTGATCTACGCTTCTCCTTCTCTAGCGCGACCTTAGCGCTGTTACTTTCGGTGCCGGATTTACAGCTCGGCGACGGGCTGGTGTGTCGTGGGTTGTCCCCCCCAGAGTACGTGGGACTGCCGGAGCCGACTGGCTCCGGGAGGGATTCCCCGAACGAGGTGCGTCCGGGACCCTCCTGGGTAGATTTTTCGTAATCATTGACCTGCGACATGGTTTTTGAGTTTAAAGACCTGCGTCTGGGTAGCCCTTGGGACTGAGGACCTCTCAGCCATTCATCCCATTGCCAGGCACCACAAGCGTGGGATTAGGGTAATTTTTTATAGGGGTTTTCTTCCCCGCGGTCCAATGGACCCCCATTCCTGTCCGTTCAGGATTACGGGTCGGGCCGGATGGTGGTCTGTGTCAGACCGCGTTCGCCATCAGTTAGCGAACCCTCCGCCCCTCCCTCCCTCGACTGTGGGAGTCAGAGCTTCCCGTCTATACACCTCCACTTTGTCCTCTACTTAAGCAGAGGTACATGTGGAGACACCCATTGCAGAGCCACGTTGGCCGCGTCCGTAATCAATGATCGCGTGACCACCCCCCACGTGAGTCTAGTGTTCGACTCGGACGTGTGGTTGCCTACAGGGGGCACGTGAACCCACTCCTACTCCTAACACAAGCCATTGAGCTTAGCTGGAGGGGTTAACATAATTGCTAGTAATGTGGGACCTACGATCGCACATTGTTAGATATCTTTATTTAAAAAAAAAGGGTCCAAGGTTTCGAATGCAGTGTTTCTGTACTTTTTACGAACAGGTAGAAACTGTTTAACCATCGTTTAAAACAAAAAAATATTGCGACTGTGTCTGGATTGCTTATGTTTTCAAAAACTCAAATTCAAAATTCTCTATTTACTTAGGATGCAAAACAACTCTTGTCATATGTCGGGATTCTACATTCACATGTAATGTCAAGTTCGCAAACAATAGGTAAAGCCGGAGAAAAGAACCTGGCAATAAAAACTCGCGGCCACTCTTTTCAAATTGCCAGTTTTACAATGTTTGAATGGGTGTAAGGTGCTGCGACTAATATACTACACACTATGTTAAAGGACTGATGCAAATTATATTATTAAAAAGTTGAAACATGAGTTAAATTAAAATCAGCCTTAGTGGGTACAAGATAGTAGGAGAATTACTTACAACAAAGGTAAAAACTATATGTGCTTAAATATTGGCCAAAGTACTTGTAACGAATGATCTATACTAATATTATAAAGCGGAAGAGTCTGTTTGTTTGTTTGCTTTGTTTGTTTGTTGGTTTGTTTAAACGCGCTAATCTCAGGAACTACTGGTGCGATTTAAAAAAACGACTAATAGGAGCGGAGTAGCGACGTGAAATGTTGCAAAAACGGAGAAAATTTACGCATACGAAGTTGCGCGGGACAGCTAGTTAAATATAAAATATTAATTCTGATTCCAAAAGGAAGAAAAGAATGACCTTTATTCGTCACGCAGAATCTTTACTTACAAAAGTCAAATCATCAATGTGACAATTAGAACAAAGAGACACAAGTTTCTTTTCTTTTGTTAAAAAAAAATAATCACGGGAAGGGTACAAGATTAACACTTGCAAGATACACTAAGACTACCAACTAGGATACAAGCTTGTATCGTGAAAGAATTTACTAACAATTAACATACGCTCAAACATAAAACTAACATTTATGGCTCTCATAAAGCTCTATCCTTTGCAAGAATCAATTCACAATCTCGCCCAATACAAAGGTATTACAATACCTGATCACATACAATCAAACTGTATCTCATAGGTATGTTTAAAAAGGATAGTCAAAGTCAAAGTACTTTATTTACTTAGGTTACAGAATGCAACGCTTATGAATGTCAAACAAAATCTATACTTATATTATAATGCTGAAGAGTTTGTTTGTTTGTTTCTTTGAACGCGGTAATCTCAAGAACTACTGATCCGAATTGAAAAATTATTTTACTGTTAGATAGCCCATTTATCGAGAAAGGCTAAGCTATATAACATTACGCTACGAACAATAGAAACGGAGCAGCAATGAGAAATGTTGAAAAACGGGCTAAATTTACGCAGACGAAGTTGCGCGGGACAGCTAGTTTGAAATACAATGATTCTACATTTAATGCCAAGTACGCAAGAGTAAAGTCGTGAGAAAATAACTTGGCAAAAAACTCATAGCCTCTTTTTTTAAATGCCAATTACTACAATATATTTATATTACAGAGTTTTGCCAGAAAGGTGCTGCCACGTAGTGTACGGTTATAATGGTTAGGATTTAATGAGTTTTCTTGATATTATAGCCTCTTAAAATATCACGTTGGAAGGGCGATTAATATTAATGAAATGAAAATATACAGTACCTAATTTAAAATCCATCTCCGAGAATCACATCACACAAATTCACGGATATAATCAGGCGTTTTACCGCTAAATCCGAAACCGGACTTAGCCAGTTTTGTCCCGTCACGCCCGTCGAAAACGGGACACAAAGGGGCACTCCGCAATCACGCTGTTTGTAAATCTTTCACGTACACACGTGAGTCGGAATATTGAGTATTGAGTCACTCGACTGAATACCAAATAATAATTGTGTAGCGCTAAATATTGAGCCATGCAGGATTTGGCAATGGGTGCTTTATTTAGACGAAAGTAGGGTATTAGGTATGAAATATGGAGGGAAATACAACAATATTTGACTAAAAATATCGGACTAACGGTACATTTTTAAATCCATACTCATATTATTTAATGAGCGAATAGGTGACCGTTTTCGTCATGACATTTCTTTGTCTTTCAAAACGCCTTTTTTAGGGTTTCGTAAACAAAATGGCAAAAACGAAAACCTTATAGTTTCGTCATGTCCGTCTGTCTGTCTGTTTGTCCGAATGCCACAGGTATTTTACTGAAAGATTACCAAATGGATATTAAATTAAATTAATTAAATTACATGAATGAAGATGAAGAGCGGCTACTACAAGACCTTTGTCTTGTAGTAGCCGCTACTTAGTTTGATAGCTAAATAACAAAAATAAATATTTTTAGGGGGGCACTACATACATGTCATAGGAGTTGAAAAAGAAAATTAGGCCAACATCAACGTGTGGCCCATCATTCTACAGGTTTTTTTTTTAATAGGTTGATTTTTTTTTTGGAAGTAATAGCTCCGAAAGTTGCATAGATTGTGTCCCCTTATCTTTTGACCCGTGATATACCATCAATAAGTTATTTCCGGAAAACTGCGTTTCTCAACATAAGCGTAAGCGCCATGAACATACGCTCTTCTGCTGGTGCAATTATTCAAATCGGATTTTTTTATTCGGCTGGCGACCTTCCTTTTGTATTATGTACAGAAATGCGTAATTAAATTGATTAATCTTATCTGTATCCCTTAATAAGACACGCAGGTATATCGATCCGTGACAAAATTAAGAATATTTACTACTTAATGTAAGAAAAAAAAATCGAATCAATAGTGAAAATTGCTTCACTTCTGTAATTTTTCTAAAAACTACAAAATGATTAACGATTCAAAAGTTCACATCATTCAATCTATCGTACCACAAACAATAACAATATGGATAAATCGTCACGAGCATAGAACTAAAATCTTCGTGATATAAGGATTCACGACATTAGTGTCGCGTGGATAGATGATCGGAGAATCCTGTAGGGACAAAATAATGCGCTCATACATCAATACGTATTTACCTATGCAGTGAATATTCTGTATGGTTAAACTTGCTGAAGACAGCCTTTCCTTATTGATGTTGATGGTCTCCTGGTTAGGAAATGAAAGACTGGCCGCTTTGACCGAAATCAACCGATTTGGTCGAAGCGCCCAATCTTTCTACGAGACTGCCTCTGCGGCGCGGTAGGAGTATGTTCGACTGCTAAGCAAGAGGTCGTGGGTTCGATCCCCACCCAGGATAAGACTTTGTGTGATGAGCACGATGGTTTATTCTGTGTCTGGGTGTATTTATCCATAATATGTATGTATTTAGAAATATATAAGTATGTTTATCAGTTGTCTGGTTTCCATAGTACAAGTTCTGCTTAGTTTGGGATCAGATAGCGTTGTGTGAGTTGTCCCAAGATATTATAAATATTATTATTAGACTAGCCAACTACACTGGACATCAGCTACACCTTTTGTCTACGGTGTAGGGTTTGTAGGAGAACTCAAGACTAGGATTAACGCATAATGCTGTACGTTATGATTAGAATTAGAAAATATTAGGTTCGAGGCTGTGGATGTTGATAAATTTTCGCGATTTGTACACATTCTGAAATTGTATTTACTCTACTTAATGACGTTAGTAATTTAACGTTTGTTTATTGGCCGACATTTCGACCGTATTGCAACGGCCGTGGTCACGAGTAGAATCTACCCGTCACCACGGCCGTATAATTTCATAGAGTGTGTAGAGTAAGGAGCTTGGCTTTCCACGATATCTGATAACTATTTTTTGAGTGGTAGCAATTTGTACTTACTTGTCTTGGCGTCAATTTACATGTTTTTTTTAGTGGGATATTATCACATTATAACATCACACTAATATTATAAAGGCGAAATTTTGTGAGTATGTGAGTGTATGTTTGTTACTTCTTCACTTCTAAACGGCTGGAGCGATTTTTAATAAAATTTGGTATGGAGTTAGCTGACACCCTGGATTAACACATAAGCTAACAAACCGCGGGTAACACCGCGGGGAACAGCTAGTAGTGTATAAAGTGCACCAGACACAAGTGCGATCTCTTTTCAAAATCACATTCCAATGAAATCAAAATCCAATATTACCGTGGAGAGATTAGGGGTAAGCTTAAGTTCTGGCTATGTATAAAGGCTCAACGCATTCTCCTAGCCGCAGAGAGGTATATTTTTTCTCTAAAAGGATCACCTCTCTACGGCTCAATAGAAATAACGTCACTGGTCTGTGACTCAAAGATGTTATCACTAAAGGGCTCATTGGCCATATTTCTATAATAAATCACATATTAAACCTAAAAACATAAACACGTGAAGTCTAGTGAATCCAACCGTCGAGACACAAAGAAAATAAAGACCACCACACAATCCAGATAATATTTCCTTTTCAAGTGCACCTTTACGAAGCGAACAGAGATAAATAGATAAAACTTGGCACTTTATGTCAAGAGTTTGCGCTCGACCTACCGCAACGCAGCGACACTTTAAAGTGGAGTGTTTGATACGGTTTGTTTAACTCTATTGAGCTTTAGGCGTCATAAATGGCGACACGGATGGTCTACGCGGAATACTGCGACGGACAGCTTCACATATTTGGCGCTCAATTAATTCGTGGACCATTCCTTGTCCATGAGTTACTCGAGTTGTTATTATAATAATTTTACTTCTTTCAGCCCCTCATGTGACGTGTAAAAACAGTAAGACCGAGTTTTTACTTGGAATGATACATAAAAGGTACAATAAATATTTGATACTGGCTGAATTGGTTAGAAAATTGACAAAATGTCTTGTAGAATAAGTGTAAGAAAATATTTACATGTACCTACTAGAAAAGTATTACTACGTAGGTGTAATCCTAAATGCAGTTGCACTGTTTGTTAAGTTAATTCAGTAGGAAAAACTTTACAACACTATCTGATCCCAAACTAAGCTGAGCTTGTACTATGGAAACCAGACAATTGATAAACATACTTTTAAATTTCTAAATACATACAAATTATAAATAAATAACACCCAGACACAGAATAAACCATCGTGCTCATCACAAAAAGTTTTATCTTGGGTGGGGATCGAACCCGACCTCTTGCGTAACAGTCGGATACACTCCCACCGCGCCACATGCCTCTGTGACACGGTGGGAGTGCATCCAACGTCAATTCAGTATTTATTTCTTACTACCAAAGGTTCAAGGACATTAAACTTCCTTTAATGATACCATTCCCAGCACTATTCGGTGCTTTTTGCAATTTTGCAGTCGCTCTGTGAGCATAGTAATTGCATAATTAATACATTTCTTTTTTATTTATTTTTTTATTTTTATTTATTCCTTCCACGGCTATTATTGGTTACAGTATGCGAACAATCGCGTCTGCTGCTTCAAAGATCATGAGGGTTTTACGGTCCTGAGCTTGATCTAATGAAAGAGATGACGATAAGTCCAGAATATTGATCTTGTACAAAAATTAAATAAACACAATGAGTTAAGTCACAACTTTTTAAACATATTACTTGTTGTGATTTTAAACATTTTTATGCTAATTTTTATATTATATGTAAGAAAAAACCTGCCTGAGATTTTTTAAATCCTGAACCTTCCAAGTTTTAATTATTAATGATAGACCATGATTAAAATAACTTCATAGAGACAAATTTAATAATATTTTTCACGCCGGCGGCGCCTTAAAAATTTATATGAGAATTTAAAGTGCCATTATTAAAGAGCTGAGATTGTTAAAATGGTTTAATTATTAAGAATATTAAATACGAGGACAGGAAGAGTATTTTCTTCATAATTATAGTAGGTGACTAGCTCTTGCTCGTGGCGTCACCCACGTGGATGATTATATCTTCATAAGAGTCTATTTTCCAAAAAAACCATATAACTCGTGTTTTTCTTTATTTAAAAAATCCAACAATCTCAACTTTAAAGACCTCAACTCAAAATTTTAGATTTGTAACTCTAGCAGCTTAGGCTCCGCGTTGATGAATCAATCAGTCAGTAGCAAGAATTCGAAATTTTACCCACCTAACTTCAAAACTGATGGAGTTTCATATAAACTTGCAACCCCTATATTACCCCCTTAAGGGATGAATTTTTAAATATCTTTTCTTTGTGGACATAAAAGGCATGCAACTGCCAACATTTCAGGTTTGTAACCCTAAGGCTTAGGCTCTGCATTAATAAATTATTCAGTCAGGCAGTAGCAGTATAGACTTGTATTTAGATGGGTGATCTGATGGTAGGTATTTTAAAGTTTACCTCCAGATGACTGCTACTGTCTATGTACCAATCTGTAGCACCGTAGCTAATCATTTATGGATATTTCTTATCAAAATCAGTGTAGCCGTTTTTAAGATAATAAACTTTTATCTAATGTAACGACGGCTTATGTTGATTTTTCAAATACATTGAAGGGGGGGGGGGGGGTCCATTTTTCCATACATGGCTTTGTTATTTGTGTTGGAGAATTAATAAAACGCTAATTGATTTCCGTTTACCTAGTATCTGGTTTTATTAAAAAGAAAGTCATTTAAACATGGCTGCCACAAGATGTCGTGACTTTAGTTTACATTTGAAGTGCCGATAGTTGGGCAGTGAGTCTAATTCGGCAGTCATAATCGTGCGGTCGTAGCGACAACACGTCTATCGATAGACGTCGCTATTTTTATTGTCGTGTGTGCAAAGTGCTAGTGTGGTTATAAGATAGGGTTAGTAATGCAGTGGCATTTGTGTAATCGAATTGAATAGAACAGTAGACGGACCTTATCTTGCTCGAGATATCCGCATCCATATGATCGATTACTATTTTCCATAATGTTATTTCGAATATTGAACCGCCAATAGCTCACAAGGCCACCCTGTCACTTCAAAATATGTATTTACACAATAGCTCACAAGGCCACCCTGTCACTTCAAAATATTTATTTACAATCTACATCTTAGTTTGCTAAATCAATGGCTTCTAGAAACGAACCTATGCTAGAAATTAATGTTTTCAAAACGGACTTTTTATCAAAATAATTATAATTTATAACATCCTACGTTCTACAATAACAGACTATAAATTAATTATGTAAATAATACTTCAGCAAATATTTTCAAAATAATTACAAAACAGTTTAACATATTAACATAAACACAACAGCACAAACAATTTGATACCACCCCCTTTAGCCGCAAACGTTTGAAACATAACCGAATACGAATAAACAATTTGAACCTTTCTGTAAACTTTCTACATACAACTTTTAGCTGTGAACTAACTATACTTACTTGTAAGTGTAGTTAGTACTTCTCAGAATTGGGATGTAACAATTAGCTACCGGCGCATTAGCGTGATAATTTGATTTGCTTTTACCCGACTGCGCCAGAAAGGTGTTAATATTTTTATATATGTGTAACCATGTACCCATGGTAATGCCCTAACTTTACCAAAATCAGTTTAGATGCTAAAATTAAATTTATTATTTTTATCTATTTATATAACAATAAAAATATCAATAAAAATATATACAGTAAATGTGAAGGGTATCTTATTTCCGTCTTTTAGCAGGCGGCTTTTTTTATTTATTTTCTTTGTAAAATTTAACCACACCTTTCTGTTACACGTTCAATAGGTATTTCTATTTCTTACGCACGTTGTACAATTCTCAAACACACACTACTACATATAAATGAGATATATATTTTTTAAAGATAACTTGTATAGTAGAATGTGGGTCCAACATTACTAGCGATCCTATTATCCCCTCCAGCTAAGCTAAACTGCTTGTGTTAGGAGTGGGTTCACGTCAGTAGTCGGAATAATTTTGAAGGCGAAACAAGCAGAGCCAACGTGCTTGATTTTGAGGGCCAAATCGATTGCGGTATGTTTGATGTCATTTGTATGAACTTGTGAAAGCACATGAATTACTTTTAATAGCTATAAATAACGTTAGGGTTTGGGCGAGCTGCATTTCTAGCAAGATAAACACTTTAAGGCCAGACCACAGTGCAATATTATTAATATCGAGAGGCTATTACAGTGAGAGGTAAAAGCGGCTACGCTGTTTTACTTGTTCACTACATTATTTAGGACATTCACTCTGTTAGGCGTGTTTAGAATCGTTGTGCGATTGGCACCACTCTAGATCTAACGAGTGCTTTGTGAAGTACGCGTTCCTTTACACGCTTTTTAAGTAAGTGCGACATATAAAATTAATCTAAAAACATATTTCTCACATACATCGATCTTTTCCGTTGAAATTGAATTGTCATAATTAATTTACTTACATCTTAAAAAATGAATTGCCCAATGTATCGCTAAGCACAAAACTCGAGAATGGATCAACCAATTCAGCCATTTTTTTTTTTTTAATTTTTGTTGAAGTTTGTTATTAAGAGAAAAATGTCAGTTGCAAGGCATAAATCCCAATTTTTTTATAACATACGGGCTTGCTCTTGTCTTCGATTATACCTGATGGAAAGTATTGATGAGGCCTACGATGGAACAACCCTAGAAGATGCCTTTGCACTCTAATTCTAAAAGTGTTCGGGTTATAATTAATTGGAAACACTAACGCCGACAAGAAGTTCCACACTTTAATATAGAAGCGTACCGCTTTATGTGACAGCTGGGTATAGCCACATCGTGTGGATGGTAACCTGCAGTGGGTCTAGATGTCCTATGATGGAAAAGAGACAGCGAGATCAGTGGCCGGAGATTTTTCTTTTTCCCGTCCAAATTTCTCAAACTGGTACAGTTTGATATATTTGTCAGGACAATCAACCAACATATTCTCACAAATACCTATTCCTAAATCTTAAATTCTTGATCTTTGGACGCACCGGCCCGTGGGCTGTAAACCTGGATACTACTTGAAACTGAGGATAGCCAGATCACCACTCTTTAAAAGTAAAATAAAACCAGAATTTCAATACACGTAAACAAATCAGCTCTCCATATTACTATTCAGCAGTTAAATCTTAAAAATAAATACGAATACTGCACGAAAATAGTTGATTTCGTCCGCGTAGAATTGCAAATTTCATTTTAGTAGGCGGACGGGTCCATTGGAATGGCACGGTATGCTTGGCGCGTGCGAACAGGCCAAATGAAATTTTATTCCAACCAGAAAGCGACAGCGGCGATATATACTAATACTGAAATAGGAATCAACACAATATACTTCCCAGCAATCCCAGCTTAGTAAATAATACTTATGTATATTACTCTTTTTGGGTTCTATTTTTCTGATAAATGTATTACTGGAACGCTTACAAATGTCCAGTTAAAATCTTATAACTTTCAAAATAAATTTATTTTAAATTATGGCTGTCAACAGGCCTAGTTTATGATAAAACGATTAATTTTAAGCTTTGACTTACGGCATCATACAGAGGAGTAATCACTTATGGTCGTTTGTGTGGTAGAAACATCGACTGGGGCGCCCTTAAAGCTGGTATGAAACTCCGTCAGTTTTAAAGTAAGATCGGTGAAATTTCGTGTTTAGCTTTTTCGTTCAAAATAAAAAAATACGTGTTTTAGAGTTTTTCGGACAAGTAATACCTAAGAGGGTAAAATAGGGTTTGTGTGAAGCTCCATCGCAAGATAGTGTAAAACTCCGACAGTTTTAAAGTTAGGTATGTGAAATTTCGTATTTAGATTTTTGGTTTAAAATTAAGAAAACATTCTTCAGAGTAAAGGGGCTAAAATAGGGGTTGCAAGTTTGAATAAAACTTCTTCAGTATTGAAGTTAAATCTATGAAATTGCGTATTTATCTTTTTCGTTTAAAATAAAGAAAACATGTTTCAGCATTTTTGGAAAATCAACCCCTGAGAGGGTAAAATAGGTGTTGCAAGTTAGTATGAAGCTCCGTCAGTTTTGAAGTTGGATATGTAAAATGTAGTATTTGGCGTTTTAAATTAAAATAAGTACCTAAATACGTTTTTCTGCGTTTTTGGAAAATCAACTCATAAGGGGCTGTAATAGGGGTTGCGAAGATGTGTTTCAGCGTTTTTATCGAAAGTGATAAATCAGCCTAAGGGGTGAAATCAACTACGCGGGCGACAGCTAGTTTATTAAGTATTCTTTAATCTTGTATTTTGTATTAGATATATTTCGGGACTTAATCACGTGAATTAATTAAAGGTACGAACCTTTTATTTACCCGACGTGTATTTGGTTTGATATTTTAATTAAGTCATTTAAATATTGACATTCTCCATTAATGATTATCTTAAATGTTTATTTCCATATCTGTGATACAACATAATGACTAAATTATTGGTTATTTAATTTAAAAATGATTGATTAATGAAATTATTGTCAAATAATATTTGCGTACTATATAGCTGGATTATGGCTTACCCTTTCTGTAAATCACAACCTCCAACCCATTTTTCTTGAAATTGAATTGAATTGAAATAATTGTACCCTGCATGTTGGTGAGCTGTAAAAAAAAGTAAGCTTAATGAGGAAGTATAGCTGATGATGACACGATTAGATTTAGCAAGCCTAGTAAAGTAACAGTTCATTGAGTGAGAATCATTGTTTAAGGTGAGTAAGTACTACACCTACTCACCTAAAATAAAAGTTTTTAGAATGATTAACATTTCAGTAAATGTAAATTTTGTGCCGATGTTGTCGGGCCAATGGGAATTTCAAAGTGAGAGAGAATCAAAATGGGCTTACAAAAATTATGTGAAATTAATTATTTTAGATAGGTAATATTACATTTGGAAAAGATTTTTTCACCTGGAAAAATATGAAAGTTGTACAATGCTTCAATAACTAGACAGGTATCCTAAACCTAAACCTACCTTTATATATTTTACATGAAGACGATAAACACACAGAAACATTTCAAACAATTGTAAAACTAAACTGAAACAAACAAAATCAACAATTTAAATGGTAACGAAACAAGAATGTAACGAATGTGAAAACTATTTTTATTCACGTTCGTTATACGCGGCGTATTGCCAAATTCAACAGACTTCAACAACTTCAACAGACTTCGAATTAGTTCGAATTGGGATAGTTGTTTGTGAACACCAATGTGCTGTATAATGAAAGGGTCTGAACTCTCTAGGACGTCTTAAGTTTTTTGGATTGATAGATGTTACCTAATATTATTATGTCGTAGAAGCTAATAATTCTCGAGGACTCATTTAGAGGCATCCGATATTGTTGGCTGAACAATAAATAATGACAAATCGGTTTTTTAATTACATTTTCACAACTTTTTCTCCTACCTACCTAAAAAGACTCGATTCTTGAACTATTTATAATATTTACCTACAAGTTTCTCGAGAACTCTCGGTGGGCGAGTCCAACTCGCACTCGTCCGTATTTTTGTAATTCCACATTATACCTACGTGTTTTGTTTCTTGTTATATTTTTGCATTATTACTTATAGTTTATTTACTTATATCGGTGCCTCTGTGCGTGGCCATGGTTAAAAACTACTAGCGCTGGGTGCTTCGCTCAGCTTATGCTGAGGAGGTGACCTATGAAGTGGTGGTGGTGACGGGCTTGCGGAGCAGCCAACCGAGCCTACTTGCATAGATGTATATTATTTTGTTGTTTTTAAATTATTATTGTTTTTTCACTTTTTTATTTCGTCTGTATCTTTTTTTTAGTTTTCATGCACTGCCCGATACCTAGACGAATAGACTTTTGTTGAAAGAGCTACGATGCTACTGGCAATACAACACTTGTTAACTTTATCGCAGCCCTTTGTGGGCCCCCCTGTACGAAATGAACCACTATCACTGTGCGTCACAAACCCCCGATCTTTCCCAGTGACCATCTTTCAAGATCTGGAGGTATTTCCTACCTTACGTTTACCAATTCACCACCTCGTTACTCGTAACTTAACGTTTATAAACATTCGAAATGCAAATGGTTACGTTTGCCACATTAAAGATCACAATTGGGACAATGCTAAAGAAGTCTCTGATTTGGCCCAGTAACGGCAATTAGGAGCTAAACAGACTTTTCCTTAATATTTTTCTTCATATTTGAATTAAGATACTAGAGTGATGTTTATGTTTTGTACATTTTAAAACCTGGTACGCATAATGATGGAAAGACTACCATCAATACCATATTTCCCCCCAGGATTTCCACAGCTATATTTACTTGGACTTGAAAAGGTGCGAGTTGTGGTGATTGACTGTAAAGGATCGTCCAAGGGCGACAGAATCGCGGCGATTCCAATCTACTACCGTCGTGTCGCGTCGCGTTGCAATCGCTTGTTCGTGGAGACTACCCCACGAACGAGCGATTACGCGACTCGTAACGGAATTGCCGCGCGTCCACGACGATGATCGTCACTTTTTTGACAGCGCACTCGCTGCTAGAGCCCGGCAAGTGCGCGTTCTCCCGCAATCAGAAACCCGCGGCCATCGCCGCGTGTGGAGACACGTTCTAAGAGAGTGTATAGAAATAGGTGGCATGACGATAATCGAAATCGGTTTTTACTTTAGCTCTCAATGAGTGCAGACGTATTGTTCATTTAGTAAAATTAATAAATGATTAATTGCTGAATCGTGGCCTAGTTTCAAGTAATAACGTAATCTGTACATATGTGCTAAGTGTTAAATATCGGGCCAATGTTTAGTGTGCAATACACTGCAATATAATGGATGATAGTCCATTAAACTGGGGCGGCAGGACGGCTTGCTCCCCTTCTCCTGCACCTGCGCCGGCATCCCGATCACTGGAAGTCATCTCGACACCGGAAATTCAAAACTGGATGACAGGGATAGAACAACAACTTAATGAGATATGCGCTATTTCGTCGGAAGGAAAATTGAACAACGAGCAGAAATTAAGGATCAGTAATTTATGTCGGAAGGTGAGTCATGGCACATCGCAGTTAGTAGTGCAGTATCAATCTGTCAAGGCGAAAGCAATCCAAGCCCACACTTACATAAATACTCTACGCGACCAACTCGACCTGTCCCAAGACCTGAAAGACCTTAAAACGAGCATTGAAGATTCTCCAAAACTGACTACGACAGGCTCTTTCGCTGACATGGTCAAAAAAGGAGTCAACAACTTTGTGCAGCCAATGAACCTGAGCTCAGTGGCTATCTACCCTAATGACAAGATGAAGTCCAGTGAGGAGACAAAAACACTTGTTCAAAAAATTATCTGCCCTGAACAAATGAGACTGCAGGTTAGAGGTGTGCGCGGGACAAAGAATGGCGGTGTTATAATCAGCACAGACACTAAGGCAGACATCGACAAACTAAAACAATCGGTGCAAATAAAGGATTCAGGCCTTAGGATCGACGAGCCACTTAAACGGAAGCCGAGAGTTGCAGTCATCGGAGTGCCCTCATCTATGCAAGAAAAGGAAGTTTTTACTTGCTTGTACCACCAGAATCTTGCCGATAAACTGCACGATATGAAACTGGAGAAGTTTATGACATCCATCAGACTAAGTCATAAGTCAGGAAAAAAGGACTCCGATTCTTGCAACTACATTATAGAAGTGACAACAGACGTACGTAAAGCCCTCATAACGAAAGACAGAGTCTTTGTGAATTGGTCTTCTTGCCCTGTAAGAGACTTTACCTTAGTCACACGCTGCTATAAATGTCAGCAGTACGGTCATGCAGCCAAGTCATGTCGGGAGCCAACCTATATCTGTGGCCACTGTGGCGATCAAGGACACTCAATAAAGGACTGCACGAAGAAGACAGAGGAGTCAAAATGCGCTACATGCTTTCATTTTAAAAAACCTAGCAACCATAAGACCGGTGCCGCTGATTGCCCTGCAAAAATAATGGCTGAAAGGAGGTATATTAACTCTATTGACTATGGAGGCGCCTAAGAGCGCCGTTAACTGTGAGTTTATTTGACCTGTAATTTATTTATTTTTTAGTCTATATTTTAGTTTTACTGATAGTTTAATGAATACTTTTATTAGCGAATTAGATAATTTCTCGGTATCTGAGTCCAAAATCTGTGACGTTGAAAACTGCAAACAGCTTATCTCCTGCCACAGCAATCCACCAACAATACTAACACAAAATATACGCAGTGTTTATAAGAATTTTGACGATTTCATTATTTTTCAACAAAGACTTAACTTAAATTGTGATATTATAGTTTTAACAGAATGTTGGCTTGCTCAGCAATATAATTTACCGCAATTAGCGCGATACAATATACACAAGAGCGATACAATTTATAATCAAAACGACGGGCTAATAGTTTATACAAAAAATCTCTTTAATGTATCCGTCGAAGAACCAAATATTCAAGATTGTAACAAATTATTAATTAAAATCGGATTGGAATTTGCAATACTAGCAATATACAGGCCTCCTTCTTTTAGAAACATTAGCAGTTTTATTAATTCTTTAAATACGACCTTACAAAGTTTATCATCCTACAAAAATATAATTTTGATTGGAGACATTAATATAAATATCCATCCAGAAAGCTTAGACACCACCGCGCAGGAGTACCTCAATTTATGTTCCTTTCATGGCATGCTACCCGCACATACGCTACCTACACACCAAAGCGGTTCTTGCTTAGACCATATCATACTTAAATCAAATTTTCCTTCAATCGCACTTGTTACTAATTCCACAATAACCGATCACAATGCTGCCCTACTTAGCTTAGATTGTAAATTACCTAAGCAAAATATCGCACGTACAATTTGTAAATTAAATATGAATAAATTTGAAGACGATTTATGCAACGTCAGCTTTGACCCAGTCTACAATTCCGACGACCCGCAATCATGTATGTTATATGTAATTGAAAAAGTGCAAAATGCTATGCAGAAAAATACTTCCTATATTCGATTGTGCAACAAAAATTACAACTTAAAACCATGGATAACAACAGGTCTTATTCGCTGCATGAAACACCGAGATAAACTGCATCAAAGGTCTAAAGCCCATCCAGATAATTTTATGTTGCAAGTTTCATACAAAAGATATCGGAACTTTTGTAACGATCTTTTAAAAAAACTTAAGATAAACTACAACAAAAACGCACTAGAAAAGGCAAGTAACAACAGTAAAAAAATCTGGCAGCATATTAAAAACGTAACTCATACACAAAAACAACATAAGTCGTCTTTAGATTTATTACAAGCACAGTCATCACATTTAACTTCTGCCAATATTGCAAATAACTTCTTTGTGAACATCGGCAAATGTTTGGCCGAGAAAGTTCAAGTTCAATCATATTACGATACAAGGGCATGTGCTTCGGATAATACTACTTTAGAGTCTTTTGTATTATTAGATACTGACGAACAGGAGGTAGATACTATAATAATGGGCCTTAAAGAAGACTGTGCAGTCGGTTGGGACAATATATCAAATAAAATTATTAAACAGTTCAAGCATATTTTGGTGCCTCCATTGACCTATATTTTCCGCTTATGTTTATCCACAGGACATTTTCCCAAGTGTCTTAAAAAAGCTGTTGTCGTTCCTGTCCATAAATCAGGTAGCAAAAGTCTAGTCACAAATTACAGACCTATTTCTCTACTACCTTGTATGTCCAAAATATTGGAAAAGATAATAAACAAAAGACTAATACATTATTTGGAAAATAAATCCATTCTGGCAAAAACACAGTTTGGATTTAGAGCTAAAATGTCGACTGCCGATGCCGTACATCACCTGACTGACCATCTAGCACAAGAACTTGACAAGGGTAACCACACAGTGGGAATTTTCCTGGACCTCGCGAAAGCTTTTGACACAGTTTCCATCCCGATCCTACTGCGTAAGCTTGAAAGTATAGGTATAAGAGGCGTTCAACTTAAACTTTTTACTAGTTATTTAAAAGAGCGGACTCAATGCGTGAGGATTGGTAATATATTGAGTAATGATGAGAATAATACGGCTTTTGGAGTTCCCCAAGGAAGTAAGTTTTCTTAATTTATATAAATGACTTGTGAGCTGTGTCGTCAGCATACGATACGATTATGCCATGGTCTAACTTCAGGTTAAAGTTAGACCATGGCATAATCGTATCGTATGCTGACGACACAGCTCTTCTTTTTTCAGCTAGCTCTGAAAACAAAGCTTACATGCATGCGCAATATGGGTTTAACAGAGTTAACGAATGGCTTCAGCACAATTTACTAACACTAAATGCGGAAAAAACAAATTTTATCTGTTTTTCAATGCGCAAAGTCCCGAAAACACAAACTACCCCAACATTATTTGCTCATTATTGCAGAATGCAATGCACTTGTCCCGCCATTAAAAGTACAAATAAAATAAAATACCTGGGTGTTATTTTAGATGAAACCCTTACATTTAAATACCACATAGAAGCTTTAAATAACAGAATCCGTAAGTTAATATTTGTTTTTAAAAAGTTGCGTTATATTGCAGATTCTCAACTAACTAAACAAGTTTATTTTGCCCTATGCCAGTCACTATTAACTTACTGTATTACCACATGGGGTGGCGCTGGTAAAACATTGTTATTAACAATTGAGAGAGCACAGAGAGCTATCCTCAAAGTTTCTACGTTCCGCCCTTTTCTTTATCCCACTAACCTACTCTATCAATCTTGTGAAGTACTAACAGTTCGATAATTATTTATTATGGACATAGTAACAAAGCAGCACACTTGTCTCCCCTTCAGCACTGCATACATTAATAAACGAAGAAAAGATATAGTTTGCAATAGAGAAATAGCAATAAAACATGCTTTCACTGCCAAGTTCTTCATCTTCCTAGGACCGCTTCTTTATAATAGGCTAAATGCGATTGCAAATATTTATTCCATGACCCTAGGAAATTGTAAGAAGAAGCTTAAGGAAGTCCTCCAAAATATGTCTTACGAAGATACAGAGAAATTATTAATTGTACTCAAATAAATATAGTTTTTATTATATTAATATTAATTAATTTAATTAAGAAACTAATTATTTACAGCTTTCATTTCATTGATTTATATGTACATATAGTGTTGTCTAAATATTATATCTTTATTCTTTAAAACTCACTCATAGTTATTTTTTACTTTTAAATGTTTTAAAATGTGATTATAGTTGTTTTTAGGCACTAATCGCCTGAAACACAGGTTTTCCTAGTTCAGGCATAAGTATTAAGCTAGATATTTAAGTAAACATTTGTAATAATTGTAATATCTTGTTATCTTCTGTATATGGAATAAATAAATTGAAATTGAAATTGAAATTGAAATCACGCCTCTGTGACGCAGTGGGAGTGTATCCGACTTCTACGCAAGAGGTCGTGGGTTCGATTTCCACCTAAGTTAAAACTTTGTGTGATGAGCACGATGGTTTATTCTGTGTCTGGGTGTAATTTATCTATAATATGTACCTATGTATTTAGAAATATATGTTTATCAGTTGTCTGGTTTGCATAGTACAAGCTCTGCATAGTTTGGTATCAGATAAGCGTTGTGTGAGTTGTCGCAAGATATTATTATTATCGCGACAATTTTCTCGTCCGTGAAGACGGTACTTTACAGTCAATCACCACAACTCACGCCCTTTCAAGTCCAACTTTCAGACATACAAGTCTATTTTCCGGCATTCAAAAGCCTCATTCTAGTCAATATTCCCGCACAGCCCGTTAAGGACGATGCGACGATACATAGCGCGTGCTGCCAAATCCACGAAACTTTCCAACAGTTGTTTGCGACTCGATGTTTCGTATAATGAACCGTCTTCGAATACTGTCTGTTTGTCACAAAGTTTGCACTTTTACGAGTCTCGAGATCTGCGGCGAATAAGTTTTTATGGTATGTTCCGATTTATTGTTGGATTTCTTTTTGTTATTTACTTAATAACGTAGTTTTTGGAAACTTGTGACGAATGCCTCGGTTTCGGGAAGTTTTAAGGGCTTTCGAGTATTTGTTTTATTAGATATTTTGTTGTACAAAGTGCAATCATTCAGCAAGATTAAACAACTCGGCTCAGCTCAATTTATAGTTAATAATCAAAAACAAAAATCAATTTCCGTAATAGTTTTTGAACGGTATTTTAATTAAACAGGAACTCCATTAACTATACTAAAATTAAAAAGAGTTAAAGTTTCTTAGTGTGTGAGGTTGTAGGAGGAACCGATTTTGAATTTCTCAACCAATAGAAAGCCACGTTAATTATGAGTGTCATAGGCCCACCAAAATGGATACGGATCAACTAGTTCATAATAAATTAGCAGACGTTTTAAAAGCATTTTAACTAACGAGTGTTTTGTCTTTGCATTTTAAAAATAAAATAGAAGAAGACAAAACATTCGCTAGTTAAAATGCTCTTAAAACTTCTGCTAATTTATTATGAAAAAGGAGGTTAAATTGCATTTGAGTATAAATCTTTCGAACGTACAACCACAACAATTTGTTCACAAGGTTTTACTAAACAAAGGTTTATTAGCATCATTTCCGTCCTCTAAGACCAAAATAAATTAATAACATCGATAACCACTTACGGACGGTAAATTATTTACGGAAATATATGGCCAGCAATGTGAAACGTTCCGAAAATTACAAAAGAAAATAATAACAGCCGCACAAAAGCAATCGTATTTATTCCGGTATTACGTCTAAATACATACACGTATGTCACGGAAGAAATATAATTTATGGTTTTCTAGACAATCTCTAGATATTGATCTAAACAAACAAAAAATCTACTATAACCCCAGAAACAGACTTGTTTTTATAAAGTTTTTTTTATTAGACACATACAAAATCGTGACGGGATGACCAGCTACCATTTTGAAAACTTTGTTTAGAACTGAACAAAGCTAAAACCATGTTTTCCAAATCTTAACCATTACACCGACAAAATAATCTAAAATGACAATGAAATAAAAATAATTAAAAAATAATTACTAACTGTTTTTTTTACAGCATAGCACATAAAATGCAAAGACAACATAGGGAAATAATGAAAAGTTAAGTAATATTTTACATAATACTACGAAGTGTATATACAGGGTGTAACAGAAAGGTGTGATCATATTCAAGGGTTGGTATGTGCCCATGATACTGAGTGCACATACTTAATTTTATCAAAATTAGAGTACCCTAAAAATATTAATAATTCTTTCATTCGTTTATTTATGAATGAAAAAGTTATTAATTATGAAAAGTATGACTTAAAAAGTTGTATGCCATAATAATACAATCGAATTTTGTACCAGCGGAGGTATAATTCTTATGCCATACGCCTTTCACTACTGAATTTTGACAAAAAGAATATGCTATAACTATGTAATAATAATGCAACCAGCTACGGCACCATGGTAGGTGCAATACTGATGACATACCCTATCCGCTGCTGAAATTTGACCACACCTTTCTGTTACACCCTATATATTTATAATTTTATAACTAGAATCTAATAGTGATAACCTGTAATTGGCTTTTTGTTGCTTAATCTTATCTCATATTGTATTTTTATAAGCTGTTGGTCTTCCTTGTAATAAAAAAATAAATATAGCAGATATTTTCATCTAATTTAATGGGTAACGGTCTTTCACATTACCATTCAAACAAAAACCCTCCTGCCTTTAAACAAGATCAACCAAAAATAATCCGTTTATTACCCAAAACATCGCCATTACACACGCATTGACAAAACCATATTCATTCCCACGACCGGCCATTTCGCTAATGTCCCGAAATCACAGTTTCACCGCTACACGTACCTAATAACATCGACCGAGGCAATAATAATGTCCAATAACGCCCTTTTATGATTTACTTTTGTGCCCGAACATACGAAATAAAATCATATGTGTTATTTCCATGGTTATAACATAAACTATGGTGATAGAATGCCGTGATAACGGTTACGGCCAATGTTTGTTTGTATATGGTTTGTGTTTATAGGGTTAATGTTCAGTACCAATATTGTTTAACAAATGTTTGTTGCATTATTTGTCGGATGTCTTTGTTAGTGTCTTCTTCTGTTTTCAGTTTTGATAAACTTTTACCCTTTTTATTAATACTTATACCCTTTAGTAGGTGTCAATGTTCTTTACGTATACCCCCTTTAACGAGAATTGCGCGGACGGAGGAGTACTAGCTGACCAGCGCAACTTCGTCTGCTTACATTTTCGGCGTTTTTGCGACATTTTTCATTGCTGCTCCGCTCCTATTGGTCGTAGCGTGAGTAATAAGTTAGTAAGCTAAAACATGAAAATACTAAACTAACAGTAAAATATTTTTACTAATTCGGAAGAGTTTGTTTGTTTGAACGCGATAATCTCAGGACCTACTGGTACGAATTTAAAAAAAATATTTTACTGTTGAATAGTCCATTTATTGACAAAGGCTATATAACATCACGCTACGACCAAAAAGAGCGGCGCAGGAATGAAAAATGTTGCAAAAGCGGGGAAAATTTACGCAGACGAAGTTACGCGGGTCAACTCGTAATAAATAAATAGTTATAAATTCTTAACAGCCAATAATTATTTTCTCTATTTAAGAACTTTGATGTTAAAATTACTTTCGCCGCTCCTACCAAATGAACTTTAAATAAAAAACTTGAGAGGTGTCAAGGGACAGGGTGGATGGAACGAAGTTCTTATCTTATTTTTTTTTTTATAATCTTCGCAACACCACACTGATCAATGCGAAATAGAAAGGCGAAACGAAAGTAACTTACAAAAAGACGATTGTATACCGAAGGCTCGAACCCACAACTACACAATTGGCACCAATACTGTGTACCGAATTTATGCCTCTACACCAAATCGACAGGTGACTTCTTTGTCAAATTAGATGTTCATATCTTACGCGCACGCCGCACGGCTTGTGTGTCAAAAAATGTCGTTACAACTTTTCGTGAGATTTTTTTCCGTCTAGCCCCCTTTCACAACGCGCGATAAGGAACTTCGTTCCAAAAATTAAAAACAGCCTGAGATTACGTCACATTTAAATTGTATCTGCCACCCTCGAGAACTAATCTCTACCGGACTTTGAAATAAATTTGCATTAACACCCCAAAGTTACGTTTCTCGAATCATTCGGCTGCTTCCATACATTCCTGTTTGTGACGTCATCTTTGTGCTGACATAGTTTCTACAATCACTGTTTTTACAATCCAACCATCTTTTCTTAGGGCTCATACAGCCTTCGATGTTAGTGTTCTCGAATCTTTGTCCCTGTATCACAAGTCGTCAATGTCATTAATTGCCATTTGTTGTCATTAATAGTTTATTTCTACCGTACCATTTCTCATTCTGTTGTATGACCTCGTAATCATCAGCCTGTATCAGCGGTCCACTGCTGGACATAGGCTTTGAAATCAAATCACTTTAATCACATACCGCCAGTTACTATGTAAAAGTTCATATAACCCTACAAGAACATACAGTCTTCTAAATAGGCAAATTTTAGAAAAATAATAAAAATTTAAATCAATTGCATTACATTGCATTACAATAAAAATTTGATTACCTTCAAAAAACTGTAAGAGCTTCTTAAAAAAATCCCAACTCATTAAAACCTGTCCCATTTTACTTGTACACAAAGGGCCTTATTACAAGGAACTATAATTTCGTAACTTAATGAACATATTAAAATTTAATATTCAGTATCCTTCTGGCTGTTAAAACAGTCTATTTATGGAGGCATAATATTATCACGATCCATAGAACAATGGTCTCAAGGTTTAACGAAGTTAAACAAAGACTGTATCTATTTTTAATAGTAGGTGAAGACTTAAATTGGTTTGAACAGGTTATAATAAAGAATAACAAGATATTTGGAATAACAAGATATTTGATATTATAAAAGACGATTCCCGCAGTAAGGTACACGCCCTGTATCGTGAGGACTTTACAAACATACAAGCCACGGACATAAAGTACACACAAACTCGGAACAACAATTTGTGGATCACACAAAGTGGTGTCCCGTGTAGGAACATCATCAGAATACAACACGACCTCTTGCGTAGCAGTCGGACACACTCCCACCGTGCACAACGCAACACGCCACAGTAACTACCGCTACGATTTGGGGGTTGACCCCCTCCTCCGAAATTTTAAAAAGGTAGGTATGCAGTTCACATTTTCCCAGTGTTTAGTCAATAGTGTCTACTTTGAATAAAAATACGAGAGCTAATGATGCTAAGATTGGATTAACACTAAAGTTACAGTAGGATATTTAGTTGATGTAATGAATTAAACATTATTTGGACGTACAACTAATAATCCAAGATTAATTTTGCTTTGTGAAAATCTTATTTCCATTTTTTAATAGAGCTAAAAGATGTACAAAATCCTGCTTAAGTGTTTTGTGAAAGCTGTAAATGGTTTGGCAAATTGGCAAAATTTATTTAAAATAATTAATTTACAAATGTATAATAGGTAATAGTAATATTTTTTTAATACAATAATTGCATTTGAAAGAAAAAAATAAGTTTCAAACCCGAGAGTTTCGATCGCTTTACCGGAGTGCCAAAGCCGAATCTAACCTGATCTATGTCACTCGCAAGCGCCATCTAGCTATGTGTGCAACAAGGGAAGAAAAAATTTAAGTTTAGTGACATACTTCAGGTTAGATGGTACAACTTTCGCGCTCCGGTAAAGCAATTACCCCTTGGAAATCTCGGATTCAATTCCTGGGTCTGAACTTCATTTTTTTCAAATGCAATTATTATATTTATAAAGTAATTGACAAGAAATGGCTGTAAAAATTACTATATAGTACTATTTTATTCTAGAAATCGTATATAAGAAACGAATTTTTCGAATTCAAATTAGAAAAAATTGCTTTTCTGATAAGGGAGTAACGGCAATAAATACAAACGCCTACCAATAACATGTGAACCCAATAAAAATACATTTAAAACAACACCCATAAAATTCCAATAACAGAAATAATACCGTAACATAAAACTTAAATCGGCCACCTAAACCAATAAAACGGATCGGCATGCAGCAAATCGACTTAATTCTGCTTTTTATCGGATTAGATGCCGATATCTGCCGATTACAAACGGAAGCCTCCAGGGGGATTGTCTTTGCCTCACTTCGGACCGTAATTCTTCGCATAGCATCGTTAATTTAAAACTAAATGCTCCGAGCTCGCAACAATAGATTGTCGCATAAATAACTTTAAAGGAAAAAAGGGGATCGCAGGAGGAGGCGGGAAAATTTATTCGACTTAACTTTGCCAGAAATTTTGGGGCCAAAACTCGAAATTCGAGTGGAGTGCTCCGTGCTCACCCTGATTGGTAATTCATGAGGATTATACAGATCTCCAGTAATTCGGGCATTTATACTTTGATTAGTTGGGAAAGATCTACATGGAAAAAATCTTGAATAATTCATTTAGGTTAAGGATAGATTTAAGTAACGAGTAATCTTGAAATTGAATGTTTCTAACGAGCCTCCGATTCAAGGAACCATTGAGTGTTGTGATGCTTCTTTGTAGATTACCTGTTGCCTAAG
This sequence comes from Herminia tarsipennalis, assembly GCA_945859575.2. Lineage (NCBI taxonomy): Eukaryota > Metazoa > Arthropoda > Insecta > Lepidoptera > Erebidae > Herminia > Herminia tarsipennalis. The sequence goes on along the minus strand of OX243845.2, from coordinate 19,512,330 downwards.
TTCCAGTTCTTTTCTTTTTAAAAGACTTTGTTTAATTAGCATTTCTTTTTTGTAGAATTTCGCTAAAGGTTCTATCTTTTACGAAGTGACAAGAACGATTCTTTGAAATGAACTCTTTTACGTAAGCAAGCAACATGAACTTAAAGTTTTGAACATTAAAAAAGATAAATGTCCCTAGTTTAAAAAAAATACAGAAATGCAGACTTGCAAATGTTGATTTGTTGTGAAGAATTTGAATATGGGTGCACCCTCTCTGCGAGCTTTTGCCTGTAATGTAACATTACAGAACCAAGCATTACACTGCGCAACCTGTAATAATTTGATAGAACTTGTAACATTAATGGTTGGAATCATAAATGTTACATTACAGGCACATGCTCGTCAGTCAGGGGGGCATTATTGTAACGTTATGCTTGAAATCGAATCATAAATGTTAGATTTCAAGAGCATGCTCGCGGTAAGGGAGAGCCTTAAAAGCTGATGTGAGGAATAGCAAAATGATAAAATGTCAACGAAAAGCACTAAAATTTATTAATATCAAAAATTTTTCAATTCTATGCACTTAATAATTTGATAAATGCTAACGTTTGTTATTTGAATGTTGAAATAAAATAGCCTAACTTTTTTTTCCAATACGAGTACGGAACATTCTATTAGATAGTTAGGACTCTTTAATGTCTAATTCTTTAATTTCTTTAATTTCTAATCTAATTAGGTCGATTTAATGATACAAGTATGCCCGTATCATTAAATCGACCTCCAATTGCACATAATGTTGCGTAAACGGTATGAAATTTATATTCTGGATCCTTAATCACGATCTTTTTTTTCCGTGTCCGTGGCAAGCCCGTGCGAACTGTCTAAATCTTGTCATAATGTTAAATCGAGAGTTCCGCTTAGAAATGTATGCATGCCTATGCGGGCCAACCGCGCATGTGCCAGTTCACACGGGCTTGCCACGGACACGGAATAAACATAGTGAAAAAGGACCCTGATGCTGTCAGAGTTCATTTAAATTATTTATTTAGACGATTTAGTTACATAAGATCTTTACTAGTACTTAACCGATACCTATATAACTACTAGCTGTCGCGGCGAACTTCGTCTTGACTCTTTTTTTTTGTAAATCGGGTTCAATTGTGAATCTAAACCATCCTCGAATCCCCTTGAACTCACAAGAAAAAATCCATCAAAATCGGTCCAGCCGTCTAGGAGGAGTTCAGTGACACACACACGCACACAAGAAATCCCTACTAATATATAAATGTGAATGTAAGTTTGTTTGTTACGCTTTCACGCGAAAACTACTCAACCGATCATCATGAAACTTTGTACACATATATTCTTGGAGGTATTAGAAGTAACATAGGATTATAAAAAAAGGGGAAAATTTACGCAGACGAAGTTGCGCGGGACAACTAGTATATATATAAAGAATAGTCGGACTCAAAAATATTTCTATCTTTATTAATCACGTTTTTGGAAACAGTGAGAACATAAGGGCTAATGGCGTCTGTTAATATGACCACAAAATAGTAACAACCTCAATACGTAGGTACAGTCACGTTCAGGGCTCCGGTATTCAGGTACTGGCTCCGGTATTGGCATCTTTGTATCGGAATAAAACTCGCTTTTGACCCGAATTAATAAATTCCAAAAAGGCACTTTTTTATATCTTGGGACAACTCACACATCGCTATCTGATCCCAAACTAAGCAAGCTTGTACTATGGAAACCAGACAACTGATAAACATACTTATATATTTCTAAACACATACATATGATAGATAAATAACACCCAGACACAGAATAAACCATCGTGCTCATCACACAAAGTTTTATCCTGGGTGTAGATCGAACCCACGGCTGCGCCACAGAAGCAATCAATGAAAGTCAGTTGAAATGAACACAATATTTATTTCTGTAATATAAATTACACAATCACACCACGATACAACAATGTAAATACTTTTTATCATCACATAATCAATAATTAATATTTAATAACGACCTGTTTGGTCAGCCATTCCACTCTTAAACTCATACTATTTTTATTCATAAATATTTAAAAGTAAAGTTTGGAATGACTTGCACAAACTATGTACAAGGGTCTTGCAACCATATAGTATATACGTACAACAAGTGAATGATGTACTTGCTCGAGATCTCCGCATATACATCACAGTACCTCTCCATCTAGCTCGAGCCTCGTACACACAGACACTTCGGATCACATTGTTCGAAAGGCGTTCCGAGATTCCGTGTTCGAATTTGTATGCGAATTACCTTTTCAATAGTCGCGGAATAAAAATGTTCGTCACCTTAAAGTTCACTTTTGCTTAAACTGAATCAGTAAGCAGTAACGCCAACATGCTGTGAAAAAAAAAAAAAAATGTGTGGCACTCCGGGATTGCCGCGGTAAAGCTATTGGATAGAATTTTTTATCAACTCACGCAATTATAATTTTTTTATTTTTTTATTTATGCAGTATTTTTTTTTCTTTTCATTACATTTCGGAGCAGCTCGTCTCGATCCGTGCGAGCTTCGTACAGTCGTACCATATACATATACGTTAAGCGAACGCTTGGCCGAGCTACATGGTAGGCGGAGTGGGGGGTGTTAGGTTTTATTTTCGGTACGGAATTTCTTGATTCGGTCGCCGCGCTCAAAGTCCGCGATAAAAACTATGCAATAGCTTAAAAAGTTTTAGTTTAATTAAAGCTATAGTCAAGGAATACGGGTCTGAATTAATTTAAACTCTGTTGTCAAATAGTTAAGCTTAATTTACATTAAACGAGTATATAAATTTGACACATAGTTACAAAGGTAACCAGTGCTTGAAATGAGTATATTTGCAATTTGAAAACAGACGTACATTTTCATTTCGCGACTATACTTTCCGTATTTTGTGATCGGCGGTTGTACTACTCCATTTAGTTACCAAATTTCAAATTGTTAGTTTGCGGTCACTCTAAAAACATATGCAAAAGTTTTAGTTTTGATGTTGAAATACAATCGCACCTAAACCACTCAACCAATTTGTTACTCAATTTTCATTTTCATTAAACGTAGCAACTGAATATAAGTTCATAATTACAAAACCCTGGCTATAATTCCAATCAGTTAACACAATAAACTGACATAATATCCAAGAAATTTATTTATGAGGCCAACATTGGTCCCTGGACTCACAAGGCCATTATTCATCATATCTGTCCCAATAAGTCCACGGCACGCACAGGGTTGGAATTAAAAATAAAACGCTTTCGGCCGTTCGGTTGCATATTTTAGGTTTTGAAACTTTTAACCCTAAAACGTGTTGTTGTACCTCAGTTTTGGCAAAAAGTGTGCAGAGTTTATAAAACCTTTTTTGTTTAATTTTATTCGTTTTTTTTTGTTGTTGCCAAAGCAATACATTATTGCTTATTTTTGTGTGTGAAATTATATTTTAGTGATCATATTGGACTTGAGTAGGTTTGCCCCAAAAATAGATGTCAGTATGCTTTTTATATATTTATTTCACCACCCGCAGTATTGTGACCATGTTTTGTTACTTAATTACGGCTCAACTGTGTTACCATTTAAAGAACTAGATGTTATTCGTATTTGTAAATTTTTAATAAGTTTTGCGATTTGTAGCTCGGATTTATATAGTACGGCTATGGTTTACGTTATGACTACGAGACCATGTGTGTCTGTGAAATATTAAACATACTGGTCCGTTGGTCAAGTGGTTAGTGACCTTGACTGCTAAGCTGGAAGTCGTGGGTTCGATCCAGAATAAGACCAGATCCCAGAATAAATTATGTGATAAGCTCAATGGTTTATTCTGTGTCTGGGTATAATTTATCTAAAATATGTATGTATTTAGAAATATATAAGTATGTTTATCAGCAGTCTGGTTTCCTAAGTACAAGCTCTGCTTAGTTTGGAATCAGATAGCGTTATGTGAGCTGTCCTAAGATTATAAATTATTAATTCTAAGCAAATAATTTATTTTATTTGTATTTAGTATAGATATTGTTATTGTTCATCAAAATCACCTTTTTAGGCATGCTAATATTGAAAAATATTGTCATTATTTAGGTGGTGTGAATTAAAAAGGCACATGTTTTTTCCCGACGTTTCAACCATATTCCTACAATACCTATATTAAGTGGTTCAATCAAGTCAAGCAAATGATTCCGCTAAGATTTCTACATTGTTCTCTTTCCACTTCATTCCATAATGCAAGAATGGTGCCTTAATTAATATAAAAGCCCATAGCGATGTTACTGGCACATAATGCTGTATGGTACTTGCACACCATATTCGTAGAGCTACTAATAAAACTCATTGTGAGACAACATTACAATACATTGCGTGGGGTGAGCTGAATTTTATGGATCCTTAATGCAAGGGAAAAAAACGAAAAACTGGGCAAAATAAAAACTAAAAGATACGTGAGGAAACGTGTGAAAATTTAGGTCTAAAATGTCATTACAATTATAGTTACGATGCGAATCCAGATATCGGCCAGAGTTAGGAATGTTACCCTTGTCTGTTCATAAATGGGTGACAAGCGACTGGTCTCTCTTCTTCTTGTCGATTTCGCTTCCCATTCGATTACGAGAGTAAAGGAATGAACAGTGCAATTTTGTCTCTTCAGCATAGTTGGACAATCTCTAATGAGGTTTCACCCTGATTGTTATGGGTTAAACCATTCAAATAAATACAAGTTGAGCCAATGAAAATCGTTGTCAACTACGATGTCACAAAAAAAACTTTTCATGACCCTCTGTCTACATCGGGGTTAAACCTAAAGTGTTTTGTTTAAAAGTAGTGATTGGTAAGAGACTGTCTTAGTTCTGTAGGGACAAAACTAAGACAGCCTAAATGGATTTTGATGAAACAGCATATCCTAATCCAAACTAATATTATAAATGTGAAAGTAACTCTGTCTGTCAGCAACGTTTGCAAGCTTAACCCGTATGATGATAGCTTGAGTCCCAGGAAAAGACAAACATAGTTTTTATCGCGTAAGCAAGTAGGTTGTTGTGAACCTGGCGAGTAAGCCACTCGCGTTTGGCCGATTTTTGTTATTATTAGTGTTTTTTTTTGTCCGGGCCTAATCGGCCAAAATCCAAAGCCACGCGGGGAGAAGCTAGTTGTAAATGAAAGGGTTAAAAGCTACAATGCCACAAATATACCTTTATATTACCCGACTGCGGAGGAGAGTTATGTGTTTGATGTGTATGTAAAAACTTTATCAAATAATAACGTATACCACAAATAATAACTTTTTCACTCATAAATTAACCAATTAAAAAAATCTATATATTTTTTAAAGTACTCTACATTACAAACATTTTCTAGAGGAATTTGATAAAATTAGGCATGTGTACTCAGTATCATGGGCAAATACCAACCCTTGAATATGACCACACCTTTCTGTTACACCTTGTATATTTGTGTTCCTTTGTGGCATTGTATAGACCAAACGCGTGAGCTGATTTTAGTGATTCATACTTCAATCGAATCGTAATAATCCTGCAACTGTCACTAAAGACATGACAGCAATCAAAATTCAAAATGGCGACAGCCAGACGTCATATTGTGATAGACACAAAAAAAAAAGTCAACAAACTATGTGGTAAAGCGATGTGGGGTATCATCGTGGAGGTATTTTAAATGATGGGGTTTCTTAAATAATTTGTCACTTAAAATAACCGTTAGGGATATATAGCCGTCATAACCGTCATCGGGCGCTAGCGAGCGGACGTATCCTGCGCGTACGCTTTTCCGTGTTTTTGCAATGTCGTCTACATTGAAGTGTTCGTCTTGTAATATAGTTATATGTGAACTTCTTGCTTTCATACAGAACAAGCAAGATGTTATGGATGAAAAATCACTAGTGACTTTGTGCCTAACGAGTTTTTCAAGTGAAGAAATTGATAACGCTAAGACTTTGTTATTCACTGCTGTCTCTCAACGTAAAATATCGAGGAAGAAGGCGACGAAATCTTCTAAAGACCTTTATGACGTTATTGCCATCTTCAAGGAGACAAATCCAGAGGATTTACCAGTATTTGTGGCCAAGGAACTGCAAAAACTACCGCCACTAACCTTCGACCACATAGATGCGTCAAGACTGTTGAAAGATTTAATAGTGCTAAAAAGTGAATTACAAACGATTCGAGACAGTTATGCTACACACCAACAACTGCAGGATTTAAAAGTTGAAATGCTAAATCTAAAACAGGCATCAATAATCACCGAGCCTGATTTTTTTGTAAATAAGAAAAGAGGCGGTGGTTGTCAAAAAAGTTTTTGTATGGACAGTGGGCCGCTGGGACTACCGCATATATCGCAACCGGAACAGCTGAGCGAGTCGGTTAACATCATGACACAACACAGTCCATCTCGCTCGCACTCGTGCAAACAGCAATCGTCGTCTTCGAGTGATAACGAGACTCCAGTAGGCGATATTAATGTTGAATCCTATGACCTATGTAATAAGGTTCAAATTCCTACGCCAAGAACCTTTGCTAACATTGTGGCGACAGACGGAGAAAGAGAATTTACAGAAAAATTGCCGAACGAGGGTTGGATCACGGTTCAACGTAAACGCTTAAAAAACCGGTTTGTCAATATTCACGGCAAAGCTGAAAATGACCCGTCAGAAAAGTTTAAAGCAGCTGATATAAAAATTCCTCTGTTTATAAACAATGTTGATAAAAATACAACAGAAAAGGATATCAGTGAATATATCTGTAATAAAACTCAGGTCAGTGTGAGTTTGCGAAAATTAAACTCGAAAGAGAATAAATCTTTTAGCGCCTTTATAATCTATGTTCCTAAAAATAAACTTTCCTTATTTTTAAATGACAGCCTATGGCCGGAGGGAGTGACGTTTCGTCGTTTTATCAACTTTAAAAAGAAACTCACAGAGAAAATTGATTGTACTGGCACTAATAAAACGTCATAATGGGTTCAAGTTATAACAAATTTATTACTTTTAATTGTAGATCTCTGATAAGATCTATGGAATGTATTAGATCATTGTGTAAGACTGCAGACATAGTGGCATTACAAGAGTTGTGCTTGTTACCGCACGATATTCCTCTCCTGGGTACCGTGGACATTGACTTCGACTATACCGGCAAATCAGCTGTTGATACGTCGGCAGGTGTATTGCGTGGGCGTCCATATGGAGGTGTGGCTATTCTGTGGCGAAAAAACGTCTTTGACTCCGTAACGTCAGTGCAGTGCTCTAGTGATCGCATTATTGCCGTTAAAGTTACTCTAGCTCAGTGCTCTTTTCTTGTTTTCTCGATTTACATGCCTACGGATGAATCAATACACTTAGTGGAATTTACACATTGTTTGGGTGAGTTGAATGCCATTATTGACAGTTGCGATGTTGATTATGTGTACGTACTCGGTGATTTTAATGCTCACCCGGGTAGGCGGTTTGGTAATGAACTACGAAATTTCTGTACACTCCAGGATTGGCATTGTGCTGACATTGAACTACTTGGTTTGTCTTCGGGTTCATACACTTATGTGAGTGAGAGTCATGGAACAAATAGCTGGCTTGATCATTGTTTAGTAACTCAAGGTACTAAACATACAATTGTTAATATGTTAATTAATTATAATGTGTTCTGGTCTGATCACTTTCCGCTGGAATTACAATGTGACCTAAATATAATAAGACCTAAAATTGTACCTTCTGATAACTATTATGAGAATAATATTAATTTAATTCGGTGGGGTGAAAGAAATGCATCTCAAATATCGCAGTACACAGAATATTGTAATGAAAAATTAAAATATATTGACTTCCCTGAGGTTTGTAAAAATTGTGCTCAGGTTTTGTGTAATAATTCTAGTCATAAGAATATATTGTTGGATATGTATAACAAAATTGTTAACATTCTTACTGAGGCTTCTATTTATAGTGCCAAAGAGAAATTTTCTGTCAATAAAAAGAAATATATATGTGGCTGGAATAAACATGTTAAGGCTGCACACAGTGAAGCTCGTTTTTGGTTTCAGTACTGGGTTCTTTATAATAAACCTCGAGCGGGATATGTGTATGACAAAATGTGTGAAACAAAAAAGACTTTTAAAACTAAACTTAAGTGGTGTCAAACAAATGAACAGCAGATCAAAATGGACATTTTGGCTATGCATCATTCAAATAAAGATTTTCCAAATTTTTGGAAACAAACTAGAAAGCTCAACCCTAAACCTAGTATTCCTGCAAATGTGGATGGGCTAAGTGATCCCTCGCGTATAGCCGAAATGTTCAAGGATCATTTTAAGGTTCAGCCGCCAGTTGGTGTAATTGATAGTAGAAATACTGGCTTCTCTGGCATTCATGGCACCAGTGGTAAACCAGCTGTGATCACAGCAAAGGATATAAGGTCTGTGTTGAGAAAAATGACTAGGGGGAAGTCTCCTGGTCACGATCACCTAAGCATAGAACATCTGCAACATGCTGGCGTACACCTGCCACGAGTTTTAGCCCTGTTTTTTTCCCTTTGCTTGAATCACGGCTACCTGCCAGATAGTATGTTAAAAACATTAGTAGTTCCTATAGTTAAAAATAAGACTGTTGATACTGGTGACAAATCCAATTACCGACCCATTTCATTGGCAACCATAGTGGCTAAGGTACTGGACAGACTGCTGGACCTGCAGCTTAGCTCTCATGTCAAGCTTCACGATGCACAGTTTGGTTTCAGACCGGGCCTGTCTACTGAAGCCGCTGTCTTGTGTCTCAAGCAGACTGTCCAGTACTATACAACTAGGAATACACCTGTTTATGCTGTATTTTTGGACCTGTCCAAGGCTTTTGATTTGGTCCAATACAATATACTTTGGAAAAAGCTCTATGAGGATACAAACATGCCACACGAGTTTATAACTTTATTAAAATACTGGTATGCAAATCAGAGAAATTATGTTAAATGGTCTGGGGGTATTTCATGCCCTTACAGCTTGGATTGTGGAGTTAGGCAGGGCGGAATTACCTCGCCTACCCTTTTTAATTTGTATATCAATGGTTTGATTGATGAGCTCAGCAGCGCTGGAGTTGGTTGTTCTGTTGACGGTACCTTTGTAAACAACATAAGTTACGCTGACGATATGGTGCTGCTGTGCCCATCAATAAGTGCTCTCAGTAAACTTCTGGATATCTGTGAGCGATTCGCTGTGGCTCACGGTCTTAGATACAACACAACTAAAAGTGTACTTCTTGTGTTCAAGGCTGGTAACAAGTCTTACAAAGTACCTCCAGTATCGCTCAATGGGATCCCGATAGCACAAGTTACCAACTTTAAGTACCTGGGGCATTGGGTCACGGAATCGCTCAAAGATGATATGGACATAGAACGGGAGCGCAGGGCCCTGTGCATTCGAGCTAATATGCTTTCCCGCAGGTTTGCACGCTGTTCTAAACAAGCTAAAATAACTCTATTCAAAGCTTATTGCCACTCTTTGTACACGTGTAGCCTGTGGATGAATTATACACAAGGAGCATACAGAACCCTGCGTACTCAATATAATAATGCCTTCAGGGCGCTGTTGGGGTTGCGACGACACTGTAGTGCCTCGGAGATGTTGGCTACAGCTGGGGTTGATAGCTTTTCGGCTATCATTAGAACACGAATCGCGTCGCTCCTACAGCGGGTCCGTGCCAGTTCCAACAGCCTCCTGAAGACTGTGGCCAACAGGCTTGATGTGGACAGTGCTATTATGCAGCACTGGACACGCGTCCATATAACCAAGGATGCCGCAATTACATATAACAGGTATGTGTAATTGTGGTATCCTGTTGTATCATGTTATTGTGTTTTATGTATTTAGGAAATTATTTTACTAACATAGTTATTAAGAGTATTGTTACTAACACTATGAATTCCGGTTCGAAATAAATGAATTTTATTTTATTTTATTTATTTTATAGCTATTTAAAGTTTGTTACCAAGTATTTTCATTCATATTTTAGCTAGTTACAGTTATTTCGTTACGTTACATTTTACAACTAACCACTAAAAAATATTGTTTTTAAACTTTCGCGATTTTTATACATAATAGATACGTATAAAAATCACGGGTCGACTGCTGCCAGTCCACCCGTGACCACGATCGGTGCAATTCGATCGAAACGTGGGGTTAATAAAAGGTTCGTACCTTTAAATATATCTTATTAAGCACTAAAAAGTATTTAATAAAAAATATGGCTAAAAAACAAAAAACTGTCCGCTTAAAAAAAATTAAACAAGATAACCTTAAATCATGCAGTCGGAGGCATTTTCAAGTTCACTGGGATTCATGAATGTTTTTTTTTTCTAACCCTCTCTCTACACCGGGGTTCAAAATATCCTACAGAACCAAGCCAGTTTCTCACCAATTTTTCTCATCTCTTCTCAGGGGCGAGTAATAAGTATTTATGTGCTACACGCAATAACCCATTAGCGTGGCCTGTTACGCGCCATAGAATGTAATGGACGTTACTTATGTACTTACTAATTACACTTAGCTAGCCCTTTGTTATAATTGTGGAGATTAATCCATGTATTATCGGGTTAGGTGGTGTAATTACAGGGTTAGTAATTCCAGAAAAAAAAGTAAAGAAAATAGGTATAATGTTTTTGTAAACTAGGTAGCAACAAGCAAGCAAATTACAGTACCTGACGTTAGCTATACTAGGGTACCCTTTATGTGTAGGTATTGGTATGGACATTGGATATTGGGACAACGACTATCACAGCAACTAATACGACAACTTCAAACTTATAATATACTCCGTATTTGTGAAAGTCAAGTGCCCTCCCCCTCCCAACCAGCTATAACTATAACCCATTAAAAGGAAAACTATCACAGCTAAGTAGGCTTTACCTACAACTTAACGAGTAACAGCAGACCGAGTGAAAAGTAACAATTTTTTTGTACGGAATCCATTGAAAAATACTTATATAACGTTGTTAGTAGTATGAAACAAAAACAACAGAAAATCCACTGCTTAACCCGCATTAATCGGATGGGGAACTACGGAACCCTACATTGTGCGTGGCCCGACATGCACTTGCCCGGTTTTTTTTAAATATTTTTTCTGGAATGACTAACCCTGTAATTATACCATCTAAACTTTCCATGGCCTTTAAACACTAATCATCAATTTAATTTTACAAGTAAGTACATAAATATACCTATACAAAAATGATACCGTATCCTTGATCTTTACAGTGTTAACATAAGCAAAAATATTCTGAGAACCAAATTCGAATTTCAACATGAAGAATATGTAAATCCTAAACACCAAAGACCGAGCAACAACGATCTAAAGACATCATTCTGACAACTGCGGACGCAAACATGACACGCGTTTCGTACGAAAACACTTGGAATTTCACATCTCAAGCAAGACGTGCTAAGCGACTATTCTAAGGAGATCCCTTCAACACACTCCTTTTCGAAATAACAAAAACAAAATGCCAGAAGAAAAACGGTCGTTTCAACTTGGGCGGGTTGCTTGAAGACATGTATCGCCTGCGGCGGACAAACCTTCTTTGTCCGTTGAAATAAACAAAAAGTGAGCGATTGTTTCCTCCGCTTTATGATGTGTTTCTCGTTTTGAATTTCCTTTTTTTTTAAAGGCTAGGGTGTCAAGGGGAAGGTTTTGATTCTGAGAAGATACTCTGTAGGTCATAGAGCACTCTATGGTCTGCTGATCTGAGTACGTTGGAAAAAGTTTATAGGATCCGTCTATAAACTTTTTCAAACGTCCTCAGATTATTTTCAAAATAAAAACGAATTCTGCAGTAGCGGACAAGCTCTGTATCGCAGGGAACTTTACAAACATACAATTCACTTTGACACATCACGTTTGATTTACAATTTCAATTATAGGCCTTTATCTAATGCGTTTCTAACAAACTAATCCGACCCAATCGAGGAATATTAGGCACAGGATCGAGCGACGTTATAATTTGCTTGTCAAAGCTTGGAAGGACTTTTGACGTGAACCGTGACTTTTGACCGGGTGCAAGCAAGAAAAAGTGTGACGTCACTGCTCACGTCTGCTAAGCAACGCGAATGTCATCACGTTATTAACAATGGCCTCCCGGGTCCACTTAAGCTGTCACATGCATTGTTGTTTATTACACTGTCATTATTTTTTTCTTATGACGTTATCACTTTATTTTTTCTTTTATTTAATCACCTAGCTTAGACCTGGCTATGATATTTCGCTCTTAGCTTGGACATTATAGTCAAGGACTTTCACAAGTAATCAAAGAATACTAAGGTCAGATAGAGAGAACTTAGGTTAAGGTTAATACTTAAACAACTAATTAATATCGTTTTTACTAAACCCTAACTAAGAACAACTTATTTTCAAGTCATTCTCCTCAATCATCGGAGCGTTAATTAGTAGCAGAAGTATCGAACAAAACATTCTCCTAATGAGCGCGGAGCTTGTAACAACTTAGGTTTAGCGCAAACATAGACACTTTTATGTTTTATGTTGATCAAGCCACTGGCAATCTGTAATCACAATATTTTAAAAACATTGAAGTAATTTTTATAGGCATATCTTGCCAATTATTTTACAAATACATTAATTGAATTTTTTAACGATAGAAAATTTTTTAGTCCAGACCCAGGTATCGAACCCGAGACTTCCGTAGCCAAACCGGGGCCGGAATCGAACCACCTATCTAGACTTTGTTACTAGACCTCAAATTTTTCTATCGTTTGATGCTCGCGAGTTGGGCCCTCGCATGTGCCATCTAGCCGGTAGATAAAGAACTATCACGGCTTTTGTATTTTAAAAACATATTTTTTTTCCTGTTTTATATATGTAAATAAAAACTTTTTACAAAAAAATAAAAACCGTCTTCAAAAGCAAAAAATAATATAAGTACAACAACAGAAAATAATTAAACATTTCAAAATGTTTAATTATTTTCTGTTGTTGTACTTATATTATTTTTGTTTGGTGGTGGCAGCAACTTAAAAATGTTTTGGAAATTTATGTTTTAGTGTATTGGTTTGTTGTTGATATAAGTTACAATACCAGAATCCAAACTGCTGATTTCTTTTTACAAAATATTGCGTTTTGCGATACAATGCCGTTGAATGACCTGATACTAGACTATCAGTTCCATCACATGATTTGATGGTGGCGAAGTACTCAGATCGCAACCCGCAATTGTCATCAGTAACATTTCACTCAATGATGCTTTTTAAGAGTAAATGCATGAATTGCAACAAAATTTTCAAAAAATACCATAGGTGTGCCTTTAATGTTTAAAGAGTTCCCTTGATTTCTCCAAGATCTCATCATCAGATCCGAACTTTGATGACAATAAGACCAATCTACCCTTTCAAACACAAAAATACCTTTTTCAAATCGTGTTGCCGTCTGCGAGTAATCAATCAATCAATCAATCATGTTTATTGTATGATTTAGGGTACATAATAGTCTTAGAATAATAATAATAATATACACGTTCTCCATAAATCTGCCTGACTGGCTTACACAATTCCATTGAACAAAGGTATCTAAAAATCTCAATAAATGTATACATTATAGGTATATTATATAAAATTTAACAAAAGATACATTGTCATTTTATATTGTCAAAACTTATCATCTAAGTATCATCTAAGTAATCAGATAACAAACATTAAAAAAAACAGTCGAATTGAGAACCTCCAACTTTTTGAAGTCGGCTGATAAATAAATAAAACTGTCTGTGTTCGTATTGGTGTAAATGACTTCTTGGACATTGAGGCACCTGGCCCAACATTTCCCGGAGGAAAATGCATAAATGGAAAGTCTCTACCTTCTACAATTGCAAAATAGGTACAATCATTAGGTGCGTAGGGGATATCGTATAATTAACGGGCCCAAACCCAGATTTGAAACAAATATTCATGAACCAGCCTTTTATTTTTACATGGAAATCGAACTCACGACCTCTCGTTGCCGTACGAATTTGTGTTTAGTTCTGAGGGACAAAAGAAACACCCATTTATTGGGAAGATGGAAGAACAAAAGGATTTTTGAACGACTTCTAAGGATGATGAAGACCTAAAAAAGATGGATGGACTGTGAAAGATGACATTGTGATGAAGGGAAAGAGTACAGAGATGACTTCTGAAAGAAGTTTATGGAGGCAAATACCCAACCTCAAATTTTTTTTTTATTTATTTATTTATTACTTTTTATTGCATGCTGTGTACACCCATACATTATAAGTAAATACTTAAAAACTATGTTAGTATAAAAAAATAAAACAACAAAACAATAAACTAATTACCACGCGACGCAGCACTCGGCACCAACACATGTAAAGTGCACAGGTGCCTCATCGTGTGGCCTTCAGCTTTGCTAGCAATAACATTCAGAAGACTGTTATCACTGTGACGCATTCGATACAGCAGAGATGCCGATCTGTTTCGCATTATCGCAAAAATGGCGGGCAGAGAAAGAAGACAGTGTTCTTCGTTGCATCCAGTCAATGTCCATTGCGGCAGTGCGGCAAAGCCTTGTGTATGTTTTTTCAAAATGTTTCTTCGTTTGCACAACGCCTTAGTGTAAAATCCACAGAACTAAAGCGCCTAGTAAAAACTTGTGAACTGAGAAGTGGGGAGCGTCAAAACTTACGCCATCTGTACCGCGCGATAGTTGGAGACCATTTCTCACGTTTGATTTATAAATGCTGTGTGAGATGCTGTGGCTACAAAAACAGCGAAAAGTACGCTTTTTCTAAGCGCTGTATTTTTACTAGCGTTGGAAAATCTGTCGATTCCTCAGGGTGCTTTAAATTTTATTGTATTTTTGGAGCACAGAAATTGTACATTTTGTTAAGAAATAAGCGGAAGTAGGTCATGCACACATTTTTTGTTAGCTATGATACATTGTTGCAAAAGAGACACAGCTTTTGAAAATGTCTTCAAAAAAGTACTATTCGGTTTAGTATAACAATTCCAATCGCTTTTTATTTAGTTTTACTATTGATTGATTTGATAACATTTGATAAAAGAAATTATAACCATTGGTGGTGACTTACTTAAAAAGTTAATTCCTAACTGACATTATACTTCTGTTGTAATATCGGCTAATAATAATTAGTAATTCACTTTATATTAATATTCCTCTACTCTATGTAAGCAAAGAGTTATTAGGTAGGTATAGGTATCTTATAGTATTAGTGTCAAAATAGGCTTAATTTAAATATTATTTAAACATGAACGTCATAATCTCAAATTCAATATTTTCATAACCAAAATAGTCCACAGATAAAAGTGACTTAAGATTAGATCCTAATTTTAGAACAGGACTAAATCGGGTTGTCAATTAATTAAAGGATAATCATTGATAAATAGAAAGGCACCTATTTTTTTAAGCTTCTTAGTGGTTTCTTAGAATCGTTGCCTTAGTAGCCATACTTATATTAACACTTCAAGCAAAACGCCTAAAGCTAGTCGTGTGTGGGGCTATTCGCTGGTGAAGTAAATGTTTGTATTCACTCATATTGATGATCCTTTATCGAAAAGTGCCACAGAATTCTTATAAAATATCTTCAATTATAACTTACATATATAACTTATATATACTATACAAGTGTAACTTTATTAAAACGGTTGGTCAGTTTCCATTATAAAAAAAACCCGTCTGCTTAAAAATGATTGAAACAAGATAACCTTAAGTCATGCAGTCGGAGGCATTCATGAATCCCAGTGAACTTACTAATACACCTCTTTTATGTAATACATACTATTTAGTGCTTTTTAGTGTACGTAACGTAACGTAATAACGGTAACTACTGAAAGTTTGAGTGAAAATAGTTGGTAACAAACTTTAAACCGCTATATATCCTAAACTATTTTAGATTTCAAAACACGACAAAATGATGTCTGGCTGTCGCCATTTTGATTTTTTTTCTCTTAAAAAAAAGAAAACTAGCAATGTGGAATTGAGTCCCTACATTACTAGCAATCATGTTAACCCCTCCAGCTAAGCTCAAAGGCTTGTGTTAGGAGTGGGTTCACGTCGGTAGTATAATGGGTAGGATTCGAACCCGCGACCTCACGATTGCGAGACCGATGCCTTAGCCATTAGGCTACCGCCGCTTCTGATTTTTTATTGCTGTTATGTCTTTAGTGACGCTCGCAAGATTATTACGAATCGATTGACGTACTCGTATGAATCATCAAAATCGGCTTACGCGTTTGGTCTTTAAAGTGCCACAAAGGAACACACATACATACATACACGTCGTACACATAACACTCCTCCGTAGTCGGGCAAACATATATATTTTTTTTCAATAATGCATCTCCCGCAGTAGAAACAAGCACAGTTTCGCGGGGCCTTTACAAACATATAAATCACGGACACAAATTTCACTCAGACACGGAATAACAATTTGTGAATCACACAAATAGTGTACCGTGTGTGAATCGAAACCGCCTCTGGAATATCAGTCTGGGTCAACTATTTATTTTTACACCACACACCCACCTCCTTTCTACATATTCCCCATTGAGTTCAGCAAATTACGCCAGCCATGTTCATCTTAAGTCACATCACGTTTCTAAATTAATCTATTCTATCGATGTGATCCAAAAGTTAGCTATGAATTATAAATACAACTTAAGCGATATTAACCAATCATTTAAAATCACTTTAAGCTGAATTACATAAACGAAAATTCTTAGACTAAAAACTAAAACGGTAAAGAAGATCAAAATGGTTAGAATAGTAAATTTTCCAAGTAAAAGTTTCAGTGAAACTTCTAGAAGAGTCATGCATTAGTTTCACGGTCCATTAGTAAAATACGAGAGGCAGTTAAACAGCTGATGTCTTGTAGGATACCTACATTGCACGGTAAGAAATATATCTTTCAAAAGATGCGTCGTTTTTTGTTGTTGTTGTAAACTCTTTATGTGGTGGGAGACTTAATGACTGCTTCTGTGGCGCAGTGGGAGTGTGTCCGACTGCTACGCAAGAGGTCATGGGTTCGATTCCCACACGGGACACCACTTTGTGTCATCCACAACTTGTTGTTCCGAGTCTGGGTGTACTTTGTGTCCGTGACTTGTATGTTTGTAAAGTACCCCGCGACACAGGGTTAGGAACCTAATGCGGGAGACGTCTTTAAAAAAAAAAAAAAAACAATACTCAAAGAAATCACGGACAGACAGTACCTAAACTCAGACTCGGAACAACTTATGAACCACACGATTTCACCAGTGATGGGTCTTGGTGGGAACCACAACCACACTTTTTCTTCCGTGAAAAAGAGATGGTAACACGTGATGGTGTCAACATCACTTTTGTTTGTGTCTTTCGGTTGAAGGGCACTGTAGCAAGTGTAATTACTGGACAAATGAGGCTTATGAACTAATGTCTCTAATGAGGACCGCGGTATGGTGACAACCAGATCTTTGCCAATAAGGATTTGGGTGGTACTGATACTGTTATGGGCTAGTGAGACGCTTACCATTAGGCGCACGGTCTGCTCGTCTCCTCCATGAAGCCGGGCAAGTTCACGTCGGGCCACGTACAATGCAGTGTTCCGTAGTCAACCCCCCCTTCATCCGAATAATGTGGCTTACAAAGTGGGTTATCTGTTGTTTTTGTATCATACTTACAACGTTATACATACTTAATAATAATTTTCAATGGAATTTGTACCAACATTTTATTGCTTCTCATTTGATCAGCTGCTACTCGTAAACTTATTAAGCCTACTTAGCTAGGGTAGTTTTTCTTTTAATTTCACTATATATACTACTATCGTAAATTTATTCACATACTCAACATCAGGGGGTCAGGTCACTTGACTCTAACAAAAGCTTGCACTTTAGGTAAATCTTAATATTTCACAAACGGATTCCTGAATCTAAAAATAGTCTTTCCAACCCCTAAACGTTTTTAAAAGACCTATCTAAAGATACCCCACGCAATAGGGTAGGTGAGAATAAAATCACATTCCTACTTTACACACAGGAGAGGTGCCCTAAAAACTAATGTTTTTCAAGATTTATTCTTTCGCTTTGTCGACGTAAGTAATGTCCATGCAAAATTACAGTCTTCTAGCATTAACTGTCTCTGAGCAAATCTGCAGACGAACAGACGGACGGATATGGCGAAACTATAATAAGGGTTCCCTTTGCCATTTTGGCTTCGGAATCCTAAAAAAACGAAACGTTTGTCAGTTGCGGGGATCGAATCTGTTAGGCTTTTAATCGCCTCGCAGTTAAACCACTGCACCGTCCGTATAGTCTCCTGACTAGGTACTACATAAGTTATAATTGCCCTATAGTACGTACGTACCAAATGTCAAAATGTCTGCCTGTCTACCGTAGGGACTTGTAAACCATAAAGGATATCTTGTTCGAGGAAAGTTTGGAATAGAGAAAATTATTACTAAAGCAGTATTTTGGTCCATGATTTAAAAAAAAACTCGCGAGGCATGCTCCACCTGTAAGTAAAGGTTGAACTACATCTGACCGCACCGAATCGCACTTTCCTATGTTTCTATCCTTTCCTGACACATAGACCCGTAATTTACTAGATCGAGTAAGAGAGCGAGAGTGTGACCTCACTCGGTGGAATCAACGAGGTGTTCGGCAAACCTGCGATTTTAAATGTCATTTGTCTTTTAACGTCAATACCACAGATCCCATTTGTTACTCTAAAACGGCGATGGCCTAATGAATAAGGCATCGGGCTCGCAATCGTGAACTCGCGGGTCCGAGTCCTATCCATATACTATCGACGTGAACTCAATCCTAATACAAGCCTTTGCTTAGCTGGAGAGGTTAACAGGATTGCAAGGAATGTGGGCCCCACAATTCCACATTGCTAGTCGTTAAAAAATAATTTTACACTATTTCTGGGTCCTTTAAAGTTCTTTTTTTTTTCGTTTTCGCGGCAAGCCCCTGCGAACTGTCAAAATCTTGTCATAATAGAGCATTGAGAGCTGCGCTTAAAAATGCAAAACGCGCGTGCGCGCGGACAACTTTGAACGCATCGCGCATTCGCCAGTTCGCGCGGGCTTGCCGCGTAAACGAAAAAAAAAGAACGTGATTAATGACCCTGTTGGCAAATAATGAAGTTATACCTACTATTTTAACCGAAATCATATTATCTACTCACTAAGCGATGCCAACACATAAACCTAAAAAGCATAGTCTAAAACACTAACTCCAGAAAAAGGCTTATTAGAAAGCAAAAGCTACATTTCAACGAGGATTTGAGCAAAGCAGTAATTTGAGGATAAACTCCGGACCAAAACTCCGAGGTCCGAGTTGGTCCGACGGGATCAGAGATGGGACACGCGGGGAGATTTGGACTTGAACAGGTTGATGAATGACGCCCAATGGGAACGGATTGTTACTAGTTCGGGAGAAAATCGTTAGGTATTGCTGCTGGAATATTATTTCATGAAATAGATTTTAGATAGAAAGAGAATAGAGTCTTCCATCTTTTTTCCGATTAATTTGGATGGAGGATGTTAATCATGAGATGTTGATATGCTGGACCAAGTCGGACCATATGTCGCCAAATTAAGGATTTATATGAATAAAAAAATACGGGGAAAATTAGGGTTAGGCAGCAACTGGTACGAATTTGATTCGTACGAATCTCTTTTCAATTTTAATATTTTTTAGCGACGAGTCGCACGTTTTTGTTTGGGGAGAAACACTTCAAAGTACAATCGTGTTCTACACTGAAATAATAGATTAATTTTATTTTAGTCACCATTAATATTTGGTTAACAAGAAGTAGGCACAATTAATATCTAGTATAGGGTACATTGCTGTATTGTATTACTGTTATAAGTTTATGTCTTTATTATTTATGAACATGAAATCTCAGACCACTTTGGACTACGTTGTTCCGAAAAACCATGTCAGTAAACGATGTCTATGTGTCTTCTTCTTCTTTCGTACCTACTCACAGTGATAAGTGCAGTGATTGAAACGTCGTGACACCGTACGTCAGGTACTGCCTCTGTCGACTGTCGACTGTCTCTGTGGCGCAGTGGGATTGTGTCCGACTGCTACGCTTTTCCATATCTTATGGGAACATTCCTATACGGGACACCACTTTGTGTGACTTGTATGTTTGTAAAATCCCCCGCGATACAGGGCATGTACCCTACTGCGGGAGTCGTCTTTTACAAAAAGACAAAGACAAAATAAAGACAAAGGTGGTATACACTTGAGCATTTACTAGCAACAGAACGTCGAGCATTCACTGTTGGTAAATTTACTCGAACCACACTTCGAACATGACACTCGATGTTTTGTTACAACCTGATTTAAAAAAATCAACGAGCGTTTTAGTGTAACGTTTTAACGAGCAAAGGTACCAGCGCTGGTGACAGGAGTGTGTGCAAGAGAGAAAGAAATATTACAGGTAAATGTTTACTCTTCTTACAGCATTTACCTGTAATTACGTCGAACAAATACGTAAGAACACGTTACATTACATGGAAATCCATACTTCCATACTATATAATATTATAAATGTGAAGGTAACTCTGTCTGTCTGTCTGTTATGCTTTCACGCTCTAACAGCTAAACCAATTTAGATGAATTTTGGTATGGAGATAGTTTGAGTCCCGGGGAAGGTCATAGGATAGTTTTTATCGCGATAACCAACAACCACGCGGGCGGAGCGGCGGATAAAGCTAGTACTTTAAAAAACTGAGCATTTATAAGAAGGTTACATTACTTTGTAATACTCTAACAAATGCTCAATACTCACCCTGATAGAAAAGGCATTTAACTGTAAAATATTCACGCGAATAATTAACCTTCTCAGTATGTTTTTTTCAACATTCACAAAAACATTTTTTTGCTAAAATTACAATAAAGATTCATAATAAAAATGACACATGACAAGCCATATATTTGGCGCCACTACGTTTAAATTGACTACTAAATGTATTGGTATTCATGCGAGTAAGAGCATTCGCGTATTTTTACCGACGGATAGTTTATTTAGATTGGCAATTTATACGAAAATATGCAGGGGCACGAACTTTTATCCCTTGAAATGTTAAATAAAACAATTCACAAAAAAGAAAAGAATAAACAAGCTATTTTTACTACTAGCGTCTGCTCACGACTTTACTTGTTTCGATTTTGAGAGCACATCAAATTCCATTCACTGATTTGCGAATGATATAAATTATATGTAACTAAGTCATTCGCAAATCAGTAAAAGATAATATTTAATATGTTGGGACAACTCACACAACGCTATCTGATCCCAAACTAAGCAGAGCTTGTGCTATGGAAACCAGACAACTGAAAAACATACTTATATATTTCTAGACATATTATAGATAAATAACACCCAGACACAGAATAAACCATCGTGCTCATCACACAAAGTTTTATCCTGGGTAGGGATCGAACCCACGACCTCTTGCGTAGCAGTCGGACACACTTCCACCGCGCCACGATATATGATACTCGTATAATAGTAATATCTTGGGACAACTCATACAACGTCATCTGATTGCAAACTAAGCAGAACTAGCAGGTACTATGGCAACCAGACAACTGATAAACACACTTACCAATATATTTCCAAATATGTACATCTATACTTATATTACAAAGTTGAAGAGTTTGGTTGTTTGAACGCGATGATTGAAACTGCTAGTTCGAATTGAAAAAATATTTTGTGTTGGATAGTCCATTTATTGAGGAAGGTAATATACATATAGGCTATATAACATCACGCTATGATCAACAGGAGCGGGTCAGCAATGAAAAATGTTGCAAAAACGGGGAAAAAATATTCCTTTTGAAAGCTTCTGTTGCGTGCTCTGTGTAAACCGTTATAGTTATACAACAACAATGTATGAAGGACTTGTTCCTCTTAAAAAGTTCTAAAAAAACCGCGACAGCAAATGTCTATCTTTTAAGGCTGTAAACAGTAAATACGATTACCATAATAAAGGTAATAGTAGGCACTATTACCTTTATCAACCGACTTCAAAAAGGAGGATCTCAATTCAACTGAAGAAAAAAATGTGTGGCACTCGGGGACTGCCGCGGTAAAGCTATTGCATAGCATTTTTATCAAATTAAGCAATTAAAAAAATATATATATATTTCATTATAAAAAACAATGTTTTTAATTTTTTTTTCTTTAATTTTATTTTTAAATTACAAAAAAAGGAATTTAATTATTTTTTTTTTTTTTAATTATAACAAAACAATGTTTTTAATTTTTTTTTTCTTTACATTTTTTTTTTTTTTATAATTTAAAAAAAAGTCATTAAAAGTTCTGCTATTCATCGATAGATGGCAAAACTAAAAAGTATCGCTGTGCCCGTCGGAGTGGGGAGCGTGAGGTTTTTTCGTTATGGAATTTCTGGATTCGGTCCCCGCGCTCAAGGCCCGCGATAGAAGCTATGCAATAGCTTAAAAAAAGAAAGAAAGAACTGTTTTTTTTATTGTTTGTTATCCGATTACTTGCAGACGGCTGGACCGATTTGAAAAAATATTTTTGTGTTTGAAAGGGCTTCTAGATTGGTCTAATTGTCATCAAGGTTTGGATCTGATGATGAGATCTTGGAGAAATTGAATTGTAGCCTAATGGATAAGGAATCGGTCTCGCAATCGTTAGGTCGCGGGTTCGTATACTACCGACGTGAACCCACAAACACAAGCCATTGAGCTTAGCTAGAGGGGTTAACAGGATTGCTAGTATGTGGAACCACAATCCCACATTGCTAGTTCTCTTTATTTAAAAAAAAAAACGAGGGAACTTTGCCTTTAATAAGGCATACCAATAGTAATTTGGGTATATTTTGTTGTAATTCGTGCATTTACTTTGAGAAAACACCATTGCGTGAAATGGAACTGATGATGAAGACCACAGATGACCAGCGGAACTACTCAATGATAAATTTTGCGGGTTGCGATCTGAGTACCGTGTTCGATACCTGATTCTTCGCCTCCGTCCAATCGTGTAATGGAACTGATGGTCTAGTATCAGTTGAAAAATCAAAGGCCTTGTATCGCAAAACGCAACATTTTGTTAAAAGAAATGAGCAGTTTGGATTATGCTTTTGTACCATAAATCAACTACAAACTAATTCACATAAAAGTGAGAAATAAAAACTTTTTACAAAAAAATAAAGGCCGTCTCCAAAATAAATATAAGGTATATTTATTTTGGAAGTCGGCCTTTATTTTTTTGGAAACTGACTAATAAGCAAAAAATAATATAAGTACAAAAACAAAAAATTAAATATTTTGAAGTTGGTGCCTAAAACTTAAAATTATATTTCCTGGCACCAACTTCAAAATGTTTAATTATTCTTCAAAATGTTTAAAAAGATAGTGAATAAGGACTCTGATGTGTTGGTTATCGTAGCATTTATCCATACATTTTCGGCTCAATTTCCATTTTCTAACAAAGAGGCTTTCGAAAGGCCTTTAGATTTGTGACATTAAGTTTATTTTGATTATTAATTAATGTAGTTAGTTCGTTGTTTTTTTTTTTTCATTTTAACAGAAAGTTTACCTACTAAATACCCAAAAAAATATTAGTTAAATCTATACAAGATTTGACTTACCTCCAAATATACAAAAAGCCTGAAACAGTAACAATCCTAAACCCAGCGGAGGCTTTACGGACGTGAGTCGAATAACTACGCATTCACTTAAATAACGTAAAGTAAAACTGTAACGTGCACTTAGCAAAGTTTAGCAAATCTAACTACTTATTGCACGGAGCACCAAGTGATATTGCGGTTAACGTTCGGACGATATATAACACTTACAGAGTACGTTATCGATTCGGCGAGAATTGACACGGATAAATGCTGCAGGGAGAACATTCTAGAATTTGGAAACTATAGGTAGAAAGATTGACTGTTGGAAAAATTGTGTTGCTTTTTAAAAAAATCGGAGGATCTTTACTAAGTTCATTGAGAATCATTAATGCCTCCGACTGCATGAAATTATATAATTATGTAGGGGATCTTGTTTCCATCTTTTTTATGTGGGCGAGTTTTTTATTTTTATAATTTATTTTTTATTTAAACCTTTTTAGTGGTTGTAACCGACGTAACAACTAACTTTTATTACAGCTATTGTCAAGTATTGAAAATTGAAAAAAGAATGGTCGAACTAACTTTTTTAGTATTACAGTCATAATCATGTTCTACCTTTTTGAAATGCTTATGATGAGTCCTTTAATTTGATACCCATATTGCACAATTCAAAACGTCACACACGTATTTAAGAACACTTGGGCAATCAAGACGAATCTAACGACGTCTTAATTGTAAAAATCCGTTCAGTGTATTGTGAGATATCAGGTAAAAAAGAATATTACATTCATACATACAAGATACGCGCGAAAAACATAACCCTTCCTTATAGTCGGGTAAAAACACAAAGAACACAAAATACAAAAAAAAATACACCGACATCTAACAGACAAAAAGTTGATTAGCTCTGGATCGGCAGACCCAATTTTCACCAAACAAAGTTAAGAACTTGCCGTTTGGTACCGGCTTAAGAATAGTACCACTACATCTCTTCATGGGGATGGAGTCGTTGAGGAGCTAAGTGATTCCACACCGGAGGACGGGCAGCAGCGTCCTCTGCGTACTTCAAATCAAATCAAATCAAATCGTTTATTTGCTAAAATGTGGTTACAAGAGATGTTACATTATTTCATTAATACAGCACATTTACCATTTTATGGCATGCAAATGTTATTATTCTATAAAAACAAACAAAAGAGAAAAAAAAAATAACTGCACTATTATAGTATTACATTTTAAAGTTCATTATAATAATTTGTATTTAATTAGATAATATTAAAGTGGTTAAACAGACGATACTTATTATGATAGTCAATTCAAATTATAACTAATGTGTATACATGCATTATTGTTTATAACATTTTATAGCTTAAAAATTCGTGTACTGAGTAGAAACAATTTTCAATAAGCCATGCACTAAGTTGTTTTTTAAATTTTATAAGTGGTAGATCCGTTAGACCTTGAGGTAGGTGGTTATATAGTCTAATACACATGACATAACTGTTTCTGTTGCATATTTCAGTCTTTATATTTGGTAACACTAGTTTATTTGGAAATCTTGTGTTGAAATTACAAACTGTTTTTTTAGTTGTGAACAAATCGGGATTTAGTTTTACAAAGATGCAGCTTTCAAATATGTATAAACATGGTACAGTTAGCAATAACATTTTTTTAAATAGAGGCCTGCAACTCTCCCATGGGGCTTTATCACATATAGCTCGTAAACATTGTTTTTGTGTAATGAATACCTTATTTAAGTGCACTGAATTCCCCCATAACATAATACCATACCTCAGATTTGAGACTACAAACGCATGGTATGCCTGTAATGCTGTTTTTAAATTTGAGAGCTTTGTAAGGCGCCATAGTGCGTAGACGAATCTATTTATTTTTTGGCTAATTCGATCAATATGGGGCTTCCATGTACAATGCGAGTCCAGCATTATGCCAAGAAAACAGGCTTCTTCGACTTCCGTTAGATGCTGTCCATCATAGCTCAGGTTAAACTTTAAAGCATTGTTGCCATCTGGCTGCGATCACCAAACGTGGCGATGTTGGCAATTACCCCAAGGATCTATATTAAGTAGGTTCTACTGGGAAAACCCGTGTCCAGTCGTGAGACATCATATAAGTTAATATGTAGAGTTAAGAACCGGAAAAAGTTGCATCAAAATACGTTCACTCATTTAGATGCTACGATTTCACAAACAGACACACCGGAGGCATTATAAATTTAATGTTACACACAATGTGTGTAACATTAAATTCAGTACACGTTCGCTACGCGACGTATTTTTATGTTGTATTTTCAAAAGATCACATAATTACATTGAAAGGTCGGGTTGCTGGATTTATAACGCGCGTAAAAAAATCGCTGGTGCGGATGAGGGCTAAAAAAGATGTATTACTTCTAATACCCTTGAATTGCACCCTTACGGGGTCTATGTATGTTTAAGGACTGCCTGTAACAACATTGTGCAATAAATGAATAAATAAATACCTCACAAATATTTAGAAGATTTTATAAAACACCAACTGGACGGCATTGCTATAGTAAATTAATACAATTTTGTGTACGCACAGTAATTTGTTACCCCATAAACATGGAACGTGAGCCGAAAACTAGATTATTTATTTACCTGATAAAATCCCAGCATTTTGTTACATCGTGTTGTAAATATATCGAAGGCTGTAGTTTAAATATCTTTGCACTTAGGCTACCCTGTTGGTGAAGTAGTACCTCGACTAGTTACCAGATGTCGTGGGTTCGATTCTCACGCAATGCTCGGGTATTTTTTTAAGACTACTTCCATAAATCAAATTGAAATAGGTATTTTTCCGTAGTATTCAAGAGGTTTATTCACATACATACCAGTCATTGAAAGATAAAAAGTTAACAATTTATGCAAGCCTTTATTTTAACTTTCTTTTTTTGTTTATTTTTGAAGTAGGTTTAATATTTTTTTGAAAAAAAATCTGAGTGAGTATCTCTAGCATTTTATAAGCTAGGGCAACATTTTAGACACTAAAACGTTTCCAGAAAAATATGCAGCCAAATAGCGAAAACCCCATCTAAATCACTAGCTCTCGAGAAAATCGCGAACATACATTCGGTTCAAATAGAGGAGCACCTTTTTGAAGACGGTTAAAAACATACTTACAGACGAACATAGGACCTCAAGGTTCTATGTTCTTCAAAAAGGAGGATTTTCCTTTTTGAAGATGGTTAAAAACATATGAAATGAAAAGAAATGAAATTATTTAATTCACACAAAATAGAGTACATAGTAGATGGTCAGGTACATTTATGGTCCTTCTATTTTGCCATAAGCGGCATGTGGAAGTACTTGTAATTCTAAAATTCAAAAAAGATCATACACATACAAGGATCATACCATAAATATACTCAATAGAAAATATGACACACCATTAATTCAACGATAATTACATAAAGAAATATAATAGCATACAAATAAGTTTTATAATATTAAAAATATGTGCGATTATTATTTTTTCAATTCACCAATGTTATAATAAGTCTTTTCGATCAACCAGCTTTTCAAACCTTTTTTTAATTTATGTTGTGGCAGTAGTTTAGTGTCATCAGGTATTTTATTATAGATAATTTTATTGGTATAGAGTTGTTTTTGGCTGCGTTTCCAGAACAAGCCTATTCGGATTCCTCGTATTTCGGGGGAATTTGTCCTTCGCCGCAATAAATAGGCTTTGGTTACATTTTACAAAAACGCATACCTCGTAAATGTACATGCATGGTAGGGTTAATATGCCAAGTTTTTTAAAATGAGCTTACACGACACATCAGGAGAAATATTTACCATGGCTCTGATACAACGTTTTTATGCTAAGAAGACTCTGTTTACGTCGCTAGCATTTCCCCATAGCACCAAACCATATCTTAGTACCGAGCTAACCGAGTCGTTTCTAGTGATGATGTTTTGCTTAGTCTATAGAGTACATATACGAATTTATGAATTTTATTGCATGTTAAATTTATATGTTGTTGCCAATCATTATGCTTATCCAATGTTATTCCTAGGAATTTTGTACAGTTGGTTTCATTAATTTTAATATTGTTGTAGATAATATTTCTATCAATTTGTTTTGATTTTTTGCCTTGGAATTGGATATAATAAGTTTTGGTTAAATTTACGTTAAGATTATTAAAGTCAAGCCATTGTATAACTGATTGAATTATCTTGTTTATTTCAAAGTCATATGTGGTCAAATCATTGCATGTCAATATAACAGAAATGTCATCCGCGAATAAAATACATTTATGATCTATTATGTCAGGAAGGTCATTGATATAGATTAAAAATAATAAGGGTCCAAGCACACTCGCCTGTGGTACACCACAATCGTTAGCCATGTACGGCGACCTGAAGCGTGTTATAGTTGCATCTTCACCTATACTGGTCAGTTCAACACACTGAACTCTTCCCTATAAATAGGATTCCAGCCATGAAAGGGCCGGAACTCTAATGCCGTAGTTGTAAAGTTTTTGTTTTAACAGCTTATGGGACACAAAGTCAAATGCTTTGGATATATCAAAAAACAAGACCGTAGTAGGAACCTTTTTATCTACATTCGAAATAACTAGATTAAAAAGCAGCCAGTGTTGTAGATTTTCCCCTCTGAAAACCGTTTTGTTCATCTTTGATAATATTGAATTTATTATGATAGCTAGTTATTCTATCATGCATAGCTCTTTCGAAAATTTTTGATAGTACTGGAATTAAAGT
The DNA here is from genome assembly GCA_945859575.2 of Herminia tarsipennalis. Classification (NCBI taxonomy): domain Eukaryota; kingdom Metazoa; phylum Arthropoda; class Insecta; order Lepidoptera; family Erebidae; genus Herminia; species Herminia tarsipennalis. Next base: position 19,483,970 of record OX243845.2, on the reverse strand, counting down.
TATTGGTCTGTAGTTTGACAAATCAGTTTTTTCACCTTTCTTGTAAACAGGTTTTACTAGTGATTTTTTTAAACGGTCAGGAAAACACCTTGGTCAAACGATAGATTTACTAAATATGTTAAGATAGGTGCGATAGCCCTAGCGCTTTTTTTTTAATATGATAGTTGATACCTTATCATATACTACCGATTTACTATTTTTTAGTGTGATAATTACACACTTAATGGTTCTAAAAACAGGCTATTCTGTTTAGTAGTTTTATTTGTGTTTTTAATACGATTAGAATCCTTTGTAAGGTTTATGTAGTAATTATTAAAATATGTAGTTATTTGAAGTATGTTTTTAACCGTCTTCATAAAGTAGGATCCTCCTTTGAGTAAATAGTATCTTGCGTTTTAGTGCAGCACTTTGGGTTGGCTTTGAAAAATTACAAGATTTTAAGCTCGAAAAAAAATCATATTTGTAATGTAGTTAAATAGCTGTTAAAACCATGAAGGAATCAATTACTCTAACTGCCACACACATGTTGACCTCATAGATGCGGCAGCAAGCAAAACAGCAACTGTATCAATATTAAAGACCATTAGAACTTCACTTTAAGAACCGCCTAAAAGCCTAAAACGGGCCACGGGCCACGCACAATGTAAGGTTCCGTATTCCCCCCCCCCCCATCCAAGTGTGTTGCGTTTTCTGTTGAATTTGTTTCATACTTTCAGCGTTATATCTACTTATTAATATTTTTCAATGGAATTTGTATGAAAATTTTGTTACTTCTCATTGGATCAGCTGTTACTAGTAAACTTGTAAAGCCTACTTAGCTGTGATAGTTTTCCTTTTAATTTCACTATACTGTCGTATTTTTTTAGATTCCCAACATCAACCATTTAGTTGGCAGAAGGGGAACTTGACAAAAAAAATCACACCCCCACTTTACATACCTATAGGAGAAGTACCCTAAAAAATTTTTTTTTTCAAGATTTTGTTCCTTCACTTTGTCGGCGTAAGTATTAAGTATATCCATGCAAAATTACAGCAACAGTCTCTGAGCAACGGTGCGGACGGACGGACATGGCGAAACTATAAGGGTTCCGTTTTGCCATTTTGGCTACAGAACTCTAAAAAGAGTATAATCAAAAACTCTTGACATAATCATTATTTTCCAATACGCTGGAATACAGTATGTGATTAGATATTTTTAGAAGCAAACTAGACCATAGTGAAAATGGGTTGCAAATGCTGCTGTGGAGGTTGCTGCGGGGGCTGCTGTTGCCCAGCATAAAAATTTACATTTACTGTACCAAGATTTGCTAGACAGACTGCCGCCGCTATTCCCGCTGACAAAGCCATGGTGTCTGCGAAGATGCCCACGCCCGCTATATTTGCTTGTGCCGTTTTGTTAACTCTTTAAATATACTTTGGTAATCCACAAATAGTTGTTTCGAGTCCGAATGAATATATTTATGTTCGTGGTTTATATAGGAATTTAAAAGTCGTCATCTATGACATAACTACTATTCCTAGAGCATATGCAGTCTTTTAAGAAAATAAGTAGAATAAATATACATTTTACTAAAGACACGAATAGATTTTTCATTTAATAAAATGTATATTTATTCTACTTCTTTTCTTATAAGAATTATAAGAAAAGAAGTAGAATAAATATACATTTTACTAAAGACACACGAATAGATTTTTCACTTTCTTTGCGGCACAATAATACTTCCTATTTACTGCACCTTGCGATTGCCAATTCATGTTTTTCACATTAGGTATAATAAAAGTGTGACATTCAATAGCCAATAACATTCAAGTAAATACACTTGGGATATTCAGAACTGTGCCAAATAGCATTCCAACTCGCACTATACCCGTCTCGTACGAACGGGATGGTTAGCAATAATAAAATCGCGGCTAGGTAGCCCCATAGGGATTGTTTCGCCAAATTTGGACTAAGGAATTTAATATAAATCCGGGGTGAAAAGGGGTTGGACCTTGCCCCATGATTATTAGTCTGGGGCAGATAAAATGACGCATTTGACTTTTTTTAAATCTTTTATGTTTGTTAGGAGCTTTTAAACTATGAATTTATTCTATTTTTTAAATAACGATAAATAAGGATAATTAAGCAATTGTGAACAGCTACTGACTTTTTTATTTTTATCTTTTTTAAAAGCCCTATCCTGCCTTTGATAAAACCTTGTCAGATTTATTTCATATCCTTATTGAATTCGTTAATACAAAAGATTGTTAACGTTGAGCAAATGTACATAGCTGTAGTTTTTTCTAGTAATAAATGTTCACGTTTTATAGCTTTGTTAGTAATGGTTCAATTTAAGCTTTGAATATGAAACTTTCTAACAACACAACAGTGGCGTGCAATATAATTTTATTATTCTAAGAGAATGAAGATTTTAATGCCCAGACCACAACTTTTAACTAGGTAAGCGACAAGAAATACTATTAATACAATAATTGCATTTTGAAAGATAGAAATAAGTCCAGAGCCAGGAATTGAATCCGAGACTTCCGTATGCAAACCAGGGTCGGAATTAAACCACCTATCTGGACTATGTTACTAGACCTCATTTTTTTTCTAGCACAAGCGAGGGCCCAACTCGCGTAACATAGTCCAGATAGGTGATATTGTATTAATAAAAACTTGGGAGGTGTCAAGGGACACCCGGATGGAACGAAGTTCTTATCTTAATGTTTTTTTTATAATCTTCGCAACACCACACTCTTCAATGCGAAATAGAAAGACGAAACGAAAATAACTTACAAAAAGACGATTGTATACCGAAGGCTCGAACCCACAACTACACAATTGTCACCAATACTGTGTACCGAATTTATGCCTCTAGACCAAATCGACAGGTGACTTCTTCGTCAAATTAGATGTTCATATCTTACGCGCACGCCGCACGGCTTGTGTGTGTCAAAAAGTGTCGTTACAACTTTTCGTGAGATTTTTTTCCGTCTAGCCTACTTTCACAACGCGCAATAAGGAACTTCGTTTCAAAAGTAATTGGCAAGAAATGCCAATAAAAATACTATAATTAGATTTTCTTTGTACATTTAAGGTCTTAGCACACTATGTAACATATTAACAGTATCGGTTCGCCTCATTACGATAGTTATGATGGTGACGTTTTTAAATTAATATGTATGCAATGATACATAACATCTGTCATTTTAAATCCCATGTTATTGCCGCTGGCGGTAATAATGTTATAGCCTAAATTCCCCGTCTTAGTTTAAAAATAAAACCGAAAGGACACTTGCTAATTTACTCACTGACTTAATACGAAATCCCGATAAATACTGTACCAAAGAAAAATGGCAGGTATATAGTGTATAAGACATGATTTCATCCCTCAGGGGGCAAAAGAGGCGGAGTTTCTATAGAAAACACTCGACTAGAGCCGTGTAATAAAAATATATTTTAAGCTACTTAATGCTCGTAGGAGATCAGTTACGTTTATACACCCACTTCGAAACACGAGGTGTACTCAAATAGACCAAGTACGTAATACTCTCTCAATAAGAAAACATTTTAGGCCTTCTGACAACTAAGTACCTACTAAATGTAGAAAATTACGGAGCAATTTCAAGCAAAGACTTTGGGGCGATTCGTTTTATTTGAAACATTAGCTGCGAAACACTCGCGCCTTATCCACTCTATGGAAGACTCTAGTTTGTAACCTGACGATGACAAAAAAAAGGGTTATGAGTTAGACGCTTATCAGGACAAAGGCAAAGGACAAGCAAATTCGATTTTGGTTTTGAGGGTTCCGTAGCCAAAATGGCAAAACAGAACACTTATAGTTTCACCATGTCCGTCCGTCCGTCCGCAGCTTAGCTCAGAGACTGATAGTGCTAGAATGCTGTAATTTTGTATGGATACTATAGTTTCGCCATGTCCGTCCGTCCGTCCGCAGCTTAGCTCAGAGACTGATAGTGCTAGAATGCTGTAATTTTGTATGGATACACATATTTACGCCGATGAAGTGAAAGAATAGAACCTTAAAAAACATTCTTTTTAGGGTACCACCCCTATATGTAAAGTGGAGATATATTTTTTTTCTCACCTACCCAATCATGTGGAATATCATTAGATAGGTCTTTTAAAAGCGATTAGGGATTGTAAAGACTATTTTTAGATTAATAAATCTGTTTGTGAAACATTAAGCTTTAAAGTGCAGATTTTCATATGAGTAAAGTGTGTCCTCTCCCCGCTTCCTAAATGGTTAATGTTGGGTATGTAACAAAAACCCAGTAGTAGTACACTCAGATATGGTATTATTTTCTGGGGCAATTCCTCAGAAAGAGAAATTGCATTCAAAACGCAAAAGAAGTGTCTTAGAGGAGTATGCGGGATTAAAACGACAGATAGTTGCAAACCATATTTTATAAGTTTAAAGATTTTAACTCTTCCATCGTTTGTGATGTTTATGAAGTGGCTATATTTGTCAAAGTTAACTTTAGTCGTTTCGAAACTCTTACAAATAGACGTCATCAGGGTACACTACGTCTGAAACAACATCAAACTGCACTTTTTCTAAGAGTTTCCTAGGTATAGCACCTAAAATCTACAACAAATTGCCAAATTGTATTATGTGTCTAGATAACCTTAATCGTTTCAAGACAGCACTCCATAGATTTCTGGTGAATAAAGCGTACTACTCAATAATAGATTTTTTAAATGATTAATAATCCCGACATTCGCTTTGTTTTTGGTGTAATAACATGTTATGTTAATTTACTTATTAATTATATAAATTGTTTCTTTTTTTAAAATTTAATTATTGACATGTTTGATTTTAAATTGATCTAATTTTTAAATTACATATGTTATTTTTTAATTGTTTTTCTATGTTATTCTATTACCTTTAGTGAGTTTACTTTTTTTTATTTTTAAATAATTTACATTTTTTTTGTTTTAAACATATTTGTAACGCCTTACATAGGCGAAACATAGTGAGACGATTGTATTTTAATGTTATAACCATGTACCTATGTTCCACAAATAAATTTATTTGATTTGATTTGATTTGATAGATAGTTGCACATACGGGTCTCTCTCTCTAGCTGTAACCTAGATGAGAAACAGACATAAACAGAGCAGGGAGCAGGTGTGTATAGGTAAGCTAGTCAACTCTTGCAACTGCAACAATGAGCAATCAACTCCATTAACAAGTAGGCATAGTCCAATTTGTAGATTATCACTAGATTGCTAATCGTTAGTAGGTGATCCCTCTCCACCGCCAGCACTCCATAATAACTTAGCACAAACTAGCAGTTCTTTTAAATTAAGTACTATTATGATGTATAGTGATGAAATTGGTAAGGGTATTGGATCCCTAATGTCAAAGTTGAGTTCGGGACAAACTAGAATCATCAATAATTGCACACCTGCTTGGTCCTATAGTAATATCATGGAAAATATTTTAAGCTTTAATTTTAGTCATGACAGCACTATAATTATTTTTGTCGGTGATAGGGGAAATGTAAACAACAATAAGTTTTTAAATTATTTTCAGGAGTTGTCCAATTTAAATGTAAAAAATATTGATTAGTTATATTTCGGGACTTAATCGCGTGAATTATTTAAAGGTACGAACCTTTTATTCGACCCGTGACCACGATCGGTGCAATTCGATCGAAACGTCGGGTAAATAAAAGGATCGTACCTTTAAATCATTCACGCGATTAAGTCCCGAAATATAACTAATATGTATAAAAATCGCGAAAGTTTAAAAACAATAAAAAATAGTTGTTATGTTTTCATTTCCCCTGAGCAATGCATGAAAACACTATTAGATATAATTTGAATAACCTTATGCATCAACTGACACGCCAAATTAATGGACCTTTTTATAATAAATTTCATTTTATTGACACTAACAAACATGTTAGTAAACATTCTTATTTGACAAAAGATAGATAGTATCTTAAACATAGTTGTAAAAGACAGATAGCTGTTTCGCTATATTTTTATATTAATACTTCAGCCAAGATTTTGGCTACTCAAGTTGCGTCTTCGGACGTTGAATCGACGCGATTAGTTTATTTTAGTTACTTTCATAGTATAATGTCGTACGGTATTCTACTATGGGGGAATGCTGCCGACATTCAAACCATTTTTTTTCTGCAGAAGAGGGCTATTCGATTACTTTACGATCTTAGTAGTAGACACTCACTTAGAGAAAAAATTAAGGAAATCAATATCATGACTGTTGCATGTCAGTATATCTATGAAAACCTCATATATGTTCACAAAAATATTGATAGTTTCTGTAAGAAATGTGATATACATAATATTAACACGCGGAACAAACATTATTCAAAAATTAAGTCGTAATAAATTTAAGTGTACCATTAATTGTGTATGAAAAGTTACTACTCAATAATTGATTATATGGAAGACAAAAACGCTTGGGATTGAACTGCTTTCTCTCACAGGCTATTCAAATGTACTTTAAGATATATAAATAAATATATATATATATATATATATATATATATATATATATATTTACTTTGTAAGAAGTGAAGTATTGTGTTTGCTGAATACGTTTATATATATTATAAACGATTACACTCACCAAAAACAGTGGTTCATTCAGTAAAATTTATTTTTGTAAAGAAAAACGTGATGATTTTAAAAGAGTGGCACATGAGTTTCTTGGCAGCTTCTTCTCATAAGCTTTACACTTGGAACTGCCCCCTAACCTCATTTTGTTTTTTTTTTCAAACAATCATAATATTATAATTTTTTTAGGATGTATTAATTTGACGTTTTCAAATAATCATTAACCTGATTTTACGAAATGAAGATATTTGAGTTTGAATTTGAGAAATAATTTACTCGTTTTGAAAAAATAGTCATATAAAATTCGTACGTCGTTGCTTGCAATGCTTATAGCGTAAAGGTGAGTATACACTTGAGCATTTACTAGTAACTGAAAGTCGAACATTCGCTGTTGTTAAATTTAATCAAACCACACTTCGAACATAACGCTCGATGTTTTGTTACAACCTTATTTTAAAAACCAACAAGCATTTTGGTGTAATGTTTTATCGAGGAAAGGCACGAACGCAGGTAACGGGAGTGTATGTAAGACAAAAAGAAATGTTACAGGTAAATGTTCACTCCCTCAGGTAAATGTTAATAATTCCGTCGAGGACAGCGACAATCATCGCCAAAAACGTTTAATTACATGGAAATACTTTAGAAAACTGATCATTTGCGCTTATTGTACCATTCGCAAGAACGTTATATTACATTGTAATGCTCTAGCAAATCCTCAAGTGTATACTCACCTTAATGATTATGACAATCGCAAAGAATCATAATCACAGAATTTATGTTGTTAAACAACACTCTTTCTTCGTAAACAACAAAATAAACACATAAAAGTTCAAATACCACTCAAACAAAATAATGGTTTTATTGCACTTGTAAAGACACATTTTGTTTTATGCGGCCAGCCGTACTTAGCCAAACTTAATCTTAAGTGAGTTCAAAGTTTGTTTGAAGTTCTAACTTGAGTAGATTAACAAAATGAGGTGCTAAAAATAAAAATCTTAAGATTGAAAAGCTTTTAAGAAGTTTTAAAAATTATAGTTTTAATTTAGGTATGTGTAAGAGCTTTCTTAAACAAAAGTAATCAGATTATAGAACCGAGTAGATTGAGATAGCTGCGAAGCTTAGCAACCTTACCATTATAGCTCTATTTAAGGTTGACCGTTTTCTTAGGGTTCCTTAGCCAGAATGGCAAAACGGAACCCTTATAGTTTTGCCATGTCCATCCGACCGTCCGTCTGCACCTTTGCTCAGATACTGTTAGTGCTGGAAGGCTGTAATTTTGCATGGATACACACATTCGTCGACAAAGTGAAAGAATAAAATCTTAAATTTGTTTAAGATACCTCCCCTTTAAGTAAAGTAGGGGTGTGATTTTTTTTCTCACCTACCCCATTGTGTGGGGTATCATTAGATAGATATTATTATATATTAAAAACGTTTAGGGGTTTAGACGATTTTTGGATAAATGGATTCGTTTGTAAAATATTAAGCTTCAAAGTGCAAATTTTTGTCAGGGTCAAATGTGTTATAGCCAGCTAAATGGTTGATCTTCGTGAAGTATGTGAAAAAAATAGGGTAGTAGTAAATATAGTGAAATTAAAAGGAAAACTATTACTCGTAAACTATTTATAAGTTTACGACTAACAGCAGATCAAATGCGGAGTATCAAAATTTTCGTACAAATTCCATTCAAAAATATTATTAAGTAGATATAACGTTGTAACATAAGTATGAAACAAAAACAACAGAAAACCCACTTCTCAAGCCACATTATTCGGATGGAGAGGGGGAGGGACTACAGATCCCTACATTGCGCGTTACCCTACATGAATTTGCCCGGTTTTTTAACATTATCACACATCTCCATGCTTCAGAGAATACACTTGCGCCTGCGCATACACTTGTGCACATCTCCTGCGTAGTTGGCTAGTCTTTAATGAAATTGGACGCCCTGAACCGACATCAGTTAGAAGACCATTATTATTATAAGAAAAGAAGAAACAGCCTGAATGGTTACTTCATTGGCTATGGTATTGTGGAAGCCTTTAAGCATAGTAGGTTCGATTCCCACACAGGATACGACTTTGCGTGAATCACTTACGCCGAATATGGGAGTCTGGTTGTCTTTTATGTCCGATAATTGTCCGTTGCTGTCTTGCGAGTTCTCGTCACAGTTTGTGAAATTGTCTTTTAAAAACTCTAAGGTGTTCCTTGTTGATACTAACCTTTAAAAAATGAAACAGGATGGAGTTTAAAGGATTTTTTGCAATAACTTTCCGTTTTGGTTAAACAGCACTGTAGCAAATGTAATTTAACCGATTGAATAGGGCGTAACATGGCGGAAATCCATCTTAAGTAGATTATAAGGGAGGGATCCCACCACCCGCCATCGATCTGTGAATCACCACGATTGAAGTAATAAGGAAATGCCCTTAATACAACAATCGAAATAGATTGACAGACCGCACTCAAAAAGAGAGACCTGCAACAAAGAAAATTAGTGACAGGTACTCTCACCAAGTCGAGTGGTAGGCACCTCCGGACCTTTGACTTGTGATATTCCGCTTCCACGAAGTGAAACTTCGACTCGTGTTACTTCGACACGTGTTTCGCCTCTACACGAGGCATCCTCAGGACAGCTTGGCACCGACTGAGCGCTCGTTCAAATGTAATTACTAGGCAAATGAGACTTATGAACTAATGTCTCAAATGAGGAGCGCGTTCGGTGATATTCAGACCTTTGCCAAACAAGGCGCAGATATGGGCTATCGTGACGCTTACAAACAGACGCACGACCTGCTCGTCTCCTCATTTCGTAGTATTAAAAAATACGCGTAAACGAACAGTGTTCTTAAAATAACAAACAGGCAACAACCCCAAATTGCACCATGAAGCCATTATTAGAATATTCAGTTGTATCGCGGTTTTCCGTGGTCGTCAATTCAATCGTCTTAAGTTAGTATCGTTTCATAACCCGAGGGAATTGCCATTTCACCACCCCATAACTTCCTGCAAAATATTTAATACTAGGTGACCCGCGCAACTTCGTTTGGGTAAATTTTCCCCGTATTTGCATCATTTTTCATTGCTGCTCCGCTCCTATTAATCGTATCGTAATATTATATAGCCTGTAGCCTTCCTCGATAAATCAACTATCCAACAGTTAAATAATTTTTCAAGTGGTTCCTGAGATTATCGCGTTCAATTAAACAAACAAACTCTTTAGCTTTATAATATTAGTATAGGTTTTGTCCTGTAATTTGCATTCTAGTAATCACGCTCTTTTTAATAAATGAAAGAGTAAAGAAAAACTTAGCGAAATGCAATAAATAAAGCAGTAAAGAAACTGCTTCTTTATTTACACACATCTGCACACTCATAACTTCCTAATAATTTGTATTTGTTAGATTAAAAGTAAAAATAATTATCTGCTGTTTCATATTGATAGCATTTTTTTTAATAATATTCAGGTATTATTGTAGACAACTGGTCAACAATAAAACATGTCGAAGTAAAAACTAAAGTGGCTGAAACTCTGGCGAGGACAGTCCATCAGTTACCGACTGATATGTGGTAAAAGCACTCACCTAACTTAAGGTTCCTTTTGTTAAAACTCGCTAGCAATTCTCCTTTCTTAGCTAAAAACTGTGGTTTGAACGCTTGCCTTTAGTATACTGAGATTGAGTTACGTCTCCATCTAAAAAAGCTGGCAAGTTTTATGTGGACAATTTGTATCTACGAGTCAAAGCCAAAATTGTTACTTTGTAATCATATTGGAAGAATGTATTGCGAATCCGATCGTCACACGCGAATGCGACCGGTCCTTATTCACTACCTTTTTTTTCGTTTTTGCGTCAAGCCCACGCGTTTAACTGTCAAAATGTTGACTTATAGGTATAGAGAGCAGCGCTTAGAAATAGATCGCGCGTGCGCGCGGTAATTTTTGAGCGCACCGCGCATGCGCTAATTCGCGCGAGCTTGCCGCGAAATCCAAAAAAAACATAGTGAATAAGGACCTTGTTTGTGTAGTCCACGAATATTTTGCGTTTTAGTGTATTTTTTATACGACGGGGCTACTGGCTACTACTGGCCAGTTTCCTTACTCATCAATTTTACTAATTCACCAGTTTACTCATTAGACAATTTCGCTAGTTAGGCATTTACCTATGATATATTAATAATACATACATTTCTTTTCTCGCCACTATAGAATAATTTTACAATATTTATATAGGTATACAAATTCCTTTTTTAATATTGTGGGAGACTGCTGCCTACACTAGACTCGAACCCTGTATTTAAGGAGACCAGGCCTCCTGATTCTTTAATTTCCTTCTTCGCTAGTTTTTCTAGAATGTCAGTTTTGTGATTTTTTTTAGTATTTCGATCCGCTAATTTCTTTATTTGTCAGTTTCGCTAATCGAACGGTTTACCTATTCGTCAGTTACGCTAGGTATTAGGTAGGTAACTGAGAGTATTAGAAAACCGTTATCATTTCAGATAGGAAATAAGTCTTTACACAAGTAGGTATATGAAATGACAGCTTGTGTGGAGTTTAAGTTCTTTTGTTTATTCATTTTACCTCGATTTCTTAAAGATATTTTTGATACTTCTAAACTAACACGACATACCTACTGTATTCTTAAGACCTCATGTACAACGTAAAGCAATAAATGAGTATGACTATGACTTTGGTGATTTTTAGGGTTCCGTAGCCAAAATGGCAAAAACGGAACCCTTATAGGATATGATTATATATTGTAGATTATAATATGTGTGTTTTTATAAATGAGTTGCAAACTGCTGTAAAAATTGTTAAATTTAGTTTTATGTTACTATACGCGAGGTCCTGTAATTGGCTCTCTGATGTTTATTTTGTAATATCTTTTTAAAATAGAATAAGCTGTTGGACCTCCATAATATAAATAAATAAATAAATAAATAAATAGCTTCGTCATGGCTGTCTGTCTCTCCGTCCGTATGTCACAGGCATTTTACTCAAAGACTACACAATGAATATTGATGAAATTTGGTAAAAAGGTGTCTTGTAGTAGCCGCTACTTAGTTTGATAGCTTAATAATAAAAATAAATATTTTTATTGGGGCCCTCCATACATGTAACAGAAGCTGAAAATCGCTTTTGTATAAATTTCTCTAATATAACTAAATATTTTTACATTTCTAAAAATATACAACATGCATGTATATTTTTAGAAATGATCGCTCGGAAAGTTGCTTAATTTGTGCCCCCCACGCCCCTTAACGTTTGCACCGTGTGACCAGAAAATTTGAAAAATGTTACAAAAGTAGCGCTTAATAATTTTTTTAAACTAAAATTATTCCAGACATGATTGGATATACCCTCACTGAGTTATTGCTAAAAAAACTGAATTTTTTTAACAAAAGTGTGTAAGTGCCATAAACATACACTCTTCTGCTGATGCATTTATTCGAGGCTGCGGAACCCTACACTGAGCATGGTCCGACATGCTCTTGTCCGGTTTTGAATAAACTAATAACCTCCCGTTCTTGGCTTCTTTACATTACATTCTCACATACATAATTTTATCAAAATCGGAGTACGCTAAAATTCTATTTATTATTTTCGTTTATTTATAAATTAATGAAAATAAAAATGAAAATGCATTGAATGAAATGAAAATGCGTTTATTTCGGTCTGAGCCTACAAAACAACAAAAAGTGTTAAGAATAATTTAAACCAAAAAAAAAATGTTAATAATGTTTATAAAAAATAATAAAATTTAAATAATCATACAAGTAGGTGTGTTGCTCCGCAAGCCCATGCTGAAAAGGTCACCACCTCAGCATGAGCTAGGTCAGAGACCCAGCGCTGATTTTCAGTGACAACCTTAAAAAGTCATTAATAAAAAAAAAGTATGAGTTAAAAAGTTTTAAGCTATAATAATCCAATCAAATTTTACATTAGGCATAATACTTGTGCTATACGGTTTTCACAACTGAAGTTTGTCAAAATAAATATGCTATAAGTATGTCATAATATTGTCATAAGGTGCTATACTAACCACATACACACTATCCGCTGCTGAAATTTAACCACACCTTTGTGTTACACGTTGTATACGAGGACTGTCCCCTACTGTATGGATGTAATGGAGGGGTCCATTACATCCATACTAATATTATAAAGCTGATGAATTTGTTTGTTTGTTTGAACGCGGTATCTCAGGAACTACTGATCCTAATTGAAAAAATATTTCACTGTTAGATAGCCCATTTATTGAGAAAGGCTATAGCCTATATAAAATCACGCTACGACCTATAGGAGCGGAGCAGTAATGAGAAATATTGCAAAAACAGGTAAAATTTACGCAGACGAAGTTGCGCGGGGGAGCTATTAAAGAATAATTCTTAATCCGGGAGTTATCTGTAAACAAACGTAAACAGCAAAAGTTGCATAAAACCATATAAGCGGTAGTCACTTACGTAAATACGTTTAAATTACTGCTACCAAGTTGCAAATATGCTCACAATTATTTACCAAAAACCCAAAAGATAAACTTAATTCTTTAGTAGAAATACAACAGCCAAATTATTTCGACCCACCTGCATTTGCCCGCATATTTTACCTTCTCCATTGTAACCCAAACTAAGCGCATTAAATCTTACAGAAACGTTTAATTGACTCACTTAATGTTGTCCATACATTCTTTAGATCCTCTTAAGTAACAGCGCAGTTTAAATAGCATTATACAACGTTTAATTTAGTCAAAATTCTGCTATTGTAATAATACTCTTATAGTGCTTTGGGTCACAATAATATCTTGGGACAACTCACACTCAGCTATCTGATCTCAAAACAAATAGAGCTATATAATAGCTTTGGCACCAAGAAAACAGATAGACATACTTATACTCGTAATTATACACGTGAATTCAGTTCTAAATATAGACATGTTATAGATATTTATGCGCAGACACAGTATAATTAATCGTGTAAAATAAACAAACACTTATAATGGTTAGAAATCATACCCACGAATTGTGACTTAGCAGTCAGAGTCACTAACTTCTAAATCAACAGGCCAGCCGAAATAGTATTCGTGCAAAAACTTGATGAAATATCACAAAATATCTAGTTTATTATCGGTGTCCAATTTTGAAGAACAAAACCCGAAATGGTTAAAGTATTCAAAACAATCAAAACAATAGCATATTTTTGAGTGAGCAAAGTGAGAGTACACTTGGGTCTGCGCATAAACTTGTTTGTGCACTATAATATCCTCTAGTAGTTGACTAGTATCTATTGAGATCGGCCAATAGTGTTGGATTATTATTATAGTTTGTGATGGGTCGACGTACAATCAGGATATGATATAAAATGGGAAAAATCATGACAGTTTAAGTCCTACATCCCCGCAGTACCCATGACATCTTAACCAGTTTCCAAAGAATTGTTATTCCTGTTTTTTCACTTTTCTCTGTCAATTGCAATACGATGCTCTTCTTTTTCAAAGAAGACCAACACATCTTGACGTAGTCTACCGCGTTGTCGCTTGCCATTTTATGAGGCTCGTTTGGTGATTCCGTTTTGACCCAAAAGTCATCTGACATGCGGCACATGGATGCGGCACTCCAACGGATGCATTTATTATTAAAGTGAAAACTTCTTTAGCGGTGTTGTGCACTTTTTTGGTATGATTAAGAAACGTTAAACTCGCGTCAGTATCACGCGACCCTGTTCGAAAATTCGTAGTTCACGTGACCCTGATCGAAAATTCGTAAGACAGAGGGAGAGCAATAAAAAACTGCTAAAATATCATTTGAATACAAAGGTAGATTTCGCCACCTTCTACAATGTTATTATACGAGTAGCTCAGGTGAGAATCGGGCGGTCCAGAAACCAGAGGACCCCAGTTCGAGTACGAGTAACTATTATTTTTTTCCCTTTTTTATTGATTGTTTTATATTCATATTTTTTTTATTATTATGTCAGTAAGATCAAAAAATATTATTCAAATTTCATCAGTATGTATTTTTTTCTAAGAGTTATACTTTTTAATTGTTATATCGTTGTAATTGTATTTTTTTTAATTGTCATGTTTGTGTACGATAGCGCAATATATGAATATTGTGTTTAACCACATAAATTATGGTATTAAAATCTAAAATAACCGTTTCAAAATGTTTAAAATAATGTTGAAGTTTTCACTTCTGCCGGCACTCCCGAGTGCAACCCGTTTTTTTAGTATCGCTTACATTTTAACCTGCTTTCATGTAATAAAATTAATTTGAATTTTATCATGTCAAGCTGTCGTGGACTTTATGTGCGAGTGATGTTGCATCGTGCTGCATTGCGTTGGGTAGGGCATAACAATCAAATAATCGATTGTTTCTTGTTGAAAAGGCTGCACTTATGTTAGTACTTAGGTTTAGAGGTTTTATAGTAACGTCTTCTTCTTATGCAAAAGACACTGATAGGTATGTCTACTCCCTACCTAATTAAGTCCATATTATCTCGAAAAGACCTAAGTAAAACTAAAACTTCTCTTTGCAAACAAATGAATAGAGCAAACCAGTAGAACATTATTAGTATCTAGATAAATGTTAATCAAAATCTTTCGGTCGTATTTGCATAGTCCTCTAAATATCATGAAACCCTTGAATTTGCATTGAAATGAGCGTAAAATGACCGAAACCCTCATTAAAGGACGCGAGGAGAGCCAGACCTTTATTCTTTTGTCTATGCTTTTGTTCCGCCGCCATTTTGTATGTCCGCCATTTTGTGACGCTAAGATTTGTTTATGTAAAAACTGCTTTTGTGTAATGCTATTGTGTTTAATATTAAAATGTGTTTATGAGAATTTACAGACGGTTTTGTAGGCTCTATGAATATGTTACATTTTATGAGGTTTTAATATATATTTATGAGTTAATATTTTACTGCTAATTTATAGTACTTTGTAATTTTTATGTTTTGGCTGCTTTGGTGGTACAGACGTCAGCGGTACGCACAACTGCTGACGTAAGAGGTACTGGCTTCAATTCCCATAAGGGACCGCCTGCGACACAGGGCTTATCTTTTAAATAAGTAAGAGTATTTTTAGTATAAAAATGGATTTATGCTTTTGCATATTGTTTTTTTTTATCTGAAAATCTTCAATGAGGTTAGCTTAGCTAGAATTGTTTTTGCATAACTCTATGTACTTATTAACATTTTAATTGTAATAAAATATAAACCAGATTGCTAAATATCACTGCACCTTTTAATAAAAAAAATATATATACACAAAAAATAAACGTCTAATTTCTACGCTGCATTTTCTCAACAAAACTGTTTATAAAGACTCCAAATAGTTTGAAAATTTTCTCTTGTTAGTGGGTCATGCGAGCTAAGACGTCGACTACAAGTGGTAAGCGAATTCCTATCTTATTTCTTTAAAAAAGGTCCCTTAGTGAAAGAATTCCAATAGGTATTATGCAGTTGACTCGGTCAACGTTAAGTACTACGAACATTAGTCACCTACATTATTTATTTATTTATTCGTTGTTTGAATACAATATGTTGCAAAATAAATTAAAATGTCTCGTTCACCCTCTACGCCGTAGATGTCCTACTTCTACGACGTAGCCCTTGCAATCTACGCCGTAGATAGTGAATACAAGAATAACTGACGTTTAAAGGTACTAGGCAACCTAGCTGCAGTAGCCAACAAATGTATTTCATGGCTGCCTAGTGAGCGGGCTCGACTGGCTTTCTAGTGCGCACCTGATCATCGCTGGCCATAAGAGTACATACAAAGTATTGGTTTATTAGAATAGCTTTGACTAAACACCGACGGATTCCTATACGATGTATACATCTCTCCCTCTCTCTCTCTTTCTCTCTCTCTCTGAATCTCTCTGCACCTCACTTGGGTATGTACATAAATTATATGCATGAGTCTAGTTGCTCCAAATAAGATTAATATTTTTTTTTTAAATTACTAATCACGACGGACTAAAGAAACATACACCAAAAGTAAAACCCGTTTAGGTGTCAAACTTGCAATATTAGACTTCTGACTGGCCTGTTGGTCTAGTGGTTAGTGAACCTGACCACTTAGCCAAAGGTCAAGGGTTCGATACCCACCCTGGATAAATCTTTTTATGAAAAGTACGATCGTTTATTTTGTGTCTGGGTGTAATTTATCTAATAGTAATTTTGACATATTTGGAAATATATGAGTATGTTTATCAGTTGTCTAATTGCAGGCACTAGTGTATAAGTTGTCCCTAGATGTCTGGGTATAATTTACCTAATAATAATCCATACAAATATTTTAACTGTTTGTTTCTTTAAACGCGATAATCTCAGGAACTACTGGTTCGAATTAAAATAATATTTTACTGTCAGATAGCCCATTTATCAAGGAAGGCTAACCGCTACATAACATCACACAACAATAAATAGGAACGAAGCATCATTCAAAAATGTTACAAAAACGGGGACAATTGACACAGGCGAATTGTCTGATTGCAGACACTAATATGTAAGTTGTCCCAAAATGTATTTATTTTAATCACGTCGCTATCCAAGTTTTAGTAAACGTTTGTAAACTGATGCTTTAAGCTTGTATCTTGCGGTAGAACGCAATAAAGCACGCTGTGGGACATCGTTCCGCATTCCAATGCCTCCTTCTACTTTACTTGAAGAAAATATATACAGCACTGGAGCAGAAAAATGCGTGGGAAAACACACCCTGTTTAAGTATTCGACATACTGTATAAAAATACTAGCTGTTTGCAAAACTGGGGAAAATTGACGCAGACGAAGTGCACAACTTCGTTTGCGTTGCATTTTTGCCGTTTTTGCAACATTTTTCATTGATGCTCCGCTCGTATTTGTCGTAACGTTGTGTTTGTAGCCTTTCTTGATAAATGGGCTATTCAACATTAAAATAATTTTCCAATTCGATCAGAGAAACAAAATAACAATCAAAATAATTTTACGGATTTCCAAGCAATGTTTCCATAGTCAACCTTCACAAAGTCACACACACATTTGCCAATAATCTCAAAAAAGGTAAAAATATAATTCGCAAATAAATTCGCAGATGACTTTAATAACATTGCACTTACCACCCCTCATAAATGCCTGCAAAAATTCATACGAAAAAAATATCTATACATTACTATGTACTGTGAGACCAGCACATACGTGAGATACTCAGAAAGTTTAAATAAACTAAAAAACTAACTTCTATGGATAAAATATTTCAATTAAATATTTTCAAAGAACTTTCCACCAGCGTCTTTACAAAGTTTCATGCGTCTGAACCAATTTTCAAAACATTTTTCCCAGTCCGCCGCAGACTTCTTCCACGGCCATCTCAAACGCTGCTAGCGCATCTTTTAGCGATAGAAACATAAAATAGGGAATAAAAAGAAGTCACACGATGAGATCAGGACTTTAAGGACGGTGACCCAAGATTCTGACCGGTGTGGTGTCTATGGAAGTCCCTCGTTTTGTGTGCTAGGGCGTGGGGGCGGTTTCATGCTGAAGCAGTTCCCCGCGGAGCCTGGTATTCGGTCGCTTGTTGATCATTGCAGGGATAACTTCTGGCAAGCATTTTATGGTATACCATTCGGCGTTGATTCTGCTTTGGTCTATCAGATACCCCGTCAAAGTAAAGAAACTAGCGATCAAAATTTTACCTATGTTCTCAATCTTTCGTAGGCATTGGTTTGTTTTGAAACAGTCATACGGTCGACTGGCGCTTTGTTTCTAGATCGCATTGATAAATCCAGGATTCGGCACCTGTCACAATTTCGTAAACGCGCCGAGACGACCCTGCTTCAAATTTTTGAATCATATCACGGCAGCACTCCACACGGGGATGCTTTTGAGCTTCGGCACCCAGTGTGAAACTATCCACCTCACGCGAAGGTGCTCCTGTAGAATCTCGTAAACGCTTCCCGAACCAATCTATAGTCTATGCTGAATCTCTTCGTTATGTAATTGTCGCCGTCACACTTTCTTCCGTGACAGCCGTCGTAGCACGACCACTTCTTTGTTAATCTCCCAAATTAAGGCGACCGCACTTGAACTTGCTATGCCAACAGTAGATGGTTGCTTTTGAAGTTTTTTTATCCATAAAAGCCATTTAAGGTGGATCAAATGACCTATCAAGTTTTAAGCCATATTTAAAATCGTAGAAAATCATTGCATGAAAATGTTTTTGATGCAGATCCATTTTTAAATGAACCAAGTTAATTTAATTTGCCTCTCGGAAAAATGTTGAGGGAAATTCGAAATTTGAGCCATGGTATTTTTACTTTTGAATAACCAAATTTTTCAAAATAATACTACTACCTCAGTGGCGCGGTGGTAGTGTATCCGACTGCTACGCAAGAGGTCGTGGTTTCGATTCCCACACGGGATACTACTTTGGGTGATTGACAAATTGTTGTTTCGAGTCTGGGTGTACTTTGTGTATGTGACTTGTATGTTTGTAAAGTCCCCCGCGACACAGGGTTTGTACCCTACTGAGGAAGTCTTTTTTTTTAATTACAAATGGCCAATGCCTTATACATAAAAAACTTATTTTAGCAAAACTTAGTGGCCTGATATCTTTTGAAATCCATCCACCTACAACTTTGGAAATTATCCAAAAATGTGTTTGTATTCCTGTTTCTTTATTTTTAGCTTCAAAAACAATTTAACAGACTAGTACCTACCGAACTAAATTCCGTTTCTCATAACAATATCAAAGAACCGAAATAGACTCATTTATCATTTCTAATTGGTTCATTATTAACTGTAATGTATATTTTAGTACGCCAGATGTTAACAATATTTTTTTATAATATCACCTTTTTGTGAACGTATCATGACGAAGTGTTACTACCAATTTTGTAATTAGGTTTGTCTGAAAGTCGATAATTATCGAATTTCAGTTTTCAATTATTATTTCATTACTTTCTACATGATTCACAGCGTAATATCTTTTCAGTTTATTAATAAGATAATGGTATTGATTGATTGTTGAAGTTAAGTATACGCAATGAAGATGATTAAAAACGAAAGTGACTTATTTTTTGTGTAAAGTTAAACAATGAGACGAGCAGGTCGGGTGCGGGCGCCCCAGTCGATGATTCTACCAAACAAACGCATCACTACTCTGTATAAGGTCGTAAGTCAAAGTTTGTTTTAGTCACATTTAAGAAATTTAACTACATATTTGGTGAAATTCCAATGTTTTAAGGCTAATAAAACTTTCAAAATATTAATTTATTTTGAATTAGGTATCGCTTTTTGCAAGCAAAACAAATTGATTTTAGCATAGCATCATCAGCGCTAATTGTAGTGTTTGTTTAGTTTTCATTGTCATCGCACATTGCTCCTCATTCTGAGATATTAATTCGTAAGTCTCATTTGTCCAGTAATTACACTGTACTACAGTGCCCTACAACTAAAACACAATAATAGTGTGTTATGGTGCATTCATATGCTCGCTTTAAAAACGACGTTCTACGGGCACAAACACGAGCACGTGTGTGTAAATATGCCGTTATGTGCTGTTCGGCTGTTTGTGAACAGCTGAGAGCGCGATCACACTATGTCGTGATAACAAATTATTATGTAGTTTAAAGTGTCTTGGCTAAAAAAAAAATGGAGGTATTTACATGTAGGATGACATGATTAACTGTCGTCCACGACATTTTTGCAGTGCCGACAAGCACGACAGTCGTTATAATGGGAACAGTTTGAGACGACACTCATCCAACGATATTTTAATCAGCCCGACATAGTGGGAAGGCGCCCTTATTTATACCTACTACTACCTGCCCCCTGTCGGCTATTGGCCTGACTCTGGTTGCCATAGTACAGACTCTGCCTATCTGCCTAGTTTGAGACTGAGTTCGCGTTTGCTGGCAGGGTGGCGCTTGCCGCGCGCCCCGGTCAACAAGCGCACGTTCCCCGCTACCACCGTACAACTTGAAGAACAGGCTTGGATTTGAGAATATTAATGACCTTGTTTCCCTGTTTAAATTTTGCAAATGCTTACCTGAGTTTTAAGGGAAAGATTAATAGGATAGCTGCTGCACCCACCTTATGAATTACTTCTATTTACATCATAGTTGTTACAGTGGACTCACGTACATACATACATACATACAGTACAATAATAAAACTACTTGAACTAGAATATATATTTATTTAGGTGAATGAATATCATATTTTTCGATGGTACGCAGTCGTTAACAATAAGTCATAAGTTCGTCGACAGTGCAAGGTTTGTAGCAGCACTCGTCGACCGGGCCGCGCTTGCCGCGCGTGCCAGCCAGCGAGCGTGCGCCCGCCGCCGCCGGTGCGATCCACCGCCCAGCATCACGCTTCACCGGCTCCGGGTCCCAGCACAGCGCCGCCAGCACGTTGGATAGCCGTCGTCCACAGTAGAAATTTGCACTATCTGACGACACGTAGCTGCACGCCATCATCAACACCAGAGCCAATGTAAACTTCATGTTGCTGTTGTGTCTTCGGTGAGCCTCGAACGAATGTGATTCTAACACAATTACGCCACCGTTTTATACTAAAATGCAGCTCATTAATATTCTTAAATATTATCTTAGGGGGAAATGTTTTACCTTGCATGTCAATTTGATTAATCCAGGTGAGTAGAGATATGTCGTAGGTGTAAAGATAGGGAGGATATCGAGTTAAGGCTATGGCTCTTTAGAGCCGATCAGCCCCACTACGCCTCGAACGACTATTAGGTATTCTATAAATGAATATGCACTTACTATATCATCTCCGTTGCGGCACCGAGTCACAGTAAAGATTATATATCATATACAGTATGGAAACTACGAACAAAAGTTTGAAACAGCACACACTTACACAAACGCACACATCAACGAGACCTCAAAGCGGTTTTCGCGGTGCTCGCAGTAGCGACTGCCGCGTCTAGACGAGTGTTTTTATAAATGCCACGATCGTATTGCGTAGTATATGGCTGTTTGAACTCGGCATCTTTAAGACCGGAGCTTTCATTTTTTAAACTCTTCTCAATATAAGGATGATTTATTCTTATTTAATTGATATCGTATTATAATCCGTCCGTGTGATCGATCGAAAATATACGAAAAAATATTTATAAAACCCAAGATGGCGGCTTCTAGTATTTTCAAAGACTTTGTCTTGTATTATTGGTAAGTATCGTTTTCAGAGTTTTTTTATGATGCTTAAGTCGATAGTGAAGTCAAAATGTAAGCCTGAGATGGCGGCTGCAAATCTAATATATAAAATTCTCGTGTCACAGTTTTCGTTGCCATACTCCTCCGAAACGGCTTGACCGATTTTGATGAAATTTTGTGTGCATATTGGGTAGGTCTGAGAATCGGACAACATCTATTTTTCATCCCCCTAAGAGTTTGTTTGTTTGTTTGAACGCGATAATCTCAGGAACTACTGGGCCGCATTGAAAAAATATTTTATTGTTGGATAGCCCATTTATCGAGGAAGGCTATAGGTTATAACATCACGCTACGACCAATAGGAGCGGAGCAGCAATGAAAAATGTTGTAAAAAAAAAGGGGAAAATTTACGCAGACGAAGTTGCGCGGGTCATTGCCCACCCCTAACATTTATAACTATACTATAATATTTTAAAGCTGAAGCTGAAAGTTTGTTTGTTTGTTTGAAAGCTATAATCTCAGGAACTGCGGGTCCTAAATAAAAAAAATATTTTACTGTTAGATGGCCCATTTATCGAGGAAGGTTATAGGTTTTATAACATCACGCTACGACCAATAGGAGCGGAGCAGCAAGGAAAAATGTTGTAAAAAAAAAGGGAAAATTTACGCAGACGAAGTTGCGCGGGTCAACTAGTAATAATGTAATTTTTATAGTTTTTGACGGTGGTAAAACCTATAAAGAGGTCAAAATGTCAATCAAAGATGGCGGATGCGAATTTTTTTTTTGTCATGGTGTCGTTTTTATACTTTTCGAGGGTGCTAACGCTGAAAGAGAGGTCAAAATGTAAATCCAAAAGAGTGTAGTCAAAAGTATTTAAAAAAAACACAAAAAAATTTAAAATTTATCAAAATCGGTTTAGTACTTTCAAACATTTTCTATTGCAAAAAAATATTTATTAGTTTAGATTTAGATAATAAAAAAACAACCTAAAATTATTCGGAGAGAGAGGCTATAGAACCAATTAAGTAATAATAAAATACTATAACTACAATACTACTACAAACTTTAAGAGTGTCAGCCCTAGCTCCCCTGCTCTAATGAAGCGTAGGTATTAACTTCAACAATCGGCCTAGTTTCCGTACTGTACACATATTTTTACTGTGGCCGAGTCGCCTCGCTCGCGGGTGACCCACGCATGAAGCCTCGTTTCCGTGGACAGAGTTCTCCTACTGGTAGGAGAACGAGGATTATAATACCTTTATGCTCATATTATGACGTTTAAACTACTAGATACACTTATGTAAAATAATATAATTTACTAATAACAAGATTTTACAAATTCATCAGAGCGTTTCCAAAAAAGTACCAACATAAATTTCATGATGTAAAAGAGACGTTTATCATTAATGTGTCGGTGACAAGATCATCTTGTCGTCGTGTTTTAAGAAGATCTTTGTCGGCTGTAGCTCTTTCGAAAAAAATCAACACACTTAATAAAGTATCATTATGTTTGACTTCCTTGTCCAGGACCAAATTGAGGGTTACGTTGTTAGTTCTATGCCTTTCTTGACATACATACGACGTATTTCAAAATTTGCCCTTTAGCCATATCGTGTGGAAATATTGTAAGAAAATATTTATTCTAGTGACAGGGCCAAGCAGCCCTCATCTCTTCGATAAGATTAGCGGGCTATACTAGCTAGCAGTATCGACTTAATAGGAGTTTAAAGATATATTTATCATTGTTCTGCCACTGGTAAGAGCACAAGGCCATTATGATACACTGACTACCTCTGTGGCGCGGAGGGAGTGTGTCCAACTACTACACAAGAGGTCTTGGGTTCGATCCCCATCCAGGATAAAACTTTGTGTGATGAGCACGATGGTTTATTCTGTGTTTGGGTTTAATTTATCTTTAATATGTATGTATTTAGAAATATTTATGTATGTTTATCGGTTGTCTAGTTTCCATACAATTTACATCAGTCCTTTAACATGGTGTATAGTATATTAGTCGCAGCACCTTACCCCCATATCAAGTTTATAAACATTCAAACATTGTAAAATTGGCAATTTGAAAAGAGTGGCCGCGAGTTTTTATTGCCAGGTTCTTTTCTCCGGCTTTACCTATTGTTTGCGAACTTGGCTTTACATGTACATGTAGAATCCCGATGTATCACAAGAGTTGTTTGAATAAAGAATTTTGAATTTCATAGTGCAAGCTCTGCTTAGTTTGGGATCAGATAGCGTTGTGTGAGTTGTTCCAAGATATTATATTATAGTCTTCGTTACCTTAAAAGTAGGAGCAACCAGTAGGAATACACGAAAACGTTGGCATGAACTGCGAGTAGACCACTCGATAACAACCCGCTGTTTGCATGCTTGCCGTGGGTTGACCACTCCACGTCAACGCTCGGGCCCTCAGTTGACCGCGCGCTGCTCGCGAATGATTAGTACCAGTTGCTGACCAATTACTCAGAAGTTTATGGACCATACAATGTTCACGCGAGGTTCACTCGTTGAACACGTGAGGTTCACTCGTTGAACACGCGAAGTTCACTGATTGCCCATGAGAGATTCACTTGTTGACCACACAACTTCCACCCGTGGGCCACCTGTCGACAACGAGTAGACACCGAACGACGAGGCGGTGCTAGTCTAGTGCCAGGTGGCTCTAATGAGCTATGACCTTTATATGTCTGATTCTATTTATACTCTGACTGGCGCGACACTTGACAGCTACCTTCTAAAATTCGATCACAAATATATATGAATATTATAGAAATTACGACGATAGAACCGATTTGTTTTTTTTATATTTGAAAGGTTTTTACTGCCAAGGTGGTCCTATTGTCATCAGGTTAGGATTTGATGACGGGATCGTGGATAAATTAAAGGAACTCTTAAAATAATAAAAGTCAACATATATTTTATGGTCATTCGTGCATTTAGTCTCATAAAGAATTATTTAGGGAACTGAAACGGATGATGACTTAAGATCAGGGATGTTACGGAGCTTCGACTCCGACTCCGAAAGGTCGGAACTCCTATTAATTTTTCACCTCCGACTCTGACTATTTATAACTGTCGTACTCGAAGTACGACAGTTATGAATAGGAGGTCGAAGCTATATTGACTAGCCTGTTGGTCTAGCGGTTAGCAACCCTGACTGTTAAGCCGGAGGTCGTGGATTCGATCCCCACTCAAGATAAAACTTTGTGTGATGAGCACGATGGTTTATTCTATGTCTGGGTGTTATTTATCTATAATATGTAAGTATTTGGAAATATTTAAGTATGTTTATCAGTTGTCTGGTTTTCATAGTACAAGCTCTGCTTAGTTTGGGATCAGATGGCGTTGTGTGAGTTGTCCTAAGATATTATTATTATTTATATCCTATACTATCTAGAAAAAACACTCGGATCCTTTATAATCGCTGCTTCAAGTCCCGCCCGTGCGGGGTTTTCCTTCATACATTTAATACGTGTGAACATTTTTTTATTTTATTTTTTAAGCTTTTCTCAATATATTTGTATTCTCACCACCTCCGACTTCGAGTCAGACTCCGATGAACCAAATTTAAAACTCCGACTTCGGTTCCAATAAAACCACTTCCGTAACATCACTACTACAGATGGCCAGCGGAACTACTCAATATAAATATTTCACAGGTTGCGATGCTATTAATACTCTAGTATGATACGTCACAACACGCATGATACTTCACTTCCATATGATGGACAAGTATCATGTGATCTCCTCAACAATTAACAGCCTTGCATCAGGAATAGTAACATTTTATAAATTAGATGAATTACCAAACCACATAAAAGTGAGAAATATTCAATTCTATTCTATTCTATTTATTTGCGTAATATGGGTACAAATGATGTAACAATAATAGTAATACAAAGAATCACCTAAAAAGCTGTGAACAATCAAATCAAATAATATTATTATATAATCTAAGAAACAAAGTGAGAATATTTATCTGATTCTCACTTTGTTTCTATACAGTATATATGTCGAAATATCAGAATATGTTAAGAGTAGAAATTATAATTTTAAATTTGTAAGTATATAATGTCTAATAAGTTCATAATAATTTCCACTAAAATAAATACAGTACTTATATCAATTAATGTCACCAATTAATATCATATATTATCAAGTAGGTATTCTTTAATAGAGTATATCCTTTATTGAGTAACAGTTGTTATACTTTTTGTTTAAATAAGTAAAAAATATTCGATGTTTCAAGTATTGAAGTAGGTAACCTGTTATATATTCGAGGCATCATACAAAATATACTGCTATTAAATAAGTTTGTTCTATTAGACGGAAGCTTTATTTTGAAATTATGTCTTCGACTACTATATGTCACCAAACATTTTAATTTTTCCTCGCTAAAAGTACAACTTCCAGTATGTAGATGCATAAATAAAACCTAAAAAACGACTTCAAAAATAAGTGCTAGGTAACTAAAAGCAAAAAATAATGCTCAAATGTTTAAAATCCTATATTCGACATTAGCATTGCCATTGCCTTAAATCGACCAGGTTTAAGAAAAGAGATAATTAAATGTCTACAATGAGTCTCTTCATTACTTTACCCTAATTCCCAGTTTCTTACCCATGTTTCTTTTAAGTAGGTACCTAACTATTTTTTTTAATTGATTAATATTGTTTTTTTTGTTTCAACTTTTATTAACATGTACACACTATGAAAATTTAAACTATCTACTTATTTTTCACTATTAGAATTAAGCGATAAACGTCAAAAAAACACGACACGATCCCAAACTAAGCAGCTGATAAACAAACTAATATATGTATTTCTAAATAAATATGTCATCATCCATACTAATATTATAAATGTGAAAGTAACTCTGTCTGTCTGTCTGTCTGTCTGTCTGTCTGTTACGCTTTCACGCTCAAACTACTGAACCGATTTAGATGAAATTTGGTATGGAGATAGTTTGAGTCCCGGGGAAGGACATAGGATAGTTTTTATCGCGATAACCGACATCCACGCGGGCGGAGCCGCGGGCGAAAGCTAGTAATAGATAAATTACACCCAGACACAGAATAAACCATGGTGATCATCACACAACATTTTATAAATGTTGATGATCCCCCTGGGTGGGGATCGAACCCGCTTAGCAGTCAGGTTCACAAATCACTAGGCCATCAGGTCAGTTGTTCGTCAATTTTAACTTAATTATTTTTTTCTATTATATCTTATTATATCTATAAAGTAAAGCACACTTTGAAAACAATTGAATTGTCTGCCTATTTCCATTAATACGACCAAAGGAAAGAGCACATTCCTTATTTTTTTTACTATATTTTATTCCGATTATTTTCTTGTTAGTATTGGTAAATATATCGATATAGCACAAAATCGAAACCGAAGAAGACAGTGTTTTGTATGGAGACTTGACTTTATTTATTTAATAGCTTTCGCCCGGGGCTCCGTCCGCGCGGATGTCCGTTATCGCGATAAAAATATATATTTATCCTATGTCCTTCCCCGGGACTCAAACTATCTCCATACCAAATTTCATCTAAATTGGTTTAGCTGTTTGAGCGTGAAAGTGTAACAGACAGGCAGACAGAGTTACTTTCACAATAATTTATAATATTAGTATAGATTTATTTTATTTACTGTTTTGTTACTATAATGGCCTTAGTAATATAAGTTGTGTGAAAATTTTGAAGTACGGACGTACATATTATGGTTCAAGAGATTCATATTTCATATTAGGACTGCCTGTGTGGCGCGGTGGGAGTGTATCCGACTGCTACGCAAGAGGTCGTAGGTTCATCCCAGGATAAAACTTTGTGTGATGAGCACGATGGTTTATTCTGTGTCTGGGTGTTATTTATCTATAAAATGTATGTATTTAGAAATATATAAGTATGTTTATCAGTTGTCTGGTTGCCATAGTACAATCTCTGCTTAGTTTGCGATCAGATTGCTTTGTGTGAGTTGTCCCAAGATATTATTATAGATACATCCGATACATCTCTCTGACGGACTGGCTGCACGGCTCGATAATAGGTTTCCATGGCAACAACTTTAAAAAATATATTTTTTTTAGTTTACCTTGTATTTATTTTTAAAGTCAGTAGTAAATATCGATGTAAAAAACATTTTTTAATTCCTCCCAGCCAGAAAACAGAGCACAATATTTCAACTGATTATGTTGCTAGCAACAACGTCGCTTCAGACGTCGCCAAGAAGGCCAGTGACGTAGGATGAGATACAGGTTAAAGGCTACGATTTGTATATTAATGAGCTCCACTTTTATCATTAATATGAATAATCGAATCGACATACAAGGTGAAAATTCATCCCACGCAATTTAATTCTGGAATACTTATGACCCAATTTTTGTTATAAACCGTTGCTTTAAGGGTTAAAATCTGCGCAAGTAATCACTTGCGGTTCATTCGTACGTGTAATCATTTTGACATACAAGGTGAAAAGTACCACGTATGATCTCAGATTTAAGAATATTAATGACCTGAATTTTAGTATAAAACCGTGGCGTTAATGTGTTAGAATCACATTCGTTCGAGGCTCGCCGAAGACACAACAGCAACATGAAGTTTACATTGGCTCTGGTGTTGATGATGGCGTGCAGCTACGTGTCGTCAGATAGCGCGAATTTCTACTGCGGACGGAGGCTGTCCAACGTGTTGGCGGCGCTGTGCTGGGACCCGGAGCCGGTGAAGCGTGATGCTGGGCGGTGGATCGCACCGGCGGCGGCGGGCGCACGCTCGCTGGCTGGCACGCGCGGCAAGCGCGGCCCAGTCGATGAGTGCTGCTACAAACCTTGCACTATCGATGAACTAATGACTTATTGTTAACGACTGCGTACCACCAAAATATATTATATTATTCACGTAAATAAATGTATACTTAATCCAGTTTAAATGATGTAGTTTTATTATTGTACTCACGAGTCCACTGAAACAACTATCATGTAATAATCATGAGGTAGATCAGTCACAGACTTAGACACTCGATTTAACGTTCTAAATACACGCTGCAAAGCGTGAGAGAGACAAAAAATCGTGCGGCCAGTAATTGTCTCTTTCTGGAACATTTCTAGAGATTTTTTCAAGTCAATACAGACAGTTATCAAATATTGACAAAAATAAACAAATATTGATTGCCTCTGTGGCGCGGTAGGATTGTGTCCGACTGCTACGCAAGAGGTCGTGGTTTCGATTCCCACTGGGTACACCACTTTGTGTGATCCACAAACTGTAGTTCCGAGTCCGGGTGTACTTTGCGTCCGAGACTTGTATGTTTGTAAAAGTCCCCCGCGACATAGGGCTTGTACACTACTGCGGAAGTCTTTTAAAAAGAATAAAAATGTTATTACAGACCTCCCGAATGAGGCAGGTATTATTAATTAAGGCGTACAGACACGTTGTCTCTTTCTAGAGAGTAGTAAATTTAGTTATGCCATTGCTCAGTCCAGTCTCTTTGTCTATGAGTACAGTAGCTACCTCATTTATTATTTTCATAAAATTTAGGTAAGCATTTGCGAAATAAAGTTAACGCTACAGTTTCATTCTGAGGCACTTGTCTCACCAACGGCGAGAAAGTTAGAAGCTATCGACTATTTTCTCACTCAAAAAACGTACAAACGTATGTAGATCCCATGTAAACGAAAGAGATACAGATATATATAGTTGATCGGTGATTGTTCACACTGCTGGTGGCGAGAACTTGCCCTATACCTACCGTATATCTTTTGTTTACAGGGGATGTAATAAATAAAAGTGTCTATTTAACGTTTCTTGAACGAGATTATTATTATTTCATATTTAATCATTAATCGTTACAAGTACTTTGGCCAATATTTAAGCACATATAGTTTTTGCCTTTGTTGTAAGTAGATGCTCCTACTATATTGTACCCATTATGGCTGATTTTGCTTTATACAATTTGCATCAGTCCTTTAACATGGGGTATAGTATAATAGTCGCAGCATATCAAGTTTATAAACATTCTAATATTGTAAAATTGGCAATTTGAAAAGAGTGGCCGCGAGTTTTTATTGCCAGGTTCTTTTCTCCGGCTTTACCTATTGTTCGAACTTGGCATTATATGTACATGTAAAATCCCGACGTATCACACGAGTTGTTTTGCATCCTAAGTGAATAAAGAACTTTGAATTTTGAGTTTTGAGAAAACAGTTGATAATTGCTCGCTACTCTCTAGCGGTGGGACAACTGTCAAAAACAAAGTCATTAATATTCTTAAATCTAAGACTTAGGGTGATATTTTCACGTTTAATGTCAATTTGATTATTCGTGTAAGTACAAAAGTAAATGACGTAATACACATACTGGCACTTACATATTGACAGACATATTTTTGAATATTAAAGAGCCGTCGGCCATAACAAAGACTACGATTATACATTTATTTTCTGCTAGATTTCGCCAGCAGTTCCGCCCAAGAGGATGGTGGATCGGTTTTCGCAATAAAAACTATCATAAATCGTAATTGGGACTCAAACAATCTCCTCAATCGGTACAATGGTTTATACGTGAAAAGGTAATAGACAGACAGACTTGCTATCACATTTCTATTAATAATATTAGTTTGAATTAGATCACCACCAGTGGTTAAGGTCCAAGCCAACTGTGTCAGTTGGTCTTCCTTGAAATAGTGACACAATACACATCACTGTGTTTCGGTTGAACTGCAGCAAGTGTAATTACTGGGCAAATGAGACGTATGAACTAATGTCTCAAATGAGGAGCGCGGTGCGGTGACATTCAGATCTTTGCTAAACAAGGATTTGGGTGACACTGATCCTGTTATGGGCTAGCGTGACGCTTACCATCAGGCGCACGACCTGCTCGTCTCTTCATTTTGTTATATAAAAAAATACCAAATAATAATAATAATATCTTGGGACAACTCACACAAGGTCACCTGATCACAAACTACGCAGAGCTTGTACTATGGCAACCAGACAGCTGATACACATACTTATATATTTTTAAATACATACATATTACAGAAGCTTTAACTAGCTGACCCGCGCAACTTCGTCTGCGTAAAATTTCATAATATTTTTGATTGCTGCTCCGCTCCTATTGATTGTAGCGTGGTGTTGCATATATATGCAGCCTAAAGCCTTCCTCGATAAATGGGCTTTCCAACAGTAAAATAATTTTTCAATTAAGTTTCTGAGATTATCGCGTTCTAACAAACTCTTCAGCTTCATCATAATATAGATTATAGACTAGCTGCCTACCCCGGCTTCATGATCGGATGTCATATCGTAGTTTTGTACACCTTGAGTATATTATTATTATTGTAATTTTCGTAGGAATCTCACATTTTTTGACAATAAAATATAGTCTATGTTACTCCCCGATAATGTAGCTTTCTAATGGTAAAAGAATTTTTAAAATCAGTCCTGGAGTTTCGGAGCCTATTCAATGCAAACAAACAACCTCTTTATAATATTATAGTATAGATTAATTACACCGAGACACAGAATAAACCATCGTGTTCATTACACAAAGTTTTACCCTGGTTGGGGATCGAACCCACGACCTCTGGCTTAGCAATCAGGGCCACTAGCCATTAGACCAACAGACCAGTCAAATATCGTGCTACATTTAACATTTAGCTATAAGTAAAAAGAAATGCAAGCTAACCACTATCTGGTTAGTAATTGTAGCGCTCACCACTCAGCAATCTGTCCAACTCGTTGGAATATCGACATTTCAATCCAATACGAACATTTCTTGAATCAGCAGCTTTGCACGAGGGGATAAAATTATTTAAAGGGAGAATTACTTTACCTAGTGTTTAGGTTTTATATCTAGAAATTTACATCTGGAACTATTTTTATACACTGTTTAAGTTAGTAAAGCTTAAGGCTCTTCAAATAAAAAGTATAACGATCACTTATTGCAAGAACGTTTAACTAAAAAATACTCATTTTACAGGGTCCTTATTTACTATGTTTTTTTTTTGTTTTCGCGGCAAGCCCGCGCGAACTAGCGCATGCGTGGTGCGCTCAAAGATGTTCGAGAGCATGCGCGATGCATTTCTAAACGCAGCTCTCTATTATAATTATGACAAGATTTTGACTGATAAAAGCGCGGGCTTGCCAAAGAAAGATAGTGAATACGGACCCAGGAGGCCAATTAAAACTTTCAATTTTATATATTCACAAAAAAATAACACAAACAGGTTAAACCTTTTCGGAATGTTTGTGTTGGTTTTTAGTGTTTAAAATCATAGCATCAAATTATGTTATATATTTACTGTTCATATACGCACGTGGGTTCTCGGCGAACATTTTTGCGTCTCTGAGATAGAACTATGTTTAAATGAACACATACCGCCCAGCAACAGTGTGTCATTACAAGATTTACGCCATCTAGCGGCCACAAGTGACATAACGTGTTTGTCATTATGGTACTAAAAAATATACTTATCAAACATGTGCCGTGTGGTACCGGCTAAGAATAGTACCACCCCATCTCTTCCCGTGGGTGTCGTCAAGGCGACTAAGGGATTTCACCCCGGAGGACGGGCAGCAGCGTCCTCTGCGTACTTAAAGCCTTACTGCGATCGCCAACCCGCTCGCCAAGCGTGGCGATTATGGCAATTACCCCCAGGATCTACATACCAGTAGGTTCTACTGGGGAGACCCGTGCCCAGCAGTGGGCCATCATATGGGTTGATATGTATCAAACATTGTATTTTTCATATTATCGCAAAAAATCAAGGTTTTGGTCTTTTAAAAAGCGAGAGAATAATTATGTTTATTTCTTAGAGGTTTCAATATCATTCGTACCTTTGCCGTGTGGTACCGGCTTAAGAATAGTACCACTCCATTTCATCCCGTGGGTGCCGTCAAGGCGACTAAGGGGTGTCACACTGGAAGACGGGCAGCAGCGTCCTCTGCATACTTTAAAGCCTAAATGCGATCGCCAACCAGCTAGCCAAGCGTGGCGATTATGGCAATTACCCCCGGGATCTGCAATAAGTAGGTTCTACTGGGGAGACTCGTGCCCAGCAGTGGGACATCATATGGGGTGATATGAGTATTTGTACCTATTAATATTACAAATACGAATGTGAAGACGGATGTTTGTGGCTCTTTTGATGAAACTTAACAGAAATAATTACTATATAAATAAAAATTATAAAACTAAAAAACCCGCATGCAACAAGACAGAAACAAGATACCCTTCAAATTTAATATCATTCAGTCGGAGACACGATATTAAGATCATTTTTTTTTTGTAGTAGTAGTACTTTATATTCATTGTAAGATAATCTAACTATTTGTTTCATTATTTTAGTTGTTTTGTCTACGAGTCGTCACTCCATTTTTTTTTAAACGTAAGAAAATATAGTAATACATATTATTTATATTTTCGAACTCGCCTTTGATTGGCGCATCACGTATCGCAATTCACGCCATTAAGATATGATTTTATGTACCCAGTGACAATCGCGATCACTCGAATCTAATGACATATCGTTTATTAAAATCCGTTGAGCCGTTGAGGAGCTATGAACGGACATAGGAACATTGGAAGAATACATACCCACACGTCAAATACGTAACTCTTCTCCGCAGTCGGGTAAATAACAATGTTTATATGTTTGTCTTTGTTCTGTATCAAATCCAAAAACCATAAATCAGATTGTGATGCATTTTGATGAGTGATTCTGGGGACGCCTGTTAGAGTTCCTGGGTCAAAAAGCCTCAGCAAAGCGTGGCCGGGATCAGATTGTAGGCTAGAAATCAAACATAACGCGGTCAAAGATAGAAAAACCTAAAAGGTAAAAAAGAGAGAGGTTTCGTCTATAAGAAACCTCTCTCTTTTTTACCTTTCATCCATGTCGGTTTGAACGTAGTTCCTTTTGCCATATATCTTTTTGTGTTTGTATTAATTACTTATTTTTTACCAGATCAGAATTATTTTTTTAATCATAAGTGTTTAAAAAACTCTTTAAGAAAAAGTATTTAAAAAATGTTCTATTTCAATTTAAGATTTTTCACGCATAAAAGGTACCTGATCCGTTAATGTATTGTCAGGTATCATGTTCCCATTCGATTTATGTTTTTTTTTTTAAATTTAATTACCTGTTTTTTTTTTCTTGATGGAAGTCAAATGGTAAAACATGCAAAGGCGGAAAAGATTGTTTTGATTGTAAAGAGCCCTTAGACAAACAACTTTGATAACAAATCTTAAAAATTTGACATAGATAAAATAATCAGTAATGGTATGTAAACAGACTGCCTCTGTGTTCCACTGCTACGCAAGAGGTCGTGGGTGCGATTCCCACACAGGACACCACTTTGTGTGATCTACAAATTGTTGTTCCGAGTCTGGGTGTACTTTGTGTCCGTGGCTTGTATGTTTGTAAAGTCCCCCGTGACGCAGGGCTTGTACCCTACTGCGGGAGTAGTCTTATATATAAAAAAAATAGGTAAATTGTTGTCCATTTACAAAAATTTATACAACCTTTATAACACAACCTCCTTAATCTAGCTTCGCATAATCATAAATAATAGATTTGTTCGATGTCAAAATGTTACGCTTTTTTCCGTCTAGCCTATCAGCCTGTAAACAAAAACATGCCATAAATAACTACGTTTCAAAAAAAACATCATATACACAGATATTAAGAATAAACCCTAACTCAAATACAAATCCAAGCTAAACGAATGAAATATTAAACACGGTGTGCCCTCCATATAAAATATAGATTATCTGTTCAGCCCTCTCCTACTAATCCTGGTTTTATCACACTATGAATTCTTATTGAAGATATTAATGCCTGAAATATGTATCTCAGTTATATTGAAAATCCGGTTTTTATAACTGTACTTACTTATTTTTAACCCCTGAAGAAATAAGGGGTGAATAAGAAATGCTTGGAGTATGGCGCCACGTGAATTTCTGTGCAATCATAAAGTGTTAATATAAAATCAAAATAGTTTGCACTTTCTTGCATTTTTATCCTAAAGGCAAAGAGTCTACTATGGTAAACAGACAACTAATAAACATAGATACCTACGAGAACATTCTTCGAGGCCTAAACTGGTTGTGCCCCCTTTTTTATGTAATTTTTTTGTAGATTAACTACATAATCTTAGTTAAAATGCTCAATGTGCTTATCACACAAAAGTTTACCCTGGGTGAAAATCGAACCCACGGCCTCTGGCTTTGCAGTCAGGTTCACTAACCACTAGACTAGACCTATCTACGACACTAGACGAGATCTACGACGAGTTGGGTCTGCGTAATTTTCCCCGTTTTTGCAACATTTTTCATTGCTGCTCCGCTCCTATTAGTCGTAGCGTAATGTTTTATAGCTTATAGCCTGCCTCGATAAACGGACTGTCCAACAGTAAAATATTTTTTAATAATAACCAAACAAACAAACGAACTCTTCAGCTTTAAAATATTAGTATAAATATATGTATCCATACACATTTGTAACAAAGTGAAATGATCAATAAATTCCTCAATATTTTTCTTTACTGTTCTTTCTGTGACAACCCTTTCCCGAAAAAGATGTTCCAGTCGAATCTTGGGGTGAGCCCTGTTGCCGGGATCCGTACCTGACTCATACAATGCATAAGAAGACGGAAGCTATGTTCTATATCTGCATAACACCTCGTTACGTTCGTCTTGTATTAAAGTTGTAATTACAAAAATAACAGTCTAAGTATGCGGTTCATCAAAATTCTGTGTGTTCGTTAACTTTTGGCGCGAAATAATTCAGCCGCTACTCGAGACTGCTCTCGGAGCATTCGTGTAAAGGAATGTGGGTTAGGTGGTGTTATACAACAATGAAAATTCAAGTCGTTCATTCGCTCATCAAGACCCAGCCTAAACCCTCGAACCTAGTATCTAGTAGTAATCTGTAATTTTGCAAAAATATTTCTTTTGAATTGTACAAAAAAAGAGTTCAGCCTACTCCAGATTTAAGGGAGGTGCGCGAGCGGAGCTGAAGGTTAAAGCTAGTCCTCAATAAATATTTTAGTAACACGCCAAAATCTGTTAGAAGAAAATTATTATCTTGGTTTAAAGTATTTTTGTAAGTAGCTTCCCCCCGCGGCTCTGCCCGCGACGATATCTAAAAATATATTTTATTCTTTACCTCATCTAAATCGGTTTAGCGATATAAGCGTGGAAACGTAAGTAACAGACAGGCGTTGTTACTTTCACATCTGTACTAATATTATACAGCTGAAGGGTTTGTTTGAATGCGATAGTCTCAGGAACTACTGGTCAAAATTGGATGCCCACTTATCCAGGAAGGCTATATAACATCACGCAAAGACCAATAAGAGCGGAGCAGCAATGAAAAAAGTTGCAAAAATGGGGAAAATTTACGTAGACGAAGTTGCGCGAGTCATCTAGTTTATAATATAACTTTGAATAAAATTAAGTATCAAATACGCAGACATTAACAGAAGGCATCAAAAGGAAACTCTGAGTCGGGGTTGGCGAATATTAACAAAGGAAGTTATTCAGTCCCAACCTTCCACTTATTTCACTTATTTTACACCAAATGCCATTCCTCAAAGTTGTGATAGATTTCGGTTACTCCTTAAGTCTAAAAACTGGCATCTATTAGTCAAGTCCGGTTACGATTTGGATGTTTTTGACACGCGATTAATACCTTTTCCCAACGCATCACGCAAGAGTACAAAAGCGGCGGTAGCCTAATGGCTAAGGCATCTGCCTCGCAATCGTGAGGTCGCGTGTTCGAATCCTACCCATTTTACTACCGACGTGAACCCACTCCTAACACAAGCCATTGAGCTTAGCGGGAGGGGTTAACAGGATTGCTAGTTAAATGGAACTAAAATTCCACATTTTTTTTTTTTGTAAAAAAAGACGACTCCCGCACTAGGGTACAAGCCCTGTGTCGCGTGGGACTTTACAAACATACAAGTCACGGACACAAAGTACACCCAGACTCGGAACAACAATTTGTGGATCACACAAAGTGGTGTCCCCTGTGGGAATCGAACCCACAACCTCTTGCGTAGCAGTCAGACACACTCTCACCGCACCACAGAGGCTGTCAACATTGCTAGTTATCGTTTATTGAAAAAAAATAGCCAAATCTGTAAACCAGTTCACATAATCAGTGTATTTGACTTATAAACCTAATAAACTATGCAAAAACAACTAACGTGGAACAACGTATAATGGCCTAATAAGTTGTCTAACATTTTATAACCGTGTAACGTTTCTTCGCCTTCATAAACCAAATACGGCAATAAATACGCTGAAAGTGTAACCGCTGTTACACAAACATATTGAAAGACACATATAACAAAATTGCAAACGAAGAGGAAAATATGAGTTGAAAGCAGAAACGTCTCGGCAAATTTAAGGACTTTTAACGAGGATATCTGACGGAACTTTGTGCAATTAGAGAACTGAACTATTCGGTAACATACTATGGCATTGATATTATTTTAATTAAAATGAATGTGTGTACGGTTTCCAAAGGATTTGGAGTTGATTCACCAATTAAAATATTATTAAGATGGACGTAAACTTAGCTCCGAATAAAGTTTTAATGTACGTTCTCGTAGTTATAACTATATGAAAAACTTACTTTTAACTATTAGTCCATTGAAATGTTACATTTTTTAAGCCTTACCTTGCATTTTTTAGAGGACGCTATTTTATTTTTTTGATGTGTTGGTCCAAGGGTAGTCAGTGTAAAGCTAAAACCAAGTTTGTGGGGTGGCGACCCCACAAACTTGGTTTTAGCTTTTCACTGGCCCCTATATTTTTTTCGAAAAATGATAAAAAATGTTATATCGAAAAATATGCTTTTTTCCGAATTTTGAACATTTTCGCTTATAACTTTTTTATTTATAGTTCTACGACAAAAAGTTACTGGACCAAAGCTGTAGAGAATTTAATTTGCAACATTTTTTTTTTTTTTTAACAGATACATACTTTAAGAGATATATCGTAAAAACCATTTCAACCCCTATTTTCAAGATGGTGACCGTGGGACAAGGGTGGCGACCCCACAAACTTGGTTTTAGCTTTACACTGACCCCCTACACATCAAAAAAATAAAATTGCGTCCTCTAAAAAACGCAACCCCAAATGTACTTTTCAATGGACTATATGTCTTCTGTATTATTACGAAAGGCGAAAAATTGCTTGAGCATTTTTTTATAAATTTCATCAGAGATCAAATATCGTCATTATCGAATTCAGGTAGATATTGAATTTTAAGTACAATATCGGAATAATACAACACCACAATCAAACAACAAAATAATGAAGTCCAACTAAAGCAAATCGCCAAAACGTCATACTCAAAAGTAAGGGCGGCTTTACACTGACGCAGCTACTATTAGCGCCCTTTACAGGTAAAGGTCTGGCTGCGCATCTGGGACTGGGTTTCAGACCGCAGATGCATCTGAATGGTTTAGACAGCGGATCGAACTGTCATGCCAATATTGTGTTCAAGGTTTATAACGTTCGCGAATCTTACATGTTTAAATATGAGGTTAAATGTTATGAGTTTGCGTCAAATATTAATTTAATATTCCATACCTACTAAAAGTACCTGGTACCTGGTGAACCGACGACCTGAAGAAGGTCGGTATGAATTAGATGCGGAAGGCAGAGAAACGGGTGTTGTAGGGTTAATTAGGATTGGCCTATCTCTAGCTGTGTACTGATAAAGGCTGATTGATTGATCGATTTTAGTAAAGGTACTGAAGACTAAACGGTCGTAGTGAAATTTGGAAGGAGATTAAATAGTATCCTGGGAAAGGACATAAGGTACATTTTATAGCAAAACCGATAAAAAAACCGGTAAAAAGTAAGTAAGTAGTAGTGGTTGATCTACGTGGTTAGAGCCAAGAGCGAAATTAATTAAATATTTTGGCGTGATAACGTCTTATAAATTGATGACGGGGTGCACTCACGAAAACGTGTCTCGTAGCAACGGTCACGTTATTGATTGGTTGCTAAGCAACGGTCACATTATTGATTGGTTGCTAAGCAATCACGTTAATGATTGGTTGCTAAGCAACAGCATAATGACGTTATGTCATCAATGTTGTCACGTAAAATTATCCGACCGTAAACCGACTTACAGACAACCATTTTTTTAGTACTTACCATTCATTGTAGACAACCATTTTATATAATACTAGCTGTCCCGCGCAACTTCGTATGCGTAAATTTTCCCCGTTTTTGCAACATTTTCCATTGCTGCTCCGTTTCTATTGTTCGTAGCGTGATGTTATATAGCCTTCCTCAATAAATGGGCTACCCGACAGAAAAATATTTTTTCAATTCAGACCAGTGATTACCGCGATTACCGCGATCAAACAAACAAACAAACTATTCAGCTTTATAATATTAGTATAGATAGTATAGATTAGTTCTCTTAAATCTTTTAATCATGAAACAGATTTTGATGCTGTTTTCACTACCAGTCACTTTAACAATTTTTCGAAAGATTTTATGTTAAATTCATGCATATTACATTTATAGATAGTAGAGAAAACTCCATGTGAAGCTAGGGTGGGTAGCAGTAACAAAAATAGCTAAGATCAATAAAACTGACTCGTGTTAAAGAAGTCAGTAAGTAATTCGTGTAAATCGGGCTTTAGTCCCGATACAGCCAGCGTTTTCGTTATTTTCACAACAACCTCGTCTCGGAGTGGAACTCTTTTCCCATGCAAATACGTCATTAGGCTTTCAACGATAACAATTTGCGTCGAAGACGAATTTTAATACATGGTAATGCCGTTCGATAAACGCTTCGATGTTCCACTCCAAATCTTTATCGATGATTCTGGAACTGTTTACTCATCGAATTGAATTCAATTTATGGGGCATTTGGTTTTCTTTTAATCAATTAATTTAATTCATTTCAAGATAATGATTATAGCTATATATATAACTTAAAAACAAGCTTCTGACATCTGTTTGGGGAAATATGCTGAATTATTATGACTTAATACATATAGATTATATTTTTCCATCTATCCTAATATACCTATTTCCACTAGTTTTTAAATTTTATTCCATTTAAGTCGTTTATTCAAAACAAACATAGTTTAAGTAAATGGCTACTTTGAATGAATGATGGTGTAATTAATTTTCAATTGACTTTAGTACTCAAATTCAAATTCTTTATTGTACACATAAAAAAAAAAAATACAAACAATAAATACAAAATAAAAGTAAATATGTACAAAGGCGAGCTTAACTCTAGAGTAGAAAGTTAAACTTATAAAAGTAGTCGGAAGTGTAACAATAAAAGAAGAAAAAAAAAATAGAAATTAAACCATATCTACAGGGTCTTTCATTAAGCGTGTCCTATCTTTAAATTTAAATAAAACAAAGTGTATGTGAGATATTATCGAAATTATTTATTTATTTGAAAGATGTAGTGATGCCATTATGTATGGAATATGACATCATTCAAATGTCCGCCACGGCTTCTCTGGGTGGAGCGCATGCGAGATATCCAATTTTCCATGACTTTTGCGCACAAATCAGGCTGAATTTGACCTATGGCATAGGTTATGTTGGCTTTGAGGGCCGCTGTGGTTTGTGGTTTATTCGCATAGACCTGCGATTTAAGAAAACCCCACAAGAAAAAATCTAGCGGGGTTAGGTCACACGATCTCGGTGGCCAGTTCACATCAGCTCCACGTGAGATGACCATGCCCTCAAATCTCTCATGCAGAATATTCAATGTGGCATGTGCTGTGTGGCACGTCGCTCCGTCTTGTTGAAACCACATGTCGTTGGTGTCCAGATGATCCAGTTCATGCCAAAAAAAGTTGGTAATCATCGACCTATAGCGCTCGCCGTTGACAGTGATGGCCTGGCCAACATTGTTATCAAAGAAATATGGCCCGATGACGCCGCCAGCCCAAAACCCACACCAAACTGTAACTTTTTCGGGATGCATTAACCGCTCTTGGATCTCATGTGGATTGGTATCGTCCCAAATTCGACAATTTTGTTTGTTTACGTACCCATTCATCCAGAAATGGGCCTCATCGCTGAAGATAATTTTTCTGTGAAAATTACGGTCAGTTGCTAACTGCTCCAGTGCCCATTCAGCGAACACACGTCGTTGTCTATGGTCGTTTACCTTCAATTCCTGGGTGAGTTGAATTTTATACGGGTGCAGGCCCAAGTCACGACGCAAAATTCGCCAAGTTGTGGTCTGTGAAAGGCCGAGTTCTTGTGATCGACGCGAAATCGACTGCCTCGGATTCTCCTGCACACTCTCACGGACAGCGGCGATGTTTTCGGCAGACCTTGCGTTTCGTTGACGTACAGGTGTTGGTCGATCGTTTACTGAACCAGTGGACTCAAATTTATCCACCACACGACGAATAGTCCTCTCGGTAGGACGATTATAGCGACCATAAAATGGGCGAAGCGCGCGGTGCGTTGCCCGAACAGAACACTCATTTTGATAAAATAATTTTATCATTTGTACGTGTTGTTGAATGCTATAGCTATCCATGATGATTTGGCAAAACAGAATGAATAAATGACAACCAATTTGACAGATGTAGCTTCAACAAGAAGGTCGCTACCAACTGTCAAAGTTCGGACGTGCCTATTGGAAGACCCTTTATAAATAAACAGTAAGTACATACTTACATACATAAACGTATGTTATTTCAGAATCATATAATATACCTAAATAAATACATATAATATATATATACATACCAGATAATACATACACTTACATATTAATATTACATAAATAAAATATTATAATACATACTTAATTAGATAGAGTGAAAATATTCTTTTGTCCTTTTTTTAAAAACGTTAAGAGAGAGGCTGTCACGTAAAGAGTGAGGAAGAGAATTCCAAAGCCTCACCGCTTTTATGGTGAAAGAGCTATCGTAACACCTGGAGCTGTGAGCGGGAGTACTCAATAGAAGAGAGGAGGCGGAACGACAGGGTTTACCCCTGGGAACAAGAAAATTGAAGCGCTCACGTAGATAGGAATGAGAATTAGGAGTACAATTTTTGTTTTGTCTTGTCAGATATAAAATTGTTTAGCATAGCTACAGTCTGATATATTTAAATCAACTCAGCATAAATATTTTATACTGCATCACTACGAAATCAGATTATTCCAAGATGATTAAAAAATCAACTCTACGGTTTTCGTATCCATAATAATGTAACAATAATAATATCTTGGGACAAATCAGACAACGTCAGTGACTCTAAACTAGGCAAATTTCTTGCTCGGCTCGGTCTCAGATCAGACCTCTTCATTAAGCACCTGTCCGACCAACGGCGAGATAAAGAGTAGCGAGTAGCGATTTATCGCTCAAGAAACGTACATACTTATGAAGATCCCGAGTAAACAAAAGAGATACAGATATTCATAGTTGATCGCTGATCGTTCCCACTGCCGGCGAGTAGGTACTCGCTCTATACTGCATATCTTGTTTACACGGACGGGATCTACAAAATACATCACAACACATTTATTTTTAGACATTTTGCGACCCTTCAACATAACATTTGATACCCTTAAGACCTCGCAGCCTACAAAATTTTAAATCGGCCGATGGTTTGATCGGGTTGAGCTGTAGCAGGGCGACTAAACTACCGTCAGTTGACGCGCGAGAAAGAGCGCCGTAATGATTAAGCCTGATAGTTTAAGAATATCGTGTATAAAAAAGTAAGTAAGTAGGTACTAAAAAGTTTGATGGAAGGTAACCTTTCATCAAACTTTTTAGTCAACCAAATCGGTGTAATGTACTCAATTCTGGTTCACGATCTAAAGATGATACAAAAAAGCCTTTATATACTCGTAGTTGATGCTTTTCTAAGCACAACTAGATAAAGTTACTATTATGACAAGATTTTCATAGTTCGCACGGGCTTGCCGCGAACACGTTTAAAATGATCAACAAATTAGGGCCCTGGCCGACCAAACTTACAACGTGGCGTCAGACCCGGACGGATTGTCCCCCTTGATCCGTCACTGGGTTCTAGGTTTTATTTTATATTGACTGCCTCTGTGGCGCGGTGGGAGAGTATCCGACTG
The DNA here is from genome assembly GCA_945859575.2 of Herminia tarsipennalis. NCBI lineage: Eukaryota > Metazoa > Arthropoda > Insecta > Lepidoptera > Erebidae > Herminia > Herminia tarsipennalis. The sequence goes on along the minus strand of OX243845.2, from coordinate 19,441,095 downwards.
CTACGCAAGAGGTCGTGGGCTCGATCCCCACCCAGGATAAAACTTTGTGTGATGAGCACGATGGTTCATTCTGTGTCTGGGTGTTATTTATCTATAATATGTATGTATTTAGAAATATATAAGTATGTTTATCAGTTGTCTGGTTTTCATAGTACATGCTCTGCTTAGTTTGGGATCAGATAGCGTTGTGTGAGTTGTCCCTAGATAATAATATTAGATATTATAATTAAAAAAAAAAAAAAAAATCTCCATCCCACTCCTCCGTTTTGTTAGGTACTTTACAATTGACTCGTAAATTAACATTAAAAAATCTCGTAAAACTTTGTACAGAGCGGGAATTTAACCCATATAACCGTAACAGCTACTGAAACTACGTAAAACCTATCCGAGTTACGGCTAAGGCTAGTTATAATATAAATCAGAACCATACGTCAAAGGAATTGATATGATATTGATAAAAAGATTGACTGACTGACAGGCAGATTGATTGCATTTTAGCCACGTTACCCCTTCGTTTCACGTCACATCCATGGCTTGAAGTTGCGTATTTACAAAATATGGTACGCTTTTTATTAACGATTGACTCTAAAAAGGTGTGTATTGTTTACATGGCTCATGTTTGTATATCTGTATGTTAGTTACTGAGGCAGGTGTTTTTACTAGGAACTCTTATAGTTTCGTAATGTCCGTCCGTCTGTATATCACAGGCATTTTACTCAAAGACTACTGGATGAATATTGATTAAATTTGGTGAAAAGGTGTCTTTTAATTAGCCGCTACCTACTTAGTTTGATAGCTAAATAATAAAAATAAATGTTTTTATGGGGGCATTCCATACATGTAACAGAAGCTAAAAATCGCTTATGCATAAACTATGTCACCCCCCCCCCCCTTGCCTTTTGAACCGTGTGACCAAAAAATATAAGATAATCACAAATGTAACGCTTATTAAATACTTTAAACTAAAATGATTTCCGACATGATCGGATATACCATAATTGAGTTATTACATAGCAGAAAAACTGCGTTTCTCAAGAAAACGGCGTAAGTTCTATGAACATACGCTCTTCTGCTGGTGCAAATATTCCAATCGGATTTTTTCATATGTAGGGCATTTGTTTGTAATAACGACATACTCTTGCGCGGTTTTTTATTATATTTCATTCATTACTTCTTAATATAATTTCAGTATTATTATACTACCTACAGTGCCCTTCAACCGTAGTACAGTGTTGCAACCCTATTTTACAAAAAAATAACTTTATAAGCAACTAGCTGACCCACACAATTACGTCTGCGTAAATTTTGCCCATTTTTGCAAAATACCACAAAATACTAAAATCGTGATACTATTGAAGTAATTTTTATAGGCATTTCTTGCCAAAGACTTTACAAATACAATAATTGCATTTTTGAAAGATAGAAAAATTTGAATCCTGACTCAGGAATCGAACCCGAGACTTCCGTAGCCAAACCGGGGCCAGAAGCGAACCACCTATCTGGACTATATTACTAGATATCAAATTCTTTTATCTCTTAATGCTTACGGGTTAGGCCCCCGTAGCGACATCTAGTCGGTAGTTAAAGAACTATCACGGCTTTTGTTATTGCTTCGTTACAGAGAGCATTTTAACAAATTATGATGACGCAGGTTGAATATTGAAGTAATTTTTATAGGCATTTTATAGGCAAAAATTTTTTTCTATCTTTCAAAAATGCAATTATTGCATTTGTAAATTCTTTTGGCAAGAAATGCCTATAAAAATTACTTCAATATTCAGCCTTCGGAATTTTCTTCAAAAATTCTTTAATCTATGTGTTAAATACACATAGATTTAAGTAATTTTGAAGAAAATTCCTACATGCTTTCAACATACAACGGGGTCAAATTTATCTATACCAGCTATTATAAATACGCGTTGAAGGAAGCGCTCACGTCATCAATCACGGCAGTGTCTGTGAGCGTCTTGGTCGGGGTAAATCTCTCTTTTTTACCCCAAACATACATCACATAGAAGGATTCCCGCATTATCCTATGTTTGTGTTTTGAACATTGTACCCCCTTTTACCCCACCTGCCTGGCTTAGGACACTATAGGATAGATTTTGAATTTGTATTTTGTCGGGTAACGGTTTTGTACGCTTGGGGTAAATATTGTATTACGCATAAATAGATACATTTATTACACAACAGGCAACTTTATTAAAGGATTTTTTGACGTGATAACGACTTATAAATTTTGACTGCCTCTGTGGCGCGGTGGGAGTGTATCTGACTGCTACGCAAGAGGTCGTGGGTTCGATCCCCACCCAGGATAAAACTTTGTGCGATGAGCACGATGGTTTATTCTGTGTCTGGGTGTTATTTATCTACCTAGTCTAGCCATAAATATTGTTACGAAGAAAAAACATTTTTTTTTATTGCAAATAATATTTATTACTTTTACAGTGTGTTAGTTTAATACATAAATAAAAAACAATTCAAAATATAAAAAGCTTATTCGAAGTGGTCTCCATTGGCTGCAACACAGTCCTTTAAACGTTGAGGCCAGTTATCAATAGAAGCACGCACTCTTTCCATGGGAAAATTCTTCACTGCCAATCGTATGGATTGTTTTAGGGACTCCAAATTATCATGGCGTTTAGAGCAAGCCATACTCTCTAAAACTGACCATAAATCATAATCCAGCGGATTAAGATCGGGACTAGACGACGGCCAGTCTTCAGCTCTGATGAAGTCCGAAACGTTCACTTCCAACCAAGACTGCGTGGACCGAGCTTTATGACCCGGCGCTGAGTCTTGTTGGAAGGACCATACTTGGTTATTGAACATGGTGTTGTTAAGGGGTTTAACTACCTTCTCAAGAATGGTATCTTGATACACTTGTGCCGATGTTTTGATACCTTTTTCACAAAAATATGGCTCAGTCACTCCTTCATAGCTAACACCCCACCAAACCATCACTGAAGTCGGATAATGCCCACGTTGCACTCTGTCGACTAATTGGGAAGCTTCCTTAGAGCTTTGAGCATAAATACGGTCATTTTGTTTGTTAAAATGTTGCTCAACTGTAAAGATTTTCTCATCCGTAAACAAAATTTTTCTGTGACCTCCCTTTGCGTACCGCTTCAGTAGTTGCTTCGATTTTACCACCCTATTCTTTTTTAAATTATCAGTTAAAAAATGACCAGTGCGTCTCATATAGGCTGTAAGTCCTAAGTCATCTTTTAAAATGCGTGACATGGTTCTGGGTGCTATCTTCATCTCCCGAGATAAAATCTTTTGCTTTCGGACAGGATTTCTTCGAATTCTTTCCCTTACTGCTTTGACCACCATTTTCGTACGAACACTACGTGGACGGCCAGATCTTTTTCTGTCACAAACAGAGAAGGTCTCATTGTACCTATTAATAGCCCGGTACACAAACATTTGACTAATACCAAGCGTATGGAGAGTTTTAAAAATTACATTCGGCTCCATACCAACTTTGTGTAATGCAATCACAGCGATTCGGTTTTCTTTATCACCCCACTCCATTTTAATATAGCAAAATATTGTACAATGTATTGGCGCCAAAATTAGAAAATACAATGACATATCAACACAATGACAATCGTATAAAAATGACAGATTCCAAATTCAAATGTAATATCTTTCTTATTTTTAATTGTAACAGTATTTATGGCCAGACTAGGTATAATATGTATGTATTTAGAAATATATAAGTATGTTTATCAGTTGTCTGGTTTCCATAGTACAAGCTCTGCTTAGTTTGGGATCAGATAGCGTTGTGTGAGTTGTCCCAACATATTATTATTATTATTATTATAAATCGATGACAGGCTGCACTCACGAAAAAGTTTGACGTTACCGATCACGTTCCGCTTGCTAATAGGCTGAAATAATGTAGCCGTCGGGACGTAGTCGTGGTCACTGAAGCTGTCACAAGCATGGATGTTTTCTACAATGTCGTCAATATCTTGGCGATTGCAGCAAAATGCGATACGATTGATATAAATAATTTAAAAAATAAAAGAGGTGTCACAGGCATGGTTTTCTATTCAATGTCATCAATGTTTTCTTAAGACGTTTTTTTTTTAAATGTTTTATTTAATTGGTGTTTTTATTCTGAATACGTCAACCCCATTTCTTAAGACGTTATCACGTAAAATTATCGTCCGTAAACCGACTTTACAGACAACCATTTTTTTTATTTCTGAAAGTACATACAGATAATCCTATTTGTATCCACTACGGATGGACTTAAGCGATACCGTGTCCGATCGCGATCCGGTCGCGATCCTTAAATGTCAACTACATATCTACTTACGTAGATATGTAGAGGACATTTATATATCAATATATTTTATTTTCACGCCTTGCCCCCAACCAATTTTGTTGGAATTTAAAGACTGGGTAACCAACAACAATTAGAATTTTAAAAAATGGTTATATTTCATCGTTCAATGAAAACTAGATCGGATCCTCTATTGTCGGTGGGTATGTTATTTATTAAAAAAGTTTAAGAAAAAACTTTTAATTTTAATCTGAATAGATATTTTTTATCAAAATAAAATATTAACAATCACATTGTAGAAGCGGCGGCAGACTAATAGTTAAGGCACGGACTCGTAATCGTGCGGTCACGGGTTCGAATCCTACCCATTATACTACTGACGAGAACCCACTCCTAACACAAGCAATTTAGCTTAGCTGGAAGTCCACAATTCCACATAGCTAGTTATCATTAAAAAAATAAAGTAATTTGTACCGAAATTCATGTGTTAAAATTGAAAGGTACATAACACAGGTGAACAAAACTGGTATCTACAGATTTTAATCATAAAAATTTGGACACAAATTACAAAAACCTTAGTAAAGTACTACATTTTAATATCTAAGGGGGGGTTGACAACAAAACCCTCAAATCAGTCAGACACAGCCATCAGAAGCTCACTGAATCCGACGCGTTACTTGGTAATAAAAGAAAGATTTCATATTTCGCCTCAAAAGAAAAGAAAAGAGAATTCATTTGTTTGATCCGTTGATTAATTCCGACGTGTTTTATTATAATTTAAATGCTTGTCTGCTCTTTTATAATCTTGGTATTTTTAGCCGGATTATACTACTGTATTTCGACTTTAGGAATGAGGCGAAGCCATAAACAATGTTTAAGGGCGAAAATACACATGCCTGTTGGTGGCACATTTTTTTTTTTGCTCTTTATTTATTTAGGGGCTTTTATCTTAAAAAGTATGCCAGCTCCATCATACCATATTGAATTAACGTACAGTATGTACTTATTTAAAATATTACATAATTTAAACGACTATCGCTTGACCAATTTACAGAGCATCCTTGCGCCCTCAGATGTTGGTTCCGCTAGAATGCTCTGCATTACACCTACATTTATACGATTTAGCTTTAAATCTTTCATAATGGCTTCCTTAAAGCCTTGGTTCTTAGCACACTCCATCAAAAGATGTTGGACATCGTCAGTAATGTTGCAGACATCACAGTTCGGCACATTTGTGTAACGGTATATACGTTAATTAATGTGAATCCTTGTAATGAGCCGGTATCCAAGCGAGACAGATAAAGACATGTATTTCTCGTCCTAACAAAAAAGTGGGGTAAATGTAGGTACAACAAGTGCGGTGCGTATTCTTTTTGTCGAATTTCAAGTGCAAACTGTGTATGGCATGAATATTGCACCTCTTATGGGGCAAAATTATTTTCATCAAAAATTTTAAACAAATACTCTTTTTCAAATTGATAAACTACTAATATTAATTAAAAATGGCGTGATTTTTGGATTAGATAGGTATAAGCACCGTATGGTGCCGGATTAAGAATAGCACCACCCCATCTCTTCCCGTGGGTGTCGTCAAGGCGACTCAGGGATTTCACTCCGGAGGACGGGCAGCAGCGTCCTCTACGTACTTAAAGCCTTACTGCGATCGCCAACCCGCTCGCCAAGCGTGGCGATTACGGCAATTACCCTCAGGATCTACATACCAGTAGGTTCTACTGGGGAGACCCGTGTCCAGCAGTGGGCCATCATATGGGTTGATATGTAAGCACCATAACAAGCACTCAGTATTATAATGTGTCTAACAACCTTTCTGCTAAAGCACCTTTGTAGATGTAGGAAGAAATAGAAGCTGAACTGAGCTCTCTGGTCATTTCAGATTTCCGTCCTACCATGTATCCCTTCACAATTTATATATCTTATTTTCAAAAATCAACTCCTTTTTCCCGTTTATTAAACGTGAAACCCCAAGCTCTGAGTAACAGGCAGCAATCCTTAATATAATTAACAAAATAGAATATGAAACAGCGCCTGTCGCAATCAAAGAAATTTCTCACACACTGAGCTATTTGGCTAACAATAAAGATGGTGCTAATTAAATAATTTAATATGTGACGAACTTTATTTATCCCTCAGCCTAGCATCGTGTTTATTATGGTAATTGTACAGACCCCGTACCATCGTACCTAGCGATACTTATCTATCGTTGACGAGGCTCCGCCCGCGTAGTTGTCGGTTATCGCGATAAATAGTATACTATGTCCTTCCCCGGACTCAAACTAGGAGTACAGTACGAACAACGTAACTAGGCCGGACTGAAGTAGGCGACAAGTGGTTGCGCAGATGCATTTTTTGGAAGTAAATGGTGACAGGAAGCGGGGGACGGGGGCGGTAACTAAACCAAGATAATTAGAGATGCGATTACGCATCATATTGTCATAATTAGTATTACTAACTCATGTTTTTTTGTGATTATTTTCGTTAAGAAATAGTTTTTCAAAGTTTCTTTAGTATTTACTGTAACTGTTCTAAATTTAAACTTTTATAAACTCATTTAAATAGTGTTTTTATGTTTTTGAATTAAAATCTTGTTAGTGTTTTTTATCGATTAAACATAATTAATCGTTTTCGTTAGTAATTTTAGGGTCGCATCTCTATGACATGCGCGAAAGTGATAAAAACCTAACTTCAATCCGGTCAAGTTACGTTGATCGTACTGTATATCAATACCAAATTTTGGCAATATCCTAATGGCTAAGGCATTGGTTTCGCAATCGTGTGAGGTCACGGGTTCGAATTATACACATTAAACTACCGACGTGAACCCACACCGAACACAAACCATTGAGCTTAGCTGGAGGGGCTAACAGGATATTTAGTACTGTCCACATTACCCACAATCCCGCATTGCTTGTCATTATTTTCTGGTTGTCGGTTAACGTTCAATAAAAAAACATTGATGACATTGTAATATACAACCTTGCCTGTGAGAGTTTTTTTTTTTATTTAATACTAGCTGTGCCCCGCGGTGTTACCCGCGGTTTATTAGCCTATGTGTTAATCCAGGGTGTCAGGTAACTCAATACTAAATTTTATTCAAATCGCTCTAGCCGTTTAGACGTGAAGAAGTAACAAACATACACACTCACATACTCACAAACTTTCGCCTTTATAATATTATATAGTGTGATTTTTTTTTAAAGTCCAATTGTATCGTATATTGTTGCAATCGTTGAAATGTCCAAATCATTGATGACATTGTAATAACCAACCAGCCTGTGACAGCTTTAGTGGAATCGGGCGCATGCGCTCAACCACAATTCTTTAGCCTATCAGCAGGCGGAACGTGACGGACCTTGACCCTTTTTGTACGTGCACACGGTCATCTATACTAATATTATAAAGCGGAAGAGTTTGTTTGTTTGCTTTGTTTGTTTGTTTGTTTGTTTAAACGCGCTAATCTCAGGAACTACTGGTCCGATTTGAAAAAATCTTTTTTTGTTGGATAGCCCATTTATCGAGGAAGGCTATAGGTTATATAACATTGCGCTACGACTAATAGGAGCGGAGTAGCGACGTGAAATGTTGCAAAAACGGGGAAAATTTACGCATACGAAGTTGCGCGGGACAGCTAGTCGATTTATAAGACGTTATCACATCAAAAATCGGTTCAGCGATTCCAGCGTGAAAATGTAACAGACAGACAGAGTTACATTCACATTTTAATTATGTAGTATGGAGAGTATGGATGATTAAATTTGCGCGGCCACTATGACTATTGTCGCATTGGCCACGATATTGTTAGGGGCTATTTTAAAAAAAATATCAGTCCGTTATAGTTTAAGCAGATAGGTATGTTAGTTCTGAGACATTCAGCTAGGGTGTCTACTCGTCGCCTATATCTATAATAATTTTATTAAAGTGTTTGCCAAAACGTCCCTACGTTGGTATGGTACTTTTATACACACGAAATTAGCCTACATTTATAGTAGGTACTACCTATCAAATTTAAAAGAAGAGAATCCGTAATGTTGACAAACATCAAAAGTTTAACCATGTTTGTCAAAATTTTAGTACCAATCTTACAAGCACTGACTAAAAAAAAGAGATTAATTTCGTGTATGTAAATTATTATTTCATTATTCTCAGTAAACTTTTGAAATCTTTATTATCTTTTAAAATACCAAAAAAAAAAGGGTACCATCGATGATTATTAACACCAAAATAGTGTATCAAATTCAATACCATATAATTTTATGTAGGTTCAGAATTATAATGTCAAAAATATAGCAGGCAGACCTACGTATAAAAAAAAGATTGAATTAGGTCCTCTAACTTTTCATAGCCGAAATCCTTACCTAACCTTTGAATCCTACACTTTTTCTATGTTACAATTTAATTGAACACGAAACAAATTCTCACAGACTCTTTCAATAATAATAAATAACAGAAGCTACAATTTCATTCCACAAATAACCTAACAAATATGTGCAATAAAAATGGCTACTCGATATTGCGTGTCGTTTGATACAACTTGGTAGTAAGGCCCGAACCTAATAATGGCGACGCTCATTTTGGCGCGAAATGTGACAGTTCGTTAGATGCCGGCCGCATCTTGGCGGGAAATGGAATTATTGTTAGGTTATGAGGAATAAGTTTATACCCGACAATGTTTTAGCTGATTCTTGTTATTTCTTATTATGTTTGCTTTGTAAAGATGTCGTAATGTAGACATTTTGTAAAGCTTTTACTGTTTCTTTTCCTAATTAAAATCTTTACGGCGGTGTGCGTTCGCTTTGTAGGATGAGTGTGTATGTGTTAATAATACAATTTGTTTGGGATCATGATATAGTATGATTCAATTTAGGTGATTCTGTATAAATTTTAAAGGTAAAACTTAATACCTGTATTAGTTAGGTACCTGTTTTTTGTTACATGTGTTAGAATCCCAATCTGTCGAAGGCACGACAGGTGGGTATGTCGGACTCGAACCGACTAAAAACGTACGTTGCCTTGTTACGTCTTGTAGGTCCATGGCCGGAGATGAGGCTGTCCCTTGCGGAATAATTTCCTTCACCTCCGGTGGATTACTTAGGTACCTAGGGAGACTTCGTTTACACATTTTTCCCCAGCAAAACTTCAAGATATTAGCATAACTTTGGAATAAAATCACATTTTAAGCAGATGTTAAATACATTCACGAAATAGAAATCAAATAAATGGCACCACCTCCAAGGTAGCGACACGACGATATTTTTAAATTAAAACAAGATTAAAACAGGGAAAAACGTATTTGGCTGTGAAATAAGTAATCTTGGGACAGACAAAGACATTTTGATGAAAAACTGAAAGAGATGAAAAAAACATTGGAAATTAATTTCGCCTGCTTTGAAGTTCACTTTGTCGTGATAATGAAAGATTTTTGGAAGAACATGGCTTTGTTAAATATACCTCAAGTTACATATGATGGAAGGCCTTAGCGAGATTGGGGCAACCTCACAATTTATATTTATATTTTTAGATAAATCTAGTAGACAAATCAAACTAAGCGGAGCTCGTACAAGAAATTTAGATTTTTAATTATGACCAGTAGTTCCTGAGATTACCGCGTTCAAACAAACAAACAAACAGACAAACAAACAAACTCTTCAGCTTTATAATATTAGTATAGATAAATAACATCCAGAATAAACCATCGTGCCCATCTCACAAAGTTTTATCCTGGGTGGGGATCGAACCCACGACCTCCTGCTTAGCAGTCAGGGTCATTAACCACTAGACCAACAGGTCAGTCAGTTGAATGAATGAATTGAATTCGTGATGATAATATACGAAAGAGTGCTTACATTTCGTGATCACGCGAGCATTGGTGGTCTTACTTAAGATTGAAACTTACAAAATGCCCTTTTTGACATTGATGTCACCTAAGAGCAGACAGCCATAGTCCTGTATTCCCATAGTACCTACTTAGTGTTTTGAAAAGTAAGTGAAAGAGGCTCCTTAAATTTATACTAATATTATAAACCGGAAGAGTTTGTTTGTTTATTTGAATGCGGTAATCTCAGGAACTACTGAACTGAATTGCAAAATCATTTCAATTTGGATAGCCTATTTATCGAGGAAGGCTATAGGCTATATAACATCACGCTACGATCAATAGGAGTGGAGCAGCAATGAGAAATGTTGCAAAAACGGGGAAAATTTACGCAGATAAAGTTGCGCGGGACAGCTAGTATTACATAAGGACCTATAGTTCGACAATCGCACCTTATTTTTCAATCAATCCATTGTTTCTCGTATTTTAATCATAGTTTAGATTTACCAACCCTCAGCTAATTTCTTGTCATGTACATCAGGAATAATACCAACTATAACCTAATATTAATAAGGTTTAATGTATGTGATGTGGCTGTACTGTTGTACTTCTTATTACTTAATTAAATAGTATTTTAACGCGTTATACTAGGAGTGAGCAAAAAGTAATGATAAACGGATATTTCTAGTAATAACAAAATTGTGAAAAAATATTTTTTCAACTCCCTAATCCTTCACTACTTCCCTGACAAAAAATGGTATAAATAGGACGTAATTTTTAAAATATACATTCATTTGAATACTAGCAGTCGGAGTGATAACATCAAAATGGAGAAACATGAAGTGCGAAGCGTCATCAAATACCTGTGCTTGAAAAGAATGTCCACCAAAGACATTCATACCGACTTGGTGGAAACATTGGAGGACTCTGTTCCTCCATATTCTACAACTGCACGCTGGTGCAAGGAGTTTAAGATGGGAAGAACATCCACGGAAGACGAACACCGCGAAGGCCTTCCATCCTCCTCCCTCACTGAAGCAAACGTCAAAAAAGTTCAAGATCTGGTTTTGGCAGACCGAAGAGTGACCATTCGTCATTTAGCTGAGAACACAGGCATTTCATTTGGTAGCATTCAATGATCTTAACTACCGAGATGAACATGAGAAAGGTCTCTGCACGTTGGGTCCCGAGAATGTTAACCGACGAACAAAAGAAGAAACGATTCGACATTTCAAGGACCAATCTTGAAATGTTTCAGGCGGATCAAGATATTTTTTTGGCTCGATTTGTGACTATGGATGAAACGTGGATTCATCATTTTGATCCCGAAACCAAACAACAGTCAATGACATGGAAAAGGCCATCTTCACCGACTTCCAAGAAATTCAAAGTTTCAAGCTCTGCCGCCAAGTTTATGGCGTCTGTTTTCTGGGATGCTGAGGGAATAATTATGGTTGAATACCTTGACAAGGGAGCTACCATAACAGGCTCCTACTATGCTGACCAAATCAAAAGATTGCGAGAGGCCATCAAGGAAAAAAGACGGGGTAAACTGCGCGCAAAAGTTCTGTTCCATCAAGACAATGCACCTGCACACAAAGCTGAAGTTGCGATGGCTGCCTTTCAAGAAGCTGGCTTCCAGCTGCTTGAACACCCACCCTATTCTCCAGATCTAGCCCCCAGCGACTTTTATTTGTTTCCTCGGCTCAAGGAACACCTCCGGGGCAAGAAATTTGAGGATAATGGCGAAGTGATGGCCGCTGTAGAGTCATTTTGGGAGAGTCAAGGTAAAGATTTTTTTTTTAAGGGTATCGTTGGTTTAGAAAACCGATGGACTATGTAGACAAATAAATTTTATTTTTAAGTATAAAGTTATTTTAATGTACCCATTCTCATTACTTTTGGATCACCCCTCGTACTTAATAGAATAAAACAAAACAACAGAACTGTTTAGGAGTTAAAACACGTGTATGCCCAAATAAGCAGTAAGCACATTATTTATTTTGATGTCTCTTGCAAATAATATGTAGTTAGGTATATTCTGTGTACAAATTTTCAATGGATCTAGTGGAACACAGGTGTCCTTTCAAACTTATTTGAAGGCTTTAGCCGTGAATAAAATAGAAATTTTATATTCAACAAATACGTATCTACACGATTTATTTATTTTGAAAATGCAATATGATATTTTTCAGAGAGTTTGTAGTTATTGTGTTATTTTATTTGAAAATTTTGGTTTAAGTCGAATGGTGTAGGTATAGCCTGGAGTCAGCAACAACAGATTCGTCAAATTGAACAAATATTTTTTAGAGTCTAGGGATGGACTGCGTGTCCTTGATTTGTTTATGTTTAAATTTCCGTACAACACAACTTCAAAACCTTCTTCATTATTTTTTTTTTCTAAATATTTTAAACGACTTCGGTAGAAGTTGGCCATAATGCTAGCTGTGGTTGTACTAATTTTTTTGAAAGCTTGTCAAAAACGCACCAGTTACCATAAAAAAGAGAGAGGTGTCTTATGGACATCCGGTTCCTTTTGATGTAACTTTTTTGTGTTTGTATTAACTACATAATAATTGAAATAAAAACTGGAAGCAAGCACACACTAAAAAAAATCCTATTTCGAGCTAAGATTTTTCATAGGTGAAATAAACATTAAAGTAGTCCTGCTAAACATAGGCCGATCAGGTGCTGTCGGGCGACACGAAGTGCATCTCCCACTGTAGATCCGCCAATGCCATTTGCCTCTCGTGTAATAAAATCTGAAATGAGTAATAATAATAAGATTCCAAACTAAGCATTGCTTATACTATGGCAACCAGACAACTGATACACATACTTATATATTTCTAAACAAATGCATAATATAGGAAAATAACACCAACACACAGAATTATCCACCGTGCTCATCACACAAAGTTTTATCCTGAGTGGGGATCGAAACCACGACCCATGTCGCTGTAAGTTTACATTTTTGACAATTCATCATGAATATCTTTAGCCTTTAGCTTATAATAATAACCAAATTTTCCCAAAAATCGATTCAAAATTATGTACATTTTTGGAAAATTTATACAAAGACTAAAATATTTGCAATGACAATATGTAAGCGTTTCACCGTTTAATTAATTTTCTGTGGTTGTGCTGTGGTACTCCCTGCTAGACAACAAACGAGGCACAGGCTACCGAGAAGTAGCGGTATAACCATGCACCTAACCAGGCAACTGGTCGAGAGCCTTAGAGTCTAAATAGCTCTTAAAAGTGTGAAGATAGAAGTTAGATAAGATAAAAAAACATGAAGGCAAATTTGGAAAAGAAACTACCCCAGGAGGGTACCGCTAACCCCAGAGAATTCCTCTCTGGGCTTGATTCACCTCAGCATGGCTTGACTAAACCAAGCTTAGACCACCCATATTATTCTGGACCTTCCCCACAATCTTGATAAATAAAAACATTGGTATCTTTTTCCATAAGACTACGAAAACGGAGGTCTTCACGTCTGTGAATAGTTCCGTCATAGACGGCAGCATAGAGAATGAAAAATAACTAAGCAAGCAACTATGATCCAATAAACACTTTACAGGAGCATGTTTGCAAAAACACCCAGCAACTCCGCAAATTCCGGTGAAATGCCGCAAGTGATGAATACTTGATAGGAATAGGAAGGAAGAAATAGGAAAATTGAACGACAAAGGCACGAACACTAGGCAACAAGACCGAATACCTTAAGCCAAAAGAAAAAGAGCAAAGACAAAATCACCACGGATAGAAAATGCAAAGAAAAAGACCACTTAACTGCATATCCACACAAAATCAATTTGCATTATTAGATGATCAAGAAGATATAGTGGATAACAAACAAACAGAAAAATCACCAAAATCAGAACCAATCTTTATGACTGGGGTCCTGGATATCAACTATCTCAAAAACCTATTGTCAAAAATAACAATAGAAGGAAATTTTACTATGACTACACTAAGGTCAGGTCACATTGTAAAAGTAATTTATTTATTTATGTTTTACGTTATAAAAGTTACATCGTTTAAGCCTAAATACAGTTTCCACTTATAGGATGATTAAGGTAATGCGAGCAAGTATTGAAATATACGAAACAATAAGAGATAAATTCAAAAAATGAAAGACCCTATAGATTTGCACTGAGAGGTCTTCACAAAGCAGATGACAGTTCTGAAATTGAAGAAGAACTCAAAACACACGGACACGAAGTTAAGTTAGTACCAACTCGTAAATTTACGCCACCGAAACTCAAAAGAACCATTACCCTATTTTAGATCTGTAATTTAAAAAAAAGAAAAAGAAAGAAATATTAAATTTAAAATTCCTAAAACACATGAAAGTATATTTTGAAGCACTCTGAAATAAACAAGAAATCTTATAATAGAAAAGATATCGAGTTAGCGTACCACAAACGTATAAAAAAGTAGATTAAGAGAACACACCTTGCCCGGTACTTCGCCCGCGTGAAGGTGCAGTGTTGCACTCTTACTACAAACGATAACGTGATGATAAAAAGTTACTCCTTACATCATCAGCTGTCTGACAATAAAAGTACGGGACTTTCATTGTCAGACAATGAAAGTCCCGTACTTTAAAAATTCATCCGGCCGTTTCGAGATTAGACGGAACAAACAAAGAGACAGACAGAGAAAAAAATCCGGGCAAGAGCCTGTTGGACCAAGTTCTGTGTAGGGTTTTGCGGCCTTAAATAATTGCATCAGCAGAAGAGCGTATGTTCAAGGTACTTACGCCCTCTTGTTAAGAAACGCAGTTTTTTGGCAACAACTCAATGACGGTATATGCGATCATGTCCAAAATAATTTAAGTGTAAAGTATTTATTAAGCGTTACTTTTGTGATTTTTCCCATAGTTTTGGGTTACACGGTTCAAAAGTTAAGGAATTTTCGGAGCGATTATTTCCAAAAATATTCACTCAATCAAAAAAGTTTATAAGAACCCTAATTTTTTTTTTTAAATGACCTGTCGAATGATGTATCTCACGTTGCTGTTTGCTCAAAAAAAAATTCAGCTTCTGTTACATGTATGGAGTGTCCCCCCATAATATTATTATTATTTAGTTATAAGTAGCGGCTACTACAAGACACTTTTTTACCAAATCTCATCAATATTCATTGAGTAGTCTTTAAGTAAAATGCCTTAGACAGACAGAAAGACAGACGAATATGTCGAAACTATAAAAGGGTTCCGTTTTTGCCATTTTGGCGAAGGAACCCTAATATAAATTGTGTTTTTAATACAAGTAAATACCTACCTACCATATATATTTGGTAAAAATCTGTAACTTTAACGTTAGAAACAGACACTTCAATATTATTTATTTGTATAAAGTATAGAAGATGTATATCTTCTTCTTACATATAATAAAATTGTAAATTTCACGTGTCTGTACATGGCCGAACATAGTAAAAAAAAATATTGGGAAATGTTCGAAAAGAGTATCTAAACACATTCCTACATTTTCAGAAATGTCTGTCTGTCTGTCTGTCTGTCTGTCTGTCTGTTTGTTTGAACACGCATCACGCAAAAACTACCAGACAGATTTGGTTGAAATTTTGTATGTGTATTCTAATAAGTCTGGATTAACATATAGGCTATAATTTATCACGCTATTTCCCATAGGAGCTAAGCAATAACGGATAATGTCTGTAGCTATTTATCGTCATAAAACAATAACTACTTGACGGATCTTCATGAAAATTTGCAATTTTATTGTAAATACTATAGGTAATTATTTACACTATAAATCATTACGCTATCGTGTATGGGGAGCGTGCAGCAACGTATGTTTGGTCGAACCATTATGGTTTTTTACAATTTTTTCCACAATAAGACATTATTTACAATTGTAACCAATGGAAACAGTAACTTCACGCTAAAACTATAAGGAGCTAAACACAACATTTTCAATTTTCTTAAGATCAGTTATTTTAATCGCTTTTGTATCGGTAGAGGTGGTCTAATGGCACAAGTGGCGGTATTAAACGAGCGAAGTCGGAGGATCGAGTCTCAAGTGTGCGAGTCTCTTTTTGTGTTGTTTTAAAATTCTTTTTATTCTTTTCTTAAGTATTTTTCCAAATGTATACTTATTATACAAGCTTTTATCTTCGACTTTAACATGTGTTTACTTTGTTTAACAAATTTTCATATCAATCAATAACTTTCAATAGGCACCTTTATCATTGTTTTGCGTGAATCGTGATTATGTTATGAATGTAGAAATGAAAAACAATATTACATTACAAATAAACAGTAACTACTTGACATTTTCTAGAATTTAGAAATGTTAGTGTTATATCATAATAAAACACGTGGTGCCATCTGTGGTTCGATTTCTTCTGAGTGCCAAAATTGCTTACCTACAAGTGTTGATAAACTTTCGCAATTTGTACACATTATGAAAATATATATATTACGGGTCTTAATCGCGTGAATAATGTAAGGTTAAATACCTTGCTTACCTATGTTTAATAAGCATGAAAGTTTAAGTATAATTTAATATAAAATAATTAAGTATTAAAATAAACTTATCCAGTTTTGAAAATAGATGGCGTTTAAATACAAATTAAAAAGAATCAGGAAAATTTATTAAAAAAAAAATCTGGAATTCTTACATAGAGGGATATGAATTTGATCTGAATTTGCGACAGGTTGACACACCTATTTTTTAATTCTTGATGTCGCTGAGGGAGCATTTTATTAAGTAGAAGCACATATAAACCGCTAAGAGGGTATAATAGGGGTTGCAAGTTTGTATGAAATTCCATCAGTTTTGCAGTCACTTCTGTGAAAAGTTGTATTTGGATATTTGGCTTAAATAAGGAAACACGTTTTTTGGAAAATCAACCTTGGGGGGGGGGGGGGGGTAAAATGTAGACATTATAAAATAATATTTAAATCTTCTAAAGTGAGTGAAAAAAAATATTGAAATAAGTTTAGAAATAGTATTTAAACACAAAAATATATCTGAGTAAGTATATCTTTTAAAAACGTTTGAATGTTGTCTGTTTGTTTGAACACGCATCACAGCACCGCGGGAATGCAAAGTTTTAAAACAGGATATTTTTTAAAAACATAACTAGCCCTATTTAGCGGGAGACTTTACAACACGGACACAAAGTGGGTGTACTGTAGACTCGGAAAAGATCGCTCGGGCAGGACATAACCCTCGATCATAGGGAATCTGTGAGAGTTTTTTCCATCATACTTACTTTTATTACCTATGTATAAATTATCTTGAAGGAGCGGCTAGGTACCTCCGATTAAAACGTCCGATTTAAAAGTGTCGGAGCCGAAGTTGGAATTTTCGACCTTTCGGAGTCAGAATCGAAGCTCCTTAACACAAAATTTCGCGCGAGTACTTGGGCGGTTTCGGGCTTCATTTAACCCGAAACCGCCCAAGTTGACGGGGGAGGGGGGGAATTTTTCAATATTAATAATATTTGATGTGATGCAAATCATTTTGGTGAAATACTTTTTTGTCGAGGTGCTGAAAGCATGGGATTTTTTATAATTTGTCTTCTAACCGTCTGGCGCCTTAAACTTTGTCGCCCTTCATTTTGCTGCACTGGACATTTGCTTGGCTTGCCCTGCCATAAGTTGGGCCCTGATTATAGCTAGGGCCTAATATCCATAGATGCCACAGAGCGTTCTGGAGCATGTTTCCAATATGTTTTACACAGAAGTTAAATTGTAATATAAACTACCTTAATATAAACCCAACTTCCACGCGAACGAAGTCGCGGGCACAGCTAGTATAATATAAAGCACTAGTATATGTTAATTGCCTTCTTGTAAACAAACATAGAGTATAGATAATTGGACATCGATATCATGTTAACAACAAAAGCCAAATGGCAAACCCAAAAACAAATAGAATTCACCAAAAACTGTAAACAATTCAACACGGCGGCGCTGCCTAAAATGTTATCTGAATTTCGAATAAATATAAAACTACAATCACACAAGCAACACGAGAGCGTTTCCCGTAACAGGTAGGATAAGCCAAACGCGCCGAACTGACATGGGGTTTCACAGAAAAGGTGTGAAAAGGGTACAATGGCATCCTGGTTGCGTCAAATTATTGTCAACGTCATTATTTTCCGCCTATTTCGTTTTCAGGTAAGGATTTTACAAGAATTCGTGCACGTTTTGTGAGTTATGGGTATATTTGGATGGAAATATTGATACAAGTTACGTTTTGTATTAGCCCCTCCTGTTGAATGTGTCCGCGTCATTGTCGTCAACACAAAAATAGGAAAATACGAAAATAATACCCGCCCGACCGGATAATTATTATCTAATTGTACTGTGACTTAAAAATAGATCTACTGATGGCATATCGTGTAGTGTGTTATACACATGACTGTTGAATATTTATTTTTTTGTATTTTATTATAGTTTATTTACCTAAAACATCACAAGAAATGTTTTATGAGGATTGACTGTCTTTGCGATTTGACATTAAACTTTTTCAATAGGGGACCATCGAAACTAACATTAGAAACGTGAAAATAACTATGTCTGTTTGTTGCGTTTAAACACTTAAACCGCTGAACCGATATAAATAAAATTTGGTATGCAAAATACATAAGATAGTTTTATTGCACGCGGGCGAAAGCAGGTATGAAATGTGTCCTTTAATAGTAGTAGCACTGGTATAAAATACAGAAACACTTATAAAATAACTTCAAGTGTCCCAGGATTGTATAAAATTGTAGATAAAATATTAAATTTTCTGTATAAACCTCTTATTTATTGGCCACATTTCTTGACTTGACCTATCATTATTCAAACTAGGCATTATTTATGAGTTTGTGACTTATCCTAACGCACGTAACTATGCAATAATTTATTGTAAACCAAAGTTCAACATAAATATTTCTGTGCAATGTACATATATATGTTCTCATTTTTCTTCGCCCAGACTGCCATAGTTGTACTATTTAGTAAATGTGCTATCGTCATAACTTCTTCTAATATTCATGACCTAAGCCGACCGCAAACATTTAATAAAACCTACATTAGTTGAAAAATATGAATAAGATGCTTAATAAAAATATGGGTAATTAACCCGTTTACACACTAGAGGTTCTACAGATTAGATATTTAAGCACATTTAGTGTTTATATTTATTGTAAGGTACCTACCCACTAAGGCCGATTTTAGTTTATCTCATGTTTCAACTTTTTGATTGAAGTAGTAAGGTAATGCCTGACCAAAGACCTGCAACAAAGAAAATTAGTGACAGGTACTCTTAACAAGTCGAGTGGTAGGCACCTCCGGACCCTTGACTTGCAATATTCCGCTTCCACGACGTGAAATTTCGACACGTGTTTCACCTCTACAAGAGGCATCCTCAAGACAGTTTAGCACCGACTGAGTGCTCGACCAACGTGTGGGCCTCTTTTAAACGTTCAATCCCCACTACCCCCGCTACCGGCCGATGAAAGAAAATAAATAGAGAAGGGGAGACGAATTGAAGTTGGTTTGTTCGTTCAGCAATGAGCTTCTATCCTGTTTTAGTATTTCCAACTGCTACAATACGCCCAACCTGAAACTCTTACTGCATTGATTAAGAAAAAACGTAATGTGGTACCCAATCACACATTGCTAGTTATCTTTAAAAAACATAAATAAAAACAATTCAAACATTCCTTAAAATTAGAGGGAGAGATCTCAATATACGTAAATTCTCTTTCTTATTTACAGTGTTTTTGAATTATGATTACAGGCATGTTTGACGGACAATCGGCGAACAATAATACTTTTATAGAATCAGAGAAAAAGGCTTATTAGTTAGTATTAATATTACCGAAATAAATTTTGTTGCCGTTTAAAATATTTATTAAATTGTTGTCAAACAATTTAGTTTTTAAAGAACAAAAGACGACATTTTTTTGCACTCTATTGGAACGAAATTCCTTATCGCGCGTTGTGAAAGGGGGCTAGACGGAAACATTCATACGAAAAGTTGTAACGACACTTTTTGCTATAGTAAGCTATTGTAAGCCGTGCGGCGTGCGCTTGTTTCTCTGTCTGTCTCTCTCTCTCACTCTTATAATAATTGTTACTATATGATTAAGTTTATATTACACTAGCTGTGCCCGCGACTTCGTTCGCGTGGAAGTTGGGTTTATATTAAGGTAGTTTATATTACAATTTAACTTCTGTGTAAAACATATTGGAAACATGCTCCAGAACGCTCTGTGGCATCTATGGATATTAGGCCCTAGCTATAATCAGGGCCCAACTTATGGCAGGGCAAGCCAAGCAAATGTCCAGTGCAGCAAAATGAAGGGCGACAAAGTTTAAGGCGCCAGACGGTTAGAAGACAAATTATAAAAAATCCCATGCTTTCAGCACCTCGACAAAAAAGTATTTCACCAAAATGATTTGCATCACATCAAATATTATTAATATTGAAAAATTCCCCCCCTCCCCCGTCAACTTGGGCGGTTTCGGGTTAAATGAAGCCCGAAACCGCCCAAGTACTCGCGCGAAATTTTGTGTTAAGGAGCTTCGATTCTGACTCCGAAAGGTCGAAAATTCCAACTTCGGCTCCGACACTTTTAAATCGGACGTTTTAATCGGAGGTACCTAGCCGCTCCTTCAAGATAATTTATACATAGGTAATAAAAGTAAGTATGATGGAAAAAACTCTCACAGATTCCCTATGATCGAGGGTTATGTCCTGCCCGAGCGATCTTTTCCGAGTCTACAGTACACCCACTTTGTGTCCGTGTTGTAAAGTCTCCCGCTAAATAGGGCTAGTTATGTTTTTAAAAAATATCCTGTTTTAAAACTTTGCATTCCCGCGGTGCTGTGATGCGTGTTCAAACAAACAGACAACATTCAAACGTTTTTAAAAGATATACTTACTCAGATATATTTTTGTGTTTAAATACTATTTCTAAACTTATTTCAATATTTTTTTTCACTCACTTTAGAAGATTTAAATATTATTTTATAATGTCTACATTTTACCCCCCCCCCCCCCCCCCCAGGTTGATTTTCCAAAAAACGTGTTTCCTTATTTAAGCCAAATATCCAAATACAACTTTTCACAGAAGTGACTGCAAAACTGATGGAATTTCATACAAACTTGCAACCCCTATTATACCCTCTTAGCGGTTTATATGTGCTTCTACTTAATAAAATGCTCCCTCAGCGACATCAAGAATTAAAAAATAGGTGTGTCAACCTGTCGCAAATTCAGATCAAATTCATATCCCTCTATGTAAGAATTCCAGATTTTTTTTTTAATAAATTTTCCTGATTCTTTTTAATTTGTATTTAAACGCCATCTATTTTCAAAACTGGATAAGTTTATTTTAATACTTAATTATTTTATATTAAATTATACTTAAACTTTCATGCTTATTAAACATAGGTAAGCAAGGTATTTAACCTTACATTATTCACGCGATTAAGACCCGTAATATATATATTTTCATAATGTGTACAAATTGCGAAAGTTTATCAACACTTGTAGGTAAGCAATTTTGGCACTCAGAAGAAATCGAATCACAGATGGCACCACGTGTTTTATTATGATATAACACTAACATTTCTAAATTCTAGAAAATGTCAAGTAGTTACTGTTTATTTGTAATGTAATATTGTTTTTCATTTCTACATTCATAACATAATCACGATTCACGCAAAACAATGATAAAGGTGCCTATTGAAAGTTATTGATTGATATGAAAATTTGTTAAACAAAGTAAACACATGTTAAAGTCGAAGATAAAAGCTTGTATAATAAGTATACATTTGGAAAAATACTTAAGAAAAGAATAAAAAGAATTTTAAAACAACACAAAAAGAGACTCGCACACTTGAGACTCGATCCTCCGACTTCGCTCGTTTAATACCGCCACTTGTGCCATTAGACCACCTCTACCGATACAAAAGCGATTAAAATAACTGATCTTAAGAAAATTGAAAATGTTGTGTTTAGCTCCTTATAGTTTTAGCGTGAAGTTACTGTTTCCATTGGTTACAATTGTAAATAATGTCTTATTGTGGAAAAAATTGTAAAAAGCCATAATGGTTCGACCAAACATACGTTGCTGCACGCTCCCCATACACGATAGCGTAATGATTTATAGTGTAAATAATTACCTATAGTATTTACAATAAAATTGCAAATTTTCATGAAGATCCGTCAAGTAGTTATTGTTTTATGACGATAAATAGCTACAGACATTATCCGTTATTGCTTAGCTCCTATGGGAAATAGCGTGATAAATTATAGCCTATATGTTAATCCAGACTTATTAGAATACACATACAAAATTTCAACCAAATCTGTCTGGTAGTTTTTGCGTGATGCGTGTTCAAACAAACAGACAGACAGACAGACAGACAGACAGACAGACATTTCTGAAAATGTAGGAATGTGTTTAGATACTCTTTTCGAACATTTCCCAATATTTTTTTTTACTATGTTCGGCCATGTACAGACACGTGAAATTTACAATTTTATTATATGTATAGATTATATTTTTTAATAATAAAAATATTATTACATATAAAAAAAAAAATATTACAATTCCTTCACTAATTAATCGAAAAAAACTTCGTTCCATCCGGGTGTCCCTTGACACCTCTCAAGTTTTTTTTTATACAGTGTACATCTATCTTTAGAATAAAATAACAAACAGTTTCTTTATAACGCAAATATTTATATTGCTTATACAAGCTAAATGATAGGCTTGATGGCAGTAAAATTATTATAGAACTGTTATTTGCTTTTTTGCTTTAATTTATCATATTAAGTTGGTAGCAGTCATAAGGGTTGTCACACGCACTTGGTTAATCTTTTTGATTTAATTAAATCCGACGCAAAAGGATAACGTGTGTGTCTAAGTGTGTGTTTATCTTTGACATCGTAGCCCCCACATGGGTGGATGTGTTTTAAGGGTTTCGTAGCCAAAACGGCAAAAATGGAACCCTTATAGTTTCGTCACGTCCGTCTGTCTGTCTTTTTGTCTGTCTGTCTGTCCGGCCGTATGTCACAGGCATTTTACTTGAAGACTACATAATGAATATTGATGAAATTTGTTAAAAAGATATCTTGTAGTAGCCGTTATTCGGTTTGATAGCTAAATATTAAAAGTAAACACTTTTAGGGGGGCACTCCATACATGTAACAGAAGCTATTTTTTTTTTTAGCTAACATCAACAGCTCATCATTTGACAGGTCTTTTAAAAACTTTTTAGAGTTTCTAATTATTTTTTTTGATTAGGTGAATATTTTTGGACATAATAGCTCCGAAAGTTGCATAAAAAGTGCCACCCCCCCCCCCTTAACTTTTTAACCGTATGATCAAAAAATATGAAAAAATCACAAAGGTAGCTCTTAATAAATACTTTAAACAAAAATTATTTCAGACCTTATCGGATATACCTTCATTGAGTTATTGCGGAAACACTTCGTTTCTCAACCAAAGGGCGTAAGTGCCATGAACATACGTTCTTCTGCTGATGCAATCATTCAAGGCTGCGGAACCCTACACTGAGCATGGTCCGACATGCTCTTGCCCGGTTTTTTTTACTAAAGCCAAGAAGAGCGAATAACTCGTTATGATTCTCAGCTTTGTGTGATGAAAATTCGTTAGGTAAGACATTTTAGAGATAATCAAGGTTTAGTTATTTTATGATAAGTAACATTATTATTAGTTGTCCTGTCTCACTATATGGTATCACCGGCTCCACATGTTGGCCCCAATGTCTTAGTCGGTCCCAACGCCATTCGCCCAACGTCTTGTCTAGAAAATAACATTAGCGCCAACGTTGAGACGAGCGTTATTTTAGATCCACACGTTGGACGACTGGCGTTAGGACCGACATTGGGGCCAACCCGTGGAGCCGGCGTAAAGATCTCCCATCATTGCAATGTGCGAAGTATGTACAGTCAATGGCCAAAGTAAATGATCAAGAATAGAATGTCAAAACTGTTAAATGATATTTGTGGCAAATCTAGCTAATGCTGCTAAGCTATGTGATTAAATACGTTACTGATAAATTGTCTGATTGCACTGGCGCCAAAATCTCATGATCAAAAAGGTTCATAACTAAATATTAAATCGTAAATCATAACAGTTTCGTTTTTGGATTTAAACCTATATTTTTAGACTTTCAAAAGTTGACTTGACTGACTATCATTCAGTCAAGTAACTTACTGCTTTATTCTGGAACGTCACATTTGAAAATACCATCATCAATATGTTTAATTGGTGCTGCTGTATTTAAGTTTAATATATTGTATGTAAGTATTAAGGCTGTAAGATCATTGTCCCTTTAACATGAATTTGGAAACCAGTAATATCGGTAAAAACTGTATGTGACTAGATTAATACCACCGAAAATATATTTGTGACAACCCTGCTTACGGATAACCAATCAATTGATCGAATCACATTGGTATCCATTGTTTGGAGTCGCAACTGTAGTTGAAACAATCCACTATTCCAAATACGTATCCACGCAAATTCATTGTTTTATTGCTGTTTTCTATTTGTTGCTGTTTTCTATTGTTTTATATTATTTTCAGTCTTGTTGGTGCGTTTTATAAATACTACCTTCCTAATTTAATATTTTATTAGGTCTTCATCATAATCATCATCAGCCTGAAAATGTCTACTGCTGAACATAGGCCTCTCTCAAGGACTTCCACAGCGACCGATTTCGATTGGTCTGCACCCAACGGCTAACTGCTTCCTTAATCAGTTCGTCAGACCATCTTGTGGGGGGCCGTCCTGCTCTGAGTTTTCCAGCTCGTGGTCAAAGTTCTGGATCTACCATTGTTGTTTTGATTTGTTAATATCGCCACATAATTTCGTTCAAGCTATGCTATTAAACGTGCCCATGTATAAATACTAAACTACTACAAGGTGATTTGTAATATAGGTACTAATAACCTCCCGGTCGTGGCTTCTTTACTTAACACTAATCTATAAATTGATGGATTTGGCTACTGAATATTTGACATAAGCTTCATACAATATATGTCATCCAAAATTCTACCTCTAGTAACCAAATCCCTCGATAGATATAATTGAGACCGGCCGTTAATAACCTTGTAATTAATCAATTACTACTTGTTTTTGGAATTATAACCATAACCACCTACAGACGATCTAAAATCGTTGTTTACTGTGCGGTTTAACACACATATATATATATATATATATATATATATATTTATATATATATATATATGTGTGTTATACACACACACACACACACGCGCATACACACACACACACACACACACACACACACACACACACACACACACACACACACACACACACACACACACACACACGCATACTATATGTGTGTGTGCGTGTGTGTTATACTCCTCGGTGGCGCAGTAGGAGTGTATTCGACTGCTACGTAAGAGGTCGTGGGTTCGATTCCCACACAGGACACCACTTTGTGTGATCCACAAAATGTTGTTCCGAGTCTGGATGTATTTTATGTCCGTGACTTGTATGTTTGTAAAGTCGATAAAAAAAAAATATAAAGGCCCGATACGGGTTGATAATAATGATGATCTGCGTTAACCCTCCCAAATTGCAACGCCGTTGCAAGAATTACTGCTTATCGTGTGTAAAACTATCTTCATAAACTAACAGATGGATAGAAATATTAAAGATAAATCCTAGAAATATCAAACACGATAAACATTGCACAGAAATTGAACGTCGGTTTCCAGTTGATGCAAATAATCTCGAACGAACTCGAATTATCTCGAATTCTCGATAACAAACCGCTCTCTACTAATCCTTCCAAGATACTATTCCACAGAGCACCTAGTATAAGTGGATATAACAGCTCTGCGTCTAGGTTTCTAGAACAGACTAGGATTATAATTCTATAACTTTTATATACTTTTAAAGCCTTATTTACAATCAAGAGGCTAAGTGAGATTCACATATATCCCCTGACAAATCTAGGTTGATATTAATGAAGCTTTGGTCAACAATGTGTGGACTTAGCGCGCGTCAAAGCGCTAAAGCATTTCGGGCTATCGTCGCACTACAGCGCTGCCTTGTGTAGTACTGAACACATTTGAATTCATTCCAATACAATTAGGTACTACATGACAGTAAGAATCACCAAGATTAAGCGTAACGGAAGATACAGCCAGGGTTCTTATGCACTTTATTATTTTCCGTTTTCGCGGCAAGCCTGTGCGGACTGGCGCGCGCGCGGTGCGCTCAAAGATGTCCGCCGCGCATGAGGGTTGATGCATTTCTAAGCGCAGCTCTCTATTTACCTTGGCTTGGCTTGCCGCAAAAACGGGAAAAAAGAACGTGAACAAGGACCCTGATCTCCTTTTTTGCAAGGCTAAAGTAGAATAATCGCCAGACCTGTAAACTCACGGGCATAAGACCAGCAGGCCAATTCACGTATTTAAAGCAATGCAGTTGCAGTTCAGTTGCAGTTAAGTTTCGATTAAAATGGGCATTTTCGTATTTTTGTAACTTTGGGATCGATCTTTAAAACGATTGCGCACCGCACTAGAATGTCGTTATTGCGCTCTCGAGACGCATACTTGGCGCAAGCAGTATTTGAGATCGATCCCAAAGTTACAAGAATACAAAAATGACCATTTTAATCGAAACTTAACTGCAACTGAACTGTAACTGCACTGCTTTATATACGTGAATTGACCCCCAGGTCCATCAACACACAGCTTAAACAATGGTTCCGTTCAATGGAACGGATTGCGCTGAAATGGCATCCAGATAGTTATTAATGTAGGCATTCGCTAAGAAAGGATTTTCCAAAGTTCAACCCCTAAGGGGATGAAACGGGGGTCCAAAATTTGTATGGAGAAACAACATCAACGCGGGCAGAGCACAGAGCGAAAGTTAGTTCGATATAAAAGTCTATACAGTTCAGATACTATTTTCCAAAATTCACCCCCTAAGGGGATGAAATGGGGGTCCAAAGTTTGTATGAAGAAACAAGATCCACGCTGGCAGAGTACAGGGCGAAAGTTAGTTCGATATTAAATTCTATACAGTTCACGTAATTAAGTTTATTTTTGTATTTAAATAACTCAGAACAAAAATAAACGCGCCCTTAATCTAAGAGTTTAGCTAGGAGGACACTTGCTAATTTAATTTCTTATAAATCTCAGGAACGAGAGAAGTAATTATTCTCAAATTTGTCTTTCTTTGAATCTAAATTTGGTGAGGTATTTCTGAAACATTCGTGTTAATCAAACAAAAAACGATCAGAATAACACTTGGTCTAAAAATATTAATAGAATTGTACAATTGTACGTGTTCTTTCTATAATAATATCATTATATCTTGGGACAACTCACACAATGCTATCTGATCCCAAACTAAGCAGAGCTTGTACTATGAAAACCAGACAATTGTTAAACATTTTTTTTATTTTCTAAATACAAACATTGAACGTTTATTACTAAATATTATTAAATTGGGAAGAATATAAATATTAAAAATTGCAGACTCCATAACATTCTTATGGAAAAAAATACATAATTCTGAAAAATAAATGTCAACTCCCGGCAGGTGTGTATACATACATATTATAGATAAATAACACCCAGACACAAAATAAACCATCGTGCTCATCACACAAAGTTTTATCCTGGGTGGGGATCGAACCCACGACCTCTTGGGTAGCAGTCGGATACACTCCCACCGCGCCACAGAGGTAGTCTTAAAGGATTCTTAATAATAGTTATTAAAATACCTACCTATAACAATCTATGTAGGAGCCCCAAAATTTAATTTGTTACTTTTTCATTCGTACATTTATCAACGAACAACTTCTCAATTTAAAAAAGTGTGACGTAAAAAGGTCTGTGCCATAATAATCCAACCTAATTTGACACCAGGGGAGGTATAATATTTATACCATACTCCTTTTGCTATTGACTTTTGACGTAAAGAAAATGATAATTATATCGATGTAATTAAATTTCTTAACTAAAATATTTTTTTATATTTTGTTTTTTTTTTTTTTTTAAAGATATTTAGCAATGTGGGATTGAGTCCCACGTTACTGGCAATCTTGTTAACCCCTCCAGCTCAGCTAAAAGAATTGTGTTATGAGTGGGGTCACGTCGGTAGTATTATGGGTACGATTAGAACCCGGGACCTCACGATAGCGAGACCGATGCTTTAGCTATTAGGCTACCGCCGCTTTTATGGCTTTGTAGGTAAACGCTCTGACAACATAAGCGTTAAGTGTTTAGTTTTTAAGTAATTATTGACGTTTCAATTATGTATTAGTCTAATAAGGTTTCTATATCTGTATTTATTAGCCTGAAATAAATGTTTTATTTTAAAGATAACTAGTAATGTAGGATTGTTGGTCCCACATTACTAGCAATCCTGTTAACCCCTCCAGCTAAGCTCAATGGTTTGTATTAGGAGTGGCTTCACGTCGGTAGTATAATGGGTAGAATTCGAACCCGAAAAAAAGACCCTTATTATATATAATTTTATAAATTCTAGAACTGTTTTGACAATGTTTATTTTTCTTGAAAAAGATAAATAGCAATGTGGGATTGTAGGGCCCACATTAGGTACTAGCCATTCTCTTACCCCTCCAGTTAAACAAAATGCTTGTGTTAGGAGTGGGTTTACCTCAATAGTATAATGGGTAGGATTCAAACCCGCCACTTCAAGTCCGATGCATAAAATTAAACACTATCGATCTTTATAGTTGTATTATAGAATTTTATAAGCTACGGGTCTTAATCGCGTAAATATTTTATTTTAAGGCTAAATAAACCTTTGTTTATTGCCCGACGTTTGGACCGTATTGCAACGGCTTTGGTCACGGTTAGACTGATTCAGCTCAGCGTCGCCTCCGAGAAGCGCGGGTTTCGGAAACTACCCTCGCTTGATTTTTATCACTCCCTATTACGAAATCGTCGGTACTTCGACACACAACAGTAACGACATCTACACACTGGCGCGTAATGTTTTTTCGGCGGTGTGTACACTTTTATAGTTATACTAACATTTAAACTTTCGCGTTGCATGATTATAACTATTTATTATACGGGAATTAACGCCATTGTTTACATAGTTTGCATTGTTTTGCATAGTCCGCTTGTGACCACGGCCGGTGCAACCTGGTCGAAACGTCAAGCAATTTTAAGGTAAACAATGCGCGTTAATTCCCTTATAGTAAATAGTTATACTTTTATAGTTGTATTACAAAAGCCTATGGATCGATGAACATTGTCTACGAAATATTATTATTTACATTGCACATAACTAGTATTTAGTAAGTTTCGTAGTAGTGTCGTTCAGAACTGATACTCAGCCCAAGAGTAGAGTTTCGGGTGCTTAGTGCCTAAGTTAAAAGCTCAAGTTTGGTCTAGTTTCGTACAGATGCTGATCACTTCCATGGGAACTATATTTTAGAACAAACTTTTGAATGCTTTTTCTTTGTTTCTTGCTAAAGATTTGTCTTTTTACAAGACTGTATAAGAAAGAGGGTAATGTTTTTCTGAAATATATAACTAGCTGTGCCCCGCGGTGTTACCCGCGGTTTAATACCAAATTTTATTAAAATCGCACGAACAGTTTAGATGTGAAGATGTAACAAACATACACACACACACACACACACACATTCACAAACTTTTGCTTTTATAATATTAGTGTGAAAACAATAATATCTTGGGACAACTCACACAACGTCATCTGATCCAAAGCTAGGCAGAGCCTGTGCTATAATAGTCACAGCCGCATGTTGTGTGTTGAGCAAGAAGTATCGTTAATAAAAAAACCTGGCAAGTGCATGTCGGGCCACGCACAATGTAGGGTTCTGTAACCCCCTACCCTCCCCATCCAAATAATGTGGCTTATGAAGTGGGTTTTCTGTTGTTTTTGTTTCATACTTACAACGTTATACCTACTTAATAATCATTTTCAATGGAATTTTGTTACTACATTACATTTATTCATCAGCTGTTACTCGTAAATTTGTAAAGCCTTCTTAGCTGTTTTAATTTCACTATATACATATACTACTACAGTGATTTTTTTCACATACCCAACATTAACCATCTAGCTGGCAGGGGGGGGGGGAGCATTTGACTGTAACAAAAATTTGCACTTTAAAGCTAAAACCTTAAAAGACCTATCTACTGATACCCCCACACAAGGCGGTAGGTTAGAAAAATAAACACATTTTACCCACTAATATGTCCCAGCAAAAATGGCTGAATAGGTGAATCTGTCACAAGAACATCTGTCATTTGACGTCTGAAGTCGTCCCGGGAAGAAAAATTACGTTATTTTGTCGGCGTAAGTAATATGTGTATTCATGCAATATTACAGCCTTCTAGGCTAGCACTTCTGTCTCTGAGCTGAACTGCGGACGGACATGGCAAAACTATAAGGGTTCCGTTATGCCATTTTGGCTACGGAACCCTAAAAACTTGGTACTAGGTTATTATTGTCGACTTATTATTGTTTATTGTTGACTGCCTCTGCTGTTCATTATTATTATTAGAAGACGTTAAATTTATAATTCTATTCATAATATTGTATTAACGTATACCACATATGTACCCACATTTTAATAAAACAACGTGACATTTTTAATTAAAGCCAGCAGATACGCAAATGTGACACTCCGTTTTATTTTTAATTTAAATATGAAAGAAAAATGAGTCCCACAAAACTTTAGCTTTTTGAGAACAAAAGCTTTAGATAGAGATTTTTTAAAATGCATGAAAAGTTTCGTGACATTGCCTAGGTTGAATACAATGTTTGATAATGTTATATTTATAAAGTAATCTTATGGATTAGCGTAGATATTGCACCAGTGAAGTAAATTTAATAAAAAAGAAGAAATCCAAGCGTCTAAATTAAAATAAGCGTTAGCAATAGATGAAAAGTTAATATCAATTTGGCCATCAAGCCTCTGTGGCGCGGTAGGAGTGTATCCGACTGCTACGCAAGAGGTCGTGGGTTCGATCCCCACCCAGGATAAAACGTTGTGTGATGAGCATGATGGTTTATTCTGTGTCTGGGTGTTATTTATCTATAATATGTATGTATTTAGAAATATATAAGATCGGTTGTTTGGTTTCCATAGTACAAGCTCTGCTAAGTATGGGATCCGATAGCTTTGTGTGAGTTGTCCCAAGATATTATTATAAATATAGATATTATAAATGGGGCTATCAAAAATCAAAACTGTCTCCCTTGCCAAGGTTCTACATTTTTTTTTAAATACTACGGGTCGTCCTGTCGTGGACCGTCTTCGCGACCGAGAGAACCGCGGCGATATTATCGCCGTGCCACCTATTTCTATACGTTCTCTTTGAACAAATCGCCGTGTCTCCAACATGGCGATTCTATCGCGAAGTTTCAACACTTGCAACGAGTGTGCGAGAGAAACGTCATCATATCGCGGCGCTCTCACTGCGAGCGCGCTGTCAAACGATATCGTCGTGTAGTCTCCACGAACGAGCGATTATTCCGTCAGCGTAACGTCGCGACTAATTTAGTATTCGTCACTTTTTCGAGGCGGGATGCCTGCTGCCCCGAAAAATGACGAATATTAGATTAGTCGCGACGTTACGCTGACGGAATAATCGCTCGTTCGTGGAGACTACACGACGATAGTAGAGCGGAATCGCTGCGATTCTCTCGCCCGTGGAGACGGCTCCTTAAGGACATTTTTTTTGATAAAAATTAAAATTAATGTCGTTTGCGGTAAATATATTAGCACTTGTGGTAAGTCTACTCAACTTCACCATAGTGAATAGGTACTACGATCATATGATAGACTAGCTGTCCCGCGCAACTTCGTATGCGTAAATTTTCCACCTTTCTGCAACAGCGTGATGTCCTCGATAAATGGGCTATCCAACAAAAAAAGATTTTTTCAAATCGGACCATTAGTTCCTGAGATTAGCGCGTTTAAAAAAACAAACAAACAAACTCTTCTGCTTTTTAATATTAGTATAGATGTAATTTCACACCACCACTTTCGGTTAGGGTTATTGTTTATAAAAAAATCGGACAAGTGCGAGTGACAGTCTCTGAGCTAAGCTGCGGACGGAAGGACGGATGGACGGACATGGCGAAACTTGAAAACTTGAAAAATGAAAAAACAGAATAAACTGATACATTTGACAATTTTCTAAAAATGCCGTAAACTAAAAAAACATTGTTATTATATCCTGATCATTTAATAAACACTAACTGTATTGCTAAGGAAAAAAAATATACCACCAAATACCTGCGTCAAATAAAACCGAGCGATATTGGCGCGATAAAACAAATTTTATCGTCGCCAGTTAGCAATAATACATGGTGAGGCATTTCAGTTGGTTATTACGTGTTTTTGAGACGATGATGGATGATGTTTATTTCTCTAGCTTATTAGTGCTTGTCTGAAGAAGGCACGGGCGTACATTTCAACCGATAAGTCACCCCCCTTCCATTCTATATTAGTACCTACACTTGATCACCCTCAACTCATTTACCACTTTAGTGAAGTGAGAGAGCGTTTCTACTGCCGAGAGAAGAAGAGAGTGAGCCGAACAGAAATAGTTCGACATTACTACCAACGTCATGCCACACTTGACCGAAAGTCAAAAAAGTCAAAATACTTTATTCATTTAAGTTACAAATGCAACGCTTATGAGCGTCAGACAAAATTTGGAATATAATGATTCTACTATTAATGCCAAATTTGCAAGAATAAAGCCGTGAGAAAAGGACTTGGCAATAAAAACTCATGGCCACTTTTTTAAATGCCATATTTTGCTATATATTTGTATATATACAGTAAAGCCAGTATAAATTTGATTCAAACTCGGGAAGAAAAATGATCCTGTGTAGGTATTAAATAATTATTGGTCTCCTAACCGATGTCGATCTCATCAGAGACTATCCAACTACACAGGAGTTATTATAGTGTACAAGTGTATACGCATACACAAGTGTACTCTCTATTCCGTCACTCTCTTAGCTGGGACGGAAATCCGACACGAGCGGGTGCCTGCCTCTGTGGCGCGGTGGGAGTGTGTCCGACTGCTACGCAAGAGGTCGTGGGTTCGATCCCCACCCAGGATAAAACTTTGTGTGATGAGCACGATGGTTTATTCTGTGTCTGGGTGTTATTTATACATAATATGTATGTATTTAGAAATAAATAAGTGTGTGTTATCAGTTATCTGGTTTCCATAGTACAAGCTATGCTTAGTTTGGGATCAGATAGCGTTGTGTGAGTTGTCCCAAGATATTATTATTATATTATTATTATAAAAAGGAACCCTTCTTATAAGTAGTCTGTATGCAATGTCAATATTATTTCGACACAAAAATACAATTTACGTGTTTTTTTTATTTCGAAAACAAAAAAATGAAGATCTTACATAGGCTGACAAAAAAAGTTGTGTTCCTAATTCAAAAACCACAAAAAATAACCACCAATTCAGCCAGTCACATTTATACAACAAAACGCCTGCTGAAATCGTCATAGCAATTCGAAATATTTTTATCATCTATTCGGCCGTACATAGACGACCCATAAATAGGTTTAATAGTAAATAAATCCATAGAAATCGTGGACCTATCTAATAACATTATAGTGCGTCATACCGAAAGCAATTTTTCTACATCCGTTGCTCCCAAACATGTTTTCGTTTCTCTGAGTAATAATTCCAGAGACATGATTTGTTGGTACTGTGTTGTGGTGAATTTGATGGACGGGCGTTTAAATTAATACTTGTGTACGTGGAGTTATGTGGATTTGTCTAATGGTTTTATTAGACGTGTATGTCTCGTGAGCGACGGTTTTAGGACTGACGTAATAATAGTAATTTTGTAAATGATACTTTGGGTAATGAAAGTACTCACATAATTGAAAATTAAACAAAATAATAATATCTATACTAATATTATAAAGCTGAACGTTTGAACGCGATTATCTCAAGAACTACAAGTTCGAATTGAAAAAATCCTATACTGTTGGATAGCCCATTTATCGAGGAAGGCTATAGGCTATAAAATATCACGCTATAACCAACAGGAGCGGAGCAGCAATTAAAAATATTGCAAAAACGGGGGAAATTTACGCAGACGAAGTTACGCGGTTCAGCTAGTAAACTCCATAAAAATATAGACTTTCAAGAGTGCTTCAAATTGTTCTTCTTTTGCAAATTGCTCTAAATCTGCTTTTTTATCATTTTCGTCCGCCAAACTAGTCATTACACTTTAAAATAGGTATACAATATTGCTTGAAAATAGATGTCTTGATGTTCAAACTTTTTTAAACGCATAGATTATTTATATTTTTGTGCTCGCCTTTTAAAGCCCTTTAATTTAATACGCCCCTCCAAAGTCATTAATAAAATCTAGACATTAACGCGCATAAGATCTGCCATCATCCACCAAAAACATTATACTCCGACCTAGTGACACTCGCGTCATCACGATGAATCTAATGACGTATCATTTATTAAAATCGGTTGAGCCCTTGAGGAGTTTATGAGCGGACATAGGAACATTAAAAGGATACATACAGACATACGCGTCAACACACGACTCTCCACCGCAATTGGGTTAAAAGAACATGAGAAACCAAGTAGATACTCCATTGCCCGGAGTGCTTTTCTTTTAAATTTAAATTAATTACTACCAAATGTAGGTACTCCTAAAGCAATTACCAAACAGCTGTTTTAAAAATACAGTCAAACCCAATAGTAACAAACAGCATAAACCTACCTCTATAAAAGGGTATTATGAAATTATTACCTTAAAAATTTCAACACCCAACATTAAAATTATCTTCGGGATAAACAAACCCCCGGCACAAATAGGTAGGTACAGAAGGCCGGCTCACAGCTCAACGAAAATCTCACACACACATAGATACGAAATAACGAATGTACGAAGCTTTCAACGTACGCCACTGACCCGTAGGCCATCTCTCTTTCTTTAAAAATAAATTCTTGAATTTTCGTATATTTAAATTTGTAAAGTTAACTGGGACTATTGTAATTATTTTTTGGATAAGTACAACAAGTTCGAACACATGAACGATTTTCTGGAACGAGTGATTAAATTAAAGTTGCTGGCTCTGTCTTTACCACCTCAGTTTTGATCGAAACTTTGTTTTCATGAAATCATAGTAGGCCTCCTGTATAGTACGTCGTACTCTGGACTGGCTACCCGGTACAAAGTGACAGCAATCTAAATATCAAAACCATTGACCATACTGTGAACTTTTTTGACATTTATGACAAATGACCGATGTTGTTATCCTTGTTACATAAATATATACTTTCATTTGAGTTTGTGAAATTACCGTCGCTAATTACTTTTTGTAAGTAAAAGCATTTTTATATGTAATTATAAACGTATAGAGGAAAAATAGCAGGAAAATACCCGCCTAAGACGATTTTTTGCTATTAAGATTTAAGACCGCACAAATGGCAGCGTTTAGCAAACTTTGTCGAGTCTTCTCTTCTCCTCTATCGTAACGCCTGAAGACCAAACCAGTGCGACCTACCTGTTATGACCTACGGTGCCGAGACGTAGACACTTACGGTCGGGCAAGTTCCCAAATTCAAAGTCGCGCAGCGGACTATGGAGCGACGTATTCTTGGAGTCTCTTCGAAGGATAAAATTCGCAACGAGATAATCCGACAAAGAACCAAAGTTACCGACATAGTACGCGGGTTAAGCAAGCTGAAGTGGCAATGGGCTGACCACATTTGCCTTAGGAGCGATAGCCGATGGAGCAAACGAGTCCTAGAGTGTAGACCGCCACTCGGTAAAAGTAAGGTAGGACGACCCCTGCCAGATGAAACTAAAGAAAGTCGCTGGAATGAATTGGATTCAGAAGGTGAAGGAACGGATGTTGTGGTGTAAGCTGGGAGAGACCAATGTCTAGCAGTGGACCGATATAGTCTGATTAATTCATTGAAATTTGAAAATCAAATAGAAGTCTTATTGTTTTTAAACACATATTAGATATATTTCAGGACTTAATCGCGTGAATTATTTATATATCGAATTGCACCGATTGTGACCACGATCGGTGCAATTCCATCGAAACGTCGGGTAAATAAAAGGTTCGTACCTTTAAATAATTCACGCAATTAAGTCCCGAAATATATCTAATAAATAGAAGTCTTGCTGTTGTCGGCGGTAGCCTGTCCAGCGTACAAGTACTTCAGTTGACTAATCGACCAGGTTCGACCGAGATCTGTGTACAAGCGCGTCTGTGTGCGTGAGCCTGTTTTCGATTGATGTTGGAAGCCGACCTTCTGTACTTATCTGTGTGCCAAATTAGAAGTATAAAAGCTGCTGTAGTCTGTATCCACTTTCTTAGTAATCTAGTTTCAAAGAGCCATTTAAATCACAATGGTACCTATTCTGTAGTCTTTGTGTATCATTTCCATTTTTCAATAATTACTGGTGGCCTGCCCTTATACGCATATTATGCATGTATTATTAACATTCTAATCTGCTATGATAAATCATGACACTGATGGTGAATTAAAATACGCATGCGTCGTTTAGAAAGAATTACAGATATTCAAACAGACAAACGCGGAAAGCGACTTTGTTTTATTCTATGTACCTAAAGAAGATTATGGATTACGTGTTTTTTGATAATGTAACCGATTTTGATAAAAAAATATCAGTAATTTGGCCAATATTTAAGCACATATAGTTTTCACATTGCGAGTGGATGTTGTACGCATTGAGGTAGTATTCTTTTAATATACTTTATCTCTTTTTTATGCATCAGTCCTCTTATATAATGTATAATATAATGGTGTCAACATCGTCCTTACCTGCATATAAAGTTTATAGACAAAGAAACTTAGTAAACATTGGCAATTTAGGAGAAGTGTTTGTTTTTTTTTTAATGTTTGTTCACCGATTACGCAAAGACGGCTGAACCGATTTGAAAAACTCTTTTTGTGTTTGAAAGGGTATACTTCCAAGTTGGTTTCCACCTAGGTAATTGTGTTAATGCTAAGATCTCTTTTCTTTTTGGATACCTACCATTAGCCGTGACCCACAATCCTTAAAACGTTTTTTTTTAAAACGACTCCCGCAGTTGGGTACAAGCCATGTGTCGCGGGGGACTTTACAAACATACAAGTCACGGACACAAAGCACACCCAGAGCCTGAACAACAATTTGTGGATCACACAAAGTGGTGTCCTGCGTGGGAATCGAACCCACGACCTCTTGCGTAGCAGTCGGACACACTCCCACCGCGCCAAAGAGCAGACCACAATAATTTATGTCATAAGACAGTCGGTTTAAAAATTTCGAGTTATAACGAAAATCAAGTACCAGGGGCTAGCTACCGCCCATATCAGGATCCAGGTGTATCAATGATGTTCCACTCTACAAGGGTTCAAACGCGTGTTATCAATTGCACCCTCTCCCCGCGTCAACAATGGTATTATTGCTTTGAGCGATTCACATTTATCCTTGGGCCTTTGGGCACCTGGACCCAGTGGCGAATCCAGGGGTCGATAGGCTAGCGAACTCAACCATCCCCCTCAATCATCTCAGGTCTTGCATGACAAATCAATAAGTGAACTAACTAAAAATACTCAAGAGCGTCAGGGAATATGGAACATACAGAATTTGTTATTGGAAATACGGAAACCTAAAAAGGGTTTTCGATATCTGGTTCCCCAAACGACATTCCTGATTTCGCCACTGTCTAGACCTACAACAAATTTTGATATAGGGTCCATTTAAACCAAACTGCTTAGTTTATCCTACTCCTTATACGAAAATTTTAGATCTAGTTCTTTAAGATTAAGCAAGAGAATAGACCCCTATTTCAACACTAAAAACCAAAAAAAGAAAAACAAAGTACGCTATAATAGAATGAGAAAGGTCCCCAATGCAATAACAGTTTTAATTATGTTAAAAATTACGCCCAGCTAACTTTTCCGGTTGGTATCTTTCCCAGTCCGTTCGGTTTTACGGTAATGTTTATTCCTTCGTACGAAACGATGCCCGCAATTTTTGCTTTATATTGAGAATGGAGTTTAAAAAATATTTTTTTATTTTTCTCTTCAATTCAATGGAAG
The DNA here is from genome assembly GCA_945859575.2 of Herminia tarsipennalis. Lineage (NCBI taxonomy): Eukaryota > Metazoa > Arthropoda > Insecta > Lepidoptera > Erebidae > Herminia > Herminia tarsipennalis. The sequence goes on along the minus strand of OX243845.2, from coordinate 19,402,817 downwards.
ATTAGTTTTAAATCTCAGTTTTCTCTTAATGTATCTTTTGTTATATATCGATTTATTTTAACTGGCAATCTTACTATATATATATATATATATATATATATATATATATATATATATATATATATATACCACTAGCTGCCCCGCGCAATTTATTCTGTGTAAATTTTCCCCGTTTTTGCAACATTTCTCATTGCTGCTCCGCTCCTATTGGTCGTAGCGTGAAACATATAGCCTATAGCCTTCCTCGATAAATGGGCTATCTAACAGTGAAAGAATTGTTATTTCGGATTAGTAGTAACGTTTAAACAAACAAACTCTTAAGCTTTATAATATTATTATGGATTTCAATTTCTGTAGGTATATCGGTCGTATTTCTTTCAAATTATTTTCATGTTATTCTTAAGAGCTATCCGTTTAGCCGCTATGATGCAGGTTAAGTACGCTGAATTGATAACAGACTGACATATCTGTCAAAGGACTGATGACTGTTGTGGACAACGAGACCTGAAGTGGAAACAGCGACTCAGTAAACATAAGGATGAGCCTCAGCAAGACGGACCGATGACTTAAAGAAGGCTGCTGGGATGGATTCCATGTGGAAGGTAGAGGAACGGGTTTAACAAATTGAAAGAAGATAAAAGGTAAAAAAAAAAAAAAAGATATATTATAATATATTAATGATGGTGATTACAGATTTAACTTTTAAAACCTCTATTAATATAATAATTGCATTTTTTTTTTGCATTGAGCAGGAAAGGATTGGAAAAATTGAGGTCTAGTACCTAATATATAACTATAGTTCAAAAAGGTGGTTCGGTTCCGACCCCGATTTAGCATACGGAAGTCTCGGGTTCGATTCCTGGGTTAGGACTTCAAACTTTTCTATCCTTCAAAAATGCAATTATTGTATTAATAAAGTAATTGGCAAGGAAAATAAATGCCTATAAAAACTACCATAATTATAAAACTGCCTCTACGCGGTGGGAGTGTGTCCGACTGCTACGCAAGAGGTCGTGGGTTCGATTCCCACACGGGACACCATTTTGTGTGATCCACAAATTGTTGTTCCGTGTCTGGGTGTACTTTGTGTCCGTGATTTGTATGTTTATAAAGTGCCCCGCGACACAGGGCTTGTACCCTAAAGCGGGAGTCATCTTTTTTTATCAATCATTTATCAAACTACCTACCTACCTTATTTATATGAAGGCTTAAAAAACACATGAGTAGTCGCTATGTCTGCTAAAACACCACAAAAGCTGTTTAATCTATTAATATATATTAAAACCCAAAGGAAATCAGTGACGGGTGATTCTTCGAAACGTTACCCAAGTCTTTAAAGCGAAACTTCCAAAGAAAGTAGTCTTGAGTCTGTTAATATTAAAATCGATAAAGGGGATTGCTTCTTCGAGACTGATTTTGAAGTTGTGTTAATTTTCAACAGACGATTATCAAGTTGAAATAACTTTTCTTGGGCAATTTCTGTTAATTGTCGATAAGTTGGCAAGGGTTTTTCAATGTTCGCCGCTTGATGGTGATAAGTTTTAAAGCGTTATAAGGTGTATTTTCACCGGTTAAGTGAGGTGAAGATTGAACAAATGAGTGTTAGACTTATTATTACCCAACTGTAAATAAGGGTTACGTTTTTCGCGCGTATCTTGTATGTATGTAATATTCTTTATTACCTGATATCTCACAATTCACTGAAAGGATTTGTACAATTAAGACGTCATTAGATTCGTCTTTATCGCCTGAGTGTTCTTAGATATGTGACGTTTGAAAAAAACAAACATGGCGGCTGTGAGATGTCAAAATAAAGAGGTGTGAAAAAAAGGTGTTTTGAATACTGCAATATGAGTATCAAATTAAAGGGCTCATCGTAAGCATTTCAAAAAGATATAACATTATCAAGACTGTAATACTAAATAAATTAGTTAGCAACCATTCTTTTGTTCAATTTTCAATACTTGACAATAGCTGTGATAAAAGTTAGTTGTTACATCGATTACATACTACAACTATTAAAAAGTATTAAATAAAAAAATAAATTATAAAAATAAAAGAGATGAAAACCAGATCTCCTACATAATTATATAATTTCATGCAGTCGGAGGCTTTAATGAATCTCAATGAACTTAGTAAAGTGATAAGGTACTTAAGTAAGGATCTTGTTTTCATCTTTTTTGTGCAGGCGGGTTTTTTTATATTTTTTTTTTTTAACATTTAAACTTTCGCGTTCGAGAAACAAAAAAGTGAGGGTAGATGAAGATTCATCGGCCTTACGGAGTCTTAACATCGCTGCGACAACAGTTCGCTTGTGACCACAGCCGGTGCAGCCTAGTTGAAACGTCAAGGAATTTTAAGGTAAACATATGCGCGTTAATTCCCGTATAATTAATAGACTTTTTATTGTATTGTTTCTGGATAGAGGCCGGGATGAGTTGCTCGGAAGTTGCTGCGACCTAAAACATCTATTATAACGCCTCTTTCTTCCTGAAAGGATATCTTCAAGGTCTAGTCTGACCATGAAGTCGACTATGCATCTTGGTGGAGTGGCTTTAACGTCGTCAGGTGTGATTTAGTGCCCTCCGAGGTGCTGGTTTCAAGTGTGGTGGATTGCCTCGCAGCCACAGAGGATGTGTTATAGTGTTTCCTCGTCCTTATGGCAGAACCTGCAAACATTCGTGTCGTTGTAGACTTTTCAGATCAAAATATGTTGTTGAAAAGATCTTTATCACTTATGTAAGAATTCTAAAATATGCATTCAAAAGGTAGTTTCTTAACTAAAAGGTTTACACGAAGTTTGTTTCGATAGATGAATGGAAGGGTGTAGAAGTGCGTACGGCTGCAGCAAGAGGTTGCATTTCCACACATGACAACATTTTGTATGACTGGGTATATCCAGTATACAAAGTGGTGGACTAGGTATACCCAAAGTACTATGCGTTTCAAATGAGTTGATAACTGTCATGATGACATTTCCATTCGCATTACGACTGCAACTTCATTGTCTAACGTAAGGTTAGCAATAAAATGATTCGTAAAAAGGTGTCATTGGTATTACACAGAAGTACCTACCTACTGTAATGAACTATAAATAAACACTGTATTTTACTATTTATTATTATATATATGTTTTAGTTTAAAAAAACACGAAATATCACAAAAGTGTAGAATATTCTGATATTTTGCCTATTTACTTATTTCTATTTGGTTTTTATTAAATATTTAAGAATACTATTAATATTATAATAAAAAAAACGTTAGGTACATAGTTCAAAGAAAATAAATATTACGTCCGTTCCGTTACCACACACATACGTACTTTACCCGACTTGGGAGTTTTTGTTGCTAGCGGTACAATTTTGACAAGTACAGAGTGAAGTTGTCGCGATCGCGATTATGTTCTCATTTGAAACGCATAGTATATTTGTCTTTGTGCCTCCGAAAACTTTTAAATATACCAATCTCAAGTGCCGAAGTTTTATCTTTAAAAGAATACTCCAAAGAACTAACAACATTAAAAAGATAGTATAACGATAACGATACAAAATAGAGAAGTGATAAAACTTCAACAATGTACAAGAGACGTTTGACAGTTCAATTTGTTCGCTTAGTACTAGATGTTCAACAATGGCCACGACTCCTGAACAGGTATAGCCAACTTGTATAAATTAACTTGCCAACTTAAATTGACTCCGCTATCACAACCTTAGTAAAGGCAGGGACACACAGTTGCAAGATTTTTTGACAGTTTTATTAGTAACAAACAAAGGCATTATTTTATTTTTCTTACATCATCACATCTCGAGCCACGAAATTTAATATGAATAGGTAAAAGTGAGGGCCTATAATTGACTAAATGTTACGTAAAAAAATGTTAAATGCCTATTGTATTGCTGTTGGTCTTCCATAATAATCCATAACCATACTATCCATACTAATATTATAAATGTGAAAGTAACTCTGTCTGTTATGCTTTCACGCTCAAACAGCTAAACCGATTTAAATGAAATTTGGTATGGAGATAGTTTGAGTCGTGGGGAAAGACATAGGATTTTATCGATAGAGTTTTTATCGAGATAACCGACATTCACGCGGGCGGGCCGCAAGCGAAAGCTAGTTAATAAATAAATTAGTTCAACTGAAGCATCTACGGTGTATTTCCATAGTTCAGTTTACATAAAGCTAAACTAAGTAACAAGTTACTCGTCATTATGGCGAAAGTGATGACTATTTAAAGATTATTGTTTTTAAACTTTCGCGATTTTTATACATATTAGTTATATTTCGGGACTTAATCGCGTGAATTATTTAAAGGTACGAACCTTTTATTTACCCGACGTTTCAAGCATAACCTTCAACGTCCAAAGAGCAGAAAACCAGAAGTAAATGCCGACAGAGTGCCAGCTTTCATGCCGTACATCAAAGGAGTTACGGACAAAATTGGAACAGTATTGAAGAGTTACTCCATTAAGACTGTATATAGTCCGCACTCCAAGGTTTCGAAGCTTTTACGAACGGCAAAGGATGTTATTCCGCTCCAAACACCCGGCGTGTACAAGGTGGATTGCAGTTGCGGTAGTTCCTATATCGGACAGACCAAAAGGACAATCGCAGACAGGGTCAAGGAACATATCGCTGCTGTAAAAAACCGTCAAGTTTACAAGTCTGCTATCGCTGAGCATTTGTTGGAATCAGGACCAAATCACTGGATAGAATTGCATAAGCCACAGGTACTTTCCACCGATCGCCACTATTATTCCAGGATAGTACGCGAGGCGGTTGAGATCAAAAAGTATAAGAACTTCAACCGAGAAGATGGATACCGGCTCTCACCATCTTGGAACCCTGTTATCAGCAAATGTAATCGTAGCCGTAAAGACACCGCGCCTCAGTGTAAAGACGTTGTAAGTGTAGTGTGTAGAAGTACCGACAGTACAAATTATCAAAATTATCAAGACCAGGCGAGGGTAGTTGAAAAACCCCGCGCCTCACGGAGACATCGCTAAGCTGCCATCAGTCGACCCGTGACCACGATCGGTGCAATTCGATCGAAACGTCGGGTAAATAAAAGGTTCGTACCTTTAAATAATTCACGCGATTAAGTCCCGAAATATAACTAATATATTTAAAGATTTTACAAATGCTAGCTATACCTATATCTTATTCAAGTTGTATGCCTCCCTCATCTGCATGCAGGATCCTTCCTTTGTGTTAAAGGGACATAACACCTCACTCTATCACACACCGCTTGTGTCCTTCTGCTAAAGTTGTCTTTCATAAAATGACTACAGGAATAACAGCAAAAGGTAAATCGCTCAATTAATACACTATCAACATCTTCCATCTTATTGCAAGAGAGCCTCAACGATCAATAGAAGTATAGAAGCGTTTCAGACTTTGTAGTTAATGTACAGTGTACACCTACCTTTTCTTTAGTCGTCAAAGTTCAATATTGTGCCAAAACATTGTTCCATAGTTGGCTTGAATTTGTTAGTTTGCCAACCTTTGGATACATATAAGACAAATTGCTTAGACTTAAGATGAATTACTTGCTGATACAATGTGTAATAGCCTTATAAAAAGTGAAGCTTCTCGAGTTTAAAAATAGTCATGAATATCTTTTAAAAAATGTGCCTTTTATACGTTTTTTTAAATCTTCGCATTTTTGTTATCTCTTTATATAATGTAATATCAGGTCTTGTTTTTTTGTTTTTATGGGGCTACAAACCGCACTTAGGCATTTGATAGAGCCATTATGAGTTTGTACATCGGGTATTTTTAAGGATAAATAACAATATGGGTCTAACATTACCAGCAATTTTTTACTACTACTATTACCAACAACAGGCAAAGTAATCTTATAAGCAATAAAAACACTTTTTTACAAAAATTTATACCGACTTCAAAAATAAATACTGGGCAACTAAAAACCAAAAAATAATAAATAATAACTAAAACAAATTAAACATTTTGAAGTTGGTGCCATGAAACTCTAGTTCTTATGTTTTATTTGGCACCAACTTCAAAATGTTTAATTTGTTTTAGTTATTCTAGGTATATTATTTTAAGAACCTCCTCCTTTTTGAAGTCGGTTGAAAATTATAAGTATATTTGTACTAATAACATTCTTATAAATGCACAGTAGACTCTTTTACTTAAAATAGCATTTGACAACTCATAACATACATAAGAGCATTCGTTTTTGTTATCTCAGTCTTATAAACGAGACAGACCAGAAGTTCGGTGTCATCGAGCGGTAACGCACACATAAGCGTTGCGAGCGAACATTATATGAAGATCTATAGTCTTGATATTTTGTATTCATTGGTTGTCATCGCTCAAATGATACCAATGTGAAAGGTGTTTCGCCCCTTCAACATAAAGGAAGGATCCTCCGACCAGGCGAGATGATCGCGCCTAAGGCTGCAGTCCAACGGTTAACGTTTGAAATTTGTATACAGGGTGTAACAGAAGTGTGGTCATATTCAAGGGTTGGTATGTGCCCATGATACTGAGTGCACATATCTTATTTTAACAAAATCGGAGTACCCTAAAAAACAATTATTATTTTTTCATTAATATATTTATGAATTAAAAAGTTATTTTAAAAAAAGTATGACTTATGAAGTTCTATGCCATAATAATTCAATCGAATTTTGTACCAGGGGAGGCATAATTCTTATGTCATATGCCTTTCACTACTGAATTTTGACAAAAAGAATATGCTATAACTATGTAATTATAACACAACCAGCTATGGCACCATAGTAGGTGCAATACTGATAACATACCCTATCCGCTGCTGAAATTTGACCACACCTTTCTGTTACACGCTGTACATACAAGGTTATTTTTAGTATAGTGCAAAGCTCAGACACCTCAACAAGATTTTTACATTAAGAAATCGTATACAAATATAAAATGAAAACATTGAAAACTTGCATAGTTTTATGCCAATATAGTTGTCGTACATGCGTCGCTGTATCATTCTCATTGCGTCACAAAGTACGTAATCCATGGTTATAATAGGGTATTTGACTAAAGTCAAATCAGTGTCTTTTTATGAAACGTCAAAAACAATTCGCTCCGTACAAATTTGTATGAAATACTAGCGTATGACGTCAAATTTTCAATGATCAACATGGTCCAAAAACTATCCCATTAGATTATTTTACCGATTCTGAGCAAACTACTTTCAGGTTTGCACTATACCAAGAATATCGTTGTTTAAATATATTTCTTTTTTTAAAAGACGACTCTCGCTGTAGGGTACCAGCCCTGTGTCGCGGAGGACTTGGAGGACAAAGTACACTCAGACTAGGAATAACAATTTGTGGATCACACAAAGTAGCGTCCCGTGTGGGAATCGAATCTACGACCTCTGCGACCCTGCGTAGCAGTCGGACACACTCCCACCGCGCCACAGAGGCAGTCTTGTATAGATAGCTAGCAACTGTAAGAACTCCACTATCGCAATTAATTTGCACCAATCTTGTATTATTATGTAGGTATCGCCACACCAAGTTTTATTATTTTTCAGCACTTCAAAGTAACTCTCCATTAAGCTCTCGATACGAAAACTCGTTATACACATTCTCCACAACAAAACTTTCATATTTAAGGCCAATCGAAGCACGATTACCAACCGTTTGCGGCAACTCCTCGAACACAAAAAGCTCGTTACCAGACAGATCACAATCTTACGGACCACGTGCCAAATTCACACAGTTTTAAACTTAATTTCCTGCCTCCAATGGTCTTGGCACAGACTTACATATTACTTAACATACTGATATCGTGTTGTTTGGTGTTGTTTGAGACCAAATTATTATATAGCTTTGGAATTATATCACAGAATATACTCAGAATAAAAGTTACTTGCAAAGTAAGTTACCTACCCTAACTAGTCAAAACTAATGTGCTAAAGGTGGGAGTGCGTACGACTTCTCTGCAAGCTTAAATTTAAGTACGGGAGTATAAAAAATGGTATGCGAAATAAACATTTTTCGAAAATAACAGTAGATAGGTACCTAAACTGGTAACTACCTACTGTAAAATACTTACATAATTTCTGCATTATTATAAAATATAGTGGTAGAGCGACACAGTCTACAACTTGTGAAGTTTAATTGTAAGTCGTCTTGTAGCCGAACACTGTCTCTTATGATACAGGTTACCCTAGTATAAGAGACAGGGTTTAACATTTTATGCAAACAGATCCGAGTTGTATCTATGTAATACCTTACTTCTACCAATCTATGTACTGTACAACTATTTTATGCATTATTTGTAGAATCTGTTAAAAAACTCTGTACTTTTTGTGGCACAATAAATAATTATTATTATTATTATTATAATGGTGTTTGCAAAGGTCCAAAGATCAGTTCTCATTGATATAGGGACTCCTTGGGGTCTAGAAAAAGTCACATTCGAAAAGCGATGTCGTTAGAATTTGACGTTTGCGGTGGAGACCATAGACTTTTTTTTTATTTTTTTGCGAACGATTAGTACGGCCGGCGTTATCGAATTCGCCACGGAACGAATGTACCTTGCCCCCTTAGCACACAGTTCTTGATCCATATTAGTGGATCAAATCAAACAAAACTATTTTTGCTTGATCCACTTACCTGAAGAGATGCGTTCCTATTCCCAAATATTAACATAATAAAACACATAAGACATACAAACAGTGAAATACACGTGGATTTTATAAATGAAAATGGTGACTTCAATTAGCTACTACTAACGCCATCTATGTTGCCACACCGTAAACATTAAACAGTGCAGTTCTGGTTTTCTATTTTTATTTATCGTCTACCAATATACAATGCCACCGTTGTTACCAAAGTGGTCTCTATATGCAATAATGAAGTCAGCAATATAACAATCTCCATCGCAATATTCCAAAACTCACGAATCTATTTTTGGCAAAATATTTTGATATCTACCTCGCCTCCCGGCCAACGAGACTAAGGCTTTTTTTGTTAAAAACGAAGGTAGCGTGTCACACCGTAATGAAACCTATATTTGTAATGTCCTGCATTTTTGTTGCCCTCTACTTTGTTCGCGTAGAGATTTTGGCATTTATAATATTAGTATAGATATCAATAGGTAATAATATAATCTCGATAACAAGCAAAGCTACATTTGTACATTTTTGACGTGATAATGTCGTGATATCTTATAAAACGATGACAAGGTGCACGCACGAAAAAGTGTCACGTAGCAACGGTCACGTTATTGATTGGCTGCTAGGCAACGGTCACACTATTGATTGGTTGCTAAGCAGTCACGTTACTGACTGGTTGCAAAGCAACGCGAATGACGATTCTGAAAAAGAGATAGGCTGAAGTATCATAGCCGTCGGTCGCATGCGCCCAGGTCCACTAAAGCCATCACAGACATGGTTTTTTATTATAATGTCATTAATGTTTTGGCGTTTGCAGCGACATTTGATACAATTGGAAATTAAAAAAAAAAATTATAATCATGGTTGTTTATTACATGTCATCAATGTTTTCATACGACGTTATCACGTAAAATTATCGTACGTAAACCGACTTTACGGACAACTATTTTTTTTAAAATGATAAACTAGGAATGTGGGATTGTGGTCCCACATGGATATAGATTTTATGTTAAGCTGTGAGCCAACCTTCTGTACGTATCTAGTCTATGACATTACTTACCTTATTTATAAATAAAAATAGTTCTTAATTATACTGCGATAAAACGGTCATTAACTAATTTGTTTGATAACATAGTATTAACCGTTTAAAACAAAAGGTTCCGTAGTGATTATAACAAAATGATGTAGCGGCTAAGGTATCGGACTGGCAATCATGAATTCGAACCCGCGACGGGTTCGAATATATTAAAACCTGCTACCGACGTGAACCCACACCTAACACAAACCATTGAGCTTAGCTGGAGGGGTTACCAGGATTGCTAGTAAAGTTGAACCACAATCCCACTTATAGTTATATTTATAAAAAAACAACTAACTTGAGTGTAACATTACAATGACAATAAATATGTTATAAATGTAAAAAATATGTTGACATCAAGAGTACGGTAAAGTGTTCCGTTTGTAACTACCGGTATGAATTGGACTGCGATGGCTACCCAGAACAAACATACCGCCTACTAAGCCAGGATGCAAAAAAGAAGTGGCGCTGTAAAATGTGTATTCAAAAACAAAAACAAACTACACACACCAACGATACGACGGCCAATATCACAGTTAGGCGCAAACCAAACCTTGCCGCTAAACATACGTTTCCGAGACAGCACACCGAGAAAAACAATCTAGAATGGTGAAACCAAAAGCTCTGAATACGCCGGACATCCAAGACTCCCACGTACTTACCGATTGTGACACAGCAGACGATACCGAAGACGAATCTTATAGCATACCGAGTAAACTAAGTAAAAGTTTAGATGGCACAATAAAAAGCCCATCCTCGATTTTGGAAATGGAAGATACAATAGCTCAACTTACTCATAAACTCGACATCACAATACTAGAAAATAACGATCTAAATATTCAAATTAACAAATTAACAACAGAAATTAAAGTACTAAAATCGTTATGTAATTCCACTGCAATGACAAATAAGAGCCCTATGCGCAGTGTTCGTAAGAAAAACCCTCGGCCACATCAAAACATGTCCTCTACACCATCCTCTCCAGTGCACTTTGTAGATGCAGAAAATAGCATTAAAATTATACGCCTACATCAAAAAATTAGCAATCTACAACAAAAACTCAACGACGCCGAACAAGAAATTAAGGTGCTTACACAACAAATACAGCAATTGACGCAATTACAGAACACAAACGAAACTAAAATAAGCACATTAACATACACTACCACACAGACGCAAGAAGCCACGCCATCTGGAAAAAGAATCCTGATCTTTGGCGCTCAACAGTGTGTCGGTCTAGCTGCAACAATCCTACAATCGAGACAAAATACACCGTATGAAAAACATCAAGTTTTTGCTGAAACTAAACCAAATGCTTGGAGTAATGAAATAGTAATGAACTGTTATAATAATAACCTACGATCTCACGACAAAGTCGTACTATGTTTAGGTGAAAACGATCACAGCCAAAAATCTGTATTATTCCAACTACGTATGGTCCTAGACACACTCGTAAACAATACTGTAATTATATTGAACGTACATAAAAATTACCACCTAGATGTCAATAAACTAAACTATCGTATCGAAAATCTTTGTAAACATTATAATAATTGTCATTTCGCAAATTCTAAATCCTATAAATTACTTGATATTTGTAACTCCATAAATTATATTATAGATTGTAACTATTATAAGCAGAACTATTTAGATCCAGTTGCTATTAGGAAACGATTAGCGGGTAACAAAACATGCTTCCTTTCAAATACAAATACAAATCTAAAAGAATCAAAAAAGGGAACAATACCCTTCTACTTTAAGCAATTAAACAATAAAGAACCACAAAGTACTAGTGGCCCACAAACACATGCTGACAAAACACCACCGCCTTTATCAAAAAATTATATATTTTTTCGAGCCCAAAAATACGACTATATCAACGGGAATCTATAACTTTAAAATACTACACCAAAACATTGCTAGTATAATGTCTAAGCAAGAAATTTTAGAACTTACTATACAAGAGTTACGTTCAGCACAACAGGACCCAGATGTTATATGTCTCTCCGAAACATTTATAAAAAAAGGCTATGAAGATTATGTAAAAATTAATAATTATACTATGGCGGCCAGTTTTTGCAGAGACAAACACAGAGGTGGAACCTGTATACTTCTGAAAAAAGGTATAATATTCCAGGAATTATCATTGATTAATAAATACGTAGCGCAAAATACGTTCGAAACATGTGGTATAGAGCTAACCTCCATTAAATTAATAATTTTGTGCTTATATAGAACACCTCAATCGGATCCCAATCAGTTCTTAAATAAATTAGACTGTCTCTTACATGACATACACAAAAAATACAGGTCGAAAATAAGCTTAGTTCTAGCAGGTGACTTCAATATTAACACCTTAAAAAAAGGCATAATTACAACCAATTTCCAAAACATTACGCATAATCATAATATGAAGATACATATTAATATCCCTACTCGTAAGTTATCCTGTATTGACCATATATTAAGTAATATCACATATGCAACTGCTACAGTATTACCACTTTACCTCTCCGATCACGATACAGCACAAATGCTAAGCTTTCCTTTACAACATGAATTACAGAAACCATCAATCTATTATATCTACAAAAGGGACTACAACCAAGAAAATATACGTAAGTTTAGAGAATGCCTACAAAACATTACATGGGCTGACATATACAGGGAAGATGACGCAAATATAGCATTTAGCTCCTTCCATGAATTGATATGCTTATTTTATAATCTTTGCTTTCCAAAAGTGAAGGTCAGAGTTAATCCAAATGCCGCAAAAAAACAAACATGGATAAGTAAAGGCCTTAAAAAAAGTTGCAAAACTAAGAGACTTTTAAGATTCCAATACTACAAAAATAAAAATATAACTAATAAAAATAAATATGAGACATACTCTAAACTACTAAAAAAATGCATCTATAACTCTAAAAGGAATACAAAAATTGAATATATTGAGAAAAATGAAAATAAATGTAAAGCCACTTGGACCGTTATAAAGGATGAAATGTGCAATTCGCATTCAAAAAATAATATTGAATACATTAAAGTCGAGAACGGTATTACTACTAACCCGTTAGAAATAGCCACTGCATTTAATAATTACTTTATAAATTTAACACAAATGACATCACAAATAAATTACAACACTGGATATTTTAGTAATAATCACACAAACATCAAGTCGATGTTCCTGGAACCTACGTTAGAAACGGAAGTTAGGCAAGTAATATTATCACTTAATAATACTAAATCCGAAGGTTATGATGAAATAAGCACAAAAATCATTAAGGCATGTGCAACTGAAGTAACTAGCATCTTGACACATCTAATCAACTTATCCTTCTCACATGGTATTTTTCCTGATGCATTAAAATTATCCATCGTTAAACCACTATATAAAAAGGGAAATAAATGTGACATAACTAACTATCGACCAATAACACTAATACCCATTATATCAAAAATATATGAAAAATGTATGCATAAAAGACTTACAAGTTATTGTGACAAATTTAATATTATAAATAAGGAACAATATGGGTTCCAGAGACACAAATCTACAACTTTAGCTATGTTTTCGCTCATGCAAGGAATATTGACAAATATTAACAATAATCATTTAACAACAGGGCTATTCTTTGACTTATCGAAGGCATTCGATCTAGTTTGTCACGACATCTTGCTTCAAAAACTACAAGCACTTGGAATTAGAGGGCCAACACTCCAATGGATATCTTCTTATATAAGAAATAGAAAACAATGTGTCACCATCACCAAAATAGATAATAATAAGAATTTGGTACCATATTCATCTAATTACAAATATAATCAATTTGGTGTGCCGCAAGGGAGTATTTTGGGCCCAATTTTGTTTCTGTTATATATTAATGACATTGTAGATGTGACTAACCATAAATGTATTCTTTTCGCAGATGACATTTCTATTATTGTGACATCAGATAAAAAATATAATACTATTAATGACCATGAAATTGACATAAACAAAACAATAGACAGACTAATTAATTGGCTTGACAAAAATAATTTAAATATAAATCTTGACAAATCAGTTTACATTCAATTTAATAAATCATACAATAATAAATACAATTTTAATCTAAATATCCCTAAAATTAAAGAAGTAAAAGAGACTAAATTCCTTGGTGTTGTTATAGACGAACATTTAAGCTGGAAAACACAAATAGAAAATGTTTCCAATACAATAAACAAATTCGTATATGCGCTCAGACAGGTTAGAAACGTTACCAATATGAAAACGGCTATTATCTCGTACCACGCATATGTAGAGTCTTTGTTGCGTTACGGTCTAATAATGTGGGGCAACAGCACTGACTATAACACGGCATTTATTGCACAAAAAAAATGTATACGAGCGATATATGGCCTGCGACCGGATGAATCGTGTCAACCAGTGTTTAAAGGACTTGGTTTGTTACCTCTACCATCGTTGTATATTTTTGAAATATGTATGTTTGTCTGGAAGCACAAAGCACTGTTTAAAACAGCCGACGAGGTTAGGCCTAGAAATCGGCGAGACCCATACAGACTCATATCTGAATGTATACCAAAAACAACCAAATTTAATAAAAATTGTATAGCTATGTGCGTAAAAATATATAATAAGATTCCTAAGGATTTGAAATCATTAAATACGAGATCCTTTAGAGCTAGATTGCATGAATGGCTGAACTCAAATAATTTCTACAGCATAAAAGAATTTCTAGATAAGTGAAATATTTTGATGTGTTTAAAAATTTTAATTTTTATGTGTTTAAACATTTGCATACTATGAACCTTTAGTAGAACATGTATGTACCTTAATTAAGCGTAACATCTATGTATACCATGTTTTATTGCAAATAAATATATTATTATTATTATTATTATTATTATTATTATTATTAATGTATTCTAAAGTTATACCAAAAAAAATAATTATGAAGTCATCATTTATAAAATTTGTCGTCGATTCTTTATAGTCTTCTATAGTAAAATTCTTGACGACTACTGTGCTTGAAATTGAATGGAAGGACTCCATTATATTCACAGTTACAATACAAGGCGTGCTATTAAAGAATGTTAAAACCGGCCAAGTGTATGTCGCGCACACGCAATGTAGGGTCCCGTACTTGCAGACGGACGAGGCGTCGAAGGGCATTCAATGATTTTCGGCTCCATAGACGTTGGCCTAAGGGTGACAGGGAGACCAACCTGTCATCCTAACAGAAGCAAGCCCGAAATGCTGTTGCGACGTGTTCCACACATTCTGTCACATAGTTACGGATGGTGTTTAAACACCCGGATTATGCACTTAATTTTTTGCATATAGCTTTTTTTGTTGTTAACGCAGCATTTTCAGATTCCGTGTATTTTCTTACACACAAAGAACGAGGAGTTATGTGAGATTACAGTGCTCTCATACCGGTTTTTTACACCCGTTGTAGCCATAGTGTACTACTGAATAGAATGGTAAATAAAATCCTTGTTACAAGAATACCCTCACCGGTGGCCATAGGCCACTGCGACGGAGAACTGTTTTATTTTTAATGGGTTCGACTCCAAGTCCCTCGCTTGCGTGCCCTGGTAGGGGTGGGATCCGTGAAGATTTTTGCATACATTAAACGCACTTGAGTGGCGCTTGAGTGTAACAAAATTTCCCAAACGAATTCCTTAATCGAAAATATAAAAGACTTATCCGAAGATACCCCGAACCATGGGATAGACGAGGAAAAGGAAACACTTCCACTTGATGCGTAGTGGAGGTACCTACCATAATAAAAGGCGGCGGTAGCTTAATGGTTAAGGCATCGGTCTCGCAATCTTGAGGTCGCGGTTTCGAATCCTACCCATTATACTACCAACGTGAACCCACTCCCAACAAGCCATTAAGCTTAGCTGGAGGGGCTAACATGATTGCTAGTAATGTGGGATACATTGCTAGTTATCTTTATATATTCATTTTTCCAGACTTTATTTTACCAAAGTAATTTTTATAGGCATTTCTTGCCAATTACTTTACAAATACAATAATTGCATTTTTGAAAAATAGAAACATTTGAAGTCCAGACTCAGGAATCTTTGTTAAAATGCTCTCTATAACGAAGCAATAACAAAAGTCGCGATAGTTCTTAACTACCGACTAGATGGCGCTGCGAGGGCCCAACTCGCGAGCATCAAGGGATAGAAAAATTTGATGTCTAGTAACATAGTCCAGATAGGTGGTTCGCTTCTGGCCCCGGTTTGGCTACGGAAGTCTCGGCTTCGATTCCTGAGTCTGGACTTCAAATTTTTCTATCTTTCAAAAATGCAATTATTGTATTTATTTTACCACTTTGTCGACCTGACTACAAATTACAGCTTTTTAGTATTGTACGACTACGGACTACGTATTGACAACGGAACCCTAAAAATGGTTTTTTCAATCGAAACACGGTACCATAATTATGACTAATGGTTGAGAGGTAAGAAATTACATGATAACGGATGCAAATTAGTATAAAAGTGCATTTACTAATGATATTTCTATCACACTACAAGTGTCAATTCTATTTTGAATTAAACAATCTTGATACTTTCAAGTTTTTTACATCGAGGTGTATTTGAAAAAATATATATTTTTTATTCTTTTGTAAAATGAAGCTGTATATTTTGGCTTTTTTGTTGGCAGCTGTGGTTTTTGTGGAGTGTGGCCATACCTTCCTTGGAACAAGTGTTTACCGACAATTAGTCTTCCACAAAGAAGTGAGGTACAAAGCTAGAATGTTCCAGAAGAGAATTGAGTCCGTCAATTATACACTGCCTTCTGTTGGGATGTATGCCCCACGTATTCAGGTAAGCTTCGTTTTTTATTTTTTTAACTCTTAAACTCATTTTTTTTTGTTTCGTAAAAGAAAATCGTAAAATTAAATAAAAGATTTCTTTAAAAATATCTGGCAGCTCAGTTTAAAGCTCATGAGTGCTGCAAGGAAACTCAGGGGCACTCTTTTTTTAACTCTTATTAAGCCACAAAACTGTGTTGCGACTGACGAAAGTGGCGATACACCAACGGGAAATGCCGTTAATTATCGCGATGATGCGTCTGGATTAAGAGTCCAAGTTATTTAATTAATTCACGTTTATGAAATTCATGGCCCGTTGCTATAAGTTTTTATTATTATTTACTAATTTTTCTGTAGATCTTATTTCGTTTTGCAAGGATTTCAAAAATGGGCCCTCGATCCAGATGCACATGTCTCAGGGCAGTACGAAGCTAAAGTGTCATATTTTTTTCCAGGGTATTCTAGCTTACGACGTAACACACTCCGGCGCATCAGCTAACGTAACTCATGGAGGTCTTGGCTTCAACTACGTGACTCTTCGGCTGAAAAGCGACCGCGCCAAAGAGATGGACTTCGATATTTATATTTACTCTTAAATACTTCTTTATACCTACCTACCCTACTAAAGTAGGGTAGGTAGGTATAAAGAAGTGAGCTACAGATGTGAAATAATGCAAAACGTCAGTGTGTAAACAGATGTTAATTTTGTAAATACACTTTTTATACGACTTTTCTTCTTCTTCAATTTCTTCTTCATGTCAATTGAGCGGCAGTAGCCTAATGGCTAAGGCATAGGTCTCGTAATCGTGAGGTCGCGGTTTCGAATCCTACCCATTATACTACCGACGTGAAACCCAGTCCTTTATTTTTTTCTTTTTTTTTTGGCGGGAAAAATTCCTAACGAACACCCCCACCGTCCGGGGAAGACGATGAAGGTAGTGTGGGGTTTGCACCCACTAAAAAACCCGCCGTGTATCGCTCGTCACATTCGCGAACGGGCCGCCGGAATTTGTTATACCGTCGGCGGCCCGCCCAGTGGTAATGCCCGGACGCGATGTTGTTGCGTTCCGGACATTTCACACCTAGGCGGCCCCTAGATACACACAGGGCGCCGCGCCTCCACGGGAGGCAGCGGGCGGTGCAGATTACCCCGTACGCCCGCCCGCAGCCCCACCTAAGGCGGCATCAGGCGCAAATGTGCGCGCCGATGCCGCCCGGTTCGCCGGCGACGAAGCGGATCCGCCAGGGAGCTCTCTTCCCTGACGCGCTCCGCCGCCTCCTTCTGCGAGATGATGTCCTCGCAGAAGGATGCGACCGCATTCCACGACCCCTCGCTCCGGACTACGGACAGAACCACGGCCGGCAACAAGAGGTCACTTCCGACCACTGCGGTGAGATCTCGACGTTGCCCCTCCCAAGCTGGACAATGCTGGAAGGTGTGCTGCGCCGAGTCCTCACCGCAGTCGCAGTGGTGGCAGGCGGGACTCGGTAACCTCCTAGTGACCGTGTGCAGGTACTGCTCGAAGCACCCGTGCCCGGAAAGGACCTGCACCAGCCAGAAGGAAAGGTTCCCGTGCTGCCGCCCCGCCCACTCCTCCAGGACCGGCTGGAGAGCTTCCACGGTTCGAACACCTGCCACGTGAACCCACTCCTAACACAAGCCTTTGAGCTTAGCTGGAGGGGTTAACAAGATTGCTAGTAATGTGGGACTCAATCCCACATTGCTGTTATCTTAAAAAAAAAAAGAAGTATATAACTTTTCAATGCCTTATTTTAATGTCACCGTGTGATACCACCCCATCTTTTCCCGAGGGTGTCGTCAAGAAGACGGTTTTTTTTTTACATCGGAGGATGTAGCAGCGTCCTCTGCGTACTTTAAAGCCTTACTGCGATCGCCAACCCGCTCGCCAAGCGTGGGCATGGCAATTACCCCCAGGATCTATAAATTAGTAGGCTTTACTCGGGAGACCCCGTTTTAATATGCTTCCGTTAGTAATAGTACCTGCTTACCCATTTACAGTAGCGAATCCACGAGGTTCAAGAATCCCGTGAATGTATGAGCCCTCCTGTCTACGTACCTATATGAGTTTTCCTTGATAGACATCCTAAGTGGTTGTAATGTTTGTATGTCTGTAAAGTCCCTCGCGATATAGGGCTTGTACCTAGGGTGCAAGCACTTAATTTAGGCGGAAGATCTTTAAAAAAAATTAAATCATAGTTATAACATCCTCAGGGGGGTCAAGTCCCCTCCACACCCGCTCCAAAATAAGATCTTGGCTTCCGCAGCAGAGTCAAGTCTCTCCCAAACCAAAATCTAGGAACCACCCCTGTCTACTTATATTACACTTACTTATAAATGCAGTCTTTAATTCGATTTATAGAAACGGTGGTAGCCAAATAGCTAAGGCATCGGATTCTCAATCGTGAGGTCGCAGGTTCGAATCCTACCTACCGATGCGACTTCAACCCACTCCTAACGGAGGAGGGGTTAACAGGATTGCTAGTATTTAATGTGGGACCCATTTGATAATTTGGGACACATTGCTAGTTATATTTAAAAAATACAATATTTTTTTAACATCACATAGGTCTGTTCCACCTAGCTACATTGTAACTTACATTAATGTAACTCGTTGGACATTTTTATTTCAAGTAATGAGACAAAAAATACTTATGAGACTTTTTTGTCCAAATAGATAACTATTTGGTCCATAAATGCAATAATACCAAGTATCCGAGGTGTTGCCACTTCTATAATAAACTATACTAATATTATAAAACTGAACAAACTAACTAACAAACACACAAACTCGTGTTTGTAAGTTAGTTTGTTTGTTTGAACGCGGCAATCTCAGGAACTACTGGTCCGAATCGAAAAATTATTTCACGGTTGGATAGCCCATTTATCGAGGAAGGCTATAGGCTATATAACATCACGCTAAGACCAATAGGAGCGGAGCAGTAATGAAAAATGTGAAGAATGATTTTTCATTGCTAGCTGCTTGCTTCCGTTGCTATTGGTCGTAGCGATATGTTATATAGCCTATAGCCTTCCTCGATAAATGGGCTATTCAACAGTGAAAGATTTTTTTAATTCGGATCAGTAGTTCCTGAGATAACCGCGTTCAAACAAACAAACACACTCTTCAGCGTTATAATATTAGTATAGTTAATCAAATGCTACTACTACTAAAGATGTCCAACTAGTTACATTAAGTAACTACAATGTACCGTGGTAGAACATACCGTGGGTGGGGTCACAGTCGTGGTCAACTAAACCAGTTTCCACTACCGTACAATAGATGGCGCTGTAACCATTTTCTAATCTAAATCGCACTTTTATTAAAAGCGCATCGTATTTCTACAATTTATTGTTACAATACGGTGTAAGCAATACCCCTGAGGGTCGAGTCTATCGGTCTGTCACACGCTATCAGGTAAAGTTGGACTTTTACTTTTTGTTTATTGCGAAGCCAATCCGAGCTGCAGAGATTCTGCAGCGGGCAGTGTGTGGTTTTACTTACCTGACAGAACTGTTTTATTACATGACTAAACAAAAAATGGAGTGTTTTCTTTTTAGGTTTCTTGTATGTACACTGAGAGTTTCTTTATTATAAACGTTGATAAACTTACGCGATTTGAACACATTATGAAAATATATATTAACCGTATAATATATATACCGTATTGCAACGGCCGTGGTCACGGGTAGAGTGGGTACTCTACCCGTGACCACGGCCGTTGCAATACGGTCGAAACGTCGGGCAATAAACAAAGTATTTTACCTTAAATTATTCACGCAATTATGACCCGTAATATATATAGTTTTCTTTATTCTTATTTAGATGATTGCTTGCCTGATCGGAGGCCTATTTTCATGGTTCCTCACCTGATGAAAGACGTTACACTTTGTCCTCCATTATTGTTTAAAAAAGTATCGGGATGTTTATCCAAGAAAATTTACAGGTCATAAGATTTTGTAGTTTGGAGGACGTATAAAATCCTCTCATCCCACCTGTTCTGTTGAGTAGTTCTGTTGGCAGAACCACTGTTTTTTTTTCCCATTAGTTCTGTGATTTATAATACTACTAGCTGTGCCCCGCGGTGTTACCCGCTGCTTATTAGCATATGTGTTAATCTAGGGTGTCAGCTAACTCCATACCAAATTTTACTAAAATCGCTCCAGCCGTTTAGACGTGAAGTTTAGAGTAACAAACATACACAATCACATACTCACAAACTTTCACCTTTATAATATTAGTGTGATGCTTTACACCGGACCGTATAAAATCACTTCTTGTGAAGTAACGTACCTACGTACTACGTATCGTTAGTAAATAGTAGGTACTCTAGCAAAATCTGAACGAATCGCTTTCGATAGAAAATACAGAAAAAAAAATATGATGGCATCACCGTGGGACACCATGTATAAAAGCATTTTAAGGTTTTAAATAAAAACCGGGCAAGAGCATGTCGGACCATGCTCAGTGTAGGGTTTCGCAGTTTTGAACAATTGATCAGCAGAAGAGCGTATGTTCGTGGCACTTACGCCTTTTTGTTGAGAAATGCAGGTTTTCAACAATAACTCATAGACGGTACATCCGATCTTATCCGAAACAGTTTTAGTTTAAAGAATTTTTTTTTATTTTTTTTTTGTAACACGGTTCAAAAGTTAAGGACACGATTTATACAACTTTCAGAGCGATTATTTCCAAAATATTCACTCAATCAAAAAAGTTTATTAAAAACCTTGTTTTTAAAAGACCTGTGAAATGATGTGCAACACGTTGACGTTTGCTGAAGAAAAAGAGTCAGCTTCAGCACCATTCATGTAGCAACATGAATGGTGAGCCCCCCCCCCTAAAAATATATATTATTATTAATTAGTTATCAAATTAAGAAGCGGCTACTACAAGGCACCTTTTCACCAAATTTCATCAAGATACTTCAAGAACTCTTTGAGTAAACCTGTGACATACGGACAGAGGGCAAAACGAAACTATAAGGGTTCTGTTTTTGCAATTTCGGCTACGGAACCCTAAAAAATTGTTTTCCGAAATCTGACAACTAGGCAGTAAGAAACAGGCATACCAGAGCCGCGCAGTCAGCTAAGAGTGATGAGTGTTTTCCATTTAATTAAATAAACAATTAAAAAAATAAATTAAATGAAAAAAATAAAATAGGCACTTATATTTATTTTATCAATAAGACACATTGTAGTAGAGTTGTTCTTAATCTAAAGCTGGGTGAACATTGTTATACAGGGTGTAACAAAAAGGTGTGGTTAAATTTCAGCCGCGGATAGGGTATGTTATCAGTATTGCACCTACCATGGTGCCATAGCTGGATGCATTAATGTTACATAGTTATAGCATATTCCTTTTGTCAAAATTCAGTAGTGAAAGGCGTATGGCATAAGAATTACTTCTCCCCTGGTACAAAATTCGATTTGATTATTATGGCATAGAACTTTTTAAGTCATACTTTTTTTAATTAATAACTTTTTCACTCATAAATAAACGAATGAAAAAATAATAAATATTTTATAGGGTAGGTACTCAGATTTAGATAAAATTAGGTATGTGCACTCAGTATCATGGGCACATACCAACCCTTGAATATGACCACACCTTTCTGCTACATCCTGTATATACCACTGGTGGTCTTCTCACTAGGCTTGTATGTATCAAGCAGACCATTTTACGACTTAAAGTAATGAATCATATTATTGTTAAGTCCCTCTTAAGGAAAACTTACGGGAGAATTGTAACGGTAACTGTGAATCAGAGATAACAAAAAATGTCAACAAATAGTAATTCCCTGGGAATTTAATTAATTAGATTGCTTTTATTTGTAAATTATATGCCCCGGGGATATACGAAACGTCAGCGATGAGCTGTTTTCTTTTTAATGCTCAACGCGAAAAGGAAAGTGTTATATGTTTAATGTGCGTCTGTCTGTGGCATAGCAGATACCAAGCGTATGGACGGTTATGGATGCGGCTTTCTCACTGACGTCTGGACGGGCTACTGCCGACAACAAGATTTCAATTTGGTTGAAGTGCAGTTTCAGTTAAGTTTCGAATAAAACTGCCATTTTCGTATTCTTGTAACTTTGAGATCGAACAAATACGCTCGATTAGATCGATCAAATATGCTCGATTAAATCGATCAAATACGCGTGCGTCAATGATGCGTCTCGAGAACACAACAGCGGCATTCTAGTACAGCGTCAGTTGCGCAAGCGTATTTGGGAACAATCCCAAAGTTACAAGAACAGTTGCAGTTAAGTTTCAATTATTAGAAACTAGCTAGCCCACGGCACCGCCCGCGTGGTTGTCGATTATCGCGATAAAACTATCCTATGTCCTTTCCACGGGACTCAAACTATCTCCTTACCAAATTTCATCTAAATCAAGCCAGACAGATAGAGTTACATTCACATTTATAATATTAGTATGGATACGTGAATTGGCCTCATGGACAGTCATTTGCCAAAATCAAATAAGTAGAATTCTAAATTTAACCTGTCATATGTGTCAAATTGTTCTCAGGACGGTTATTTGATTTGGCAATAGCATTTGCGAATTGCTGTCACTTTGTACAGGGTAACCAGTCCAATTTATCAGTACTATTATAAAGGTCAATGGACTTTCGTTATTACAAAGGTAATTGAACCCGGACGTTAGTTTGATTAAAGAAAATTTGTTTAGTTGTTTTGAGGGTAGCTTTTGTCACACTTGCACAGTTTTTAAATGTACACACATTTTGTATTTGCGATATAGTTATCGTATAAAAATGTGCTATGTAGTTTGGTTTAAATATTATTTATTCTGTTCAGTAGATATAGTACCTAGTGATTGTACAAGTTTGTCTTAATAACACAGACTATTTAATACATATCAACCCATATGATGGCCCACTGCTGGGCACGGGTCTCCCCAGTAGAACCTACTAGTATGTAGATCCTGGGGGTAATTGCCATAATCGCCACGCTTGGCGAGCGGGTTGGCGATCGCAGTAAGGCTTTAAGTACGCAGAGGACGCTGCTGCCCGTCCTCCGGGGTGAAATCCCTTAGTCGCCTTGACGACACCCACGGGTAGAGATGGGGTGGTACTATTCTTAAGCCGGCACCACACGGCAAGACTATTTAATAGTCAATTACAAATTCTGTTTAGTGTAGTTTTTAATATCACTTTTACAATACTTATTACTAAACTATTTTTATATTATTATTATAAATCCAATGAAATATCATCTACCTACAAGGGTTGCAATTTATCACACCTTTGTCCAAAATACAACACAAAACATTCATTGTATTTTTGATACATAGAAAAATTTAAAGTACCAGACCCAGGAATCGAACCCGAGGCTCCCGTATGCCAAACCGAGGCCGAAATCGTACCATCTATCCGTGACTATGTTACTAAACCTCCTTCCTGCACGCTTCAGGTCCTCGCTTGCGCCATCTAGCCGATAATTTAAGAAGTATTACGGCTTTTGTTATTGTCTTGTTACAGAGAGGTCGCAGGTCGAATATTAGAGTAATTTATACAGGCATACGGAAGTCTCGGGTTCGATTCCTGAGTCTGGACTTTCTATCTTGCAAAAATACAATTATTGTATTAATAAAGTAATTGGCAAGAAATGCCTGTAAAGTTATTTATTTATTTATTTATTTATTTATTTAAAACTTTATGCACAAAGTTGTACAAAGGTGGACTTAATGCTAAAAGCATTCTCTGCCAGTCTACCAGTTACTGTAATACAATACATATTATTATACAATTAGCGGTCTGTGTAAATATCGATGCTAAATGTGCCGTTATATTTAATTGTTGGACTCATCTTTTGTTGACGATCCCTGCTAAGAAGTGAGTATTGGTAAACATTCGTGAATATTTTAACATTTAAACTTTAAACAATAAATAATATTAAATCTTCGAATGAAGAGTGACCGTGGTGAAAATTTAAACTACGATATTTTTATTTACTCATAAGGATTATTTTTTATTATATACATACGCCCTGCTTTATTTTTTATTGACGGCCCCCTTTGATTTTAAATTATCTAGATGGAGCATTCCCTTCAAAAAATAAAAGCAACTGTCGCTATTATAGTGCTCGTCTTTATAATATTGAAATAATGTCATAAGCTGGTATACATTTTATATTTCTCTGCTTGTCAAGCAGTGGCAACATTGACATCAAGATACACACACAGTGTTAAGCAAACTATAGCTTATCAAAAAGAATAGTGTCCTTTCACAATCATATGCCGGGGTTACCGTAAATGTTGAAGATGTTGCCATTCGTTCACTAACACTCACCGTAAAGCGCATTAGATAAAGGAAAAATGTTTCCTGGCCCAAAGTAAAGTAAAGTTCGATAGAAATGTTGACAGATAAGCAGATCCAAATTGAGAAGCCAAATACGGAAACTAACGAGTTTGGCCAACGGACCAATTAAAGAAAATAAGAACTAATGACCTAACTCATCAAAAACTGTTAGTTCATCACTAATCTATATAGGTAATATGCAGCGAAAGACTGCTCTGCCCATTTTCACCAACGACTAGGAAAAATAAACAGTATTTATTTACGGTACCTCGTATTAAGAAATTCGCCCAACCAAAACGTTGGGAAAACATACGTCATTTCACAACAATTATTGTATTAATAAAGTAATTGGCAAGAAATGCCTGTAAAGTTACTGTAATACAATACATATTATTATACAATTAGCGGTCTGTGTAAATATCGATGCTAAATGTGCCGTTATATTTAATTGTTGGACTCATCTTTTGTTGACGATCCCTGCTAAGAAGTGAGTAATGGTAAACATTCGTGAATATTTAAACTATAAACAATAAGTAATAATATATGTTTATATTAAAGTTATATTATTTGTTTATGTTAAAGTAAATATTTATTGTGATGCAAATAAGTCAACAATTAGGAAATATGCCTATATATCCGTACACTTTTGTTACTAGACTAATAGAATGAAATGGTATTGCAGAAGTAAACATGTTAATACTTTTTTTCATTAATATCGAGTTACTTCAAAAAAGATCTTGAAGATAGTATCTAATGTTACAACAATTTAATTAATAGCCTGAGATAAATCTGAAAATCAAAATATTTGATAGGAAAATACTGAAACAGTAGTATGTCATGATAAGAATAAAGTGACGGCACATAATTCTGGGAATAACTGAAGATTTAACAAAAATGTTTTTATTCGATTTTACATTTACCGCTTTACTGCCCGGACACGTCAGTTAGGTTTTGGCTAAGTTTGCGATGCTCATATAATCACATATGGCATCCAGTTTGTTGGCATTCCTAACACAACCGTTATACTTTGCAGTAGTTAATGACAACGCTGGGCGTATTATACAGAATTTTAATTTGAGACCCTCAAACGCCATACAACTAATACGACTTTAAAGAAATTTAAAATTGGAACACATATTTTTTTTTTATAAGTTGATTTTAAAATGAAAGTGTTTACGTTGTTATTTTTGTGCGCCGTTGTCGTGTTAGTGAAATGTGATCATATGTTTATTGGTACTAATGTTGGGCGTACCATGATGTACCATCATCATGCTGAGTTTAATTCTAAGATGTTTAGGAAGAGAGTGGAAAACCTGTACTTTATGATACCGCACGTGCCTTCGACTGTTGGACGAACTATTCAGGCACGTACCTATCTATTCATTTTTGATGCAGTAATAAGCTTAAACTCGTAACTTTTTTTCGTATTTTTAGGTAAAGTAGCAATGTATGTATGTTCGTAAGCTTTCGCGATTTGTACACATTATAGAAATCTTTTAAGCTACGGGTCTTAATCGCATAAATATTTTATTTTAAGGCTAAATACCTTTGTTTATTGCCCGACGTTTCGACCGTATTGCAACGGCCGTGGTCACGGGTAGACAGCGGCCGTGGTCACGGGTAGACTGTCTACTCGCGACCACGGCCAAATAAGTAGCAATGGGTTAATATTTTTATCAAGAATTAAAAGTGCCAGTTACTGTGGTTTAATGTGGGTTTGATTTACTTATCGGTGGAATTTGGCAGAGCTTATGCCAATATTCAATAACCGTTGTTTTAATAATAAATACTTCACACGCTCGTCTTCACAAATATTTTAAATATAAAAAACTGATTTATGTTCTTAATTCTTATTGTTTTTTTTTTTTTTTAATTTCATGAATTTTCTCCCATTTTCAGGGTATCCTAGCGTACGACTTGACCCACTCTGGTGCATCGGTGAACGTCACTCAGGGAGGGATTGGCTTCAATTTCGTAAATCTTCGAATGAAGAGTGACCGTGGTGAAAATTTAAACTACGATATTTTTATTTACTCATAAGGATTATTTTTTATTATATACATACGCCCTGCTTTATTTTTTATTGACGGCCCCCTTTGATTTTAAATTATCTAGATGGAGCATTCCCTTCAAAAAATAAAAGCAACTGTCGCTATTATAGTGCTCGTCTTTATAATATTGAAATAATGTCATAAGCTGGTATACATTTTATATTTCTCTGCTTGTCAAGCAGTGGCAACATTGACATCAAGATACACACACAGTGTTAAGCAAACTATAGCTTATCAAAAAGAATAGTGTCCTTTCACAATCATATGCCGGGGGTACTGTAAATGTTGAAGATGTTGCCATTCGTTCACTAACACTCACCGTAAAGCGCATTAGATAAAGGAAAAACGTTTCCTGGCCCAAAGTAAAGTAAAGTTCGATAGAAATGTTGACAGATAAGCAGATCCAAATTGAGAAGCCAAATACGGAAACTAACGAGTTTGGCCAACGGACCAATTAAAGAAAATAAGAACTAATGACCTAACTCATCAAAAACTGTTAGTTCATCACTAATCTATATAGGTAATATGCAGCGAAAGCCTGCGCTGCCCATTTTCACCAACGACTGGGAAAAATAAACGGTATTTATTTACGGTACCTCGTATTATGAAATTCGCCCAACCAAAACGTTGGGAAAACATACGTCATTTCACAACATAACCAGGAAACTATATTTCTTAATACAGACTTCTTAAATAACGTTTAGAGGACCCTTAATCTTTGATGAAAATGGATATAAAATACATTATTCCATTGGTGATGTTCATTTGCTTTATTTCTTATTCTAATTTCATTAGGTATCTACTTCTTTTCTGCTTATTTATAATCATTATTATACTTTTTATCCTCTAAAAGCCGAACCACAGCGCACGGTACGGCGACGGTGCGACGACTGAGTGGTGCCGTCGCGGTGTCCGGGGTCTCGAAGTTACCTTCCGTATTCGTTCTATAGTAATCATTAGGCTTCCTTTTTACTCTTATTATTTTGCAAAAACATGAGTCTTGCGAGTCATAACGGGAGTGCCTCGTAATGACCGTTTATCTGAACTGCAAAGAAAAATTATTTTTAATTGCCATAACTCACACAAATGTTTAGACTGGATGATTTCTGGAGACTAGCTACCTTAAAAGAGGTAGGTATAGTTTTTATAGATACACATTTATTCACATTCAAATAATGTCTGTTTATTATCGTCAACAATAATTATTTACTAGTGGCTGGCTGCGGCTTCGCATGAGCTTTTCTCCGCCATTTACATATGCCTGTAGTATAGGTACATTTAAATCATCCGTAAAAAATTGACTAGCTGTGAAATGACTAGCTGTCCCGCGCAATTTCGTTTGCGTAAATTTTCCCCTTTTTGCAACAATTCTCATTGCTGCTCCGCTCCTATTCGCCGTAGCGTGATATTATATAGCTTATAACCTTCCTCGATAAATGAACTATATAACAGTGAAAGAATTTTTCAATTCGGATCAGTAGTTCCTGAGATTATCGCCTTCAAACAAACAAACTTTAGCAGCTTTATAATATTAGTATAGATAATGAAAACTGCATCAAAATCCGTTCCGTATCGATGCAGTAGAACATCTAAGCGGAGTGACAGACAGAAAAAGCGACTTTGTTTTAAGCTATAAAGATTTATTTTGCACCACAACGGTGTACATTACCTGTTCTAGTCCATTATATTATAAACTAGCTGTCCTGCGCAACTTCGTATGCGTAAATTTTCCCCGTTTTTGCAACATTTCTCGTCGCTACTCCGTTCCTATTAGTCATAGCGTGATGTTATATAGCCTATAGCCTTCCTCGATAAATGGGCTATGCAACAAAAAAAGATTTTTATAAATCGGACCAGTAATTCCTGAGATTAGCGCGTTTAAACTAACAAACAAACAAACAAACAAACAAACTCTTCCGCTTTATAATATTAGTATAGATGAATATACAATAATGTAGGATCTTCTTCTTCATACCGTTTTGATAGTAAGCATTGAAGAGGCATCAATATTACAAATATGGATGTGGCCAAGAACACAGCCATCAAGTTCTCCTGTGGTGGACCCATGTTAGTATTGCACCACACAAGTAACACAGATGCCCGTCGAGCCTTCCTACCTTAGCATGTTTTCTTTGCTTCAGCCGACTTGAATAAATTAGTGCTTAAACTAAATATTAAGCATGATTTTCAAAACACCAAGTCTCATGAAATAAGTTGTAGATAAACGCACCTTCATTATGGATTTTAGGCTCAGAAATATTTTGTGTTCATCTTTTTTTTTAATGGCTACTATGCCGTTGTAGACAATTCTGCCAATGTCAGATGTGCGATGGAGTAACGTGTAAATTTTGAAGATTTTTTATCGTTGCACTATTTGTGGAGTTAGTAGACTGTAACAAACAAAAAAATAAATAAGAACATACATAGTATCATCATCAGCCTATCGCAGTCCACTGCTGGACATAGGCCTCTCCAATTGCCCGCCACTTTGTTCTATCCTCGGCTTCTCGCATCCAGCTCCTGCCAGCCGTTTTGCGTAGATCATCACTCCACCTGGCCTGAGGGCGTAATACACTACGTTTGCCGAGCCGCGGTCTCCACTCAAGAACTCGTTTACCCCAACGGTTATCGGTTCTTCGGCTAATATGGCCAGCCCACTGCCACTTCAGCTTGCTAATCCTGTAGGCTATGTAACTTTAGTTCTCTGCCGAATTACCTCATTTCTGATTTCTCATACATAGTATAAGTATACATAAATTGTGTTCACCTTATTTCCGTATAAATGTAACCAATATCTACTGAGAACATTGAGTTCTTTCACTTCTTCCAAACTACAATACTAACTGATCCTTGAAGCTTGTAAATGCTGCAGATACCAGATGAAGCATTTACTTTGGATTTACAAAACACAAAACACTAACACGAATCACGCTGCCAGGAATATTTATATTAAATCGAAATAAATATACTCAGTCATTAGATTGTGTCATTTAATTTAGCACAGAATGGGAAATGTAGGTACAGGTACAATATTGTACTTTTTAGTCACTGAAACAACTTTTTAAATAAATTTCGTTTCTGAGGCATGATTCGTGACAGAATGGTTTTGTGGTTGTATGTTTTCGGGATGCAGTTATTTAGGATTTTGTGATTGCGTACCAGGGTTTTCTTCTTGACATTTTTTTCAAACATTTTATTTTTTATATTTATCCGAATAAGCTCTCGGCTTGATAGAATTTACGAATAGGTATAACAGAGTAATTAGGCTTCTTAATTCAATAAAAACACTCTCATTTACTAATATTGATAATTATTCCTGACACAACTTTATTTTAAACGAATAACAACAACGTTGCTAGGAAACGCCCTAGATTACAAAAAGATTTCATCACTATACAGCTAATATTAATAGTGGTGTAAATGCGTGTTACGTATTTCTTGCTCGTGACTTTGGTTTGAAGAAATTAATTTATAAAACTGAATAAAAATGACGAACGTTAACTAATTTACGATGATACTAGACCGATTTTGACCAAATTTTGAATGGAGGTGGAGATTTTAATTTTGGTGAACTTTAGACCTCTTGTCCACACACGTGTCTCATTGTATAGATCACTATAGAATAGAAGTTTGTACACAGACACGGCAGTGCTATGGCACGGCGCCGCCACCGTTTGCACCATGTCTGAACAAGAAGCCTCTAGCTAGTTTGTAGCTTTTAGATGGTTGGTCTGGCTAAGAGCGGGCCGGAGACACAGATTTCGTGGGTTTATTGCCTAAGCTGAGCTTTGAATGTTATTTCTTAGATAATGTAATAAAAACAATTTTACATTTAATGTCTAACACATTTATTATAATACTAGCTGCCCGCTCCGGCTTCGCACGGGTATAAAATATATGGATGTTATTATACATATAAACCTTCCTCTTCAATCACTCTATCTATTTAAAAAAGACCGCATCAAAATCCGTTGCGTAGTTTTAAAGATTTAAGCATACATAGGGATATAGGAACAGAGAAAGCGACTTTTTTTATATTATGTAGTGATACGCATTCTCTCTTCTCGTTATCAAAAAGTCACCTTCAAAAAATGTATTCACAAGCGCATAATAGGTAGTCAAAAGAGTCAAACGATTGGTATGGCATCAATTTAATTAGTTGAGAAGCACACTACATTACATTTTGACAAAGTTTAAACTAAAACGCAATTAACAAAATACGTATTTCTTTAAGTTCACAACCATTTTTAAAGATTTTTAAACGTTTACATCAATAATTGAAGTCGAAAAATGATCAAGTCAGCATTTTACACTTACAGCCTTGTTACCCGAAGGCGGCAGTCAACAAATTAGCTGAATTCAGATTTTTGGCATTCATAACACAACTGTTGTACTTTGCAGTAGTGTACTAAGAACAATATATTTTATAGAATTTTAAATTTAGATACCTAAACGTCATAGAGAATATATTACTGTCCAGTGTCACATCAAAGTGTAACAAAAAGGTATGGTCAAATTTATCTAGTGTCTATGGCACCTGCCTAAAAAGTTTTTCATGCACTTGCTACGAATGCTAATAAAATTATTTTCATAGCTTTGTTATCTCGTAAATATATTGGTAACGGTTAAGTTCCCCTGGTGGCCGTTTACGGAACTAACGTTACGTTTACTAAACTAAGTAGTATATGTTGCTATTAACTATCATAATATTAATTTAGGTACAGCTGACGTTGTAATAAAGTTTATCTGCCTTGTTAGTTCCGCAACTGGTCGCTACGGAATCTGCTTGTCATCAGTATATACCTATATATTAATCGCGTTTTCTTTTGTCAAATATATGCAGCGGAAAGTTTAAGGCATGAGAATTTTGCATCTTGCACATACCGGTTTTTTTGGTGGATTGCCATTTAAAATTATTTTATTCATGTGCCTTTCAACCGTAACACTAATGATGATGTGTTAACAAGTATTTTCGTCTCTATACTCATGTTCTCGCCATGTCGTGTTCCTGGTCTCTTCGTTTCCAGTCTGTTCGTAGCGTAGTTTGCAGTCTCCAAATCGTCCTTTTAATATGTAAAGCCTATTAACAGTACCTACTAATAACAAAAACAACGGGTCAAGGGTCGACCCGTGATCACGATCGGTGCAATTCGATCGAAACGTCGGGTAATTAAAAGGTTCATACCTTTAAATAATTCACACGATTAAGTCCCGAAATCTATCTAATAATTAATTATTCGACGTTTTAAAAGTATCGCAAAGTTATAGGGTACTTCGATTATAAAAAGTAACGTGTAAATGCTCTATTGATATATCATGTGCATGTAATGCTTGACTTTGACCACACCTTTCTGTTACACGATGTAGAAATTATAATTGGATTAAATTGGAACCCTAATTTAAATTTGAGAACCTTAATAATTAAGTTGACTTCAGAATGAAAGTGTTTACGTTGTTATTTTTATCCGCCGTTGTCACATTAGTGAAATGTGATAGTATGTTTATTGGTACTAATATTAAGCGTCCCCTGCTGTTTTCTCGAATTGCGAAGTTCCCTGCTATACCAAATAAGAAGAGAGTTGAAAAACTGTGCTATACGATGCCGAAATGGGCGACGATTGGCGGTAAATATATCCAGGTAATTAATATACTTACACATTATTTGTTACTAATATGGGTATGTAGGTATAGTGGATTCCCGATCTCGAGAATCAACAAACAAAATTTAAATGACCATTCTCTTTTCCAAATAAAAATATGAAACGAGGATTTTTGATAAAAATCAAATGCGAATACATATTTCAAAAGTTGTAAACAATTAACTTAAAAATAAAAGGAGTTGTTTTTTGCTGATGTCTCATTAACTAATATTTTCAATAACTTGATATTGTCTAAATTTGAAAAAAATAAATAAAAAGGTACAGTCAATTTTCTATAAAAAAGTTCCATCTTCCTTGAACTTTGACTAAAACTGTTAGGATCGTTCGCTGTTTCGTCCCACGATTTTTTCGGCACATGGGACGAATCATAAACTTTTTTTTTTTTTTATTCCGCGACTCGTCCCATTGCTATATTCTTATGAAGTCTATTTCTTTTGATACAGTCGGTAACACAATATTAGTTAAGTAAACCGTAACAGGTTCAATGAAACAAATTTTAGTAAAAAATATGATTAAATTAAAATCTAGTATGACACAGTATAACAGTCAAAAATTAAATTATTTGAACTGTGGGATTCGTCCCGTGGGTCACAGAAACGTGGGACGAAACAGCGACTGAGTTGACTGTTAGACCAATATTTATAACTTTCCCAGTGGGGAGAAAATACGGCCAAGTAAGCGGTCTTTGGCTTGCACAAGCCACGCCCGCTTTAGCAAAATCAATGATTTAAACACAGTAAATGTGAAAAATATCGACCACGGCTTATTTTTTATTTATTTAAATTTTAAATAGGTACCTTATATTTAAAAATTAGATAATAAAACAATAAGCCCTGGTCAATATTTTTTCTCTCGATTTTTCAGTTAGGTACCTAAGGCATAAAATTAGTTAATTAACATTCTTTTACTGCTTGGACATTCTTATACTAATTATCCGAGATTGTTTTCCTTAATTGAAACTATTCTTAAAAGGTTTTAGAAAAGCTCCAAATAATATAGTAAAAAATCTGATTTTAGACGCCATTTTTTCAATATGATGGCGTGGGCGGCAAAGTTACGAGGTGGCAAAGTAAAAATTCGGAAGAGCTCGTCAAAATCTACAAAAATACCAATTTTAAAAATTACTATCTATTTTGTCTTCCTTTTAGGGTGTCTTAGCGATGGACATGTTACACTCACGCGCATCAGTATGCATCATAGAAGGAGGCATCGGCTACACTTTCGTGAATCTTCGGATGGAAAGTGAATGCGGCAAAAAATTGCACTACTCAATTTTTATTTATGGTTAAATAAATATTATTCAAACAAATGTTTTTTTATATCAAGCTTACACCTTATAGGAGCAATTTGACGGACTTTATTATCCCGTTTTACAGTTTAAGGTTATCTGTCCATTGAAGCGGAGTGAGGCTGCGGAGCGAAGAAATGGAGTTTTTTTTTTGAGAAATATACTAGGTCCCACAATACTAGCAATCTTGTTAACCCCTCCAGCTAAGCTCAAAGGCTTGTGTTAGGAGTAGGTTCACGTCTGCGGTGAGGACTCGGCGCAGCATACCCTCCAGCATTGTCCAGCTTGGGAAAGGCAAAGTCGAGTTCTCACCGCAGTGGTCGGAAGTGACCTCTCATTGCCGGCCAGTGGTATTCTGTCCATGGTCCGGAGCGAGGGGTCGTGGAATGCGGTCGCATCCTTCTGTGAGGACATCATCTCGCAGAAGGAGGCGGCGGAGCGCGTCAGGGAAGAGAGCTCCCTGGCGGATCCGCTCCGTCGCCGGCGAACCGGGTGGCGTCGGCCGGCTATTTTTTATGCTGGGCAAGCTTGCGCTTATAAAAATCTGATTAAATTATAAAAATAATTAAAAAAAAAAAAAAAAAAAAAAAAAATTATTCATTACATCCAAGTACACTTTTGTTACAATCTGCCAAACTGCACAGCAGTTTGTTGGCAGAATAAAAACTCATGTGTCGAATACTAGCCCTGGGTAAATAGCAAAGACTATAAAACACTTAAGTCCACAAATGCTCGCCACATGTAAACTGCAGAATACTGGGAGCATTATTCTTAGCAAATACTTTAGAAGTATAATACGAGCAAACGATTTTTTTTTTAAAAAAAAGCTTCATTGAAAAATTCTTATAATGCTAGAAAGAGAAGATAATAAACGGGGAAGGGGGGGTTATTACATGATCGCCTCGTGCGACGGACCAAATGTATGGCGAACACTACAAAATTCATGACTGGGGGGGTGCAGGCAAATGCTCCTGTCGTATCCACTAAAATCCGCCACTCTCCCACCCCCTCCCATGTGTGAGGGAGTGGGAGAGTTCATATCTTTCACAAATGTCTTCATCTTCATCGTCAATGCCAGCACAATCACAATGTGCCCACAATTGGCATACTTGCCATTGTACCCAACCTCCGTTAGACTCTGAATACAGGTACAGTAAACAACTGCTATGCATAAAAGGTCGTGGGTTCGATTCCCATACGGGACACCACTTTGTGTGATCCACAAATTGTTGTTCCGGGTCTGAATGTACTTTGTGTCCGTGACTATGTTTGCAAAGTACCCCGTGACACAAGGCTTGTATCCTACTGCGGGAGTCGTCTTTTAAAAAACAAAAAAAAAACATCGAACATCTTCTCTTCTTCAGACAAATCCCTTTCTCTTTTTTTCGTAACCTGCTTTTGCCCTTGCCTTTTCCTTTTAAGAATTTGTTTTTGGTATCATCCAAAGCAATTTTTATCGTTATTTTTTATTTATGTTAAATGTTTGTGGTGTCTCGTGTAATTCTTTTGCGATGTGAGTATGACTGTCTTTCTTCGCTTGACACACACTGACGAAAGCGACAACGCGGTAACTAAGAAGTTCCCAAAATAATTAATACGTTCCGTATTACCTTCAGGTGTCGTTCTGCCTTCGTTTTTCTACTAGACTCCTCTTAGAATAGGTAACCCAATTTGGTGTAGAACACCGCGAATACACTTGTGCATTATAATATTTTCTGCGTAGTCTGCTAGTCTCGGATGAGTTTTATTTTGGACATCATTGGACGCCTTTACCAAATCGGTTAGTAACGACTTAACAGCCTCCTGGATTTGTTAGTGTTCGTAGGTTACCTACGGCATTCTGTGGTTACGGTAAGAATAAAAGGCTGGAAGTACGCTGTGAGCGAAATGGGAAATTATAATTAAATATTTTTTTAGGTATTCACTTGCATAAAAAACAGGCCCGCGCAAGACGCGCACTTTCAAATCTCTGGTAGTTCCCATTTGACAAAAAGTCATTATGTTCTCATTTTGTACTATAGAATATATTGTAATACGTTTATTTCCCAAATTGTTCTATGGAACGAGGAAAATTAGACCTCTATTCCCGCTGTTATCAAATAGTTAACATTGTCAATTTTGGAAAAAAAATAATTCCTATTTCATTTATGATAGACACGGGTGAAGAGTTAGAATGTAGTTCTATGGAATAAAAGGGGAGAAATTGTGTTATTTTGCCTATGACGTAATGTTCCATATAACAAATGGGAACTACCCGAAATCTCCATATGTACGTGTCTCTGTACTTATCTTTGTACTTAACCTTATCTATACAACAGAGTATATACATACAAAAAGTTGGCTCACAGCTCAACAAAAAATCCACGCACACAGAAGCGAACGTACTAACGGACGAACTCAACGTACATAGTCTCTGGCTGAGGGGCCTAAGTAGCTATCTTGGATTTACTCGAGCTTCGTGATAACCTATTTACAAAGAATTTTTTTTATGATGTATTTTCTTTTAATGGTGGCGTTGGCGGCTAACGGAACGGAGATGTTAGGAGAAACCACAAGAAGCTCCCATTCAAATGACTTACGATCCGAACAAGCCACAAACTCGTCGTGGCTTTATAAAAATTTAAAAAAAACCTTGATAATGTAACGCGCACGAGTATCTCTATTGATATAGTTTTTTGATCGGCTGCCCAAGACGCGCGTCACTATGTAAAGAGCTAATATTCAGTAGGGGTACTCAACAGGGTACGAGGTGTAAATCCAAGTTAGTTACATCTACTCGGTTGGCATTCGACCGAGTTATATCCAAATCAGCGTATATATGCACGTCTATGTGCACTTGTTGTAGGAAGCTGGCCATCTGTATTTATCTAATTGGTGTCTATACGCCCCATGGGTAGTAACTGACAACATTATCCATACATGTGCATAAAAGTGTAAGTGGGACAAACAGTGTATCTATAATAGGTACTTTAGCGATAGCATTTTAACTAGCGAATGTTTCGTTTTCTTCTGTTACGTATATTTTAGAAATGCAACAACTAAACATTGGCTAGGTAAAACGTTGTCGCTAAAGACCAATTTCACTGCCATCAACTGGATAAATCCATTAATTAATCAATCCACTTTTTGTACCACTCTAATCCATCGATGGACTTATTTAAATTTTTTGTTCCACTTCAATCCATTGATAGATTTGTTCTTAGATAAATAATTTGTTGGAATTAGAGTGTTACTTCTACTCTAATTCGAACAAATTATTTATCTAATAACAAATGCACCTCTTATTTTCAAACAAAATAAAACATCGATAAAACAGGTGAATTGTGGAAAATAATCCATCATAGAAATGGACCAGAGTGGAGTAAAAAAATGAGTGGATAACAATCTATTGCTCTATGGCTGTATATATATACATGTGTATAAGATTAAAGTAGAAAAAAAGTGCAAATAGATCCAATAATGGATTAGAGTATAGAAAAGGGCGTCGCTAAAGTATTATGATTAAAGGGGTAAAAGTATAGGTGTATTTAAGCTTGATTTTTTTTATTGTATTTTACTAAGATGTCCAGTATAAAATTATGGCGCAACTGTGGCATTATTATGCATCTTTGTCTAACGCTTTAACATACTGTAAAGTATGAAAAGGATAGGTGGAGGTTTTGTAGGTAAGTTTGAACTTTAAAATATAGCCGTACCGCGACCTCCTGGAGGTTTTGGACCGACGAGGGTTGAGAATATTGTTGTCGTCGTTTGATAATGTTACAGGTATTAATTAGGAAAACAATTTACTTTTGTAAGAAAAGATTCTGCGTGCTATTAAAGTCATTCTTTTCTTTCTTTGACAAAACATTTATACTTTATTTAAGCACTTACAGTTTTACATAGTAAGTGGATGCTCCTACTATTGAGATGGCTCCTAATATTGAGATCTCATGTTTTCTTCTTTTATTATAATTATGTAATCTCTTATTTTTGCATCAGTCTTTTAATATGGTGTATAATATAACGGTGGCAGCCAGTTTATAAACAAAGAATCTTCGTAAACATTGGCAATTTGAAAAGAGTGAAGATTCTATTGGCTCGTTGTTTTCTCTGGCTTTATGTACCTATTGTTTGCAAACAGGCATTACATGTACATACAGAATTGACATTACACAATTGTAGTATTTTGCTTCATAAATAAATAAATATTTATTATTATTATTATTAAAAAATATATAATTTAATAATATTTTTATTTAACCATAAATACAAATTTCGTAGTTCAACTGTTGGGATACGCCACTCTCCAGCTGCAGATTCACAAAGCTAGCGCCAATGCCTCCCTTAGTAACAGTCACTCGTGCGCAGGTGTGGGTCAAGTCGTACGCTAGGATACCCTGGAAATAGACAGAATGTGATGCATTAACTTTTATTGAAGTCAAAATATTTGATCTTGAAAATATTCACGTCATCTCCATCTGTTTAGAATAAGATTCTGGGTGAAATCAGTCAACAAACTGTTATGAGAGACTTCCTATACTACGTATAACACATTTGATACATCGAAATATTGCCATTTAAAATTGTAAAAAAAAATATTATGGTAAACTAGCTTTCGCCCGTGGTTCTTCCATGTGATGTCCATGGGATGTCGGTTATCGCGATAAAAACTATTCTTTGTCCTTCCCCGGAACTCGAACTATCTCCATACAAAATTTCATCCAAATCGGTTAAGCTGTTTGAGCGTGAAAGCATCACAGACAGACAGACAGACAGAGTTACTTTCACATTTATAGTATTAGTATAGATTTAGTCCGGTGAGCATGCGATATAAAAAATAAAATTGTTTATTATTTACCTACCTACAATAATTTATACGTTTTATAACATTGGCTACAGGCAGGTTTTATCCATGAAATTTGTCGATTGAACTCAAAGTCTGCCTGTACCTATACTCTACATTATTCCGTTGTTTATGTGGGTTCGATCCCCACCCAGGATAAAACTTTATGTGATGAGCACAATGGTTTATTCTGTGTCTGGGTGTAATTTATCTATATAAAATATGTAGGTATTTAGAAATATATAAGTATGTTTATCAGTTTTCTGGTTGCCATAGTACAAGCTCTGCTTAGTTTTGGATACGATGACGTTGTGTGAGTCGTCTAAAGATATTATAATATTATATACGAAAATTCCGCTTATTATCTCTCCTGGTTGACCCCATTTTCATGCTAAAATGACTGGGCCATAACTTTTATACGTACTGTAACACACACCGGTACCTACTATATTTTGTTTTGTGTGCTTTAAGAAATAAAGAAATGCCAACATTTCCAAGTTTCCAAAAAAAATCTTTCAGACATATCTTGTCCAGACAATTACGGCCAGAACAAAAATAAATCAACCAAATTGGCTGATTTTTTGTCAAATGATGATCCGTTCCGAAACATGCGTTAAAAACATTTTTTATATATTTAAATAAGTAGTTAAAATGAAATATCAAAATATAAAAATAAAAGGTAAATAAACATAAGAGAAAGATACTGGCTTTGTAAGTTTATTCCCAAAACCAGAAATCCACCATACATGGATAGGCAATAACAATAATGGGTAAGTATATTTACCTGGATAAATTTATTCTTAGACCCTTTCGGCATCTCATAGCACAGGTTTTCTACTCTCTTCTCAAGTGGTAAACCAGGGAACTGCTGATTTCGAGCAAACACCACGGGACGCTTAATACTAGTACCAACAAACATATGATAACATTTCACTAACGCGACAACGGCGAACAAAAATAACAATGTCAACACTTTCATTCTGGATGTCCCTTAATAAAAGTTTAATAAATTCAAATTTGGATTGAGTTCCTATGTAATGGTGTGTTTAGACACGCAGAACGCAGCCCGGCAAGCAGCTTGAGTCACTTGACACGGGTCGTCCATGTTCGTGGCCGTTAAATGTCGCTTTGAAAGCAAGCGTGTAAACCCACCATTAAATTTCGACAACGTGTAACAGAAAAGTGTGGTCAAATTCAAGGGTCTATATCAAGGGTATCTTTCTACTTATTTTATCATAATCCAAACACCCATAAACATCGGCGTTTTTTGAATTATCAATTAAAAAGTTATCAATTTAAATTTTCATATAGGAGAGATATGTGGGAGATCTCTCACGGACTTGCTTTAAGCTTTCCGCTACGAAAGTTTAAGAAATAGAAAATGCTATAAATGCCTTAAGCAATGAAATTTGGCTTCAAAGCAGGTGAAAATATCGGGCAAGTATCATAGACAATCTACAGTAGCAATTTGGTCATACCTTTTTGTTACACGTTGTACCTTTTTGTTTAACGTCATGTGATGTGACACGGGACTGTTCTATATTCTCTATGCTCTGTGACGTTTAGGGTTAAATTAAAATTTCTGTAAAATATTGTTCTCAGTACACTAGAGCAAAGTATAGCAGATGTGTTACGAATGTCAACAAACTGGATGCAATATGTGGTCGACCTGGCACAACTTAAATATAAATGTATGAAAACTTAGCGACAAATATTGACGGCTATTTCTAGACTGTAATATATCAAACGTCATAATGTCAAATGCAACTGACTTTTAAACAAGTATTAAATTCTCTTTGGTTCCATTTAATCAGATACTAGCGCCCACGGCGTCGTCCGCGTGGATTTCAGATTGTTACCAAAATATTTTAAGGGCAAAGGTTCATACTAACTTTACACCCCCCGTTTTACCCCCTTAGGGGGTGAATTCTTAAAAACCCTTTCTTAGTGCTCCCCTACGTTATAAAAGGAAACACTGTGCAAAATTAAAAAAAAAAAGTTTCTAACCGTTTAGGCCCTGCGTTGATATGTCAGTCAGCTTCTCCTTTTATTTATTCATAACAGATACTTAGACACGTTTATAATAAAAATAATGCTTCTTTAAAATAAATGTTTCATTTGAATAATATCTATTTATTTAACCATAAATACAAATTTCGTAGTTCAATTTTTGGGCTCTGTCACTCTCCATCCGAAGATTCACAAAGTTAGCGCCGAGGCCTCCCTTAGTGACGGTGACTCGTGCGCAGGAGTGGGTCAGATCGTACGCTAGGATACCCTGGAAATAAGACAAAACATGATACATTAAAAGGAAGAAAGTCCACGCAACGAATACCTAACACTGCTCAACATGAGCGTGCCCTGCTTAGGCCTCGGGTGTGCAATTATGTACTTTTTCGTTTTTTTTTTTAAAGGCAATTAGCAATATGGAATTGTGAGTCACACATTCTCCAGCTAAGATCAATGGCTTGTATTAGGAGTGGGTTCACGTCGGTTTTATAATGGGTAGGATTCGAACCCGCGGCCTCCAATTGCAAGTCCGATACCTTAGCCATTATGCTACTGCCGCTTGCAGATGGTTCCCCTGTCTTTCTCCTTCTACCTCTCTCTAGCAGTTTACCCTCCACACGCATGGTTTTGGAAACAGATTTAGGAGTTTTGGAAGCGAAATTTCTTGAGATAAATAATATCAGTTACACAGGCAGGAAAACGAAAATAAAATTGGACAAGTGCATGTCTGGCCAGGCACAATGTAGGCTTCCGTACCTACCCAGCACAATAACGCAGTATGAGAAGTGGGTTTTCTGTAGTTTTGATTTCACACTACTAAAAACGTTATTTAAGTATTTCTCAATGAAATTTTTACGAACATTTTGTTACTTCTCACTTGGTCAGCTGTTACTCGTAAACTTGTAAAGCCTACTTAACTGTGATAGTTTTCCCATTAATTTTATTATATATACTACTACTCTGAACTTTTCCACATCTCCAAAAACAACCACTTAGCTGGCAGGGGGGGAGGAACAGAGAAGAACAGAGAACCACCATTTATGAAGGCTGTTAAAAACCCATTGTGTGCAATTTTAAATATTATTTCGATTAAAAAGCCAGGAAAAAACGTTTAAGATATAAATATGGCTATCTCAAAGGCGATTAACTGGTTTGATGTTAATTATTTACTCCTAAATGAAGGCAAGTCTAAACGGCTCAATATTAAAAGTCAGGTAGGCTATACACATAATCGGGTCGGACTATTCGATTCGGCAGTACTTGCCAAATCGAACAAAGTCATCGTTCGTCATTCTTATTCACCATACAAAGATTGGTATCAAAATAATAAACCGTAATAATCGTAGTGGTACCGTCCCTACGCCGTTAACCAGTTGTTGGCACCTCGTTGGTTAGTTGTATTGTGTTGTTTGGCACTGATTGAGCCTAAAACGACTGATACTGTCCTGAGATTGGCTCTTGTGTCGGCGAATACACGTGTCGAAGTTTCATATTGTGGTAGCGGAAAATTGGGAGTCCAGGGTCCGGAGGTGCCAACCGTGAAATTACTTGTCTCTAATGTTCTGTATTGTATGTCTCTCCCTCTAGGTTCCGTCTGTCTACCTAGTTCGATTGTTGTATGAGGGGCATTTCCTTAATACTTCAATCGTGGTGATTCACAGATCGAGGGTGGGTCGTGTGTTCCCCCCTTAATAATCTACTTAAGATGAATTTCAAAATAATGGGTTATTACATTTACCTGGATAAATTGACCGGCATCCCTTGCCGCTTTTGGCATCGTATAGCACAGATTTTCTACTCTCTTCTGAAGCGGTATAGAAGGGAATTCCAAATTTCGAGTAAT
This sequence comes from Herminia tarsipennalis, assembly GCA_945859575.2. Classification (NCBI taxonomy): domain Eukaryota; kingdom Metazoa; phylum Arthropoda; class Insecta; order Lepidoptera; family Erebidae; genus Herminia; species Herminia tarsipennalis. Next base: position 19,360,252 of record OX243845.2, on the reverse strand, counting down.
CATTACGGGACGCTTAATACTAGTACCAATAAACATATGATAACATTTCACTAACGCAAGAATGGCGAACAAAAATAACAACGTCATCACTTTCATTCTGAACGCACTTTTTAATTGTTAAGGTTCTTAAATTTAAATTTGAGTTAGGGTTCCAATTTTATTTTTTTACAACATGTAACAGAAAGGTGTGGTTAAATTCAAGAGTTGTAATATACACATAATACATGATTTTTCCATTTTTTTAATTTGCAGCGTAATTTTAATCATTAATTATCTCTTTTAATTATGAATTAAAAATTTATCAATTTAAAAAATCATGAAAATGTGTCTCCTGTTATGTCTCACGGGAGGTGCAATACTCATCCCTTAAACTTTCCGCTGCTGACATTTTACAAACAAGACAAAACTACCTACATAAGCTTTATTAATGTCATGAAATGTAGGTATTATGAAGATTATTTATTATCTTAACAGGTGAAAACTTATCAGGCAAGTGCCATAGACAATCTACTGGAGCAATTTGACTATACCTTTTTGTTACGTGTTGTTTATCGTCCTGTGATGTGACACTGGACTGTTCTATATTATCTATGCTCTAAGGCTTTTGAGGTTAAATTTAAAATTCTGTTTATTATTGTTCTCACTTCACTACTGCACAACACAGACAAAATAATCACAGTACAAAGGAGTGTTACGAATGCCAACAAACTGGATACAATATGTGATCAGTTGGGCACAACTTCTGACAATAAAATGAATATCTAAGAAATTTAAGCAAAAAATATTGACGAACTGTAAACAAACGTCGTTATGTCAAACGCAACTGACACTAAACAAAGTGATAAATTCTCTATGGCTAACTTTTTTCTGTCATAGCAGATACAAGCTATGACAGAAAAAAGTTGTTTGTAATTACTTTATTACAGGTCCTCCTTCTGTTATGTTATCGGTAATTGTTATTTGTTACTTTTTCAGGTGCAATCAGTGGCTAAAAGTAGTTGGAAAGGCAGACTTAAAACTTGCAAATTAAAAACATTTACATACACTAGAACTTCTCAAGACAATAAATAAATATTTGAAGTATTGTAAAGGTAGGTTAGGACAATCCCAAATGTACAACTACAAGTATGGTCAAGGACATGCTAGACTGGACTGGATTTGAACTAGGGAATTGTCCATCACACTCCCATTTCTGCTTTCAGCGATATCCACAAGCTCTGAGGAACACCTGTTTTAAAGTTCAGAAATTATTGGAAAGACTATTTGGAATTTATTAAATGGTGGCTGCCAATCGAAGCAAAGATATTTGATTCATTTATAGAATAAGGACATCGTTAGACAAAAAAAGTTTTTAACAAAAAATATTACCGACTTCAAAAATAAATACAAGGCAACTAAAAAGCAAAAAATAATATACCTAGAATAACAAAAACAAATTAAACATTTTGAAGTTGGTGCCATGAAATAGTAGTCTTTATGTTTTATTCGGCACCAACTTCAAAATGTTTAATTTGTTTTTGTTATTCTAGGTATATTATTTTTTGCTTTTTAGTTGCCTTGTATTTATTTTTGAAGTCTTACCGACTTATTTTTTGTTAAAAAGTTTTTATTTCTCACTTTTTAGTGGGTTGGTTTATAATTCACTTAGGGTTGGCTTATGTCATCGTGGGTTCGATCCCCACCCAGGATAAAACTTTGTGTGATGAGCACGATGGTTTATTCTGTGTCTGGGTGTAAATTATCTATAATATGTATGTATTTAGAAATATATAAGTATGTTTATCAGTTGTCTGGTTGCCATAGTACAAGCTCTGCTTAGTTTGGGATCAGATGACGTTGTGTGAGTTGTCCCAATATATTATTATTATTATTATTATTATTATTATCTGCTCAAATCCTTTTACGAAATATTGCTTACTCCGATGCAGGGCCGTTAATTGTTGAGGAGTTCACTATCAGCTTTATTACATTGTATAATAGTAGTATATCGAGATTAAAGTGCTACTCAATACCATATTAAAGTACTTAATTGAATCGCAAACTTTGAAATATTAAATAGGTCTGCTCGTAGTTTTTGGTCTTCATCATCAGTTCCACTTCACCAATTGGTGTTTTTTGAGAGTAAATGCACGAATCACTATGAAATATACCTAAATCACTGTAGGTGTGCTTTTAATATTTCAAGAGTTCCCTCGATTTCTCCAGGATCCTATCATCAGATCGTGATCTGGGGACAATGGGACCAACTTGGAAGTATACCCTTTCAAACACAAAAAGAATTTTTCAAATCGGTCCAGCCGTCTTTGCGTAATCGGTGAACAAACATACAAAAAAAAAATGAAAAAAAAAAATACAGACAAATTTAGAACCTCCTCCTTTTTGAAGAAGTCGGTTGAAAACGAAGTGATTACTTACTCTATGGCTGTGTCTGTTTAAAGAATAATTTTGTCAGATAGACCAGGACTTCGCCATAACCTCGCAAAATTGACCACCTCTAGAAAGAGGAGACAACGCTACTTGGTGGCTCTGAGGAACACCTGTTTTAAAGTTCAGAAATTATTGGAAAGACTATTTGGAATTTATTAAATGGTGGCTGCCAATCGAAGCAAAGATATTTGATTCATTTATAGAATAAGGACATCGTTAGACAAAAAAAGTTTTTAACAAAAAATATTACCGACTTCAAAAATAAATACAAGGCAACTAAAAAGCAAAAAATAATATACCTAGAATAACAAAAACAAATTAAACATTTTGAAGTTGGTGCCATGAAATAGTAGTCTTTATGTTTTATTCGGCACCAACTTCAAAATGTTTAATTTGTTTTTGTTATTCTAGGTATATTATTTTTTGCTTTTTAGTTGCCTTGTATTTATTTTTGAAGTCTTACCGACTTATTTTTTGTTAAAAAGTTTTTATTTCTCACTTTTTAGTGGGTTGGTTTATAATTCACTTAGGGTTGGCTTATGTCATCGTGGGTTCGATCCCCACCCAGGATAAAACTTTGTGTGATGAGCACGATGGTTTATTCTGTGTCTGGGTGTAAATTATCTATAATATGTATGTATTTAGAAATATATAAGTATGTTTATCAGTTGTCTGGTTGCCATAGTACAAGCTCTGCTTAGTTTGGGATCAGATGACGTTGTGTGAGTTGTCCCAATATATTATTATTATTATTATTATTATTATTATCTGCTCAAATCCTTTTACGAAATATTGCTTACTCCGATGCAGGGCCGTTAATTGTTGAGGAGTTCACTATCAGCTTTATTACATTGTATAATAGTAGTATATCGAGATTAAAGTGCTACTCAATACCATATTAAAGTACTTAATTGAATCGCAAACTTTGAAATATTAAATAGGTCTGCTCGTAGTTTTTGGTCTTCATCATCAGTTCCACTTCACCAATTGGTGTTTTTTGAGAGTAAATGCACGAATCACTATGAAATATACCTAAATCACTGTAGGTGTGCTTTTAATATTTTAAGAGTTCCCTCGATTTCTCCAGGATCCTATCATCAGATCGTGATCTGGGGACAATGGGACCAACTTGGAAGTATACCCTTTCAAACACAAAAAGAATTTTTCAAATCGGTCCAGCCGTCTTTGCGTAATCGGTGAACAAACATACAAAAAAAAAATGAAAAAAAAAAATACAGACAAATTTAGAACCTCCTCCTTTTTGAAGAAGTCGGTTGAAAACGAAGTGATTACTTACTCTATGGCTGTGTCTGTTTAAAGAATAATTTTGTCAGATAGACCAGGACTTCGCCATAACCTCGCAAAATTGACCACCTCTAGAAAGAGGAGACAACGCTACTTGGTGGACAATACCTGTCAAAGACTGCACGAGTTTTTTCTCTCTTTTACGCTTTGCAGTCAATTTTTACTATTTAATTGAAAGGGATGGCGCAGTCCTGTTCTCTACGTCAATGATTTTTGTCCTAAGCATAAAGTAAAAGTAAATCTAAACCTGGACTAAGGGTTGATGAAGGTGGATAAGTTAACATCGCTCACTATGGTAATGCAGACTGAAAGATTATTTATCTATGCTTCTTTCTACACTCCTATCATAGTAAATCTGAAGCGTGTGTTTGTTTCAATGAACTCCTCTTTCCTTCTAGTACCTATACGGTCTCATACAAATTCAGTTTGTTGACATTAGTTGTATAATTATAACCTTTGGCTTGGGATTTTTTGGTTATTCGTTTTATAAACGACTCTCGTAGTAGGGTACAAGCTCTGTGTCACAGGGGACTTACAAACTAGGGACACAAAGTACACCTAGACTCGGAATAACTACGTGTGGATCACACAAAGTGGTGTCCCGTGTGGGAATCGATCCCACAACATCTTGCGTAGCAACTGCCTCGGTGGCGCGGTGGGAGTGTGTCCGACACTCCCACCGCCAAAAACACAGTCAAAAGTCAAAAATTCAACATTCAAAATTCTTTATTCACTTAGGATGCAAAACAACTTTTGTGATACGTCGGGATTCTACATGTACATATAATGCCAAGTTCGCAAACAATAGGTAAAGCCAGAGAAAAGAGCCTGGTAATAAAAATTCGCGGCCACTCTTTTCAAATGGCCAATTTTGCAATGTTTGAATGTTTATAAACTTGATATGGGGGTAGTAATGAAGTATATTTTTATCTGAATTTACTATAATTATTGAAAACTATTAATTAAAAATATAGTTTGTACTACGTAAATATTTAACCAGATTTTGGTATTTTTTCCGTCATCCATCGATATTGGTAAGAGTACCTAAATACCTATGCTCTGGTCATCACGTTCATCACATCGTACCTATGGGAGAGATGAAACCTCTCCCCTCCCCTCCCCCGAAATTTTAAAATGGTAGGTAGTAGGTAGGTAGTAGTTACTGTGCACCTAACAGTACATAATTGGCTAGTGTTTGGTCAATTGAGATTTGTATCAATCTTTTGTAGTCCTGCTCCTACAAACGTACGTACTGTCTTTTTTCTCTACACGTTTGTATTTGGTGTCGTGTGATATCTCAAATCCCCCCCCCCCTCCTGGTGATACAACTGCGGAACAAGCAGTGCAACTGCTTAATGTAATGCTGCTGAGGCGTAATCTTGATGTAATAAAATGTTTAGATTATCAAATTACATTTATTTAAGCATAAATACAAATTTCGTAGTTTAATTTTTTGTCTTTGTCACTCTCCAACCGAAGATTCACAAAGTGATCGCCGATGCCTCCCTGAGTGACGTTCACACGTGCGCCGGAGTGGGTCAGGTCGTACGCTAAGATACCCTGGGAATAAGACCAAATGTGATGCATTAAGATGAACACCTAGTAGACAGCATGCTATGAATTTGAAATCAAAATATTCGACCTTGAAAATATTTACATGAGCTCCATATGTTTAAGATCAGATGGGGCTCACAAGAGTATTTAAGGTTTAGATAGACACGAGCGTTGATCCGGGTCAAATATGTTTATTTGGTAAGCAAATGGCATAAGTCGAGGACAATTTTGGAGTCAATTATCTCCTTAATTAATTAATTTTCGATTTCTCTTCTACCTTATTCTCTTAGTACTCTTCTCAGAATAAAAACAAGGGCAGCAAAAGGAACCTTGAAATGGCAACTATTCTACCTATAGCACATTCCATGTTACGCAAAGAGACAACAATTCGTCTACAAATCTTTTTCTTTTACAAATCCTGTGAAGCAGCGGTAGGTATACTAAAGAAGAATGACAAATTCAGTCATAAATAGTGTCACATTATACAGGGTGATTTGTAATATACTAATAACCTCCCGCTCGTGGCTTATTTACATTACAACAAATAACTACGTAATATTTTTTTCAAAAAACAATGTCATTTTAATCCTTCAATACCTACTACCTACTTTTGTCACTCAACCATCTACCACACATCTGTGAGATTCCGGAGTGAAATCGATGTTTTTTGTCAGATTTGAGTCCTGAACCTCACAATAAACAACAATTTTCGATGATCCAATAAAATCAGGTCATAACTCCAAAAACAAGTGATAGGTGATTAAGGGAATATTAAATATTTTCTAAAACTGATACTACAAAATTATTTAGTGTTGTAATAAAGAATCCACAAGTGAGAGGTTAATAGTGTATCACATCAAACATCCTGTATATTAAATATATAGGCAACATTTGTTCCGGAAGGACTCAAAATGCGACTATTGAGGTACCGTCTTCACACCGTCTCCATTTCCATAACCATTTCGGCACCAAGCCACGCCAGAAGAATTCAAATGTATCCAGCTTAAAAATCACAAAGTGATGGCATTGAAATAATTGGTTAGTATATTTACCTGGATATTTACACCGATATCCGTAGCCGCTTTTGGCATCACATAGCACAGGTTTTGCACTCTCTTCTTACGTGGTATAGCGGCGAATTCTGTATTACGAACGAACAACACGGGACGCCTAATACTAGTACCAATAAACATATGATAACAGTTCACTAACGCGACAACGGAGAACAAAAATAACAATGTCAACACTTTCATTCTGATGGCACCTTAATTATAAAGGTTCTATAATTTTAATTAGGGTTCCAGTTTTAAATTTCTACAACGTGTAACAAAAAGTTGTGGTCAAATTCAAGGGTCGTTACATAGATATTAAGTCCTAGCACATAATTTTATCAATATCTAAGCACACCCTAAAATGTTGGTTTTTTAATCACTTTTTATCAACCGACTTCAAAAAGGACGAGGTTCTCAATTCGACTGTTTTTTTTTTGTATGGTTTTTCACCGACTTTTCTTCTTTTAAAAAAGACGACTCCCGCTGTAACAAACAAGTCACGGACACAAAGTACGCCCAGACTCGGAACAACAATTTATGGATCACACAAAGTGGTGTCCCGTGTGGGAATCGAACCCACAACCTCTTGCGTAGCAGTCGGACACACTCCCACTGCGCCACAGAGGCAGTCTTTACGCAAAGACGGCTGGACCGATTTGAAAAATTATTTTAGTATTCGAAAGGGTGTACTTCTAAGTTGGTCCCATTGTCATCAGATCACGATCTGATCCTTCAAATACTGCCAAATTAAACAAAAGCAACTATTTCATGACACCAACTTCAAAATGTTAATTTGTTGTTGTTATTCTAGGTAGATATTATTTTTTGCTTTTTAGTTGCCTTGTATTTATTTTAAGTCGGTAATATTTTTTTGTAAAAAAAGTTTTTTATTTATCAATTAAAATATATCAATTTTAAAAAAATCATAAAATATACGTAGGAGACATCTCACGAGAGGTGTACTATAATACACATGCCTTTAACTATCCGTTAATTGACAAAAAAACGCTGTAACTACATAAAGCCACAAAAATGCTGTGGGATTTAGCATCATAGCATGTGAAAACGATCAGGCAAGTGTCATAGACAACCTGCTGGAGCGATTTGACCATACCTTTTTGTTACACGTTGTATAACGTCATATGACGTGACACTTGAATGTTCTATATCCTCTATGCTCTGTGACGTTTAGGGTTAAATTAAAAAATCTGTAAAATATTGTTCTCAGGACACTACTGTAAAGTACAACGGTTCTGTTGCAAGTGCCGACGAACTGGATGCAATATTTGATCAGCTGAGCACAAATTATCAAAAAAATGATTGAATTCACGGCTATTTCTAGACTGTAATGTATCAAACGTCATATGTCAAATGCAACTGACATATAAACAAAGTGTTAAATTCTCTTTGCCTGACTTTTTCAAACGTGACATTTTTGATATTTTCGACTATTTTCTACTAATTTTCTAACTGCTATCTTGTGAATTTGATAAATGTATATGGAAAATAAATGCATTACAAAACATCGGAAGCACCTATGTGGTGAAAAAACTAGCAGTCAAAATAACAAAAACAGGTATTCACTGGCATATTTTAACACTATAAGTTTTTAAACTTTCACGATTTTTATACATATTAGATATATTTCAGTCAACCTGTGACCTCGATCGGTGCAATTCGATGGAAACGTCGGGTAAATACCTAAATGGTTAGCACCTTTAAATAATTCATTCTATTAAGTCCCGAATTATATCTAATACCTATAATTTCTGTAGACATCTGATTTGTAAGTAACTATTCGAATGATTGCTGTGTATTTTTATTAAAAGGTGGATCATTTTACGTTAAAAAAATCTTTAATATTGCAGGGACATTTATAAGGAAGGTGACACATATCGATGAAACGGTATGTTTGTAAAGAGGATTTATTTTCCTAACTAATACATCTTAGTCCATTAATAAAATTAACTAATCACTAGTCAGGGAGGCTACACACAAAAGCGGGTCGGCACATTCGGTTCGGCAGTACTTGCCGAACAACAAAAGCCGACCCGAAACAACCATTACACATTTTCGGCTAGTGTCGATCGGGTAGTTAATTCGGGGCGGCACATCATTCGATTTGCCAGTTTTTGTTTAACGGCAAAGCCGACCCGAAGCAGTCAGTTTGACACTATGTTTAGCATGAGAAGGTGACTCTCTTTTTACAGATACATATTTTGTCTGCAGTTGAGTGTGGTTGACCAGCTATTGTTACAATTTAGAGGCTTGATCACCAGAAGCTGGTGCCGCCCGGCTGGTCTTACGAGACTATTTACGTTTGGTAAAGCCGATTGGCTTTTTTCCGAACCACATATTCGGTTTTGCCGCTCGGCCGGACCGATTCATGCCAGCCCATTGTCGCCCGGTGTAGTGTATGTGTTCGGCAAAGTTGAGCAACTACTTCCTGAACGTTCATCCATAAAAGCTGTCCGGCCTGTGCCGAATGATGCCAGCCCGATCATGAGTGCAGCAACTCTTTGGCTCTCAGCATTGGTTTGATTACAAAAACCACTCAATTTGAGCGTTCCCTTAAAGGCGTCTTTAGTTATAGTGGTTATCTTTGAAATTGTTATTTTTTCAGGTGCCAGCAATAAATAGCATTGGTCAAGAAGACTTTAAATGTTTGCCTATTGCAAAATTACACTTGCTATTTTATATAAATTGGTAGGTATATAAACGTTCCGAATGATTGAAGTACCTATTATGATTTATGAATATAGGTTCGGACAATCAAAAGGAAAAGGAACAGCTACAAGTACGATTAAACACGTGTTAGATTACTGGACTTGGACTAAAATGGCTAAATTGTTGAACTTTCAAATCAACAAATGCAAATATATTGTGTGTTCTGTATTATCTCTTGGCAAAATTGAAAGACGAATGAAACATAAAATTATAACAAAAAGTTACATAATAATAATTATGGCGTTTTATTTACCTACTATATTATAAATTATTATTTTTAATTGGAATTTAATATTCTACGAATTTTCTTCACGGCAATAATTTGGGCGTTTTATTTACGTATCTGAAATTATCATTATTAATCTAAATTTAATATGTTAGCATTACACCTCACGTAGTGATTTTTTCTCGCTAACCAAAAGTAGTGATATATAGTATTCTCTTTTAAACATTTGCACCATAGACTTAGAATATTATACTCTTAAGTCTTTAATTTGCACCTAGGATAAAATTGTTAGCGGGACAAACAGGCTAATAGCCAAAGTATTATGTACAAAATGCAAAAATATTTAATTTAATATTTATTTAACCATAAATACAAATTTCGTAGTTCATTTTTTGTCCTGCTTCACTCTCCATCTGAAGGTTCACAAAGTTATAGCCAAGACCTCCCTTTGTGACTTTTACCTGTGCGCCGGAGTGGGTTAGGTCGTATGCTAGGATACCCTGAAAAAAGAGAATGACTATTTAGAATGGATTGCAGTTCAAATTTTCTTTTTACAATACAATCGCAATACAAAGATTTGGATACTTAAAAGCGGCGGTAGCCTAATAGCTAAGGCATCGGTCTCGCAATCGTGAGGTTGCTGGTTCGAATCCTGCCTATTATACTACCGACGTGAACCTACTCCTAACACAAGCCATTGAGCTTAGCTGGAGGGGATAACAGGATTGCTAATAATGTAGGACCATCTTTAAAAAAATAAAAAATATCTGTTCGTAAGTTTATTCTTAAGATCCGCCATACATTGATAGGTAAAATAATAATAATGCGTTAGTATATTTACCTGGATATATTGAACGGCATCCCTAGACACTTTCGGTATCACATAGCACAAGTTTTCTACTCTCTTCTTAAGCGGTATACCAAGGAACGCCTGATATCGAGTAAGCAGCACGGGACGCTTAATACTAGTACCAATAAACAAAGGATCACATTTCACAAATGCAACAACGGCAAACAAAAATAACAACGTCAACACTTTCATTCTGAAGGCACCTTAATTATTAAGGTTCTTTGGAAACTTAAATTCGAGTTAGGGTTCCAATTAAAAAAAAATCAACGTGTAACAGAAAGGTGTAGTCAAGTTATCCACACATTATAAATATAATGTGTGGACTCTTCAGCATTATGCTTACTCTTAATACCCTAAAATTATTTAATCACTCTTTAAACACATCGACGATTTCTATGCGGTAATCCGTAAAAGAACAGCTTCGATGCTAAACAGAACCTGTAGCAGTAACAACAGTATCCTCAAAACCATCAGTGCTAAGCCCGACAGTCCCTTTTTGGCCCACTGGGCATATATACATAGGGTGACTAGATGCCAAAAGCCAATTTTATATGCTGAATAGCTTTAATTATTAAAATACGCGGTTTTGAAGAATTTGTTGTACTATGGATTGTGTTTATCCAAAATAAAAATATACTATTAATATTATTATTTAAAATAAAAAGTTATTTTATAGTGTAAACTTATCAGGCAGCCACGGACAATGTTCTAGAGCAATTTGACCATACCTTTTTGTTACACGTTGTTCAAAGTTATAAATTCTCTTTGTTGTTCTGACATGATGTGACACTAAACTGTTCTATATTCTCTATGCTTTATGACGTTTAGGGTTAAATTTGAAATTCTGTATATTATTGTTCTCGGGATACTACTGCAAAGTACAACAGTTGTGTTGCAAATTTCGACAAACTCGATGCAATTTATGTGATCAGCTAAGCACAAATTCTAAAAAAAATGATTGAGTTGACGGCTATTTCTAGACTGTAATGTATCAAACGTCATTTGTCAAACGCTTCGACTGCAACTGACATATAAACAAAGTGTTAAATTCTCTTTGACTTTTTACTGTCATAACAAAGACATAGACGTGACTTAGTTGATATATTTTTAATCATTTTGTAATAAATAATGTTCTACCTGGTATTTTAAGAATTGTTTTATAAATGTTTAAGGTAAAAAATGCATTACAAACAAGTAGAACGTGAAAAAAGCTGGCAGAAAAATAACAAAAAACAGTTATTTAATGACTTAATTTCTGTGTACAACAGAAAGGTAAGTAAACCATTTCAATGATCACGAAGTTTTCAGTAGAAGGTCTTTCAATTTAAGTTAAAAATAGTACTTGTATTAATGCAGGAAATTTACGACGAAGACGACACATCGATAATATGGAAGTTTTACAACGAGGATTCATTTGATTAAATACACATCAAGTAATTATAGATCATATTATTTGTTACAGATAATTTAATTTGAGGGTTTCCATAAAGGCACGTTAAGTTGTTGGTCCTGGTTATTATTGTAATTGTGTTACCTTTTTCAGGTACAAGCAGTGGCTAAAAGTAGTTGGTCAGGAAGACTAGAAATGTTTGACCGTTGAGAAATTACACATGTTAATTTTACACCACGGAACATATCAAGGCAGAAAATGAAAACGATTGAGGTACTGTAAAGGCAGGTTTGGACAACGGAATTCCATAACAACAAGAACAAACATATGATTGATTTATGTTTATTTTGTTCTATCTCTTGGCACAATTGAAAGATGAGCTGATCATTACATTTTAACTTAATATACTCGTTAATAACTTGTTACGGCGTTTTATTTATTATTATTATCCGGATTTTAATGTTATCGACAGTTGTCGATAAAATTACAGTCTTCTAACACTAACAGTCTCTGAGCCAAGCTGCGGACGGACGGACATAGCGAAACTATACCTACTAATTTCCGTTGACGTCTCGTTGACGGGCTGCGGTGTACAAACACCCTTAAATTGCATGTTATTAGGGTTTATATGAGGCCTTAGACCTACCTACCGATATAATTTTATTTTGGCACAATGTTAAATACGCTTATAGTTTCGCCATGTCCGTCCGTCCGCAGCTTTTCAGAGACTGTTAGTGCTAGAAGAATGTAATTTTTCATAGATATACATATTACTTACGCCGACAAAGTGTCCAAAGTGAAAATTTTGATAGAGTCAAGGCACCCCCTCCCTGCCAGCTAAATTGTTGATGTTCACGGTAGTAGTATATATTATATTGAAATTAAGTAGAAAACTACCGCAGCTAAGAAGGTTTTACAAATTTAAGAGTAACAGCAGATCAAATGAGAAATAACAACATTTTCGTACAAATTCCATAAAAAAATATTATTATGTAGGTATAAAGTTGTAAGTATGAAACAAAAACAACAGAAAATCCACTCCTTAAGCCGCATTCTTCGGATGCCCCCATTCCAGGAACAAATAACTAAGGAACCCTACATTGTACGAGGCCCGACATGCACTTGCCCGGTTTTTTTTTATTTACGAGTATTAAATTCAATTTGTACATTTGCACCTACGTAGCCACTGACCTCTTTTTAGTATTTACTAGTACTATCAGGGGTGTGTCCCTCCGCAGTTTAGGTATATTTGGGCAGAGCGCCGCTCGAAGGGGCGTATGGCAGTGGGCTGTCTCTCGGCTCGCACGACAGCCGCGTGTCACGTCGCGCTGGCGCATAAGTAGTTGAAAATACTTTTTTACTTTTCGACACTCGCAAAGTCTTCTAAGCCTAAACATCAATTTAATCCGTATAAAAGATATTGCTGTATTTACGGATGTCTGAATAAAACGAATAGTGAATCAGAACTAACATTTTTTACAATTCTACTGCGTCATTTAATTAGTTGCATATAAATAATATTATTAAGAACAGGATAGGATAATGTTTACAAAGGAATATCTACACCCGTGGGAATCGAACACACGACAATTGGAATTTTTATGTTTATAATGCTAAATATACGTTTGTAATGCTTAATCTGCTTATTTATCTTAAAACTATAATATCTTGGGACAACTCATACAACGCTACCTATCTGATCCCAAACTAAGCAGAGCTTGTACTATGGAAACCAGACAACTGATAAACATACTTATATATTTCTAAATACATACATGTTATACATAAGTTTCACCCAGACACAGAATAAGTCATTGTGCTCATCACACAAAGTTTTATCCTGGGTGGGGATCGAACCCACGACCTCTTGCGTAGCAGTCGGATACACTGCCATCGCGCCACAGAGGCAGTCAAATTGTTATTATTTTATGATATTATTATCTTAAAACTAATAAATGAATTAAGTACAAAAACTTCTCAAGTGACAAAACCGTGCGGACTTCGCAGCTTGGTCATAAAGCTGAGGCGCGCATAGAAAATTCACGGTTCGCGCGCGGTTATAAGTTTCAATTTAGCTTGCAGGCGAGTAGCTCCTGGCAAGTCTAGGTATATTTTTATACCTAAACCTGACTTTTGTTAGGGAGTGAACCTTCTGTGCGTAGTACTATTCCTTATTCTGTAGTACTATAGAGGTCAGTTTACGCAACATAAAAGTGCTAGAAATAAAAAAATAATAATTCAATAACATCTATTTAACCATAAATACAAATTTCGTAGTTCATTTTTTGCCCTGCGTCACTCTCCATCTGAAGATTCACATAATTAGCGCCGATGCCTCCCTTATTAACTTTCACTCGTGCGCAGGAGTGAGTCAGGTCATACGCTAGGATACCCTGGAAATAAGATAAAATATGATGCAATTAAAACTTAATAGAGATCACGCTATGAATACAGTCCTAGAGTCACTAATATAGTTATATCTTGGAACAACTTACGCAACCTCAGCTGATCCCAAACTAAGCACCATGACAACCAGATAACTGATAAACATGCTTATATACTTCTAAATACATACATAAATTACACCCAGGCACAGAATAAACTATCGTGCTCATCGCAGAAGGTTTTATTCTGGGACAACTCACTAACTCACATAACGTCATCTGATCCCAAACTAAGCAGAGCTGGTACTATGTCAACCAGATAACTGAAAGACCTTTGATTATATAATGTCTAGATAGAGCATTCTCTCAATAGGCCTATAAAAAAAATGAAGCATTCCTTCTTTGACGTTTGACACTCTTTGATGAAAGCAACTATGGCTAAAACGTCAAATGGCGGCTTTTTACCTGTCAAAGAGTACGTCCACTTGACCGTACTTTTTGACAATTCTTTGCTTCAATTTTAGATGCTGGATTAGGAATCTAGACATTAAATAATCAAAGTAAAAAAACATACTTCTTACATCAATACAGTTGTCTCTATGTAAGTTGGCCTGATAGAACTTGGCGACAAGTGGTTGCGCAGATGCATTTTTTGGAAGTAAATGGTGAAAGGAAGCGGGGTCGGAGTCTTTAACTAAACCAAGAGAATTAGAGATGCGATTACGTAATACATTGTCTTAATTAGTATTACCACAGATAATATAATACTATGTATTACTAACTCATGTTTTGTGTTCTTATTTTCGTAAATAAATTGTTTTTTCAAACTTTTTTTTAGTATTTACTGTAACTGGTCTAAATTTAAACTTTTATGAACTCATTTGAGTAGTATTTCTTAAATTGTTGTATTAAAATTTTGTTTGTATTTTTATGTATCGATTATACATAATTAATAATAATAATAATAATATCTTGGGACAACTCACACAACGCCATCTGATCCCAAACTAAGCAGAGCTTGTACTATGGAAACCAGACAACTGATAAACATACTTATATATTTCTAAATACATACATATTATAGATAAATAACACCCAGACACAGAATAAACCATCGTGCTCATCACACAAAGTTTTATCCTGGGTGGGGATCGAACCCACGACCTCTTGCGTAGCAGTCGGATTAATCGTTTTCGTATGTAATTTTAGGGTCGTGTCTCTATGACATGCGCGAAAGTGTTATGAACCTAACTTAATTCAGGTCAAGTTACATTGAGACAACTGTACCACTTCAACGTGCCATTTGGCACCCTTGACAGTGGCTACACACGATCACTTTTAACTGTCAGTTTTAGCTAAACATTTTAAACTGAAAGTGAAAACTGAGTATGTTTACGTTGAAAACTGTTAATATACAGGGTGTTTGGTGCATCGTTTGCCAAATTAAAATCCCCAATTTCGTTTTGACCTCACATTTTTTTTTATATCGATTAAGTTGGTTTTTTTAGAAAATTCCCAATTTGCAGCTTTGAAACTCATTTGTTTAAAGTATTTAATTTTTGCCCCAAATTTTGCATTACGTTTTTTGTTTACCGTCGCGTGTTTCCATTAAATGTAAAGTTTCATGGAAACACCATCAACTTTTTTTTTATTAACAAACAAAGAATTTTAAAAACGAAAATCAATGTTCAAACTCAACTTTACAATACGATAAAAAAACGAAACACTATCTAGACCTTCCATTTATTTTTAAAAGTTCTTTAATCTATCCTCTTTCCAATGGCATGCAATAGCTGTGCTAAAAAAATCGAAAAAATTGTTCGAAATGTTGTCCTCTGTCCCCTGACATTATGAAAAAAGATATATTACGGGTCTTAATCGCGTGAATAATTTAAAGTCGGGCAATAAACAAGATATTTTACCTTAAATTATTCATGCGGTTAAGACCCGTAATATATCTTTTTTCATAATGTGTCAACATTTATAGAAAACTGTTAAGTAGTTCAGTCAACAAGGGGCGTCAGCTTTGACGGTCAAATAAAACTGTTCAGTTAAAACTGACAGTTAAAAATGACTGTTAAAATTGATCGTGTGTAGCCACCTTTATACGTGGCGCCCGGGGCCCCGACTTGTCCCCCCCTCTCCCCTTAATCCGGCCCTGCCTATAGTGGAGACCGCAACTCGATAAACGTAAGGTAGGACGGCCCGCAGCCAGGTGGACCAACAATATCGCTGGAATGAATTGAATGCGGAAGGCGAACGGCGAAGAAGGACCGGAGCGTATATTCAGCAGTGGACTGATACAAGTTGGTTGATTGATCGATATGAATACATAATTAAAATCAAAATAAAACTATGAAAAACTGACGTGATCTGTTAAGAATGAGATGGACCTCACTCACATGAATAGATATGTAAGATAAATAGGTACACCAGCGTAAAAAAGAGTTATTTTTTTTTTCGTTAAATTTTTAAAAAATACGTTAATCGAATGGGAACATGATACACAACACATTTAACGGATCGGACCGGGCTTAAATATACACCCTGTAGATACATACATACATGTGTCTACCCTGTAGATAGATACACAGATACTTTTTTATGGATTACCTTAATATATTTTTTTAAATAAACGTAAATAAACCTAATAAAAAGATAGTAGTTTTGTAGGTATCATCCCAAGATCGGAATCCACCACACATAGAATGTCCAAATAATAAGAGGTAAGTAGGTATATTCACCTGGATTTTTTTACCGGCATCCCTATCTGCTTTCGGCATCACATAGCATAGGCTTTCTAATCTCTTCTGAAGCGGTATAGCAGGGTACGCCTGATATCGAGTAAGTAGCACGGGACGCTTAATACTAGTACCAATAAACAAATGATCACACTCCACTAACGCGACAACGGCCAACAAAATTATCAACGTCAACACTTTCATTCTAGAAGCACCTTAATTATTAAGGTTCTTTAAATTTAAAATCGAATAATGGTTTTAATTTTAAATTTCTACAAAGTGTTACAGAAAGGTATGGTCAAATTCAAGGGCCATTTACTTATTACAAACACATTATATTTAATGTTTTTTTTTCCTTTGTTGTAAGTATATGCTCCTACTATGTTATACCCACTGAGGCTGATTTTATTTTATCCCATATTCCAATTTTTAATTATTATAATTTGCATCAGTACTCTAACATGGTGTATAGTATATTAGTGGTAGTACCTTACCCCCACATCAAGTTTATAACCATTAAAACATTGTAAAATTGTCAATTTGAAAAGAGTGGTCGCAAGTTTTTGTAGTCATTTATTTTCTTCAGCTTTACCTATTGTTTGCGAACTTGGCATTACATGATTATATAGTTACATGCAGAATCCCGATATATCACAAGCGTTGTTTTGCATCTTAAGTGAATCAAGAATTTTGTTTTTGTTTTTTAATTTTCACTAGGTTATTCATTGGGTAATGATGAAATGAACACCTTAAATTTTGGCGTATTTTTAATTACTCTATTAATTGTAAATTAAAAAGTTGTAAATGATTATTTATTAGGCAGGTGCCACAGACAATCTACTAAAGCAATTTTGACCATACCTTTTTGTTACACGTTGTATAACGTCACGTGATGTGACACTGGACTGTTCTATATTCTCTATGCTCTATGACGTTTAGGGTTAAATTTAAAACTCTGTAAAATATTGATCTTATTACACCACTGCAAAGTACAACGATTGTGTTAAAAAAGCCAACAAACAGGATACAAAAGTATGAATCTATGAAATCAGCGAAAAATATTAACGGCTTTTCTAGACTATTTCTCCGACTGTGATGTATCAAACGTCATACGTCAAACGCAACTGACTTATAAACAATGTGATAAATTCTCTTTGGTTGACTTTTTCTGTCTCAAACGTGACAATTTGATTTTCTATTATTATTCGATCTGGTATCTTGAGTATTATTTAAATGTATTTGGTTAAAAACCAATATGTGCCGTTAATAGCAATATTCTGTGGACTACAGAAAGGTAAGTAAGCTATTCAAATTATCACGCTATAAAATTATCCATAATAGTATTTTTTATCCACAAAATGACGAAGACGATACACATCAATAAGATGGTAGGTTTATTATGAGGATATTTAGGGTTCTGTTGTGAGCAAGGAACCCTTAGGTCCTTTTCATTCACACCGAACTGGACAGATGCCGGAACATGTAAAAGCTACCGTACATTGCCAAACACTTGGTAACCGGTTAACCGGCGCCGGATCGAAACCGATATGTGTGAATAGGATCATATAGTTTCGCTATGTCCGTTTATCTGTCCCTCTGTCCGTTTGTCTGACCCCAGGTTATGCTTCATTTTTTTTCGCATACCAAAGTGTGAGGTGTCGTTGGATAGGTCTTTTAAATATATTCCTTAGTTGTGCAGGCTATTTTTCGGTTTAGAGATTCATTTGCGACATTTTATGCTTTAAAATCCTAATTCTAGTTAGAGTCAAGTATCCCCCCTGCCCCCAGCCAGCTAAATGGTTATCGTTGGGTATGTGAAAAAATCACGGTAGTATATAAAGTGAAATTAAAAGAAAAATTATCACAACGGTTTTATCTCAGGAACTACTGGTTCGAATTGACAACAAACGAAGTTGCACGGGTTAGCTAGTTATTAATAAGTATTACGTTGTTAGTTTGATGAAACAAAACAACAAAAGCCCGCTTTTTAGTCAGCATTATTGTGATGGGCAAATACAAAATCGTACATTGTGCATGACCCCAATTTTTTTTATTAAATCAGCACGTCTTAGTCAATCGGTAAAATGAAATTTTTACAGGTCATGTTCTGGATGTTGTCAAGGTGAATAAGGGATTTTCCGCCGGTAAACGGGCTGCAGCAACCTCTGCGTATTTCAAAGCCTTACTGCGACCGCCAACTCGCTCGCCAAGGGTGGCGATTATGGCAATTACCTTCAAAACCTAATAAGTAGGCTTTACTGAGCAGTGAGACATCATTGGAATGATATGTAGGTCATATTGATCACAGGTTATAATTTTGTTTTTAAGTGTTTCCATAAAGGCACGTTAAGATATCATTGTAATTTTTATCGGTTACTTTTACAGGTGCAAGCAGTGGGTGAATGAAGTTAAATTACACATGCTAATAAATTAAACTAATTTCGAGCATACTATGTCATAAAATACCTTAGGATACGAAATAATGGAGGTATTGAAAATATAGGTTAGGACAATATCATACGCAAGTACGGCCAAGGATAATGTACTACAGTGGACTGGACTTGGACTAGAAAGGTATAGACTGGAATACCTTAACAACAAAATAGCACTAACAATCTCTTGGCAAAATTGAAAGACGAGTGAACTACATGCATAATTACGTAAAATATAATATTTACATGATAATAAGTCGTTTTATTTAACTTCGTAATATTATCATTATAAATTTTAATTTAATATTCTTTTCATATAGATTATGAAATGAGAATATTAAATGTATTCAGTCTCCTAAGAGGGATGAATACAATATTGGAAAGAGAGTACAGAGTTTGAATCGTGGAAGGCTTTAAGTGTAGAGGATGACCCAAGAAAAGATTAATTGATGAAACTATTACCTATTGTAGATCTTAAAATGCTCTGAATTTAAGTGTTGAAATTAAAAGCATTAAAACGAATAAAAAAAGTAGGTAATGATTTGACGATAGGAACTTATGACGTCATAGGTGCGCGAGCGACTGACACCTATGGTCTTGCAAATGTTCAAAGGCTGGTAAAGTACTGGTTTACCGTGAGTTTGTTTGCCACCTCAGTGTTATATGAAAGAAACACCACCACCATTTTCGAGATTCGAGTACGCTGGATGTACTCCTCAGATTTCAGGTTCACATCCATTCTGGTTCTAGTGAGAATGTTGTTTGCTTATCGTAACTATAGTACGGGTTCCCTAGAACAAATTTTAAAATGATACATATCAAGCTGGAATTGACATGGTAGCTTCGTTTCGTCGAGACGCCCAACTTTATGTATACGACAACTTTATGTAGTGGTACGTTAGTGAAAAAAACAGGTGTTAAATATTACAAACTTAACTTTGCCGTTGGAAAACTGTTATCCCCTTACATCAACATAGGCCGCGATTAATTTACCAACCAAAGTAATTGACAAAACGAAGCTACCATGTCAATTCCAGCTTGATATGTATCATTTTAAAATTTGTTCTAGGGAACCCGTACTACTATGGTTCTAGTGAGAAAACCAAATATGAAGATAGGTATTGGTTCTACTGGGAACTGTAAATGTTATTAATTAGAGGTGTACTCAAAACGAAAATCAAATGGAAGTCATATTGTTGTTAAGATAGTGTCAAATTATTTTTAGTCGGCGCTAGCCGGGTATCTGGTAACCTGTCCAACCACTGAACTCTATGCTACAAAGTACAGAGATCAGTGTGTTCAAAACCACGTCTAAACGATCGAACCCACTAGTGTACGACTTAGTACTACTTTGCTTTGGACCACTGTGGCGCGGTGGGAGTGTATCCGACTGCTACGCAAGAGGTCGTGGGTTCGATCCCCACCCAGGATAAAACTTTGTGTGATGAGCACGATGGTTTATGAAGATGGGTTGTGAAGAGATAAAGCTCGTCTACTTAAAATTTAAGCGTGGCTAAGACCTCGTGACACCACAATAGAAATAGTGGGATCACTATTTCCATCAATGAAGATACAAATCGAAATAGTTGGATACCTACACATGGTTAATTTTATCGATAAAATTGTTATTGGTATCACATGCCTAGTGCCTCACTCATATTGGCACAGCAATGCTCAGAATCATAGACTTAGAATTTAGAGGATTTAGTATATCCCAAGTACATATATCGTAAGTCTATGCTCAGAATAAATATTTGATATTCAATCTCTATGGCTCGGAATAATTTTAAATCACCCACCTCTATCAATCAGATCAGTGAGCCCAATGCACTGACTTTTAAACTTTTAAAAGTACTTGTAGTACAGAGGACAGTAATAATAATAATATCTTGGGACAACTCACACAACGCTATCTGATCCCAAACTAAGCATAGCTTGTACTATGGAAACCAGACAACTGATAAACATACTTATATATTTCTAAATACATACATATTATAGATAAATAACACCCAGACACAGATGTCTGTCACAGTTGTGTGAGTTGTCCCAAGATATTATTATTATTACTGTCCTCTGTACTACAAGTACTTTTAAAAGTTTAAAAGTCAGTGCATTGGGCTCACTGATCTGATTGATAGAGGTGGGTGATTTAAAATTATTCCGAGCCATAG
This sequence comes from Herminia tarsipennalis, assembly GCA_945859575.2. Lineage (NCBI taxonomy): Eukaryota > Metazoa > Arthropoda > Insecta > Lepidoptera > Erebidae > Herminia > Herminia tarsipennalis. The sequence goes on along the minus strand of OX243845.2, from coordinate 19,338,990 downwards.
AGATTGAATATCAAATATTTATTCTGAGCATAGACTTACGATATATGTACTTGGGATATACTAAATCCTCTAAATTCTAAGTCTATGATTCTGAGCATTGCTGTGCCAATATGAGTGAGGCACTAGGCATGTGATACCAATAACAATTTTATCGATAAAATTAACCATGTGTAGGTATCCAACTATTTCGATTTGTATCTTCATTGATGGAAATAGTGATCCCACTATTTCTATTGTGGTGTCACGAGGTCTTAGCCACGCTTAAATTTTAAGTAGACGAGCTTTATCTCTTCACAACCCCTAAAAGACCTATTTAATGATAGGGATAGATCTTGAAAAACTTTTTTTTTGAAGGTACCTCACCTTCAAAAAAAAAGTTTTTAAGATCTTATTTTTTTACTTTGTCGGCTTCATACATGCAAAATTACAGTCTTCCAGCCCTAACAGTCTCTGAGCTAATCTGCGGATGGACGGAAGGACGAACTGACGGACGGGCATGGCGTAACTATTAGGGTTCCGTTTTGCCATTTTGGCTACGGAACCCTAAACAATGCATGATGCAATGGATCCTAAAGATCCGATACATCCAATCAAAACGATAGATTGAAAATCTGAAGAATATTAAATTCAGATCAATATATTACAAAGGTAAATAAAACAAGTTTCTATGGTGTAATAAGTAAGTTATAATTTAACATAAATATGTAGGTTCAATTGTCTTTCAATTTACCTAACAGCTAATAAATAATACCCATAATATCCTATGTTGGTAAACCTTCCTAGTCCAAGTTCAGTCCAGTATAGCACATTCGTGACCGCACTTGCGTCAGTGCCTTTTATGGTATTACCTATTTTTGGTATTGTCCTAACCTGTCCTTACAAAACTTCTATCATTATATATCTTGACTTATTCCATGACATCATATGTTCAGAACTCCTTTTTTACGCTGCATGAACCTGAAAAAGGTAACAAATAAAAATTATAATGATAACCAGGGCCAACAACTTAACGTGCGTATATGAAAACCCTTGCCTGAATTATAAATATATCATAGTCAATCGCTAAAGTTATGTAATTTATATAACAGATATAAATTACATAACTTTAGCGATTGACTATGATGTATTTATTTGTAAAATAAATCCTCTTTATAAACCCAATTCTCATATATCATCTTTCATCGATACGTGTCATTTCGTCATAAGTTTCCCCGCACTATTGAGACATTTTTAAAAATTACATACTATGAACGAATTTAAAACGTAAAAAGATAGACCCTTTACAGAAAACGCAGCAGTTATTCGAATAGTTTGCTTACCTTTTCGTATACCACAGAAATTATGCCAGAATAATCATTTTCTGTTATTTTGTCTGCCAGTTTCTACCTAGTGACGTTAGCTTCCACCGTTCTACCAGTCGCCACATATTTCAAATATTTTGTAATGAATCTTTTAATGAAATACCCTACTTAGGTTTAACAATTTGCTGTTATATCGAGTTTGTGATAGAAAAAAGCAGCCAAAGAGAATTTAACACTTTATTTAGAAGTCAGTTGCGTTTGACATATATGACGTTTGATACATTACGATAGAAAGAAACAGGCATATATACGTAAGCAGTCGACAAATAGTTCCTATCATTATATTTTGCTCAGATTTCATAGATTCATTGTTTGTTAGAAGTTGTGCCAAGCCGATCACATTTTGCATCCAGTTTAGTGGCATTTGTAACAACCGTTATACTTTGCAGTAGTGTACTGAGAACAATATTTTACAGAATTATAAATTTAACCCTAAACGTCACAGGGCATAAATAATATAGAATAGTCCAATGTCACATCACATGACGTTATACAACGTGTAACAAAAAGGTATGGTCAAATAGCTCCAGTAGATTGTTTATGGTACTTACTTGATAATTATGTTTTCATCTGCTATGATGCCAAAATAGGTTTAGCAGGTGAAAGCCAAGGCTTTATAGCGATATTATTACTTGCATTATTATGGCTTAAGATGTATTTCGCACTTATACGCAAGTACTCACTTAACTTACCCTTTTTAGTCAGAGAGCTAATGGTATTTTTTGGGTACTCAAAATACTTCTTCTATATTACCCAAACAGAGAATCGTAACCCTGACTGGGGGATAGCGAGGCTAAATAAACTTTTATATTTTACTACGATTTTACGATTAATGTCCATCCGAAAATATTTGTATTTTTAACATTTATTTTTAACTATAATCAGCTCGGCGAACCTTGATCCCTATGACAGTTCATACTAGTGACGGGTCGTGTCGATATATCGCAACTTTTTATAGGCAAAGGCGTGACTTGCATTCAGCCACATCGATAAACATGTTTTTAAAATATAATCTACATTACTATAATTATAATGCTTGTTATATTTACAAGTATCCGTGTATTTGTATATGGGGTTGCCAATATTCCGATGCAGAGGTAACATGGTCGGACTGTATAATTTTAATGTGAATTAAAATTTTAGTTATAGCAACACTATCTGATCTGTCACTATGCTAGTACTGTCAGTTCGCTACTCCAGTACGAGTCTTGTATGCGCCACGTGTTTTGTTGTGTCATCGGAATCCTTTGTTTGTTACTATTGTTGTTTTCTGTTTTTGTTATTGTTGCTGTTTTGTTTTTGTTGGTGTTTCAAAATGCCGAAAAGACTGAGAAAAACTGTACTCAACAGTGAAACGCGGGAGTTTTTTGTACGCTTGCGTGACTATTTTGCTCGCGAACTACAAAATGGCGGACCTTTGTTGCCACTTGACAACGTACGCGACCGTGTTGCTGATGCTTTGGGAATTGGCAAAGCTACCGTTTCCCGAATTACAAAGGAGAAGTTCGGCGAATCGTCGATGGAGGAGAACAAACTATCAACTCCAAAGAAGAAAAAACATAATAGGGCACGACCCGTAACTAACCCCGATGATTTCGACATGGCAGCGATACGAAACCATATTTACGGCTATTATTTTCGAGGTGAACTGCCGACTTGCACAAAATTATTAGCGTCGCTGAAATCGGTTGATTTATTTAAAGGTGGATTCTCTTCTCTCAGACAGGTTATAAAAAATGTGGATTTCGTTATGGGAAGTGTGACAAAAGAAAAGTGATAATGGAGCGGAAGGACATTGGATTGATGAGGTGTGATTTTCTACGACAAATAAAAAACATCGAGAACTGGGACAAGGTGGTTTATCTGGACGAAACGTGGCTCAACTCCAATCACTCAGTCTCCAAAACATGGACAGACGACACAGAGAAATCCTGTACCAAAGCACCAGAAGGCAAGGGCCAGCGTTTGATTATCTGCCACGCTGGCACAGCCAAAGGTTTTGTACCTAACTGCTTGTGGGCCTTCAAATCCGTGAAAACAAGTGATTATCACGAAGAGATGAATTTTGAGAATTTCAAGAAATGGTTCACAAAACTATTAGACAATTTAAACGAGCCCCACTACATTTTAATGGACAACGCCCCATACCACTCTGTGCAAATTAATAAAGCGCCTACCGCGAACAACAATAAAGGCGAAATAATAGAGTGGCTGCAAAACAATGGTGTGGCAGCTAATACTCAAATGCTGAAAAAGGAATTAGTTAGATTGTTGAACCTTCATAAACAGCAAACAAAGAAGAAATATTTCTTGGATGAGATGGCAAAATCAAAAGGGCACACCGTGATTCGGCTACCGCCCTACCACTGCCAATATAATGCAATCGAAATGATATGGGCGCAGATCAAAGGTGGGTTGATTTGTTTTTATTTTAACATGTTTTTATTTAGGTCACTGGTGACTGTCTAGTCGGCTAGTACTATTTAAAGTAAATGTACTTACCCCGATCTCGCTCTTTGACTTTGCATCATTTTCAATCTAAACCATTATTGTTTCAGGTTGTGCAGCCAGGCTTAACACCACTCCGCCATTCACAGCTAATAAAATGCTTACGTTGCTACAAGAGGCATGTAGTCAAGTGACTCCGGACAATTGGAGGAAAGTGGTTGAAAAGACGAAAAAACTATGCTTAGATGATTGGAATCGAGACGTGCGATACGACAATATAGTAGACCAGCCGTTTTTAATAAACATAGGAGAAAGCAGCTGCAGTTCGGATTCCGAGTCTGAGACGCAATCGGTGACATCATTGTCAGATTCAGATTAATGTATATTAAAAAATCATAAATAAACCGCTTTTGTTTTATTTGAGTAGGTATATACAATAAATTTGTTAAATCTCCTTTATTTTATTATCGCAAATAACTTAAATGATTATAAATCTGACACTAAGAGCGTAGGTACTCTATTGATGTATTTTGTACACTCGTTTCCATTTTCGATATTTGTTTATCGATACTTTTCCGCACTAGTCGATATCTTCCAAACGGAGTAACTTTTGCAGGACGTCAACGTAAAGTCTGATTGAGATAATTTCTTGTAAGTGTTAATAATTATTATAATTCTAACGGGATATTATTGTAATTGCATATATCTGCCTAAAATTAATAAATATCATTTTTAGACACCGCCAATTCGATTATAATATAACGGTGACGCTACTACAAGGTTGTGTCGTGGGAATAACTGTCAGTGTCATAGGGATCAAGGTTCGCCGAGACTATTATAGCTGACCCGCGGTTCTTTTTCGTTATTTTTCCCCGTTTTTGCAACATTTTTTATTGATGCTCTTATTGATATTTAACATCACGCCACAACCTACGAGCCTATGATACTCATAAATAACGTGGCTTTCTATTGGTAAAATAATTTACAAAATCGGTTCAGTAGATCCAGAGATTACACCCTACAACCTTACATACTCATAAACTATATCTCTTTTTAATATTAAATATAGAAAGTATAGATTATAAATAATATCCTACAACAATTTCAGGGAGCATCGAATATATATTTTTACAATTATTTTGCGAAATAACTTTGCAAGCGCCAGGTTTATTTTAAGACCTGACTAAATAATATGGCTTATTAATTTATTCACTCTTATTAAAGTCACAAATCAAAATGCCACGAGCATTTTTTATTGCAACAAAATAATATAATATATAATATAATATAATATATCTTGGGACTACTCACACAACGCCATCTGATTCCAAACTAAGCAGAGCTTGTACTATGGTAACCAAACAACTGATAAACATACTTATATATTTCAAAAGAAGTAAGGTAGTTTCGGAACGCGTCAGTTGTTCTCTCGGTTATTTATTGTTTTTATTAGTAAAACCGGACTATTTTGAACTAAAAATGTGCTTAAAATGTTTAATTAACTATATGTGATGTGTGACATTGGAGTACAGTGATAATTTGTGAAATTAAAGCAAATAAACACGTATTTGTTGAATGCATAAAGTCGTTGCAAATTATTTTCTACGAATTGGCGGGTGTCGCGCGAGCCGCGCATTGTCGAGCTCTTTCGCTCTCGACGTAGTGCAATATTACCATCCTTGTTGCACATCGAAGACCGTTAATGAGAATGATTTGCAATGTTTGTAATTGTGAAATATTAGCAGCGGACAATTTTGTTACTTGTATTTCATGCAAATTAGATTATCATTGTTCTTGTGTGAATACGAATGGAAACAAATTGGGAAATAAGTGTGATTCTTGTTGCAACGTGACTCGCCGACTGCGAGTAACTGATGATACTCCAATAAAATCTAGAGGAAGTTATACTGGTACTGCCGAGACGGATATCATACCAAACATCAGGGAAAACATGACGTCGTTATCATCATCTAATATTTCCAATAATATGGAGAATATTATGGAATTGTTTACAAAAGTCATAACGGACAAAATTAAAACATTAGAAACGAACCTATTGCAAGAACTGAAGACTAGTGTAACAGTATTGGTACAAGAAAATAATGGGTTGAAGCAGGAATTATGTGAAACTAAACAAAAGTGCATTGATTATCAGGAACAAATTAAAGTTCTTGAAACGGAGATGGAGAATTATCGTACTATGAAGAATCCTGGAATACCTCGTAAGCAGAATATTAAGAAAATAACAACATCAACTGCTTCTAAAATACCTTCGAGTGTGAGCTCAGTAGCCATAGATACGGTTAACCATTCACCGCAGGATACCGCGCCCGTAACAAAGGTCTCAACGGCAGCAGAGGCGGAGTTAGCTCGGCCATCACAGCTGATTGAGCCGAGCCCACCACGCGTTAGTTATGCAGCGGTAGCGAGTGAGGCCACGAATTTAGCGGATAAACAAGATAACATTGAAACTACTTTGTGGACTGAAGTGAAAAGTTATAAAAAAAAAAATCTAATTAAAAAAGGTGGCAATACAACTACTACAGGAATATTAAAGGCGGTGGAACGCAAAAAATATCTACATGTGTGGAGGCTGGACAAAAGCACTACTGAATTAAGTTTAAGGGAATATATTCAAACTATATTAGATAAGGACTCGGAAATAATAGTAAAAAAAATAACACCCAGAACGGAAAGAGAGTATGCTTCTTTTAAAATAGGAATAACAGAGAGTAATTACGAAAAATTAAGTAATCCGGCGGTGTGGCCACTTAACGTGGAATTCAGTGAGTGGATTTTTCTTTTTCGACGCTCAGACAAAACCTCACATCATGAACAGCAAGCCAAGTAAGTGTTTAAGCATTTTATACCAAAACGTAAGAGGCCTTAGGACAAAAACGTCAAATTTTTTATCTCTGCTAGAGTCATCAGGATCAGATATGTTTGCCATAACTGAAACAGGCTGCAACGAATCTATACATAATGCAGAAATAACACCATCAGGTTATACGACAATAAGATGCGATCGAACGGATGGGCGCAAACTGGGTGGCGTACTTTTAGTGGCCACACCACGGTTTAAGTTAAAACAAGTACCATTACCGAACGGTATAGATTTAAGCAATCATACATTTGAATTAATTTGTGCCACAGTTCACTCACAAAATAGGTTTCTTTTTACATGTTGTTTAGTTTATATCCCTCCTGGTACTGAGGAAAATGAATACATGTTATTGTTTACATTATTGGAACAAATATGTATAAAGTACAAAAGTAATGTTATTGTATTGGGCGATTTTAACTTGTATTCTTGTAGTAATAATATTTGTAATTATTTTGAATATTTTGTAGCTTTTAGTGAAGTAAGTCAGTGTAATAAGATAGGTAATTGTAAAGATCGACAGTTAGACCTCGTGTTGAGCGGGAGAGCGAGCGTGAGTGTGAGCGAAGCGGACGAAGGGCTGCAGCCCGTGGACGCGTATCACCCACCGCTTCGGGTGTCGGTCACTGTCCCCGCGTCACAGTCAGTGCCATCATCCGCTACTACTCATACCTCCTCCATAACTACAGGTGACAGTAATATACAGACAATTAAACAATGGAATTTTAACAAAGCAGACTTTATACAATTATATTATTTATTAAGTATTATAGATTGGGACGAAATATACAAGATGCAGAACCCATCTTTAGTATTAAATTATTTTTACAAAAAAATTTTTCATGTATTAGATACTTGTGTACCTATAAAGAAACAACAGTTAGCGAATCAAAGACATTATCCGGTATGGTATACATCCGATATTATAGCTAATATTAAATTAAAATATAACTTGCACAAAAAGTACAAGGTAAGTAGGTCACCATGTGATTATAAGGTATTCACTCAGTGTAGGGCGAAAGTTAAAGCTGATATATTAGAGGCTCACAATCGTTATCGGGATAGGGTTCAGGCTCACTTAGCGAGTGATCCCAAAGCCTTTTGGAACTACGTACGATCTAAAACAGGGGACTCACAGCGATTTAGATTGTTGAGGGACGGAATAGAACTTAATGGCCGGGAATCCGCTGAAGAGTTTGCGCGTTTTTTCTATTCCGTTTACAATAAAAAGGCCGCCATCTTGGACGTGGATGTTGCGAGCTCATCGGCATTGCCAAACGCAGCTTGGGTACACCTGAACTGCTTTGATGAGGCAGCAGTGCTACGAGCGCTCGCTCGTTTACCTCCCAAGCGATCAGTGGGTCCGGACGGAATACCGCCGTTCATTCTGAGAGACTGCCGCATGGCACTAGTTAAACCTTTATTACACTTGTTTAATTTATGTATAAAGACGGAAACTTTTCCTGACGATTGGAAACTTACTCGCGTGGTTCCAGTTCCAAAAGGTGGCGGAGGAACAGCCGCTAGTGACTATAGACCAGTTGCCGTCCTCTCTGCTCCCGCTAAAGTTTTCGAATCCGCAATTCATAGCAGCTTGTATAGCCAAGTCAGGAGTTATTTGACTACCGCTCAACACGGTTTCCGTCCAGGGTGTGGAACAACCGGTAACTTATTAAATTTGATGACTAACTTGGTACCATCAGTAGATGCAGGGCTACAAGTAGACGTAGTCTACTTTGATTTTAAAAAAGCCTTTGACACGGTCGATAATGATATTTTGCTTACCAAGTTGGCTAATATAGGTTGCACACCGCATACGCTCAAATTCTTTGCCAGTTACTTGAGTGATAGGAGGCAATATGTTGATTGTGGTGGGTACTCTTCTGAACCTTATTTAACAAGATCAGGCGTGGGTCAGGGCAGTAATTTAGGCCCCCTTCTTTTCATAATAATGATTGACGATCTGCCGAGGGTAGTAAGAGAAAATAACTGTCTCCTATTTGCGGATGATTTGAAGCTATTTCAAGTGGTGAAAGACATAACTGATCACGAAATACTGCAGAGAGACATAGATCGGGTGGTGAAATGGAGCATGGAGAATAAGCTGTATTTTAATGTTTCTAAATGTTCAGTAATGTCCTTTACCCGAGTTAGAAATCCATCCCAGTTTCAGTATGTAATGGAGGAAGAGCCTATGAAGCGGGTGCTTGAAGTCAGAGATCTTGGCGTTAGCTTTACAACTGATTTGCATTTTAGAAAACATGTTGGTAAGATATGTTGCAAGGCATACAGGATCTTAGGCTTTGTTTTACGCCAAGCAAGTCATTTCACTAATATGAGTGCTCTAAAGGCCTTATTTGATAGCTTAGTAAGGAGTCACCTCGAATACAATGCTGTTATTTGGGGACCTAGTGAGAGTAAGTACAAACAAATGGTAGAAAAGATCCAAAATAAATTTCTTAGATTTTCATATTTAAAGACTTATAATGTGTATCCGGGATATCCGTTACTATACCCAACTTTGTTCATCCTGGGCATGGTAGGCTACTACAAGCTAGAGACTAGGCGAGAGGTGGCACTGGTTGTGTATTTATTTAACGTGCTACGTGGCAGTACTCATAACCCGAATGTTTTGCGTGAAATTAAATTTTGCGTACCAGATGGGTTTGTAAGTCGGCGAAGGCGTCCGCCTTTATTGGTGGTACCATCGGGACGCACAAACCTCCTGCAACGTGCTCCACTCACACGAGCGCTACTCACGCTCAACACGGTGGCAGAACACGTAGACATATTTATGTGCAATATTAATATATTAAATCAAGTAGCATATTGGGTGTGTAGTAATATATAGTTGTAAATAAAAGTGTTAGGATAAGCTACATTATAAGTCACTACTCTGTCGCATTAGGTTTGCCCTGTAAGATAGATGTAAGTATTGTTATTAATAAATAAATAAAATAAATAAATTTCTAAATACATACATATTATAGATAAATTACACCCAGACACAGAATAAACCATCGTGCTCATCACACAAAGTTTTATCCTGGGTGGGGATCGAACCCACGACCTCTTGCGTAGCAGTCGGACACACTCCCACCGCGCCACAGAGGCAGTCAGAATGGTCAAAATGGTTTCGTTATAAATATATAGAGGTTAATCGATTTAGCCCCGTTATCCTCCTGTCAGGTCTGAGGTTTTGTGCATTGTGGATACCAATGCACAGAACCACAGACCTGAAACCCTGAAAATTTGTCCACTGTAGCCAATTTTTCAATGTGTCTCAAATAGCTACCCAAAAAATACCATCAGCTCTCATACTATTTATGAAATATCTAATTTTATGTTAAAAAAAATACCAATCTTTCCAATTTTTAATGTATTACATTCACAAAAAATACGTGTACTTGTAGCCATTTTCATATAGCTATTTCTGTTAGGAAACTTAACTTTTAATTGATAATTAAAAGAATAGAAAATAATTACCTAATAACTCATGAATTTGACCATACCTTTATGTTACACGTTGTAGGCACTTAAAATTGGAACCCTTATTTAAATTTAGGAACCTTAATAATTAAGGTGCCTTCAGAATGAAAGTGTTTACGTTGCTAATTTTATTCGCCGTTGTTGCGTTAGTGAACTGTCACCATATGTTCATTGGTACTAATACTCAGCCCATGGTGTACAATCACATTGTGGACTTTCCCGCAAAGCCGCTTAAGAAGACAATAGAAGACCTGTGTTATACGATGCCAAAAAAGCCTAAGATTTTCGGAAAATGTATTCAGGTATTCATTATTTTGATACCCGTGGTGATCCTACTAAACTATCATAGGTATACGTCACTGTAAAGCCCGTTTCTTAGTTAGTTTTTTATTTTTTTCAGGCTATTGCCATTAATATTTAATACAAGATAGGTTTTACTAGTGACGGTTGGTAAAAGTTGGTTTCGGAATAAAACAATGAGTATCTGCGTCTTGCTCGGTGCTGGAGTTGGGACCGGCTTAGGGCTGGTACCCCTAAGGTCGGGTTCGAGTCCCGCCTGTGAAGAATTTTTCCTCCTTATATTTAACGTGCGGTAGCAGATTGCCAGAAATAGCGAAAACTAAAATTATGTATTGTAGCATACCAATTTGGTTACATTAGGTTAGAAGTTAGTGTACCTAATGTGTTGTGACGCACGATACGAGCGAGCGAAGCGAACGTACCACGGCAGCGGTCGTCGAGTGCCAGAAACAGCACTTTTAAGTTTTACTTGTAAACAAATTTTATTACTTGTATGAGACGATGATGCGTCAAACACGTTATGATATGTGGTTATAGCCGCGGAGGATAGCTAGTTACATTATACTTTGTCTAACTTTCAGGGTATCCTGGCTTATGACCTGTGCCACTCCGGCGCAACGGTGAGCATCCTTGAGGGAGGCATCGGCTATACCTTCGTAAGGCTTCGGATGAAGAGTGATCGCGCCAAAAAACTGAACTACGAAATTTCTATTTTTGCTTAAATAAATATTACTTAATTTATTTTTTTATATCAAGCTTACATCTAATATTTCATTTTAAACAGTTAGACTCTTTGTCCTGGTTACACTTTATGCTGCGTTGGTGCAAATGGAGTATTCCACTTCAATCCACTGAACAAATACATTGATGGACCTGTTTCCACTTTTTGTTCCACTCTAATCCATCAATAGATTTTATGTGGTGTTTCCTGCCCACATGATATGATATAGGCAAGGGTAGGCACAAGGTACATAGGTAGGTACAGAGAGCCAGCTCGCAGGTCTACAACAAGTCCATATATGCACACATAGGCACGTACGGAGATGTCAACGTGTATTATCTATACTATCTATATCTATACTAATATAATATTTTAAAGAGGAAAGATTTGATTGTTTGTTTGCATTGAATAGGCTCCGAAACTACTGGACGGATTTGAAAAGTTCTTTCATCGTTGTGAAGCTTCACTAACCCCGGGTAATATAGGCTATTTTTTATCCCTGTATTCCCACGGGAACGGGAACTACGCGGGTAAAACCGCGAGGCGTCCGTTAGTTGAACTATAAAAAAGTTAAATAATAATTTCCCGTATTTATCCCGTTTCACTTAGCGCTTTCTTTCTTTCTCCTATTCTTACCATTATGCGAATAATAGATTACACCGATAGAGTAAACCCTAACTTTAAAACTAGGTGTTCCTGTGACTTGGACGTTAGTGTTCTGCCGTCACTGTGATAACAGTGTCCAAGTTTTAGATACATGGTTATTGTTTGTGAAAGTGAAGATTGTTACTGGTTTCCTAATCGATTCGGTATCAAGTCACTCTGTTTCCTTATGTAGGAAAAAACAATATTATATTTGAACTAGATTCAGTGGTGACCTGTGTATACCTACTCTTGTTAACATTGATATGATGATAGAAAAAAACAAACTCTGAATAAAAAAAATATTGAACTATACAAAGTTTTCATGATTGTCAATAATTAAAGCAAATTTAAGTAATAATTTGCTTATTTTATAAAGACCAAACAGGTTATACATAATTGTATCTAGGTCTAATGTAAATAAGCTGAATTTATGTGAGATCGTAAAAGGTACAGGAGGAAAAAGAAGGTTCAAATAAACAAACAAACGTTATGGCTTCAAATTTAATATAATATGAATGTAGAAAAAAGTACAGATGAATAATGATGAAACAGTTTGCATTAGTCACAGGAAGCGATGCAAACTTATCCACCTGCTTCAACTGACGCGTGTTCAAAACTCCTTCTATAATATTTAAGGCATTCACATGGTAACAATGGTTATAAATTTGAAGCAAAACTTCATAAGCACTACACAATTTCTGCCATTGTTCTCGTGTCGTTTTGGAAGAATAAATATGCGCAAATCAAAGATTCTATGAACAGACTTGTATTTCTATCGATGTCCCTGTCTATACTTTGATGGCCAGCTACCATATTCCAAGTAGACCTTACAATAAACTCCCAAGCTCCAAAATCAGCTGGTCCTCAGAGCTTCTGGATACCGCTGATATATGAGCTTACTTCTTTTGACATGTTGACGATCGATTTATTTTTATATTCGATATTTAGATGAATAATGGTATGGCTCTGTACCTGATAGAATTAACGAATACAGCAGAGTAGGGCAAAGCTATAATCTATAAATGTACTGTATGTGTTAGGTATTGGTTACTCTTGACATATTAATTTTTTAAACAAATGACCAAAGACTCGATCATTAAAAAAAACGATGTATCTATGGTGTTTGCACGAATCTTTTATTATAACGTTAACATTGTTAAGATGCCTTTTCGTCACATACTTTGGATGTTTTGTAATCCATTGTTTAACCAAATACATGTAAATAATTCTCAAGATACCAGAATCAAAATTTACGATTACGATTCTAATTTAAAAAAAGGTTGTTTGTGTATCTGCTGAGACAGAAAACTTCAAAAGTTAACCAAAGAGAACTTTTCAGAAGTCAGTTGCGTTTGACATAATGATATGACGTTTAATAAATTACGATAGAAAAGGACACGATTATATACGTAAGCAGTCTAGAAATAGTCTCGAAATAGTTGTCAATATTCTTCGCTCAGATTTCATAGATTATTTTTTTTTGTTAGAAGTTGCGTCCAGTTGATCACATAATACATCCAGTTTGTCGGCATTCGTAACACAATCGTTGTACTTTGCAGTAGTGTATTGAGAACAATAATAAACAGAATTTTAAATTTAACCCTAAACGTCATAAAGCATAGAGAATATAGAACAGTTCAGTGTCACATCACATGACGTAATACAACGTGTAACAAAAAGGTATGGTCAAATTCAAAAAGTTTTTTGTCAAATCGCTCCAATAGATTATCTATGGCACCTGCCTGATAAGTTTTCGCCTGCTATGATACCTAATCTCTTAACATTTAATGAAGTAGTTATAGCCTATTCATTTTGTAAAATTTCAGCTGTGGAAAGTTTATGGCCCGATTTTAGCCCCTCTTGTTAAACATGGGAGATGTTTAACGAGAGGTGGTATACATTTTTATATACGAATTTAAAAAACTATATCTTTTTTTGATAATTATAATAGTTAATTATTGTATACATCGAAATTTTAGGATGTTTTGATTTTGATAAAATTAAAACATAAATTCAATACCTACCTATCTTGTGTAGGTAACGACCCTTGAATTTGACCACGCCTTTCTGTTACAAGTTGTACAAATAAAAAATTTGGGACCCTAATTTTAATTTAAATTTTAAAAGCACCATAATAATTTGGGTGCCTTCAGAATGAAAGAAGTGTTTAAGTTGTTATTTTTGTTCGCCGTGTTCTCGTTAGTAGACTGTCATCATATGTTCGTTGGTACTAATGTTGACCGTAGCATAGTGTACAATGACAATGTGGAGTTTAGTGCTAAACCGCTTCATAAGAGAGTGCAAGACCTATGGTATACGATGCCGTGCATACCTAAGAATTTAAGAAAAATTATTAAGGTACTTACCCATTATTTTATTACCCGTGGTTATTCTCTTATCTTGGTAATATATTTATGCTTAAAAATCTAGTATAAAGGTACATATATATTAAGGTACTTACTGTAGTGTAAAAGTTTTAGGCCCTTTCGTGGCAGTGTGCCAATTTCCTTACCGGTATATTTTATTACTCACTATGGCAAAGCCATAGTGGCAAAGCCATAGTAGCAAAGCCATAGTGGCAAAGCCATAGTGGCAAAGCCATAGTGGCAAAGCCATAGTGGCAAAGCCATAGGATAAGTTTATAGAAAGTAAGAAACATAAACGTGTTAAATTGCACGTCCTAACAAATTATTATACTTACTTTTAATTGTTAATATTAAGAAAGTAGCAAGTAACACGTACAAGGTTCACACGTAGGTGACATTCATCGGTCAATGTACTTAATGTTTTCAGGATTTTTCAATTAGAATTTAACAGATACATGTTAAGTTTTAACAGTGACGATTGGTAGATAAATATGGATTTCGGGTATAAATAAGTATCAACCTTCTCCTTATTTACAGCAGCAGAGTGGCAAAAATAGCAAAAACAAAAAAATATGTATTTTACTAAACCAATTCGGTATAGGTTATAAAGCTGACCCGCATAACTTCTTATGCGTAAATTTTCCCCGTTTTTGCAACATTTTCCATTGCTGCTCCACTCCTATTGGTCGTAGCGTGATGCTATATAGCATATAGCCTTCCTTGATAAATGGGCTATTCGACAGTAATTTTTTTTTTAATTCGGACTCTTATTTCCTGAGATTATCGCGTTTGAACAAACAAATAAACTCTTTATATCATTATTTGTATAGATTAGGTTAGAAGTGTAATAACCTGGCGTAAGGCCAAGCCAGTGTGCTACCTGCCAGAAACACCTAATTTAAGTTTAACTAAACAAAAAATATTCCCAATATGACAAGATGATGCATCAAATACGTTATGAACGTCTTTTTTCAAGATTAATCAAGTGAATGATGGTAAAAGTTCAAAATTAATGATGATCACAAACTTTGTGGACGTTTCCCATAAAATTGGTAAATCTAAACTTAAACCGAGTTATCTTAACATTTGCCATAGTTCGGGCTGTCACGGTTAGGTTTATGTATACAAGGTGTTAAAAAATTAACTGCAAGAATTTCGTGTACGTGATGGGTATCGAATAACTATAAAATTACAAAAAAAAATATTTTTGGGCGTTTTTTTTTTTCACCGAAAAAATACAATTGACCATAAAACTTTTATGTGGATCGTGTGTATAAATTGTCAGTCCAAGTTTGAGAAATGTGATAGGAAAATTAGAATCATCTGTTTTAAATGGGCACGGCCAGTGACCCCAGGTACAGTGCGCAAATGATCATGAGAATATGAGACTAAAGAAAATAGCGCTTAACTTTAAAACGAATTGTTAAATATGATTCTTATTTTCGTTTTTTTTTAAATAGCACTTGGCACCGCTGGTTAAAATTGTTGCAGTTAATTTTTTAACACGTTATATTAAATTTAAGTACTTTTTTAAATAAATAAAAACTGGCTTTACTTATACGGCCGATGTTTTTGTCAATAACCAGGACAAGATAGCCAGAACATGAAATTAAAAAAAGGTAACTTGGCAAGCTATAAAAACATTTGACACGTTTAACACGACAGACAAGGTTATACGATGCATCTTACATAAGAAATTAAACTGCTCATGTAAAACGTAATTTTGGATAATAAGATTGATTTTTCGAGATGATTGATTGAACCATTTTTATAACGCTCTCGATGCTCTCTTAGTAAATATATTTTTTTTAAAGACAATAAAATTCCCACAGTAGGGTACAAGCCCTGTGTCGGGGGGGACTTTACAAACATACACGTCACGGACACAAAGTACACCCAGACTCGGAATAACAATTTGTGGATCACACAAAGTAGTGTCCCGTGTGGGAATCGAACCCACGACCTCTTGCGTAGCAGTCGGACACACTCCCACTGCACCACAGAGGCAGTCAAAACTAAACATATGACCAAGAAAAAAAATGCTTTCATTTAAAATCAACATGATAATGAATCATAATATTGTTACGTCACTCTTAAGGAAAACCTACAGAAAATGTTAACGGTAACAGTGAATCAGAGATAACAAACAATGTCAACAGATAGTAATGATTCACTGTAGAGGGGGAATTTCATTAATTAGATTGCTTTTATTTATTAAATACGAGCTGTCCCGCGCAACTTTGTCTGCGTAAATTTTCCCCGTTTTTTAAACATTTCTCATTGCTGCTCCGCTCCTATTGTCGTAGCGTGATGTTACATAGTCTATAGCCTTCTTCGATAAATGGGCTATCCAACAGTGAAGTTGAGTGAGTTTTTTTTAATTCGGATCAGTAGTTCCTGAGATTTCCGCGTTCAAATAAACAAGCAGCTATATAGCTTATATAGCTTCAGCTTTATAATATTAGTATAGATTCAAAGGATAAGGAACAAATCTCTCTATGCTAATTCAAGTATTTAAGGTACTCTCGTTACGTTCTTACGTCACTGTTGCCACAGAAATATAATTGGTATTGGTGGTTACATAAATAAAATTAACCTACAATTGCCCAAATTATAGTTTCATCTAAAATACACACAATAAAACGTCTGGCTATCTGAGTAAATATTTTTGCTTCATGTACATACCGCTGTATTTAATGATGAACCTGTTAAAAAAACGATCAAATCAAAGATAAATTGACGGCCCCTGCAAACAAGTCGGTAATGACAAATATATTTAAACTTTAAAATACTTGATACTATTTGTGTATTTAAAGTCAATATTTATCTCAATAAACCTACTAAGTATAAAGAAATATTCCTATAAAGTGTTAAATTTTACAACTAGTCAAACAAGATTAAACAGGTTGCAAAACAGGTAAAAAAACCTATGTACGTACTTAAATGTATTATCTATTTACTTAAATAAGTGAAAAAGTACTAAAGCGTAAAGTTGTTTGACAATTGTTTATGTAAATTGGACTGAAATATAGATTTTACAACATTTTCACACCAACCAAAACTTTTAAAGCAGTATTTTTCATTAAGTAATCAACAATTTAAAAAAAAAATCCGAATAACCAAAAGTTTCAAATCTTTAAACGAAATATTAAATCAGATTTTAAGTTATTGCCCTGAGGCGTCGGCGTCAGTTAACGAGTGAGGTTTTGGCTGAGTTTGCATTGCTGATATAATCACATGTGGCATCCAGTTTGTTGGCATTCCTAACATATCCGTTGTACTTAGCAGTTGTGTATGTGTAGGTATTGACAAAGCTATATTAGACAGAATTTTAAATTTTGTATCTTAAACGTCACACAAATATACCTACTACAGTGCAGTGAAAGACGTTATAGAAATTTAAAATTGGAACCCTAATTCAAATTTAAATATTAAAGAAAGTGTTAAAGGTGCCTTTAAAATGAAAGTGTTTACGTTGTTATTTTTGTTCGCCGTTGTATCGTTAGTGAAATGTGATCATATGTTCATCGGTACTAATGTTGGGCGTCCAATGGTGTACCATCATAATGCAGAATTCAGTTCCAAGACCCTTAGGAAGAGAGTGGAAAACCTTTACTTTAAGATACCAGATGTGCCTTCAAATGTTGGAAGAACTATTCAGGTACCTCCCTATATTTGTATTATGTATAGTATCTTATTTTGCTTCGCTCTGTTAAATTCATTACAAATGTTTCACGTATTATTATTATGTAGATTGCATTATTTCTTATGACGACAGCAATAAATACGAAATTAAGGCCTTATTTTAAATTGTAAGTTTCGTAAAATAATGTGGCTTGTGTTAATATAAAATAAGCCGTTTAACTTTTCACTGCAATAATAATGGCATCCTCTCTGAGAGACGGTATTGGGTTTTAATTTAAAAAATTAATTTAATTTAAAATATCAGGATCTAAGTGAATAAAAAAATAAAATAAAAAAAACCCGCCTGCATTAATGAACTTAATAAAGTGCCTTCATGCATGAAATTATATAATTATGTAGGGGATCTTGTTTCCATCTTTTTTGTACAGGCGGGTATTTTTATTTTTTTATTTATTTTTTTATTTAATACTTTTGAGTAGTTGTAGGATGTAACATCTAACTTTTATCACAGCTATTGTCAAGTAGTGAAAATTAAAAAAAGAATAGTTGCTAACTAACTTTTTTAATATTACTTGTTGCGACAACTCTCGAGAGGATACCTTGGCGTTATCGGTATCTAATCCTTCCATAAAGAATATATTAGTTCTGGTATTGGTTTCTGCGTATTATGACTGGCCGCCTGCCTCTTTAAGATGATTATTGTACACATCCCATTTTGCAATGTTAAAAAATCATGGGGGTAATTTCATAGTGGCGTCCTTAATGGGGACATTCCGCTAAAATGAAACGTCTCGCAACACTGCTAGTCAGCGACGTGGTTATATAGCAGAATTTTTGATACTGGGGCGATAAGGGTTTTGATTTGATAAGGGAAAAAATCGCTTGAACGTTTCGTGAAATTCAAAGAAAATGCAGAGAAATTGAAATCCCCGTTATTAACATCTATACAATTCAGTAATCTATGTGTTAGTTTGTTTTACGTTAACGCTATCGACACGTTTAAAGGGTCACCGCCCCGCTGCTATGTTTATATAGTGCGGTTTGACCTTAATATACCTACAGTGGGAAGAATATACATGGTAGTGCAAGTGTACGCACTGACCTCGGCACATCCAGACGACGAAGTGGAGGATATGTTCGATGACATATCGAGGGCCCTCCACTCCACCACTAAGACCCACTACAACGTTGTTATGGGGGACTTCAACGCTAAAGTGGGAGTACAAAATTGCAGCGAATTGGTAGTAGGATCCCATGGATTTGGAAGCAGAAATCATAGGGGGCAAATGCTAGTCAACTTCCTCGAACGGGAGGGGCTCTTCTTGATGAACTCCTTTTTCAAGAAACGGCCCCAAAGGAAGTGGACGTGGCAAAGCCCCGACACTATGACGAAAAACGAGATCGACTTCATCATGACGGACAAAAAGCATATATTCAGAGACGTCACCGTGATCAACATGTTTAATACCGGTAGTGATCACCGACTTGTCCGAGGCTCTCTGAATATCGACTTCAAGGCGGAACGTGCCCGTCTGATGAGGTCCAGGCTCCGACCTACTTTGCTCCAAACCATGATAGGATCCGAAGCGTTCCAGTCAAACCTGGATAACCGATTTGCTGCCATGGAAACCACAACAGACGTAAACCAGAAGCTCGTAAATGTGGTTCGGATACTCAGGGAAGAAGGTACGAGATTTTGTGAAATGCAGCGTAAGGGCAAGAAGTCAAAGCTTTCGGAAAAGACTTTAGGGCTAATGAAAAAACGACGTGAAAACCCACCCGTCACTTCGTCGGAAAAGCGCGCTCTAAACCAAGAGATCAACAGGCTTATACGACACGACCTTCGGTGCTCCAACACTCTTTTGATTAGAAGAGCGATCGAGCAGAACCGGGGGTCAAAGGTGTTCGTACAATCTCTTGGAAGAAGCCACCTGACGAAGTTGACCACAGCAAGTGGAGAAGTCGTTTCTTCGAAGCCGGCAGTCCTCTCCGAAGTGGAAGGCTTTTATGGCCGGTTATACGCTTCGCATGCATCTCGACCTGATCCTGAAAATGAGGGTCCTAGAGCCACTCTAACACGCCACTACACCGAAGACCTGCCAGAAGTCAACATTGACGAAATCGTGCTGGCTCTTAAACAGCTGAAAAATGGAAAAGCCCCTGGAGAGGATGGCGTTACAACAGAGCTGTTAAAAGCTGGAGGTAAACCCGTACTGAGGGAGCTCCAAAAGCTTTTTAATGCTGTCCTGTTTGAAGGGAGAACTCCGGAGGCGTGGAGTAGAAGTGTAGTCGTCTTGTTCTTCAAAAAAGGAGATAAGACCCGGCTGAAGAACTACCGACCTATTTCTCTTCTAAGCCACGTCTATAAGCTGTTTTCAAGAGTCATCACGAACCGTCTTGCGCGAAGACTTGACGAATTCCAACCACCGGAACAGGCTGGATTTCGGAGCGGATATGGCACCATAGACCACATCCACACAGTGCGGCAGATTATACAAAAGACCCAGGAGTACAATCAGCCCCTGTGTCTAGCATTCGTGGACTATGAGAAGGCCTTTGACTCGATTGAAATCTGGTCCGTTCTGGAGTCTCTGCAGCGATGCCAAGTAGATTGGCGATATATCCAAGTGATGAGATGTCTCTACGAAGCCGCCACCATGTCCGTCCAAGTACAGAATCAGCAAACAAAACCTATACCATTGCATCGAGGAGTGAGGCAAGGGGACGTTATTTCCCCGAAACTGTTCACAAATGCAATGGAGGATATGTTCAAGACGCTGCACTGGAAAGGGCGGGGCATCAACATCAATGGTGAATACATTTCTCACTTGCGATTTGCAGATGACATTGTCATAATGGCGGAAACGCTGCAGGACCTGCAACGGATGCTGAATGACCTGGCTGACTCCTCTGTACGCATCGGCCTACGGATGAACTTGGATAAAACCAAGGTCATGTTCAATGAACATGTACTACCGGAACCGACAGCGGTGCACGGCGCCGTTCTCGAAGTTGTTCAAAAATATGTGTACCTCAGGCAGTCATTGCAGTTAGGTAGAAACAACTTCGAGGACGAGGTGAACAGGAGAATTCGGTTGGGTTGGGCAGCGTTTGGTAAGCTACGTCAAGTCTTCTCATCGTCGATCCCACAATGTCTAAAGACTAAAGTCTTTAATCAGTGCGTCCTACCCGTCATGACATACGGAGCCGAAACGTGGACACTGACGGTACGGCTGGTCCACAAGTTCAAAGTCGCTCAGCGGGCTATGGAACGGGCTATGCTCGGAGTTTCTCTTAGGGACAAAATCAGAAATGAGGTGATCCGGCAGAGAACCAAAGTTATCGACATAGCCCACCGGATTAGCAAGTTGAAGTGGCAGTGGGCTGGCCATATTAGCCGAAGAACCGACAACCGTTGGGGTAAACGAGTTCTTGAGTGGAGACCGCGGCTTGGCAAACGTAGTGTAGGACGCCCTCAAGCCAGGTGGAGGGATGATATACGCAAAGCGGCTGGCAGGAGCTGGATGCGAGAAGCCGAAGATAGAACAAAGTGGCGTGCAATTGGAGAGGCCTATGTCCAGCAGTGGACTGCGATAGGCTGATGATGATGATGACACTAATGCGGGAGTCGTCTTTTAAAAAAAAAAAAAAAAAAAAAAACCTTCAGACGTTTGGCACTCCGATTGGCCCGCTCTAAGCTCTTATTCAATCAGAGAGCCAAACGTGGTAAGCGTTTCGATCGCGTTAACGTAAAATCAACTCGTAGTCGTCGATTTCTTATTAATAGTACCTATTAGTAAATTAACTAATAAAAAGTAAATTATACCTAGTATTCTAGTAGTAGGTATCTACGAGTACCTACTTATTTAGCAGTAACTATGAGTACATACCTATATCTTATAGTAGAGTCATCTTGATTCTCAGATTTTTTTTTTAGAAGATAATTAACAATGGGGGATTGAGTCCCACATTACTAGCAATCTTGTTAACCCCTCCAGGTAAGTTTAAAGGCTTGTGTTAAGAGTGGGTTCACGTCGGTAGTATAATGGGTAGGATTCAAACCCGCAAACTCACAATTACGAGTCCGATGCCTTAGCCATTAGACTACCGCCTTAATTAATACTTTATAATATAATTTATTTTGTCTTATTTTCAGGGTATCCTAGCATACGACATGACCCACTCCGGCGCATCGATGAACGTCACTCAAGGAGGCATCAGCACTAACTTCGTGAATCTTAGGATGAAGAGTGAACGTGGAGAAAAATTGCACTACGATGTTTATATTTACGCTTAAATAAATAGTATTTCATTAAACACTTTTTATCTATAAGACTAATATTAATTCACTAGCTGTGCCGCGCAACTTCGTATGCGAAATTTCTCCCCGTTTTTGAAACATTTCTCGTCGCTTCTCCGCTCCTATTAGTCGTAGCGCGATGTTATATAGCCTATAGCCTTCCTCGATAAATGGGCTATCCAACAAAAAAATATTTTTTCAAATCGGACCAGTAGATCCTGAGATTAGCGCGTTTAAACAAACAAACAAACAATCAAACAAACAAACTCTTCTGCTTTATAATATTAGTATAGATAGATTTAAATAACAACATCGAACTCTTGGTTTTTGTAAATGTTAATAAACTTTCACGATTTGAACACATTATGAAAATATTTACTGCCTCTGTGGCGCGGTGGGAGGGTATCCGTCTGCTACGCAAGAGGTCGTGGGTTGGATCCCCACCCAGGATAAAACTTTGTGTGATGAACACGATGTTTTATTCTGTGTCTGGGTGTTATTTATCTATAATATGTATGTATTTAGAAATATATAAGTATGTTTATTACTTATCTGGTTTCCATAGTACAAGCTCTGCTTAGTTTGGGAACAGATAGCGTTGTGTGAGTTGTCCCAAGATATATATATATACTAGCTGTCCCGCGCAACTTCGTCTGCGTATTTATTTTTTTTATATAATCCTATGTTACTTCTAATACCTCCAAGAATATGTGTACAAAGTTTCATGATCATCGGTTGAGTAGTTTTCGCGTGAAAGCGTAAGAAATAAACTTTTATTCACATTTATATACTTACTAGCTGTGCCCCGCGGTGCTACCCGCGGTTTATTAGCCTATGTGTTAATCCAGGGTGTCAGCTAACTCCATACCAAATTTTATTAAAATCGCTCGAGCAGTTTAGACGTGAAGAAGTAACAAACATACACACTCACATACTCACAAACTTTCGCCTTTATAATATTAGTGTGAAGTGTGATTAGTGTGATTAGTAGGGACTAGCTGTCCCGCGCAACTTCGTCTGCGTAAATTTTCCCTTTTTTTTATAATCCTATGTTACTTCTAATACCTCCAAGAATATGTGTACAAAGTTTCATGAAGTAGGGATATTACGGGTCTTAATCGCGTGAATAATTTAAGGTAAAATACTTTGTTTATTGCCCGACATTTCGACCATATTGCAACGGCCGTGGTACTTGATTAAGACCGTTGTTTTAAAAGATATTCAATGAATGAAATATTGTGGGGGGCAGGCGCAATTTGTATGTAGTGTCATCGTTTACACTACGGCACGGGACAATAATATAATGCTTTTCCCGTGTGAAGTGACACACTGCTTATTTCTTTTTATGCTTGCCGTGACATATTAACAATTGAACACTAACAAAACCTAGAGAACAATTCAATCGATAGCTAGATAAACATTTAGTTAGTAGTTTAGTTATACATTACTAGCTGTCCCACGCAACTTCGTCTGCGTAAATTTTCCCCGTTTTTGCAACATTTCCCGTTGCTGTTCTGCTTCTATTGGTCGTAGTGTGATGTTTTATAGCCTCACGGCTTCCTCGATAAATGGGCTATCTAACAGTAAAAGATTTAGTAATTTGGATCAGTAGTTCCTGAGATTACCGCGTTCAAACAAACAAACAAATAAACTCTTCTTTATAATATTAGTATAGATAAGTTGCACTTAAAGGAACGTTTAGTTTATTCTTATATAATTCTGTTTGTGTTAAGGTTATTTACATCCGTAGATTACGATTCTGTGCTCATCTTTGTTTATAATAATCTTCAATGTGAATAAATATATATCTTGATTTTCTACTATCAGTAGATAACTGTATCTTATCTAGAATCCTGGCGGATTAGTCGTATTTATACTTCTTCTTCGTAGCGTTTCAACGGTAAACTTTCTAGACAATAACTGGCTATGCCCTAGATCGAGGCCACATCAACTTTTTTATCCGATTCAGTCATCAAATCAAACCCCCGTGCGCAGTTGGTAGGTAAAAATACTAAAACCGGGTTAAAGATAAAAAAAAACGGTCAAGTGCGAGTTGGACTCGCGCGCTGAGGGTTCCGTACTAACTTTTAAGTATGTAAATAATCAATCTAGACACACGGCACTGAATTAACCAAGTACCCCATAACAAGCGTATAAACATTCAAACATTGTAAAATTGGAAATATGAAAAGAGTAGCCGCGAGTTTTTATTGCCAGGTTCTTTTCTCCTGCTTTACCTATTGTTTGCGAACTTGGCGTTACATATACGTGTAGAGTCCTGACGTATCACAAGAGTTGTTTGCATCCTAAGTGAATAAAGAATTTTGAATTTCTTTGAAGTTGCAAAATTGCGACTCATCGACCGTGGTTACACGAAGTATTTTGGTCTACGGTAATAAGCGCTACATTACTGATATTAAAAAATACAGCTTTTAAAAATACAAAATTGCATTATTATGATGACGCAGGCCGAATATTGAAGTAATTTTTATAGGCATTTCTTGCCAAAGACTTTACAAATACAATAATTGCATTTTTGAAAGATAGAAAAATTTGAATCCAGACTCAGGAATCGAACCCGAGAAGCTTTTAAAAAAGCTCATTTTGGTTGACTTTTAAGTCGTCGTTTTAAGTGTAAGAACGCTTACGCTTATTCAATTATTTTATAAGTTTTTTTATATAGGTTTCATACAGGGTGATTTGTAATATACTGATAACCTCTCGCTCGTGGCTTTATATAACACTCAATAACTTTGTAATATCAGTTTTGTAAAATATTATATATATTAACCCTAAATTATCTATTGCTCGTTTATTATGAGGACGGACTATTTTACAGGAGTAAAATCGTTGTTTATTGTGAGGTTTAGGTTAAAATCAATGCAAGAAGCATTGATTTTACTCCGGAGTCGCTTAGATAGTGTGGTAAATGGTTGTGTTACAAAAGTAGATGGTAGGTGGAGAAGGGTTGATTTGTGATTTTTAATAAAATATAGGTATATTTCGAAGTTATTTGGTGTAATGTAAAGAAGTCAATAACAGGAGGTTATTATTATAGTAAATTAAAAAGTCACACCGTATAAGCGTGTTTTTTAGTTTTTTAAAAGCTATATTTTTTCTTTTTAGTTTATTCAAAATTTATTTGTAAATAGTGTTGTTGTTGTTATTTCATTGCGATATGATAATTAGAAGTACTTAGGTTAAAGTTAATCGTGAAAACCTATACATCCCTGATGAGTGTGACTCCATCATCAGATCAGCTCTAAGTCACCAAGTTATTGTGTTGTCTTTCAAGCTACATGTACATACAAAATTTCATAGTGATAAGATAAAATTAGATGTGGGTTAAAATTGATTATCAAAACTTATACATCCCTGAGAAATTGCACTCCATCATCACCATATTATTATGTTGTCGTCTGAACTACATTCACATGCAAAATTTAATTACGATACGATAATTAGAAGTAGGTTAAAATTGACTTCCAAGATTCCACCACATTGTTAGTGTTAGTTAGTTACGTAAGTGAACTTAATATATGCGTGTTAAAAAACTCACGTTGCCAAACGCAAAAAAACCCCGCTTTACGTTGGCAAACAACGAATTATTTAAAAAAAATAATATGTCATGGAGCCTTGTATGATTTTTAGAATTTCAAAAGAGCTTGATTTCCAGTTAGATCACACGTCTGTAATTAGCGGAACTTTAGCATATTTTCACATTTTTGTATTTAACGGGATATCTGTAGTGAAAGATATAAATTTACATCAGACATTTACATCAGATATATTATAGAAATTTACATCAGACAGCCTCATAAGACTATTTGATCCCAAACTGAGGAGAGCCTTTACTATGGCAACCAGACAACTGATACTCGTAAACATACTTAAATAATCTATACTAATATTATAAAGCTGAATAGTTGGTTTGTTTCAACGCGGTAATCTCAGGAACTACTGATCCGAATTGCCGATAGCCCATTTATCGAGGAAGGCTATAGGCTAAATATCATTACCCTACGACCAATACGAGCGGAGCAGGAAGAAGAAATTTATGGAGACGAAGTTGCGCAGGACAGCTAGTTTTAAATACATATTTATCAAACTAGCTGACCCGTGCAACTTCGTATGCGTCAATTTTCCGTTTTTGCAAATTTTTTCATTGCTGCTCTGCTCCTATTGATCGTAGCGCGATGTTATATAGCCTATAAGCCTTCCTCGATAAATGGGCTATCCCAACAGTAAATTATATTTTTTCAATTCGAATCTGTAGTTCCTGAGATTATCGATTTTAAACAAACAAACAAACTCTTTACAATATTATGCTGGTAGTAAAGATGAATCAGAAAATCTTTATTCACTTATGAAACAAAATACTACACTTTTGAAACGTCGTGATCATTCTACATGTACTTACGAGTACATGAAATGCCTGTTCGCAAGCTACAGGTAAAGCCGGCGAAAGGAATAAGGCAATAAAACTCGCGGCCACTCCTTTCACATTGCCAATGTTTACAATGTTTGTTTGTTATAAACTGTATTAGATATGTAGGTAAGGTGCTGCCATCATCATAATATACACCTTATATAATACTGGTGCAAAGGCAAGAGATAAAGGCGATTGTTCAAGTGACTATGGAATTTAGTATCGCTACAAATTTTGTTGTGCCAAGATGAAAACTACTGATTTATGTAGACATTAATATATGCTTTCAGAAAAACCAACAATGATTTACCTAATTTGCCGGGTTTAATTGATATGGGTGGATGAACTTCGAAAATCGAAATATTTATATACATTTTTTTTTTTTTTAAATAGGACATAACTATGATATTGCGTATTAATTATGTATTACACATGATGTGTAACACTAGTTTATGGCTATGAATTCGGCTTTGCAGTGATATATATTCCGAATCTCTATCTCACAAACACTTCACAATTGTCACAATATTGGTACGAGTCTCTGTCTCACAAAATATTTCTGATTGTTACTATGTATATGGAGTCTCTATCTCAAACTCACGTAATGTAACCACAATATCATACACAACACGAGAAATAACAAAAGCTATTTGTTATTAATACTTTAAACTGTTTTCTCTAATGGACCGGCACCAAACAAGCTTTATGCACAGATAAACAAGTGACATGACATTACATTTCAGTGTAGCCATAACTTTTGTCATATCCTATACAAATCGTTTTTTTTTATTAAAATTCATTACTATGTTCTTATTTTTAATCGAGCCGGGTCCTAATCTAAAGGTATCAAAGAATATGCTTATTAATAAGTATAGTGTATAAATATTATCGTTCTTTACATTCAAACGGTGCAACAATTAATAGAGTATTTATATGAATTATTTAATAAATATCGATAATAACCCTAATCGATATTACGATTTTATTTTTGTAATAGTGTTACCACCGTTAAAAATAACTTCATACGAAAAAAAAGGAAATAAATAAACTGAAAGACTAATATTTGCATCTTAATATTCCGGCAAATGTGAGACTCCATATCATTATATAATAACGTTATAATTAGAAACAAGAATTATACATTTAATCAACTTGTGGCACAACGTAAATACTAGCGATACTGCTGGTGTGCAAACCCTAATAAAAAAAGATTTGAGATTCAATATATAAACGATTAGAAGAAGATTTGAGATCAATGGGTCAAATATATATATTTATCCTAGATAAGAATTGAACCCACAACCTCTGGCTTAGCAGTCAGGGTCACTAACCACTAGACCAACAGGTCATTTGCCACGTTATTTTCTTAAATAGACTTTCTTTCAAAATTGTAGGCTCAATAATTCCAAAGAAGAAGCAATCGATTTTTATGAAATTTCTAAAATGATTAAAAAAAAATACATATTTGAGACCCTTACACCAAGTCTTTAATTTGTTTTCATGTTACACCATACTGTCTTTATAATGGATTTTTAATTTATTGTTTTGCCCCCAAAATATTCAAAAGCCAGACTTCTAATAGGTTTTCCTGTATATATATATTAGTCATGCTTACAACAGGCCCTTTAATTTGATATGTAACACGATATTCTTAGCTAAATTTTTTTTTAAATGTCTACCTTGACCCCCCAAAAATGACCCCCATGTTTAATACTCAGACTTCTTATAGGTTTTCCTGTAATATATGGATTATGAACTATCTTCTGTATTTATTTCAAAATATTAGGCTCAGTAGCTTCGGACATAAGGGGGGATTGGTCTATTTTTATAGTTTTTCTTAAATAACTTTAAAAATTATAATATTATAAAAATAATAAAAGTATGAAAGAAAATATATTTGATATCCTGACAACAAGCCCTTTCATTTGTTATGTTACACGATACAGGTTGCGAAAGCTTTTTTTTTGTTTCCTAGTTTGCCCCCTTAAAATGGCTCTCAAGTTCCAAATTATTTTTCTATTTACGTTATCCGTCCGTGTTTGGGTCACAAAAACACATATGTGTGCCATATTTGAACTTAATCGGTCCAGTAGATTCGGTGCAAATCGGCTGTTACAGACGGACAGACAGAAACACGAGTGATCCTATAAGGGTTCCGTTTTTTTCCTTGAGGTACGGAACCCTAAGAACCGCCAATTTAGGTAAGTAAAATTTACTTAAACTATAAATTCATACTCGTTAACAATTAAAGCAAATTGAGATAAAAACATTCTTAATTATAAAGACCAAACAGGTCATAATTACACAAACTAATGTAAACAAACTGAGTTTATCATTCAAGATAAAAACGAATTTCCACGAGAGTACAAACATTCTCGGCCAGTCCGTCGTAACGTGTACTAATTCTAATTTAAATTAAATTTAAATTTGGAACCCTAATTTCGCGTTGGAACCTTAAAAATAAGGTGCTTTTAAAATGAAGGTGTTAGCATTAATGTTTTTGTTCGCCGTTGTCGTGTTGGTTGAATGTGGGAATACTTTTATTGGTACTAATGTACAGCGTCCTATGGTGTATCACCATAATGTAGAATACAGCTCTAAAGTGTTCAGGAAGAGGGTGGAGAACCTATACTTCTCGATGCCACAAATACCATCGAGTGCCCCAAGGGCTATTCAGGTAATTTTGTTATTTATTTTATTGCTCTCTATTTATTTAATCTATACTTCTATACTAATATTATAAAGAGGAAAGATTTGATTGTTTGCTTGTATTGAATAGGCTCCGAAACTCCTGGACGGATTTGAAAAATTATTTCATCGTTGTGAAGCTACACTAACCCCGGGTGACATAGGCTATTTTTTATCCCTCTATTCCCACGGTAACGGGAACTACGTGGGTGAAACCGCGAGTCGTCCGCTAGTAGTCAATAAAATTACAGGTTAATATGACAAATTTACGGCAGCAGCAAAACACTATTATATTGTAAAATTAAATTTAAAAATATAAGAAATTGTAAAAACAACTTAATCGTTGGATGGAGGTTACGATAAAAAACATTTCCGTAAATTAAATAACACAGTTTACTGACGACCATCTGTGTAAACTTTACATAACAGCGACTGTGAAATTTTCTCCACATTTTAAAGTATATTTATAACTACACTTATTAATTTAAATCTATCTATAAGTCTATTATGTGAAAACCGTATCAAAAATGGTACTTAACATAAGTAATTATAATAATTTAATAAGCACGTACTATAAGCATTAATACCTGATCTTTCAAATGTTATTCTACGTGATTCTTTGCTAATTGCTATATTTTTGCATTTATCATTTAAGAATTCTGTTTAGGCTTCCTATTTACGCGCCCTTCTTGGCGCATAGCTGGTGCATGGTGCAAAGCTCAGACGCCATATAAAAAACCCTATAAAATCATATAAAAAAAAGAAAATTAGAATATTGAAAACTTGCAGAGTTATAAGCCATTCAAGTTGTCTTGTGTTCTTCGCGCTATCGTGCTCATTTATGTAGTCCATTGTTATTATTAAATACTAAGTGATGATTACATTTCACATCATATTATGAACAGGATTTGGACTATTAGAAAGATTGATTAATTAATTAATCGTAAAATGTGATATTGATTGGAATGTGTTACTGATTCTGAGCAAACTACTTTCAGGTTTGCACTATACCAAAAATAACGTTGTATATCTCTAGTAGCCAAATCGATCCAGAGATGATGAGAATGATGTTAAGTAAATCTGTTGGTCTGGTGCACTTAATTCACCCAGCTAATTCTCCCAGGTGAATTAGCTGGGTGAATTAAGTGCACTAGACCAATCTATTGAAATAAATAGTTTAAATTAGATTAGAGAAGAATTAGATATCAGAACATAATCAAGTAAAATGTGCTTAATATTATAAAGCTGAAGAATTTTTTTGTTTGTTTGGTTAAACGCGCTAATCTTACGAAAAAAATGGTGTGTTGGATAGCCCATTTATCACGGAAAGCTAAAGACTTTAAAATATAACATCACGCTACGACCAATAGGAGTGGAACATCAATTAATAATGTGGCAAAAACGGGGAAACTTAACGCAGACCAAGTTGCACGGGTCAGTTAGTCGTTACAAGTTAGTTAAAAATCCAGTAACCAGTTTATTGAAGGTACCTACCAACAATTAGCAATTTCAATGAATTTTGAATTAAAATTGTCTTATTCTCGTGTGCGTATTTAAGTCATAGGTATTTTCACTTAAGAGTGCGGATATTTTCTCCAAATAGAAAAAAAAGGGCCCCCTGTGCATTTGCTACCTCATATGCGGGGCCTCCGAATGTGAGTTAGCAATTGTACAAAGGGGTACCCTATGCCAGGTACACAAACTAGCTGGGACGGTGTCATTGGTCACCTGGCCCCCCAATAAATGTTGATACAGGGTCTTTCTAAAGCAAGCTACGCCACTGATCCTACTTATTCTTTCCAGGGTATCCTAGCGTACGACCTGACCCACTCCGGCGCATCGGCTAATGTCACTCAAGGCGGCATCGGATACAACTTTGTTAATATTCGTATGAAGAGCGACCGCGGATCGAAAATACACTACGATGTCTATATTTACGCCTAAAATTATATTTTTACAGCTTAATTAAAGATAACTTTTGAATTGAAAAGAGTTTTTCTTATAGCTTTGTTTAGTATTTCACTCGATACCGCCTAAGTACCACCCACGAGACGCGGGGTGGAACATAATAATTAAGGGTCCCTTAATAGAATTTGGTGCCATAAGTTCCTTAGCCGGAGGACGCTTTTGGCCCCTGAGCTATGACACTTGGAGCGGCCACTCCGTTCACCCTATGGATAGGCCGGCCCTGGGTAAGTACCTACTCTCGCTATCTTGTCAACCTACATACAAAGAAAGTAAAACAGACGTTAACCCTCTTTTTCATCTAAACTAATATTATAATGAGGAAATTGTTTTGTGGTTTTATATGAAACGAATAAACTTAAAACCTACTAGACCAATTTCAAAAATTCTTTCACCGTTGTGAAGCTACACTATCCCCGGGTAACATAGGCTACTTTTTATCCCTGTATTCTTACGGAAACGGGAACTACATGGGTGAAACCGCTAGGCGTTCGCTGTAATAATTATACTTTACTAACAGCATTTTAACTAGAGAATGTTTTGTCTTCTTCTATTGGATACCTATATTTTAATAAAAAATAAACGATAAATAAAGACTAAACATGATATTGAATAATTATTTAAAATAGAATGCAAATGTCTGATTAACTTTTTAGATATGAGCTTAAAGTAAGATTTTAATGTTCCGTTATATAATAATAATAATAGGTAACAATGATTATAAAAAGGTCAGTGTATCTTATCTCATACTTTATATAACACAGTTCGCCAATTTTGTTAATTATATTTTTCAAAAACAAGTGATAAATGACATAAACGATTTTGAAAGGTCAAACAGATAATTGCGATAGGAAACATTGGGATTTATTTTTTACATATTAGATGATATTTATATGTTGATAACCTAAAGATAAATAAGTTGTCTTTATAACAGACTTAAAAAAAGTATGTTATGTTTTCGATGCGTGGATATGTTACCTACCAGTACATGGTAAATGTAAACATTTCTGATAGAATTATACTTAGGTAGGTTAAATTATAGTATCAAATTAAATTCAGAGTCAGGGAGAACAGAAGGGGCTCAACTCTCTCCCTCCCCTCAGAATAGTCTACCCGTAGACTAATAATCATAATACTGGCGGCGTAGCTACCACGATATCATCCGTATCAATTATACGGGGCTCCCAGGCTACAGGCCCAGGTCAACACTAAAGAGGCAATATTTTTCTATTAATAATAATAATCTTTATTTCCATTTCATAGTACCTTACCTACACAGCTGCCTAAAGTAGCCTGTAATCAGGTGGTACTTACTTTTTCTTCCGAAGGACTCACATCACAGCTGGAGGAATTAACAGGATTGCTAGTAATGCAGAACTAAAAATTCCACCACCATTAAAAAAAAGCAATAAAAACCTGGGTCCTATGAACACCTGGGCCCCCAACTAATTTTGATACGAGCCCTTCTAAAAGCAAGCTACGCCACTGCACAGAATCCAAGATATACCTATCTAGTTTTTTCACGTTCTAACAAACCTCGATTCTTTCAATAGTCGCGAAACAGCTATATATCAAAAAGACAACCATACTCTAGTAGAGCCACGTATCACAGATATTTTCAAATAGCCCTGCCACTGGAGTTAATATCAAATTCTTCGTACTCCATCCAGCGATATTTCATTCTGTTGAAATATGTGGCGGATGTGCCTCTTAGTGCTGAACTATTTTTTATTATTATTATTACTAAAACATCGGTACAACATGTAAATAAAATTAAAGAATATGTTAAGAATGTGACAATAAATTATGTTTAAATAAAACTGGGTAAGAACATATCGGAACATGCTCATGACAAAATTCTATCTGAAAAAATGTAAAAGCAAAAGAGCGTATCTTCATGTCACTTACGTCCTTTTGTTGATTAGCGTGATGTTGAAAATAATTCTAGTGGAAAGTTTTTATTTAGCGTTACTTTTGTAATTTTTTAACCTTAAAAAATAAAGAGGAGGGATCAATTTTTGCAACTTTTGGAGCAATTATTTCCAAAACTATTAATCTAAAAAAATCTTAGAAATCTTTTTTTTTTTAATAAAAAACAAAATAAACCTGTCAAATGATGCACCAAACGTAGTTTTTTTTTTTTTATATAAAAACAAAGCAATGTGAGATTGAGTCCCACATTACTAGCAATCTTGATAACCCCTCCAGCTAAGCTGAAGGCTTGTGTTAGAAGTGGGTTCACGTCGGTAGTATAATGAGTAGGATTCGAACCCGCGCTGTCACAATTGCGAGACCGATGCCTTAGCTATTAGGATACCGCCGCTTTTTTTTTAAATCTACTTCTGTTACACGTATGGAAAGAAACAGAAACAGTCGCACGGGCTTTCCGCGAAAACGGAAAAAAAGAACGTGAACGGTTACAAAATGTTGGATGACTGACAACATAAAACTTATTTTGAATTACTGTACTGCTAGAATACTACTTTTTAAGTCTTAGAAAGCAGTTTCGCGATCTGTTAAAATCATTTAAAAATTATTAACTTGCCAGGGGGCTGAGACAAATGCCACACACTTCTTTTTCCGCACACGCTAACGCTAAAAAATGTATGCATTTGACATAAAGTTGACAATACGTCACGTGACTGCTGCTGAATTGGTGGAACAAAAACAACAGTAGCGTGGGCCAAAAAAGAAGCGTGTGGCATTTGTCTTGTCTAAGCCCCCTGGAGGGTTAGACAAATACCACACGATACTTTTTCCGCACACGCTAACGCGGGAAAATGTATGCATTTGACATATAGTTGACAATACGTCACGTGACTGCTGCTGGATTGGTGGACCAAAAACAACAGAAGCGTGTGCCAAAAAAGAAGCGTGTGGCATTTGTCTAAGCCCCCTGTTGCTTCTGCGCCAAACGCTAAGGAATCCAACTGATTGACGGAAAGGTATTTCTCTACTCCATTAATGTTACGTAATGTCAAAAAAGCAGCCTTTATAGAATACTTGCAATTTTTGGCACTCTCCACACTGTATTATATTAGTTTATGGGTTTTGAGACTAGACTACTGGACTATCTTTCTTTAGTATTATAATAATTAGGGTTACGGAACCCTAATTATTATGGTTCCGTAACCCTAAAATTATATGGGTTCCGTTTTTGCCATTTTGGTTACGGAACCAAAATGGCAAAAACGGAACCCATATAATCCGTCATGTCCGTATGTCACAGGCATTTTACTCAAAGACTACACAATAAATTTTGATGAAATTTGGTGAAAAGGTGTCTTGTAGTAGCCGCTACTTAGTTTGATAGCTAAATAATAAAAATAAATATTTTAAGGGGGCACTCCATACATGTAACAGAAGTTGATATTTTTTTTCCATGAAACATTAACGTGTGCCATCATTCGACAGATCATAAAAAACATTTCAAAGTTTTAAAAAAAGTTTTTTGATTGAGTAAATATTTTTGGAAATAATCGCTCCGAAAGTTGCTTAAATTGTGCCCTATGTGGCCAATAGATATGAAAAAAATCACAATGGTAGCGTTTAATAAGCAGTTATAACTAAAATTATTTTGGACATGACCGTTATTGAGCTATTGCTGAAAAGCGTTTCTCAACAAAAGGGCGTGCGTGCCATGAAAATATGCTCTTCTGTTGATGCAATTATTCAAGGCTTCGGAACCCTACACTAAGCATGGTCTGACATGCTCTTGCCCGGTTTAGACTGCCTCTGTGGCGCGGTGGGAGTGTATCCGACTGCTACACAAGAGGTCGTGGGTTCGATCCCCACCCAGGATAAAACTTTGTGTGATGAGCACGATGGTTTATTCTGTTTCTGGGTGTTATTTATCTATAATATGTATGTATTTAGAAAATATATATGTAGTATGCTTATCAGTTGTCTGTTTTCCATAGTACAAGCTCTGCTTAGTTTTTGGAATCAGATAGCGTTGTGTGAGTTGTCCCAATATATTATTATTATTAGTGTTATTTGCTGCTTCTTGCTGTATTTGGTGTTGTGTTACCTGTAATAACAATGTGTGCTTGTTTGTTTTTAAGCTTTCTAGATTATCGGGACTTAATCATGTGAAATATTTAAAGGTGCGAACCTTTTATTTCGACCCGTGACCACGATGGGTGCAATTCGATCGAAACGTCGGGTAAATAAAAGGTTCGTACCTTTAAATAATTCACGCGATTAAGTCCTGAAATATATCTATTATGTATAAAAATCGCGAAAGTTTAAAATCAATAATTTATTATCTTTATATATATTTATTTTGTGCGTATGTCACTGAACTCCTCCTAGACGGCTGGGCCGATTTTGATGTTTTTTTTTGTATGAGTTCAAGGGGATTCGAAGATGGTTTAGATTCAATTGAACCCGATTTACAAAAAAAAAACAGTCGAGACGAAGTTCGCCGGGACAGCTAGTATTAGTATAGATGTCAAATCAAAAATCGTTTCAAGCTGAACTTGAACCTGTGACTTTAGGGGTATATTTGCCCTCTCTATCTCTTTACTCTCGCATCAGACTAAGAGAGTCAAAAAGGATAGTCTTTCCCCGGTCATGTCACTGGAAATCCGACAAAGATTATCCGCTATTGGCTTAACGTACTATCCGAGGCACGGAAATATTTCACACTTATCGAAAACGGTCACCCATCTATGCACTAACAGTGCTAACATTGCTTAACCTCGCAAATA
The DNA here is from genome assembly GCA_945859575.2 of Herminia tarsipennalis. Lineage (NCBI taxonomy): Eukaryota > Metazoa > Arthropoda > Insecta > Lepidoptera > Erebidae > Herminia > Herminia tarsipennalis. Next base: position 19,303,040 of record OX243845.2, on the reverse strand, counting down.
TCTCAACAGTATAAAACCTATCACCCTTTACTATTTAACCTAATATTTGACCTTTAAATATTTGCCACAATACCTAAACAAACAAACAAGGTTAGTTAGAACTTACTTCAGTCATGTTTGGTAATTTGGTAGGTATATTTACATAAACAAACTAACATTAAATAGTTTGACTTTCAAGTAGCCGTACACTTTGGCAATTTATGAGAGTTTTTAGTACTTATTTTGCCATTATATCGGTGCCTCTTGTGAAAGGGGGTTAGTATATCTCTAAAAATGTATCCTACTTTAGAGTACCTTTGTAAATTTAGACACTTCTTATTATTCTAATGGATGTTAAGTAAATCACGTGTGTTCTTTGTGTAGTATTGTTTTGTCTTTCTAAATTGATTCAAAGATAGCGGTATATTTACATTAACAAACTAAAATTAATATTTTGTAACTAGGTATAACCACAGAATAAGTAATAATACTACGGTAGTATAACCACAGATTATGTAATAGTACTACGGTAGTTTAACCACAGAATAAGTAACAGTATTTCGATAACACAAAATAAGTAATAGTGGTATAACCTCAGAAATAGTTTTGTGGGTTTCAAGAAGGTAAAAACTTTAGCAAAGTATGACTTTTTTAAATATATGCCCAAGATAGATATATATATATATATATATCTATCTTGGGCAGGCACGGATCCAAGGGATGGGGAGGGGGTGACAGCGGATTAAATTTTTATCTATTTCGCTCGTGATACTTCCACGACTTTTTATAATAGTGGGACGTGGCATTAAATAGGTTATCTACGAGTAAGTGTGCTTAGTATGCCGTTTTTAAAGATCGAATGTTGTTTATGTAACCTATCTACACCTTTTGACGTGATAACGTCTTATAATTCGATGACCGGCTGCGCTCACGAAAAAGAGTCTAAAAAAAAAACTTTTTTTTATTCCGCCTGCTTATAGGCTAAAGTATTGTGGCCGTCGGGTCCTCTAAAGCTGTCACAGGCATGGTTGTTTATTACAATGTCATCAATAATAATAATAATAATATCTAGGCACAACCTCACACAACGCTATCTGATCCCAAACTAAGCAGAGCTTGTACTGACTGAACTGATAAACATACTTATATATTTCAAAATATATACATATTATAGATAAATAACACCCAGACACAGAATAAACCATCGTGCTCATCACACAAAGTTTTATCCTGGGTGGGGATCGAACCCACGACCTCTTGCGTAGCAGTCGGATACACTCCCACCGCGCCACAGAGGCAATCAATGTTTTGGCGGTTGCTGCGACAAGTGATACATTTAAAAATAAAAATAAAGCTTTCAAAGGCCTGTTTACAAATAACAAACACACAAATTCATTAATGTTTTTTTACTTAAAACATCATTGCTCAAAGACGACAGATGATTAAAAGATATTTACAGACAAATTACAGATAATTTTTGTGATGAGTTTTCCTAAACAAATTCGGCTAGGTCATCAACTTAAAAATAACAAGAAGTTTATTTTTTATCTGACGTCGCCATAGATAGATTCAGAGAGAATAATGTATTGCGGTAAATTTGACAAACAAGCAATCTTATATCAACAAAGTGAACTTATTGGTGTCTGAAGAGGCTTCATCGATACATTTTGAAATTCAATCTAAGTATTTAAGAAGTAATGAAATATTGAAACTCTTCAAATTCAAAGCAAATCCAGAGACAAACAACAAATCTAGGTATATAGGTCAAGTGCCACACAAAAAGATTGCAAATGCCACACATCGTTCAACAAGATTCCAAGATGGCGGGCTTCAAATTGACACATCCGGCGGGCTCTTTGACGCGGGCTCTCACCGGAAGCGCTCTTACAGCCTCCTGATATCCACTTCGTTGAGGACCGTCTTCCTGCTAAAGTGTCGCCCTCAGTGAGATGATCTTTGACACTTTTGAGAGGGGGCCGTTTACGAAATCTTTTTTCCTCATATAAAAGTTGGTAGAAACAAATAGGATGTAGTTGTGAATCCAAGGACGGTGCGGTGTTACTTATGTGGTTTTTAACCGACTTCAAAACGGACGAGGTTCTCAATTTGGATGTATGTATGTTTTATGTATATTCGAGCAATACTCTGTCATAGTAATATTTAAAAAAAAAACAATGAGTTGCACTCCGGGAGTACCGGCAGAAGTGAAAACTTGAACATTGTAATATTACATACTGATGAAATTTGAATAATATTTCTCGATCTTACTTATATAATAATAAAAATATTTGAAATAATAAATCACAAATCAAAAAAGCAAAATCAAAAATTAAAATAATCGTTACTCGGACGGACTGAACTGGGACTAGCTGGTTTGTGGACTGCCCGATTTCTCACCTGAGCTATTAGATTGCTATTACATTGTAGATGTTGGCAAAATTTACCTTCGTATTCTAATAATATTGTAGCAGTTTTTCATTGCTCTACCTCCACCTGCTTACGAATTTTCGAAAAGGTCACGTGTCCTGACGCGAGTTTAACATTTTTAACCTATACCAAAAAGTGCACAACGCTGTTATAGAAGTTTTTACTTCAATATGGACGGACTTTCAAAATTATTTTTTGTCTGAAAGAGGTTTATACCGAAATGCATCCATATAAATTTCTTAAAGATCTGATGATGAGTTTCGGAAACATTCAACGAAACTCCTCAATAAATGCCAACAAATCAACCGTGATGTCGGTTGGATGTATGTTATACCTCAAATAGCATGTTTCTTGGCGCCTGTCGTAGCCTGGTGTGTGTACAAGCAATCTCAACGATTCCAGAATTTGGGGATTATTCAAATTTCCACCGAGTACTAAGAATACGTACCAAACAAGAGCTAAGCTGCGTCTAACCTCCAGCTTATAATATCTCACCATCCCTTTAACAAAGAGTTTCATGGGGGTCCCAAATCATGGCACTAGTTACCAGAACGTTATATAACGATTTACAAGCAACGGTGTTTTGGAAGTCATTGGTTTTTCTCATAATTAATCCTAAATTCCTATAAGCCATTGTACACATTCGCCGTGTGGTGCCGGCTTAAGAATAGTACCACCCCATCTCTACCCGTGGGTGTCGTCAAGGCGACTAAGGGATTTCACTCCGGAGGACGGGCAGCAGCGTCCTCTGCGTATTTAAAGCCTTACTGCGATCGCCAACCCGCTCGCCAAGCGTGGCGATTATGGCAATTACCCCCAGGATCTACATACTGGTAGGTTCTACTGGGGAGACCCGTGCCCAGCAGTGGGCCATCATATGGGTTGATATGTAATTGTACACATTTAGATAATGTGCTGTCGAAACACTAAGTCAGGAGAAAATAAAACTCCGAGATCTCGCACCAATGTGACACGAGGAATCACCTCACCCTACATGTAGCAGTGATAATGTAATGGGACTACTGCTCGAGTAAAAGACATCACCTTACATTTTGGAATATTGAAAGGCAATTAGTTTTGAATACTCCATTTGCTTAGGCGAATTATGGGCGAGGACCACAGTTTGAAGCTTGTGCAAACGCATTCATAGAAGTTTTGTGTTAAATACCGCGACTACCTCTGTGGCGCGGTGGGAGTGTACCCGACTGCTACGCAAGAGGTCGTGGGTTCGATCCCCACCCAGGATAAACCTTTGTGTGATGAGCACGATGGTTTGTTCTTTGTCTGGGTGTTATTTATCTATAATATGTATGTATTTAGAATATAAGTATGTTTATCGGTTGTCTGGTTTCCATAGTACAAGCTCTGCTTAGTTTGGGATCAGATAGCTTTGTGTGAGTTGTCCCAAGATATTATATTATATTTATATTTTTATTATAAATGTAACACCGCGGAGCCGTGGGATGCAGACTACTCTAAATCGGTCGTTGTGGAAGGCCTTGGGAGAGGCCTATGTTTAGCAGTGGACATTTCAGGCTGGTGATAACACTAAATACATTGTAATTATTAACATCTGAATCTGCGTAACCTAAAACTGCATGAGAAGTTCCTATAGATAGATCTTCTACAGATAGATGTACCTATCTATTAACACAATTTGTACTCTCTTAAATAAAGACATTAATTCATACAACCCACTCAAACATTTCTCAGTCTACAGCCAATTCAAGTTATCTATTAAACTACATTAACTAATGAAGTGTACGACCATTTATCACGGCGGGCGGGCTGGTTGAATTTATTGGTTTCAGGAATATTTGTCCTTCAAGAATTAAGGGGTACAACGGTCAGACCAACTTGTGTATAACTTTTGATTAAATATAAAGTAATACCTAGGTGCATCAGTGAAATAATTTGGTAGATTATTAAACTGAAATTGGCTTGGTTTGTGAATAGTGATCCTGACTGTCGTGGGTTCGTGTGATGAGCACGATTTTTTATTGTGTCTGGGTGTAATCTATACTAATATTATAAAGCGGAAGAGTTTGTTTGTTTGATTGTTTGTTTGTTTGTTTGTTTGTTTAAACGCGCTAATCTCAGGATCTACTGGTCCGATTTGAAAAATTCTTTTTTTGTTGGATAGCCCATTTATCGAGGAAGGCTATAGGCTATATAACATCGCGCTACGACTAATAGAAGCGGAGAAGCGACGAGACATGTTTCAAAAACGGGGAAAAATTACGCATACGAAGTTGCGCGGGACAGCTAGTATCTATATATGTATATCGGGTCAGGTCGTGAGTTCGATCCCCACCCAGGATAAAACGTCCGATCGGACTATGATAACGAGGAAATAGAGAGTGTACCTCTTGTGTCTGAGCTACTTAATATCTCCTGCGTAGTAACCTAATCTGTAATGAGATTGGTCATGACCATAGGCAGAGGAGGAGGCACGCCAACCCCCCATAGACGATTGTTTTGTGAACCGAATTTCTTGTATTGCTGCCCAATTGCCTTTTGTGTCCCCGAACGAAATCATTTGCGGCCCTCGTGCATGCGACTTACTATTTTTTGACTTTATACTTACTATGTTAGATCCGGTACTGCCATTTGCCTAGAATGATGCCCCCTAGAAGGATAGAATCTGCCCATGGCCGTTTTTTTTTTTTTGGATAGAGTTCCACATTACTAACAATCTTGTTAACCCCTCCAGCTAAGCTCAAAGGCTTGTGTAGGAGTGGGTTCACGTCGTCGGTAGTATAATGGGTAGGATTCGAACCCGCAACCTCACGATTGCGAGACCGATGCCTTAGCCATAAAGCTACCGCCGCTTGTCTCTTAAACGAATCATAAAAACTGCATTCTTTATGATTTCGTGCAACAGTTTACCTATTGTGAATCTACTTCGCCTCTACCAGATATAGAAGTTTGAAATTGTCTGGTACTCAAGACAGTTCCACAAGAACCTAATTCAAACAAAAATAAAATCTTACTCAAATAAAATAACTCGGATGAAGTTCAAAGTGCCTAATCTTTTTCTGCACGTACTAAGATTCAGTGAACGAAGTTTTATTTAATTTTTTACGTGACTTCCTTCAGGTCGACTCATAGTCTGAATATGCTAGGGGTTTGTTGGTAAACAGAGGCTTTTGAGGGCTTAAAAACTGGTATTTGTTAAGTTCTTAAGACATGTGCTATCATTATAACTGTTATAGAGATGAAAATGATAAATAAATAATTGACTGGCCTACTGGTCTGGTGGTTAGTGACCCTGATTGCTAAGCCAGAGGTCGCGAAATCCCACACGGGATAAAACTATGTGTGATGGATGATGGTTGGTTGGTTTATTCTGTGTGGTCTTAAAGTTTCTTGCGTCTGAACCAATTTTCGAATAAATAAATTCCAGTCCGCCGCAGACACCTCTTCCACGGCCTTCTCGAACGCTGCTAGCGCGTCCTCCAGCGACGAAAACTGTATCCCTTGCAGCTGATTTTTTTATTTTAGGGAATAGAAAGAAGTCATATGGTGCCAGATTAGCACTCCAGCACTGAGACGTCCGATTTCAGGGTTGAGCTTCATCTGGCCGCATCGAATCGCACTTTCCTGCACTCCTTCATACGTTCGTCGTTTCTCACGTTCCTCGGCAACACTATGTTTTTTTTACCCGACGCGCAAGTAGGGACATATGTAATATACACACATCAAAAGTGTCTAGGGATCAACATATATTTTTGCAATAACTTTTCTCCTGATTGATTTTTTTTTTTTTTATTTCTTTAAGGATTCATCAAATAAAGTGTTTTCGTTTGTCACAGTAACGATAAACCAAGTCACCTTTGCATTAATAAAGAAATTTGCCATTTTCCTAATAGGGATTTTTGACATTTGAACCACTAACATTAAAGTTCGAAAAAAAGACTGAAATAACAGTTTTCTTTAAAATTTTATTGGGTAACTTAAACAATTAATAATCCGTGTTTCTACCGCGAACACTAACAACACAAGAACATCGGTTTGGCATACTCAAAATGAGTTCATCCAAATCACGCTGTGGAATGGCCGCCCATGTTCGTTGCAACAACAAAAAAAGGTCTTCTTGCGACTGGATACCCTCCATATTCGGCAGAGCTCTTCTCTGTAGCATATCCCATGCATGCTCAATCGGGTTCAAGTCTGGCGACTGAGCAGGCCAGGGCAGGACATTGATGTTAGCTGCGGCGAGAGTCTGTCTTACAACTCTTGCGGTGTGCGGTCGTGCATTATCATGCATTAACTGAAATAAGGGACCGATTTGCACTTGTAGAGGAACGATGACGTCTGATACAATCGTCTCAGCATAAATTTGAGCGTTGAGGTTGCCTCTGATCCAAATCAACTCAGTTCTTCCGCCGATCCAAATACCCGCCCATACCATGATGGTTCCACCACTATAAGGATGGACTTCCTGGCAGGATTTTAATCGCTGTTGGCGTCCAGGGGTTCTCCAGTGTCGTATACGTCTTGTATCCGATCTCATACCAAAACGAGACTCATCAGAAAAGCACACGAAACGCCATTGTTCTTCTGCCCAATTTCTGTGTTCAAGAGCCCATTGATATCGAATCCTACGATTGTGCATTGCTATAGGTGGTACCCGTAGCGGTCTTCGGGAATGAAGGTTCACTTCATGCAAGCGGTTTCTGACTGTTTGGTCGCTAATTAAGTTCCCTGAAGAGTGATGAAGCCTCACGGCTAACATCATGGCGGTTATTGTTGGACCTCTTCGAGTTAAGATTTGAATGTATCGGTCTTGTCTCCGTGTGGTGCAGCGATACCGTCCTCCATGGCGCTCAGCCACGGTACCAGTGCTTCGGTAACGTGTCCAAAGTCGACTGATAACACTCTGACTTGTATTCAGAGCTAAAGCCACAGTACGTTGCCGGGAACCAGCTTCTATCATTCCCACGGCTCTGAGCATTTCTTCCCTGCTTAAATGACGTCGCCGCTCCATAATAACGTTGGTTTTAATCAGTAGTAGGGAAACAGTAGCACTAATAATGTCTTCAATGCGTTGTATGTTTTTATAGGGAAAATATTGACAGCTGATTTTCATCTTTTACTCGAATTTGATTCACAGTTCCTGATTCAAATTATGAAATGCACCAAAAAGGATCCATATAAATTTATAAAATCATAAATTTATTACAAAGCCACATCTCAATCTCAAGAAATCCGCATAAAAATGCTTGATCCCTAGACACTTTTGATGTGTGTATATGTATATTTCTTTGTCACGCTCTAGTTAGAACATACATGGCAATAACTACAAAGTTTTCAAAATAATTTCAAGTGGCCAGGTCCTTACACATAAAAACTTTTTTCGCAAAACTTTCTGAGTGGCCTAATAATTATGTATAGGTACCAAAATCTGATAATAAAAAATGAGGAAATTATAATTTAACACAAGGTTAAGGTAAATAGGTCCGAAACCTACTAGGACGATTAAGACTTGATCGTTGATTTTTTTCAATGTAACGGTTCATTATCAATTTCTGCTTCAATATTTGTGTAATGTCAGTTATTGCATTTGAATAATAAAAATCCAAACACAACAAACTTTCTTCTTCTTCCCACTTTAGCAGTTAGAAATCTGCTCGACATACTGCCGCATTTTGATTAAATAAATTTAAGAATTCATGTTTTTAACGAAAAAGTATCAAATGTGATAATCGCAGTAGGAGTCACTATCAGATAACATTGCCATTTAAAAATTACAAGTTTCTGGTGGGTACACGGCTGAATTTAGGAAAGGGCAGGCGGGGCTACGGCCCTGGGTCAATAGACAAAAATAATATCCCGTTTTTTTTTAAATAAAAATTTCACGACGTTGAAAATACACCAATACTGTACTTGGTTTTGAATGGTCTCGAATTGCATTGCACTCGTTTTTAAAATTTGGAAAATATTTAGAGGTGTGGATTGCGGCCCTGGGTAGATACATCTATAGGTACTAACGTTATCAATGACCTAATATCGGCCGCTCGGCGGTAAAGCAAAGATTTACCCAAAAGGATTCGAACATTTTTGTATGGAACCTGGCATACCTACTAGTCCACCATTTAAAAAAAACGTGTTTCGGCAGCCAGTGCTGAAACGCATGTTAATTGACAGAGTAAATTAATACAAACAAAAAATGTTAATAATATACCAAAGAGGTTTGATACTCTTTACCAGAATGGACATGCTTTCAAACAAAGACTAGTCTACACAACATCAGCTGTATTGTGGTATGTATGTATTTTTTATCAGAATATTGTGGTAAGCAATAAATAAAGTACATTGATGTGAATTTTGGAGTGTTTCCACACCATGTACCTAACGTGCGTGCAAACGTACTCATATATCACGTCGGACTGGTTCACACATGAAATGTTTTACAATTTACTTCACAAGATAATGTATGGTTTATATACATTGACTGTGTGAACTGCACTTTAGCTAATAGCCGATATATCAGAATCGCTTAGCTGAATGTTATAATATTAATAGGTGGGGAACCCTAGAACAAATTTTAAAATGATACATATCAAGCTGGAATGCCATAGGTAGCTTCGTTTTAACGAGACGCCCAACGTTAAGTATACGGCAACTTTATATAGTGGTACGTTGGGGAAAAAATCAGGTGTTAAATATGTAAAACTAAACTTTGCCGTTGGAAAACTATTATCATAGTTATAGTTAGTTTACCAACCGCAAATAAAATATTATTAAAAACTGACTTTTATTATGCAACGATTATGGCTTTTATTTGTACTAAGTGCCACGCAGCTTGTATTAAAAGCTATAATCATTGCATCACAAAAAATATTTTTTTATTACAAATTTGCGGTTGGTAAATTAATTGCGGCCTATGTTGATGTATGGGGATGGAATAATACGGCAAAGTTAAGTTTGTCATATTTAACATCTTTTTTTTTTCACTAACGTACCACTATAAAGTTTTCGTATACATAAAGTTGGGCGTCTCGTCAAAGCGAAGCTACCTATGGCATTCCAGCTTGGTATGTATCATTTTAAAATTTGTTCTAGGGAACCCGCACTTTATTAAATATGTAGGTACCTTCAATAGGTTACTGTGACCAAGGTATCTACGACGACTTATTAAAACAATGTGGGTATAATATGGCTTAGGTACCTAACGAATAAATGCGTGTTTTTAATTAAAACATTGTTAAATAATACATAGGTAGTTTTTGGTCTGGAAGGGATCGCAGAATGCTATAAGACCGCCTCTTGTGCCACTGGCTTTTTATTATTAACTTGCGGACGCCTCGCGGTTTCACCCGCGTAGTTCCCGTTCCCGTGGGAATACAGGGATAAAAAATATAGCCAATGTCACCCGGGGTTAGTGTAGCTTCCCAACGGTGTAAGAATTTTTGAAATCGGTCCAGTTGTTTTTGAGTTTAATCATTACAAACACACACACACAAGCAAAATTATTTTATAAAATACAAATCTTTCCTCTTTATAATATTAGTATAGGCTAGCTGTCCTGCGCAACTTCGTCTACGTAAATTTTCCCCGTTTTTGCAACATTTCTCATTGCTGTTCCGGTGCTGTTGGCCGTAGCGTGATATTATATAGCCTATAGCCTTCCTCGATAAATGGACTGCCCAACAGTGAAAGATTTTTTCAATTTGGATCAGTAGTTCCTGAGATTACTGCGTTTAAACAAACAAACAAACAAACTCTGCAGCTTTATAATATTAGTATAGATTTGTTATTGTCCTCTAATTGGTATACTTTAAAGAGTATCTATCTACAGGATGATTTGTAATATACTAATAACCTCCCGCTCGTGACTTCTTTACACAGGGAACAACACTAAATAACTTGGTAATATCAGTTTTGGAAAGTATTTATTAACCCATAATCACCTACCACTTGTTTTTGGAATTCACCTATAAACTATTTTACTTGAGTAAAATCGTTGTTTACCTATTCTGTGGTTTAGGATCTAAACCTGACAAAGAAACATCGATTTATACTCCGGGGTCTCTCAGATCTGTAATAAATGGTTGTGTGCCAAAGTAGGTGGTAGGTGGTGAAGACTTTTTTTAAAATTATATATATATAATATATAATAATATCTTGGGACAACTCACACAAAGCTATCTGATCCCAAACTAAGCAGAGCTTGTACTATGGAAACCAGACAACTGATAAACATACTTATATATTTCTAAATACATACATATTATAGATAAATAACACCCAGACACAGAATAAACCATCGTGCTCATCACACAAAGTTTTATCCTGGGTGGGGATCGAACCCACGACCTCTTGCGTAGCAGTCGGATACATTCCCACCGCGCCACAGAGGCAGTCAATTATATTACGAAGTTATTTGGTGTAATGTAAATAAACCAAGAGAACCCGTATAGTCTTACATTACTATAGAGCTGAGACATTTCATAGGTTAGGTCCTTACAAGAAACAAATAGCAAAATTCCAGAGCGCGTTTCCGAGTAATTTTTTGAGCATTTCTTTTTGTACGGAACGTTTTTTTTTTAACTTTTATTTATTCGTTTGAAGTTTTTTAAGCACACATCATTTTGAACTACTTGGCGCAGACCCAGGTAAAGATGGCGAAACAAACTCGATTCCCAAAAAATCTGGCTAGCTTTAGCTCAAGACAGAGAGGAGTGGATGAAAGCAGGGGCCTAGGTCACACTAATTTACAAATGAGTGTGATCGACTCAAACATAAGTCCTTTAACTGTTTGAGTCTTTGGGTGCTAGGCTGCTAGACCCCTTAACAAATTATGATACGGGCCCGTTTAATGCGCGTATTACACTACGCTGAATCAGAGACACACATTACACCTCTCTTTTTAAGGGTTTAGGTTTTAGGTAGAGAATTAGGGCAACTTTTATTAAAGAGTTACTGCCCTAATTCTCTAACAAATTTTCAAGGCCACCTCGATTAAGGGATTTATGGTAGTGTGATAGCCGTTTAAGGCAAGTTGGATGGGAGAGAGTAAAAATAATTATTTTTACAATAAATTCTTAGCTTATGTGTATTACAGGTTAAGTAGGTATCTAGGAAGCTACTTACAAGTCAAAATTAGGTGGGCACCTATCTGTAGAGTCCAAATCAGATTAAACATACCTAATCAATTCAATACAATTTAAAACGTTTAGTATAAACAACAATTTCTTCTGCCCCTCGTTTGGTTTTCAATACCGTTTTATCCGTCGAAAGCACTGAAACAACAAGAAATTATTAATTATTAAATGCCTTCCCCAGCTTCGACCTGAGTTACATTTTTGTAATTTTCGTAGGGATCTCTAATTTTTTTGACAATAAAGTATAGCCTATGTTACTTCCCGTTATTGTAGCTTTATAATGGTGAAACATTTTTTTGAAAACCTTATAATACTTATTATAGATACTAGGGGTAATTGCCATAATCACCACACTTGCCGAGAGGATTGACGATCGCCGCAAGGCTTTAAAATACACAGAAGATTAACTACCGACTAGATGGCGCTGCGAGGGCCTAACTCGCGAGCATTAAGGGATAGAAAAATTTGAGATCTAGTAACATAGTCCGGTTCGCTTCCGGCCCTGGTTTGGCTCAGAAGTCTCAGGTTCGATTCCTGAGTCTGGATTTCAATTTTTTCTATCTTTCAAAAATGCAATTATTGTATTTGTAAAGTAATTGGCCAGAAATGCCTATAAAAATTACTTCAATACACAGAAGATGCTGCTACCCGTCCTACAGTTGGAAATCCCTTTCTCGCATTGACAACACCCACGGGAAGAGATGGGGTGGTACCTACTCTTCTTGAGCTGGTATTACGCGGTAAAAACAATTGCATCCCGCTTTCGTTTGAGCGTGTCTCACTCATCCGCGGCCGATCTTTTATACACGTAGGTACCTTTTACACCTGCACTCCCTTGAAAAATACCTAACCCTTGAAAACCTTTTTTTTTTTAACAAAGATAACTAGTAATATGGGTTTGAGACCACATTACTAGCAATCTTGTTAACCCCTTCAGCTAAGCTCACAGGCTTGTATTAGAAGTGGGTTCACGTCGATAGTATATTGGGTATGATTCGAACCCACGACCTCACGATTACGAGTCCGATGCCTTAGCCATTAGGCTACCGCTCGTTAGGGATTACCCACCTGTGGTTTTGCAAAGTGCCACATAATTTAGGTTCTTCTCTTTACGCTGTCTTTTTTTATTTCTTATGTAGAACTTGGCTAGGCTTGTGGAGCCCAATTTAATTGCTAGTTCGAATTTGTTGAGTCTATTTCTTAGTTTTCTGTTCGCTGCAATGATTCGCGCCCATCTTTGTTCCGTGTAAGCTGCTATACGCAGGGACTTGTCATCTAAAAATCTAAGGAAAAAGAATAGGGTTAAAACAATGGTGGCTACATTCGATCACTCTTAACTGTCAGTTTTAACTGAACAGTTTTATCTAACAGTTAAAATTGACGCCCCAAAAAAATTTTAAGAAAAAAACTACATTTTTTATTGCGCCCCCTTTGGTATGTACTCCTTGACCCTTTTGAGGTCTCCTACTGCTTCACTAAGGCAGTGATACTAATTGATAACAATGAAAAACACATAGAAAATGGGTGTAGTAATAGTGACTAAGTACCTACTCTCTCTTCTCTTATTAATACAATTAAAAAATGACAAATTGGGACCATTTTGCTAAAAAAAACTCGATTGTTGAATAATAACCACAACCTATATGTACCTACCTACACAATCTGGACAAACTTAAATCTAATCTTACGAATCATTATTTACTAACAACAATTACTGACTTCACTTCAATATCTTGTACCAATAAAAATTCTAAACCTTCATAACAAAATATAACATGGGTGACACAACTAACTACAGTATTTGTTTTCGTTAACTCACGAAAATATTTTCCAAGTTATCTCCAACGGCAAAGAATATATGGGATGCCTCTCCGTATCTTTGTATAATGTTTTAGCGCCAAACACGAAAATTCCACTGCCATACATTGTCAAGAAGACGCTTTAAATAATTAAAATAATGTGGGTACTTTAGAATATTATGGAAGCTAGCTTCTCGGTGAATATTCGTCTATGCAACAGCATATTTGTTAGCCAATTTGTTTGCCGATGAATAGTAGTGGCGGATTAAATACCAGGAGGATGATTTTAAATGGGTGAGAAATTAATAAAACGATCAGCTGGGAGATTAAAATTAGGTAGGTACAGTTCTAACAGTACAAAAGTCAAAACCGGCCAAATGTGTAGGTATACCCCAGCAGAATGTGGTCTTCTTTCAGGATATGTACATGATACAGATTTTCAGTGCAACATATTAATATGTACAACGTACTGATGAAATTTGAATAATATTTTTCTATCTTACTGACATAATAATATAAAGATATGGAATAAAATATCACAAATCAAAAATAAAAATAATTAAGGGGAAAAAAATAATCGTTACTCGGTCTCGAACTGAGGTCTTCTGGTTTCTGGACCGCCCGACTTCCCTTCTGAGCTATAATAACATCTTAGATATTGGCGAAATTTGCCTTCGAATTCTAATGATATTGTAGCAGTTTTTCATTTCTCTCCCATAGTCTTACGAATTTTCGAACAGGGTCACGTGACGCTGACGCGAGTTTAACATTATGTCCCACCAAAAAAAGTACCTACACAACGCCGCTAAAGAAGTTTTCACTTCAAAAACTTGACACACACTTACGTTTTATTGCACACTAGCTGACCAGCGCAACTTCGTCTGCATGTTTTTTTACCGTTTTTGCAATATTTTTCATTGCTGCTCCGCTCCTATTGGTCGTAACGTGATGTTATATAGCCTAAGAGCTAGAGAGTTTGTTTGTTTGTTTGAACGCGGTAACCTCAGAATTGAAAAAATATTTTTCTGTTGGGTAGCCCATTTATCGAGGAAGGATATAGGCTATATAACATCACGCTATGGCTAGTAGGAGCGGAGCAGCAATGAAAAATGTTTCAAAAACGAGAAAATTTACGCATACAAAATGAAATGAAATGAAGTTGTGCAGGTCAGCTAGTGTGCAATAAAACGTAAGTGTTATACAGCCACCACCGCCGAAGGCAGGGGGGGAATGAGAGTAGGTACCTCGCGCGTCGCGCGGTGGGGGTGAGATGCAAATATTGTTCAGGTAATATCTGCCCGTCTATTTGCACTTAGGTACACTACACTAACAAATCATTGAATCTAATAATGTTACAATACGCAGGTCGTTGTTGCTGTTGTTTCTTTACCGGTCAGAGCTAGCAAAATGGACATGACGCCCATGAAACCCGCGGGGCTATGGGTGATATGGGCCTACTTAATTATTAATTATGAATTTAAGCTGGTATTACATTTACCTACATCCATGGGCATACCTACCCAGGGGGATTACTGTATGTCTGATTTGTCCTTTAGGTAATCTTCCTCAGAAAAATCGCTTAAGTGTGCAGCCTCCCATGAGTAAAATCGATAAAGCTAGGTACATATTGACTTAAATAGCTTCCAAAGGCGCTACGCGCTACCTCATTAACTACCTGACCTGCCTATACAGTATGATTTTTAATATACTTATAACCTCCCGTTCGTGGCTTCTTTACATACATAACACTTAAAAAATTTGTAATATCAGTTTTGGAAAATATTTAATAAAATAACCCATAATCACCCAGCACTTGTTTTTGGAGTTATGACCTTAACTAGCTACAAACTATTTTAATGGAGTTAAATCAAGCCCTCAACCTGACAAAGAAGCATCGACTTTACTCTAGGGTCTCTCAGATGTATGGTAACTGGTAGTATGAAAAAAATGGTTTAATCAAAATATATTACGAAGTTATTTGGTGTAATGTAAAGAAGCCAAGAGCGAATAACATCAGATGTGTTTATAAAGGGGGCGTCTAAACGGGCCATTTTTTACGGCAATTTGTGGCGGCACTATTGGCAACTAATTGCTGTGCCAATAATGGCAATATGTCTCCAATTGTATGGCGCATGATTCAGTCTCCTAAACGGGCCATACTGGATAGTGTGGCCCGTTTAGGAGGTAATTATTGCCGGGTGGCAACAATAAAATAGAAAGCGACTAAAACAACAACAAAATTGGCCGGGCAGCATTGTGAAAAATCAATCGCTCAACGATCGTCCGGCAACCATCAAATCAATATTGGAGAGTACTGCCATGTTGCCAGCCGCAGCATTGCCGCCACAAATTGCCGTGGACGCCCCATACTTTCAAGTGTTAGCCGCTTATTAGCGCCGTACAGATGTCGAACCATATTATGGTTCGTGGACAGGTACGAGAAAACGACCGCGCGTGTTTTGTTTTTTATCGAATTACTCGGATTTTAATATTGTAATCGATGTTTATTTGTTATTTCTAACTTATTTTTAATTATATAAAGGTTTTTTAATATTTTTTTTCAATTTAATTTGTGATAAATTTCAGTCAAGATATGAGTATAAAAAAAAGGGTACAAGGAGTGTACTTTTAATTTCTGAATAGCAATAAAACAATATATTTACATATTAATATATTAAGAATAAAATACAATAAAAACATCACATACTATAGTATTATTTTTTTCCACTTTACCTGCATTTATAGAAGCGGGCCGCGCGGGCGCCCGCCATTCATCGGTCAATAAGCGGTGTCGTTTGTATTTTATGTATAATAAACTATTGTTATTATAAACAACAATTTATTATATTTAATAAGTTCAGCTTATCAACTACACGTCATAAATCCGCACATCTTTCAATTGAATAGATTTTAAGTACGAATGGAATAATGAAGGTACTAAAATTTGGGTCGTAAATCAGTCGGTTAGCTTTTAATTATTTTCAGGTAGAAATGTTGTTCCAGGTATAAAAACAATACATATAATGCATGTATTTGAGAAATATTTTAATTAATGAGCTATAAAAACCGCCATAAATTACCTAAGTACTTTACCTGCAAAAAATCCTTACAAATCCCATGTCTGTCAGGCAACCATATTTAGGTTTTTCGGAGTACACGGGTATTTGTTTTATTGAAATATTTCGCTATTTAAATAATTATACGCATGTTATTGGTATCTAATGAAAGTTAATACCTTAGGGCTTTTAATCAAAAAGAATGTTAGTACCTACTTTAAATAACGGTTTCATTTATATATGACCAAAATAAACTGACGGACATCGTTTTGAAAAAAAAAAATATATTATTTACATCAGAAATGAAACTATAATAAATATTCTTTAATATTTAATTACTTTCTTTGTCATAAATAACATCCAGTTTAAATAAAACACGATCAAAATATTCAAACTGCCAGCCGCCGAACGTCGTATTTTGAATGATGTTTTCACGGGTTTTTTTTCTGGAAGTAGATGAATTAAAGGTTGTATAGCTTGCCTGTATATTATTTCGAATTTTAAGCATAACAGAAAGAGTCAAACATTTAAAAAAACAATAGCTAAGAACAAGATACGAAATTTATGCTCAGAAACCTTAATAAGGTTCGTTGACAGATAGGAGTTTATCTGTCAAAACCTTAATAAGGTTCGTCGACAGACGAGGGAAATTATTTTGCAGAGTTTAATTTACTATACCCTGATAATGGACGGATTCTCCGTAGTATTAGTTTACTCTTTGATTCTGCGTTTCAGTAAATTTATACCAAAAAAATTTGAAAAAGTATAGTACTTCTTTTTTTTCGATTTTAATGACCTGGTCGCTTCGACCAAAGAGCGTAAAAAAGCTTAGACATAAAAGTCACAAAAAATATAGTACCTACGAATGGCACCAAAATGGCACTTCCGTGCCACCAATACTGCCAGCTTGAAAATTGGAATAGGATTGGTACATTTTTAAATCCTCACAAAATTTTTCACAATTCCCATTTATTATTTAGTTTTTGTTAAAATATAAATATCCTTAAAGATAACCTATTTTTATGAAGATTTGTTCTAATTTCAGTAACTAGAAAATATTTTCATTTCTCTTAGGTGAACTCTAACTCTATTTTTCTTCTCCTTTGAACTTTTTAAAACACACTACACGAAGACACTATGTATTCATGGAATTTTAAACAAATGGGATCAACACCTTTAAAAATTATTGTAGAAGAAATTGGTAGGTTTAGGTATTTTTGTGGTTTTATCCTGGCCACTCTGACCGGATCAACAAGCGAGCGGTCTGCTTATGTCGGTTTGTTCGTAAAATATACAGAAATATAATTTATAACTTGGTTTTTCTAATTCTGTTTCAATGATAAGAAGTATTAGCTTCAGTTAAATAATTGTGTTAATGTTGTAATCATTTATCTACTTAGAAATGTTGAGAGATTCAACCTAATCCTACTGACAGATGTTACTGTGCTAAATCGCGCCACTTTCAGATCAATTACCTATTTTGCACGAAATTGAATATGGAGGAAATAAAGAAGAATGTTGTAGAAATGGATCCAAGCCACCAGGAGCCGGATAGCGGTAATATTTATTTTGTAATCGCTTATTATTTTCACATTTGAATTTGACGTACATCGATATAAGCCGACCGAATAAAAAATGCCGTCATGTAACTGTGGATCCAAATAAATTGTAATGTTTGCTTGTTTTTACTTTGAATATTGTTGAAATTATGATACTTTTATATGTATATGTTTATTTTGTTTAGTATTTTAACTATTGTTATTCATATCTTGACAAATATATAAAAATCTGCGTAGGTGTTACGATAATGTATCGGTACATTTTCCGTGGTCGGTTTATAATCCAAACATCAATAAAGGTTTTGTATCTATTTTTGAGACAATACGTTTTGGAATATCATCGTTTTGGTTGATTCATTTCGGAAACCTAAATTCACAATATTTTGAACAAAGTATTCCTGCATTTTGTACCAATATTATTATAAAAACAGGGATTTGTAGACATAAACTTTCATTTTAAGGTTATAATGATAGCTGTTCTGTCAAATGTACAAGAAATCTATGAAATGGCCAAACTTTCTAAAATGTATTGGAACACAAAACTATATAGACACCAGACTAGTGTCTATATAGTCTTGTGCTCCAATTAGATTGAAATAGATCTTTCTAATTGGTTTCTAGTTAAGTAGTACAAACTCCAAGAAAAAATATATTGGATTCTTATAAGAAAATCTGTGCATTGGGTCAAATATTGAAGTACCCAACAAAATGGGTATCTTTTCCCATCTGTGGAATAAAAGAGTACCAATGTAGGGTAAAACAAGTTTACACTGATAATACATAGGGGTCAAGGTGTACCTACTAAAATTAATATTTTTAGTGCACCCAATTTTTTTTTTCATAGCATAGCTTTCAAATTTAAACTGCCAAAAATTTTGACCCTTCAAAAATTTTCTTAAAAATTTTTATGGAGAAGGGACTTTTGGAACTTTTTGAAAATTAGATTGATTTTGTATGGAGCTTTAACTTAGAATCATTTTGAGTGTATGTTGTAGTAATTTTTTTTAAATGATTTTTTACTTGGTGAAAAAATTCACTTATACATATTTAAATAAATGACAATTTTTGTACCAAGGTAAAAATCGTTTTTAAAAAACTACCCATACCCACACAACAAAAAATAGTACCAGAATTGTGCGGTCCATTTCTAAAGCCAACCCCCAATATTAAAATCGAAACGCTACACAAAATACACTTTTGGTCTCAAAATTTTGTAAGCCCCAAAAATTTTTTATTTCTGTCAGTTTGTTTCACCTTTAAACCTATTTTTTCCAATATTTTGAGAAAAAACATTAAATTGGTATTTTTAGTGCATTTAGGTTAAACTTTATTTAATTTATAATAATGGTCCAAAATTGACTGCCCTGAGGGTCCAGAGTTTGTATGGAGGAACAAGATCAACACTGGTGAACACTAAACAAACTATAATAAAGGACAAACAGTTGCCCCATCAAAAAACCATGAAGAACTAACTAAGGTCTCAGTAATCTAACTATTGATGGATTTGGCTACTAGAGGTATAATTTTGACATATTTTGTATGTAGCTTATGTCAAATATATAGCTCTAGTAGCCAAATCCATAGATTATTGAGACCAGCTGTTAGACACTTTTTAGACACACAAGTGTCAAATTGGTCCAATTTTTTTTTTATATTTACCCTGATAAAAAATACTCTCAAGTCTAGTAAAAAAATCTAATCTTGATCTTATTGAGAATTATTTTGATGTACCAAAAAGTGTAACTACCAAAAAGACTTCTTCTTTAATCTTCAATTGCTCAGTTGATCCAACCTCTCCAGAACTCAAATACTGGATTAACCACAAACATTGGTAAATCTAGTATGTTGGAAATTAGTAAAAAGTTAGAACAGAAACAAAAAATACTAAAAAGTTTTATTAATGGTTACTTCTCTGCTAGGTTACAAGGCTTGTGTCTCAGAGGACTTTAAAAACATAAAATTTCCAATGCTCTGCAAGACCAGTGTTATCATTTTAAGTTGACTTGTGAAGGATCCACTCAACTTCAATAAAAATGTGTACGATTACAAAGAAATAAACGGATTTATTTGAACTATTCCAAACAACCGCACTGTTCAACACGCGAATACAATCTGTCTGCCATCTTTCTATCCCCTCTCCATGTCAGAGTGACATGCCCATGACAGATGTCAACGTCATGTGATGTCACTACCAACATTTACATTTTGAATGTCAACCGTCTAAATCAAATCTCATTAACGTTTTTAAGTAGTAACGAGATAAAAATAGAATGAATTATATTAAATAACGGATTAGAATAATATTGAGTCTAACACTTGAAATAAAACCTTTTTTTTTATTAATAAAAAGCTTTTGTAACATGCATTGTCACAAGACCCAAACATGTTTGACAAATTTTAGCTAGACAGCTTTAGTGGATGATGAAATATTGAATGCAAAATTTTAGGAGATATGTCTTCACTTGTTTAAATGTCCTGAATCATTTTTTTATTTATTTTAAACAAATCTTTTAAAAAAAATGTAGATAAACTTTCATAATTTGTACACATAAAATTATATATACTATGGGTCTCAATCTCGTGAATGATTTAAGGTATTAATACCTTGTTTATTGCCTGACGTTTCGACCATATTGCAATGGCCATGGTCACCGGTAGACTTTTAAAACTCTGTTTAAAAGTCTACCGGTGACCATGGCTTTTAAAAAATCTTCATGCTAATTGATGATGCCCTCATATTTTGTTATACCATACTATACACATGATTATTATAACTCGAAAGATTATCTTGTGTGGGTGTGTCAAGAAACAAAAGTATATTTTAACGGCCAATTTTTTTTCTATACACTTTATACTAGAAACGGACAAGTTACAACATGTCTGTATGTAAACTTGTTTAGTCTAGACATGTACAAGTTCAACGTCTGGAGTCCTCAAAATAGATTGGGCCTCTTAAAAACCTTGGCAACAAGTAACAAATATTCTTAGATATTATTACTTTTTGATGATAGATGTTAATATGTTACATGCTTATTAACAGAAGTTTTAAAACAATGCTTTATAATTTTCTGTTTTCATAATTTGTTTATGATGGATTTTGATGGATTAGAGTTGTTAGTTTATAGGTCAGCGTTTCTCAAAGTGGATTACATGGAACCCAGTGGCTCTGTAGAGAAGTTACTGGGCTATCACAAAATATATATTTTTATTAAATATCATTAATGTTGCTAAAAATTTTGGTAGGGAGGGGATAGGTTCAGGGCAGTATGTTAAAAGTTTAGGAACACCAACTCTAGATAACAACATTAATGTGGAGTAGTAGGTAGTGGAAGGGAGGGGATAGGTTCAGGGCAGTATGTTAAAAGTTTAGGAACACCAACTCTAGATAACAACATTAATGTGGAGTAGTAGGTAGTGGAAGGGAGGGGAAAGGTTTAGGGCAGTATGTTGAAAGTTTAGGAACACCGGCTCTAGATAACAACTTTATGTGGAGTAGTAAGTAGTGGTAGGGAGGGGATAGGTTCAGGGCAGTTGTAAAAGAGGGGGAAGGCGCTTGATTCCAACAAATTAAACCCTATTGCCCCATATCCCATAATCCTCATATCATCCATACTCATTCCATGAACTTGAAACAAGTTCTAAACATGAGATTCACTTTACTGACCACCTTTTTAAAAAATCTAGTCTCAATCCTTTTCAGTTCCAATAACCGAAGTTTCAACATCTGAAGTAGCTACGGAGGCTTCAGAGGTAACTACATCTCAAGTTGACAGCGCAGGGGACAGTGCAGCGGTACACCTAAGCAATGATAGTTCACAGAACCTGTTCCCCGATAGTCCAGTTTATGAACCTGAGGATGATGTTGAGGTTTGTTTTGTAGATCAGTTTTTTTTTATGTATTGTCCTATATTTGCGATCAATGCCAAGACTAGCAAATTTCATATTATGATTAGGAAAATGTATGTCATTCTTTTTAGTACTATTTAGTTAATTAGCGCTTTTTAGTAATGTGTATTTAAAATATATTTGATTTTTTTTAGAGCATCATTTGAATTCTTCTTTGTTTTAATGAGCAAAAATTTATAAACTCGTACTTTATGTGACGTAAATCAAACTTACTTAAATCTATATGTATATAAAGGAAACTGAATTCAATCCTTTCTCATCCCACTTACATCATGATAGAAATCTCTATGTATAATTCTAGCTCATTAAGTATAATGGTTTCTATAAGAGAAATGAGATAGGACTTTCATTTTGTGGAGTTTTATTAAAGCATGTTCCAGACGGTTGGAAACAAGGCTTCCCGCCAAGGTGACCTTGCTGGTTTGCAACAGTGTAGACGGCTGTTGCAAACCAAATTACATACATACGCTGTTGGAAACCAGCAAGGTCACCTTGGCGGGAAGCTTTGTTTCCAACCGTCTAGAAGACGCTTTATTTGCAGAATGTATCCATGTTTATATACCGAACCATACCTCAAAAACGGGACCATTAAAGTATCACTTTGTTGTTGTCTGTCCATCCGTCTGTCTGTCAACACCCTTTATATTGGGAATGTGTGGAAGTTGAAATTAAAACCATATACTGTGATATATAGCTGTGAAAAAATATAACTATTAAGTTAACATAAAAAAAAGTTAAAAGATAACTAGCAATGTGGGATTGAGTCCCACATTACTAGCAATCTTGTTAACCCCTCCAGCTAAGCTCACAGGCTTGTGTTAGGAGTGGGTTCACGTCGGTAGTATAATGGGTAGGATTCGAACCCGCGACCTCACGATTGCGAGACCGATTCCTGAACTATTTATAATATGTACCTACAAATTTGTATGGAACCCTCAATGGGCAAGTCCAACGCGCACTTGTCCGGTTTTTCATGTAGTGCTCCATATTCTTTTTCAAACTATATACTAAGAAGTATCATATTATAGACTACATATTATATTACTATATATACTAATATTATAAAGAGGTAAAGTTTGTGAGGTTGTAGGGGGTAATCTATGGATCTACTGAACCGATTTTGAAAATTCTTCTATCAATAGAAAGCCACGTTATTTGTGTTAAAAAAAAAGTGTTAATCTATTACCGGTGCGAAGACGGGGCGGGCAGCTAGAGATAATTTCAATATAAGTTATTAATTCAGACATCATTTTACTTTATTACAGGCTGTCACCAGTGCAACCGGTGTTGACGAAAATAAAATCGAATTATCAGATTTGTTAGGTAAGTCTACAATTACACTACAATGCAATTTTACCAACAATGTAACAACAGTTTCAATATCTTAATGAGACATCATTTACAGAAGAACCATCGACAACTCAGCCTAAAAGAAAACTTTCGGACGACCCTTCAGACAGCAGCGCCAAAATCCAAAAACTAGAACTCACTGACGACGAATTTGCAGTATCTACCCAAACTTTAGACAATGAAGTCTCTGAAATCACCACTAGCGCTGATAACGAGGCCTCGAAAATCACCAGCGTGGCCAAACGAAAACTCGAAGACTTTGAACTACCATCTACCTCTCGTATCCGATCTCCCCTTAGATCTAGCCCAAGAAGGCTCAAACGGAGCAACAGCGCCGATATTTCTAAACCCAAAACACCTAAGACGCCTAAAACGCGTCCAGCAAGCGTAGACACCACTAAAACCAGAAAAACTCCTGGTAAAATCCAAAATGAGACGGCCAAAGAGGAGAAAAAGGAAATAGTAGCTGATAGCTCATCCAGTTCTCGACCAAGTGTTGAGTTCGTTGCTGAGTTACCTCCGCCGAAGGTCCCAGAAACTATTATTGAAGAAGGAAATTCGGAATTAGACGATTCTCAAGGTTTCCATCTAGAATTGTCACCAACACCTGAAGATGACAATGATCATAAAAAAGTAACCAGTAACAGTGACCCCGTGCTCATTAGGAATAGGGACGATGATATAAATCCTGGTAAAGGGAGTGGAACTAGAAGTGAAGGTTATTCATATTCTGATCAAGGAGCCTACTCTAAAGGATCTAAAGAGTATGTTAACAAAGGAACTGATCAGGAAAGCACTGATAGCGTCGGCTCTATTAACTTAGAAAGCCCAGATCATCCACCTACTGTTGTTTCCAAATTGATCTCTAAACTATCCAACGGAAACTCGTCGACGCCCACTGAAGTGCTTGAAGGAAAACATGGCAGCGCCGAAGATAGTGATAACACTCCTGACATGATCAAACTTAATCTGAACAAAGGCAAACGAAATAAGAACGAATCCTTCAGATCTAGTAACAATGGTACCCCATCTACCATATCACCATTACCAAATGGACATTCCTTGCCGATAACGACTCCCCAAATTCCAATTTTTGATGTCCACATTAATCACAATGAGGAGAACGAATTTTTATCTCTATATGTTGTCCGGACTGATAATGATTTGGGTATGGATATGTGTCGAGAATATCAAAGAATTTCCAAGAGATTCACTATAGACCCGTACTTAGGCGATGTTTCTGTTAGTAATTCTCCATCTAGCGTGACCAGCGGAGGCATGATTAACTTGCCAAATAGAACATCGTTCGCTTCAACTGTTAGTTCAACATCTACATCGAGCAACCGAACCAGTGATGGTGCTTTTGTGGTGCCGCAACCTCCTCGCAAATCAATTGCGAACCCAACAACTTCAGTCAAAGGATACGAAGCTTTAATGAAGAAGCTCCAAGACATATTTTCGCATATCAGAGATTTATCAGTCGATGAAGGAAGCGATGATAAAGTGTCTGTTGGTATTCAAACGTCTGTTTCAAGTGATAGTACATTTAGCAATGGGAACGCTAGTCCAGAAGAAGTTAACAAGTGTGATAAAACAACTCCTAAAAGCTCTTTGAAGAAGACTAGAGTACGTGGCCGACGACATATCGCTGGGAAGACTAAACGAGCTTTACTGCCAACTCAACCTGAAGAACCAGAGTACATGCACGGAATGAATTCTCCAGAAATGGTGCCAACCAACAACAACAGCGAAAATGGCAAAGAATCGCCAGTGAAATCTCCTAAAGATGAAAAACCTCTTTCAACTTTAGTTGCTACACCTAAATCTGTTAATAAACTGAAGACTAAACGTCGACCAACATCGCCAAGACCGGCAACGCCTGTTGAAAAGGCTGTCGTCAAACCTGAATACCCTGGGTACCCGCCTGATACTCTTGTGTTGGCCAAATGGGTCGACAAAAGTTACTACTCAGGAAAAGTGTTGGAGATAACGGAGCCAAACAAATATTTGATCAAATTTGATGATGGTAGAGACAAGGTGTTGTTGGATGACTTTATAATCTTTGGTGATATGAAGACGTTGCCATTGGAAGGGCAATCGGTGTATGCTATGGTTGATGAGGAACAGAACTATGAGCCTGGTCTTGTGCTTGGTGTGGAGGAAAATGATAGTGGAACTGTCACTTATAAATGCACTACTGATGGGTGAGTGTCTTTATTTTTATTTTTATTGATGTAATATTCTAGTTTATGAAAGAAATGCTTGAAATGTTTGTGTGCTATATTTCACTTTCATATATTTCGCCTCTCTACAACATTTTATAATGTCCTTATTCACATTCGATTTTGATAATGTAGTTCATTCTGTTCAAAATACACATCAGCCATAAATCCTAAAGGCATAAGCCCGCGTTGCCTGTGGTTGATTTTAGACTGCTTTAAAATTATTCGAAGACGTTAACGTTGACCAGTATACCTTGCCTCACAGGCCAGGAGTTTTCTAATGTGCATACATCTTTATCTTTTCTATATTGTTCGCCTTTAAAACAATACAAATCTTTTCTGTAAACAATTTTCTGTCAGGACCGCCTAAAGCTAGATTAGATTGCGTGAATGGTTCACGCAATAAAATCCCTCGTAGCTGTTTTGTGTGAATTGTACAACTATAACCACAATACAAATAATAACCCTATTCACTATAGCTCTCTCTCTCTCACTCACACACACACACACACACACACACACACACACACACACACACACACACACACAGAGACACGAATAAAATAGCTAAAGTTCCTATGTGTATTGTATTCTCACTTACTACATACACTCACAACATATTATTGACACCTATCAATTCTAATTCAATTTTAATCTAATGTAGCTTGCTTGAACCATCTGTAAACTATTTTCTGGGTGAGAGAGGATAATAAATAAATATTATTATTAATTTATATATATATATATATATATATATATATATATATATATATATATATATATATACAAATATCGCTAGTCAACGTTTGTGTCAGAGCATCTCGTTCAGTAATAAATAACAGTAGTTTCTATGTATTTTCTTTAGCATTTTATTTAATAATGGTTTATATTTGTTACCCAGTGACACGATAGTAATGGTGACAGCGAGCGAGTTATACCTGACCGAGGACCAAGCTCGGTCGCTGAAGGAGTCAGCTCGCAGCGGCTCTCCCGCGACACCCTCCACGCCGCGACGCAGACATCATCGCGAGCTGGACCTGGACAACATCATACACGTATGTCTTCGGACAACTCACACAGCCAACTGATTCCAAACTAATCAGAGCCTGTATTATTAAAAAAAGTCAGGGAGGCTACACACATAACATAAGCGGGTCGCCATATTCGGTTCGTCAGTAGGTACTTACCGAATTGAACAAAGCTGGCTTGAAGCAACTACTAGACATGTTCGGCTTCATTAACAAGTGCCGATCGGGTGTTCAAAAAAGTGGTTCGGCAAAGCTTAGCGGTTTTTTTGCCGAACGTTCATCCACATATGCCGAATGATACAGGGCCGAACATGTGTGTAGCCTCCCTTAGGTTCACAATAACCTGGGGCCTAGGCCTGTTGATATAAATTTTGATTGTCAAGTCAAATCAACCTCTTTTTATGAAATGTCAAAATGACAAGCTCTTTAGAAATGTGTATCGTCGTATATCATCAAATCATGGTACTACTTTTACTTTTGTATGACAATTACGCCGATCAGTTGACATTGACACTTTTTAGTTTACACAGCAGTATGACGTAGTAACATGGCGGCTACTATTTCATGGTGTTATAAAACAGATTAATAAAACTAAAAACTTTGAATTGAACTATATTATAAAAAAAATATAAAAAAATATTTAGTTATATTATGAACTAAAACTAACATTTTCGGGCTGCTTTTTACCTAAACTATCTCAATTATATATTTATAGACTTTTTCTCATTTATAGTAAAATACCCTATTATATTGCTTGGCCGTTTGGTATACATAATCTTTTAATGTGTTTATCAGTCCTTTGTGGTGTTCTTGACACGAAACTTAAACCAATTTAGATAATTTTGAAATGACATAATTAATATTTGATCGCAGGGTCCGCGCAGCGCCCGCAGTAGAGACAAGGGCAGTTCAAGCGCGAGGAAGCGCGTCGCCTCACCGAAGAGTCCCAAAGCTTCCACATCAGGTACGATGCGCTTCACTTCACTACCTTAGTTACAGTGAGTATTGGGGGTGTTGGTGGAACGTTGGACTATGTTGGGCCAATGTGTTATGGTCCCCTCAACTACACGCTGTGTCTTGAATGTATGGGATGGTTTATCATAAAAAAGTTTTTTTTTCTTTAAATAAAGATAACTAGCAGTGTGGGAAAGTGGTTCCACATTACTAGGAATCCTGTTAACCCCTCCAGGTAATCTTAATGGCTTGTGTTAGGAGTGGTTTTACGTCGGTAGTATAATGGGTAGGATTCGAACCCGTGACCTCACGATGGCGAGACTGATGCCTAAGCCATTAGCCATTAAGCTACTGCCGTTTTATTATATTAGTACTCGATCTAATGGCAAATAAATAAGTATCCGAAACAGACGTCATATCTTGAATAAGTATTAACATTTCATAAATAAAAACCCGGCAAGTGTATGTCGGGCCACGCACAATGTAGGGTTCTGTAGTAACCGCTCCCCCCCCCCCCAATCGAATAATGCGGTTTAAGAAGTGGGTTTTCTGTTATTTTTGTTTCATACTTACAACGTTACACCTACTTAATAATAATTTTCAATGGATTTTTAGTGAAAATTATAATAGTGCATTGTAGTTAGGATATCGTAGCTTGTGTGCTGTCTGGACCTATCACATACATGAGATTTCCTCAAATTTTTATTATCTTTATGCCTATCCTCCAATGCTTCCTCAGAGGCCTAGCCAATAGGCAAACGAAAGTATTTGCTCTATTGGTTGACTCATTTGTTTGCTACCTTTAGCAATGTTTAAAAAACTTTTTTTCGGTTTGTTGCGGTTCACATCGGTTTTTGAGTTTGTTTGACCTTGGATTTGAAATCGAGAATTATCTAATCATATCATATATTAGGTAATGAAAATTGGAAGTATTAAAAACGAAATTCAATACTTCCAATCTTTGACTACAATTTTCTACAAATTACATCCAATCTCATTTAAAAATATGAAGTCGCCCCGAACCCAAACTCAATGCAGACGTGTTATTGAGCTCTCCGTGAAAAATATTCAGTTACGTAGTAAAAGTTGTGTTTTCGTACCTAAAATTAATATCAGTGTGTGGACATTTCGATTACGAACTAAATAAAACAAAAACTGTGTTAGTGCATCAAGAAATCATTAAATTATAACAAAATAACTGTGTACAAAATTCCGTTTTAAGTGTTGTTGTGCAAGTCATTGACATTGAAAGACAATAGACGAGGTCAATACCCTCATTAAGGATTTATTCGAGCAAAAAATCATAAACTCTATAGTGCTCCCCTATTTTGCAATTTTAACGTATGTTCAAGTAGCTGTGTGTGTTATACAGCGCTCTACCAGTCCCTGATACCCGAGTTCAAACCCCGGCGAGGGTCACTTTTTGTAAATCTCTTTTTCAATTTTTTTTTTTTCTTGTTTGTCTTTTTCTTTTTTTTTTTGAGATGGAATGCAACGGTTGTTTTAAAAATCCTGTGGATACAACCTATTTAAGATGCTCGTCTGCGTCATGCAAAAAGAAGTTCTGTGCACTGTGCATTCCGTTGACACTGTCGACCGAAAAGAAGAAAACTTGGAGGTGTCCAGATTGTTGTGCTCTTCTTAAAAAAGGAGGCGATAACAGCGCTACACCTTTGCGGTCCACTGATAGCAACGTCACATTGAGGAAAACAAATATAAATTCAGACAACTCTGCGAAAAGTGTTACCACACAGCCAGCTGAAACAGCGAATCTCACGCAGAATAGTCAACTCAGCTTTGTCACTGAAGTAAGACTACGCAAAATTTTAAAAGATGAAATTTCTTTAGCGTTTAAATCAACCATTAAACAGTTGTTGACTACGGAGTTGAAGAATATTCATGAAAAAATCACCGATTATCACGAATCAATAACTTTTTTAAGCAAACAATACGATGATATGAAGAAGCGTGTCGATGACACCATCAAATGCATGGCCGAACTGAAGAAGGACAATGAAAATCTGAAGGCCACCGTCAACGATTTAGCAGGACGGCTTAGCTCGACAGAGTTGCATATGAGGGAGTGTAACATCGAAATCAACGGCGTGCCAGAAAATAGATCTGAGAACTTATTCACTACCATTGTTCAACTAACAAAAGTCATAGGTAATCCGTTAACCCCAGATGATATCCAGCTAGTTACAAGAGTAGCAAAATTAACAAAAGACAATAATAGACCACGTGCCATAGTCGCTAAGTTACGTAATCCTCGTACTCGTGATACACTTTTAGCTGCAGTAACCAAGTTTAATAAAAATAATCCTCAAGAAAAACTTAGCACAAGTCACTTGGGTTTAGGAGGCACACGATCACCGGTCTTCGTCGCCGAACATCTGACTCCAATCAACAAGCACCTTCATGCCGCCGCACGGAAGAAGGCTAAAGAGTTATCGTATAAGTTTGTATGGGTCCGTAACGGACGCGTATATGTACGCAAAGACGAAAATCACCAAGCGATATCTATCAGAAATGAAAATAGTCTAAACCTTATTAGTTAACTTTCCGAAATTGTTGGTGGATGATTACTGGTGTCTCACAACAAAAATGTTAGATATCTATTATCAAAATGTTCAAGGACTAAGAACTAAAACTAATGATTTTTATAAAAATATTACTAGCTCCAACTATAAAATTATTGTATTAACGGAAACGTGGTTGAGTGCAAACATATCCAGCGCCGAGTTGTTTGATCCCCGATACGTAGTCTATCGTAGGGATCGAATTTGCTCGCAAAATACTAAAATGGATGGCGGTAGAGTAATGATCGCAGTGTCACGAGACCTTATGTCTACTAGAGTTAAAAATTTGGAAACTACTGATATGGAGGACTTATGGGTAACTGTAGAGATCCCTTTAAATCACACTGTAAAGCGACTATCAATCTGTGCAGTTTATTTGCCTCCTCCAGTAAAACTTAATCAACTGTCGAGGCTATTGAATTCCCTGGACAGTGCAATTAATAACAGTAATGATACAATTATAATGGGGGACTTAAATCTTGGTTTCATCGACTGGCGCGTTGCACTCACATGACTCCGTTCAATTATAACGTAAGTCTAGGATACAGTCTCGTAGATTTTATGCTGTCGAATAACTTATTCCAGTTTAATTGTATTAGGAATTCTGACGGTCGTTACTTGGATTTGGTCATAGGGAGTATTCCAAAAGCATATGTAACTAAACCTTTGTGTTCCCTAAGCAAAATTTATCCAATACATCCTAATCTATTAGTGAATATTCCCTACGAAGATAATTTTAAAAGTCTAGTACCACATGTTACCGATAAGTATAATTTCTACAAGACTAATTATGAGGCTGTTAATGCAGACCTAAATAACGTTGACTGGAATGAAGTTTTTTATAATTGCATTGACGTGGATGAAATGGTGAGTGAATTTTATTTGATTTTAAGGCAAGTCATTTTTAAACATGTACCCATTAAGGTAGCTTCAAAGGCACGATATCCTCCCTGGTTTAGTAACGCGCTCATTAAACTTTTAAATGAGAAAGAAAAAGTTCGTAAGAAATTTAGAAAATACGGCAATCCTCGGGACGAAATTGAATTTCATTTACTCCGTAATCGCTGTCATAAACTCTATGATACATGTTACAAAGATTACAAACACAAAATTGAATCAAGTATGTCTTCAAATCCCAGAATTTTTTGGAGTTATATTAAAAACAAGCGACGTGGAAGCTCCACATTACCATCTAAATTGTACAGCGATACTACGGTCGCACACAATGGCAATGATATAGCAAATCTGTTTGCTGATCAATTTCGGTCCGTTTATTCAAATTGTGTCCCTGTCAATCCTGTGTCTTATACATTGGCTCTTCTTAACAATAACAAATACATTACAAAGCCACAATTTACAGAATCCAAAACCCTTTGCGCAATCAAAAAACTTGACGAATTAAAGGGAGCAGGACCTGATTCAATTCCTCCAATATTCATTAAACGGTGTGGTCGATCGCTATCACTACCGCTGACACTAATATTTAATCGTTCCATCACTGAGGGAAAATTTCCTGAGGAGTGGAAAAAGGCACGCATTGTACCTGTTTTCAAGAAAGGAGATCAAGGAAATGTAAAAAACTATAGGCCAATATCCATACTATCGTGTTTCTCAAAGCTATTTGAATCAAACTTGTACCCCCTGATTGCTACTTTAGTCAAAAACAATATAACCAACCATCAACATGGATTTAGAAGTGGCTATTCCGTAACGACAAATTTGGTCAATTTTGTTTCCAACGTATCTCAGGCAGTTGAT
The DNA here is from genome assembly GCA_945859575.2 of Herminia tarsipennalis. Classification (NCBI taxonomy): domain Eukaryota; kingdom Metazoa; phylum Arthropoda; class Insecta; order Lepidoptera; family Erebidae; genus Herminia; species Herminia tarsipennalis. Next base: position 19,271,313 of record OX243845.2, on the reverse strand, counting down.
GCTGGGTCACAGATAGACGCAATATATACCGATTTTAGCAGTGCCTTTGATAAGGTGAACCATGTAATTTTATTGCAAAAACTACATGCTTTTGGTGTGGGTGGGTCATTGCTGAGCTGGTTTGAGTCATATCTGCAAAATAGACCGCAAAGTGTGGCTGTTAATGGCTATGAGTCACAGGTTTATTATTCAGTTTCCGGGGTGCCTCAAGGCTCACATCTAGGACCAGTCCTTTTTCTCATATTTATTAACGACATTACCTCTCGCATTAAACACTGTAAGATCTCGTTATTTGCGGATGATCTAAAAATATATCGTGCAGTCAATTCACTCTGTGATTCTAAGCTAATCCAAGACGACCTTACAGAAATCTTAGACTGGTGTAAACTAAATTGTATGACCCTGAACGTCAATAAATGTTTTCACATTAAATACACCCGCAAAAAGAAGTCACTTGACACAAAGTATGAGATTGGTGGGGTCTGTTTAGCCGAAGTGAACGAAATCCGTGATTTGGGTGTTATCATTGACTCTAAGCTAACTTTTACAACGCACATTGATAAAACTGTAAAGAAGGCAGCGCAGATGCTTGGATTTCTAAGAAGGAACACTATAGGTTTTAAAAATGAAGGTACAAAAATAATCTTGTATAACGCTCTCGTCCGCAGCAATCTTGAATATGCTAGTACTGTATGGTCACCTTTTTATGCAGTGCATTCGCAACGAATCGAAAGCATTCAACGAGCCTTTACTAGAAATCTTGCTTTCTCTTGCAGTGGTTTTTCCCATCGGAGTCCATACAACCAGCGGCTATCCAGATTTGGAATGACCACCCTCAGTAATCGAAGGCACGCTTTTGACCTCTGTTTCCTTCATAAAATAATAAATAATAAAATACATTGCAGTGATCTTCTTGAAAAGGTACGCCTGGCTGTGCCTTATTCTTATCCAAGGCATAAAATTATAAAAATCTTTCATGCACCCTCTTATAGAACCAATTTGGGTAGACAATCACCTATACACAGAATAATTGATCAGTGCAACACTATCCAGGCTCGCTATCCTGACATTGATATCTTTCATGATTCACTCAGCAAATTCAAAGCGAAGATGCAATTAATATTTACAAAACCAAACTGCTAGTCCTCAGTTTAAACAATGTCTCACAAATTGATATTTTAAATTATTTTAAATATTGTAAAAATTATAAAACATTTATTTTGTAATTTAAATTAGCTCAAAATTAATTCTACATTTTACAGTGAATGTTATGTACACCGTAAGTGTCATATATATCAGATGTAATACCTATTTGTAATTGTACCAAAAAATGTATGAATATATATGATGTGGTTGTACTTACTTAAATAAATAAATAAATAAAAAAAAAGTCGGTTTACAGTACATAGTTGACGTAGCATAGTGATAGTATCTAAAGTCAAAAAAACAAAAAAGTGCAGTATTTCAGTTTTTTTTTAGTTTGAAGTATTTATCAAGCGCTAATTTTGTGATTTTTTTCATATTTTTTGGTCACACGGTTCAAAAGATAACAGGGGGGGGGACACAATTTATGCAACTTTCGAAGCGACTATTTCCAATAATACTCACTTAATCAAAAAAATTTTTTTTTGGTTGTTTATGGTTGTAAATAAAGGAACGTGTTTCATCGTTTTTTTTTTGTTGAAAGCGAAAATCAACCCTTAAAAGGGGTTGAAGCCGCGGGCGACATCTAGTGTTATCATACTACGTGGAAGTTAACGTGTGAGAAATAGCACTCAAACTGGGTTTCGTCCATTACTGTCCGTATGTCGGTTATTGCTGTCCTTTCCCGGAACTCAAACTCATTTCAGTTCAACGGTTTAAACGTAAAAACGTAACACGATAGTTACTTTCAAATTTATAATATTAGCTTAGATTATTTTACATTGACTTAACAGGTTTAAAACAAGCGAAGGGCACCCCAGGCGGTGTGTCCCGCAAGCGAGTAGCGAGTGAGAGCAGCTCGCTGAGCGAGAGCAGCAACTCGGCTCCGCCCAACCGGCTGGAGGACGTGGCCGGGGTCGAGCCCGAGGTGCAGCGGACACCCAGGAAGATCGACGGGGTCAAAGGTACGTGGGGATTAGCAAGCTGAAGTGGCAGTGGGCAGCCCATATTAGCCGAAGAACCGATAACCGTTGGGGTAAACGAATTCTTGAGTGGAGACCGCGGCTCGGAAACGTAGTGTAGGACGCCCTCAGGCCCGGAGTGATGATCTACGCAAAACGGCTGGCAGGAGCTGGATGCGAGAAGCCGAAGATAGAACAAAGTGGCGTGCAATTGGACAGGCCTATGTCCTGCAGTGGACTGCGATAGGCTGATGATGATTGCCTTTATTCAATACTAGCTGTGCCCGCGACTTCGTTCGCGTGGAAGTTGGGTTTATAATAAGGTAGTTTATATTACAATTTAACTTCTGTGTAAAACATATTGGAAACATGCTCCACAATGCTCTGTGGCATCTATGGATATTAGGGCCTAGCTTTAATCAGGGCCCAACCTATGGCAGGGTAAGCCAAGCAAATACCCAGTGCAGCAAAATGAAGGGCGACAAAGTTTATGGCGCCAGACGGTTAGAAGATAAATTATAAAAATTTCCATGTTTAGCACCTCGACAAAAAAGTATTTTACCAAAATGATTTGCATCACATCAAATATTATAAATATTGAAAAATTCCCCCTCTCCCCCGTCACGCGAGTACTTGGACGGTTTCGGGTGAAATGAAGCCCAAAATCGCCCAAGTACTCGCGCGAAATTTTGTGTTAAAGAGCATCGATTCTGACTGCGAAAGGTCGAAAATTCCGATTGATTTTAAACCTCCGACTCCAACTTCGGCTCCGACACTTTTAAATCGGTCGTTTTAATCGGAGGTATCTAGCGTGCGGCGGCCGCTCCTTCAAGTTAATTTATACTTATGTAATAAAGGTATGATGGAAAAAACTCTCACAGATTCCCTATGATCGCGGGTTATGTCCTGCCCGAGCGATCTTTTCTGAGTCTAAAGTACACCCACTTTGTGTCTGTGTTTGTAAAGTCCCCCGCGAAATAGGGCTAGTGTGAATTATGTTTTTAAAAAATATCCTGTTTTTAAAACATTGCATTCCCGCGGTACTGTGATGTGTGTTCAAAAAAACAGACAACATTCAAACATTTCTAAAAGATATACTCAGATATCTTTTTTTGTGTTTAAATACTATTTCTAAACTTATTTCAATATTTTTTTTCCCTCACTTTTGAAGATTTAAATAATATTATATAATGTCTACATTGGTGAATTAAAAAATAAAAGTGTGTCAACCTGTCGCAAATTAAGATCATCATATATATTCATATACCTCTACGTAAGAATTAAAGGTTTAAAAAAAAAAAAATTCCGATTCTTTTTAATTTGTATCTAAACGCCATCTATTTTCAAAACTGGATAAGTTTCTTTTAATACTTAATGATTTTATTAAATTATACTTAAACTATCATGCATATTAAACGTAGGTAAGCAAGGTATTTAACCTTAATTTATTCACGCTATTAAGACCCGCAATATATATATTTTCATAATGTGTAGGTACAAACCGCGAAAGTTTATCAACATTTGTAGATAAGCAATTTTGGCACTCAGAAGAAATCGAATCACAGATGGCGCCACATGTTTTATTTTGATATGACACGGACTTAATCTTTCATTTTTTATAAGCAACTAACATTTATAAATTCTAGAAAATATCAAGTAGTTACTGTTTATTTGTAATGTAATATTGTTTTTCATTTCTACATTCATATCATAATTACGATTCATGCAAAACAATAATAAAGGTGCCTATTGAAAGTGATTGATTAATATGAAAATTTGTTCAACCAAGTAAACATGTTAAAGTCGAAAATAAAAGCTTGTATAATAAGTATACCTTAAGAAAAATACTTAAAAAAGAATAAAAAGACATTTAAAACAACACAAAAAGAGACTTCTACTTGAGACCCGATCCTCTGACCTCGCTCAATCCCGCTACTTGTACCAATACACCACCTCAACTGATACAAATATGGTTAAAATAGGTGATCTTAAGAAAATTGAAAATGTTGTGTTTAGCTCCTTATAGTTTTAGCGTGAAGTTATTGTTTCCATGGGTTACAATTGTAAATAATGTCTTATTGTGGAAAATTTTGTGATAAACCATTATGGTGCGACAAAAAATTCGTTTCTACTCGTTCCCCATAGACGTTATCGTAATGATTCATAGTGTAAATAATGTCCTATAGTATTTACTATAAAACTGCAAATTTTCATAAAGATCCGTCAAGTAGTTACTGTTTTATAACGAAAAATAGCTACAGACATTATTCCTTACTGCTTAGCTCCTATGGGAAAGAGCGTGATAATTTATAGCCTAAATGTTAATCCGCATTTATTAGATTGCACGTGCAAAATTTCAACCGCATCTGTCCGGTAGTTTTTGCGTGATGCGTGTTCAAACAAACAGACAGACAGACAGACAGACAGACAGACATTTCTAAAAATGCAGCAAAGTGTTTAAATACTCTTTTCGAACATTTCCTAATATTTTTTTTCACTAAGTTCGGCCATGTACAGACACGTGAAATTTACAGTTTTATTATATGTATAGATTGTACAGCGACATTTTATATCTAACTACAACATAAATTATGATGACGCACATTGTGTTAATATAAGTAATAATGTAATCTATACTAATATTATAAAGCTGAAGAGTTTGTTTGTACTAACAAACAAACAAACTCTTCAGATTTTCAGAAGACACCACATCTCTCGATTGCAATATTATCATTATAATATTAAACCTTTGTCCCCAGCCGGTCCCCTACAACTAAAAGGTGCTGCTAAACAAAACATTGGCAAGAAGAACTCGAAACTGACAAAGTTTGAGAACGATGAAGACACAGTGTCGATTCTAGGACCAATACCGGATCCGGACAGCAAACTGTTCGCCGGACTACACTTCCTGTTGACTTGCACTGAACCACCGAAGAGATCGCGAGCTGACAAGGTAATATATTTGGAACTTTATAATACCTGCTATGGATCAAACGTGTGCCTTGGTTTTTAGGATTCCGTAGCCAAAATGGCAAAACGGAACCCTTATAATTTCGCCATGTCCGTCCGTCTGTCCGTCCGCACCTTTGATCAGAGACTGTTAGTGCTAGGAGGCTGTAATTTTGCATGGATGCACATATTACTTACGCAATGAATAAAATTATAAAAAAATATATATGGTACCTCCCCCTTATGTAAAGTGAGGTGTTTTTTTTCTTACCTACCCCATCGTGTGGGGTATCATTAAATAGGTCTTTTAAAAACGTTTAGTGGTTGGAAAGTTGATTTTCAGTTTTAGGGATCCGTTTGTAAAATATTAAGCTAAAGTGTATTTTTGTTAGAGTCAAGTGTGTCCCCCAAGTGTGTGTGTGTTTGTGGTATGTGCAAAAAATCACGGTAGTAGTTATATATAGTGAAATTAAAAGGAAAACTATCACAGCTAAGTAAGAGTTACAAGTTTATCCCACGTTATCTTCGCATGTTGGATGAATGGGCAATATATACAACCGAACAGTAGTAGTCACAATCAATTTAAAAAAAAATATAAATTCATCATTGATGTTAGTAAGGATGTAACTAAATCATTAGACAGGCAAAAGAATCGTTTTTTTCTAAAAATCGTTTTAAATTATGTACATTTGTAATAGGTTAGAATATTACATTCTTGGTAATATATACAAAGAAGAAAAAAAATACAAGGTTTAATACTCGAATGGGCTGGTTTCCAACTAGTCAAAACAACGACTCTTTAAGAAATTACAAAACGCAGATTTTATATGGATATCTCATACAAATACCGGACTATGACGTCACTATTTTTTTCTAGTCAAATCACTTCTTTTATTGATATGATTAATGATAAAAAAACATCTATTCAACACAAAATATAATAAGGAATTAATCTTTGGTAGTTTAAATGCTAGTTTTATTTACTAATTAGAGTTTTGTTTTTTTTTTGTTTATCGAGTAAACAAGCCTATTGCCGATTACTTGTTTTAACATTGTCAATGTGAAATTGTTAAATATGTAAACTTATTTGTGAAGATAACCTTGCGAATGTTTTTTAAATCCTTCTTTTTTTAAATATATTATGTTAACCATTTAATTTCCCAGTTAAACCAACAAGAGACCCGTCACTACTCATCAGAAGAGGACGGTGAGACCACATCGACGTGCACCGACACTGAAGATTTAGTGTTCTGTGATAAACCATTCAATAAGGAGAGGCTGAAGGAACAGATCGAGGCTGGCGGCGGGATTGTTTACAGGTATATTGTTGTTTTTGTCTGTTTTCCAAATGGTTTTTAATTGGCTTCCAAAGTGGTTCTCGGTTGTTCGTTTTTTTTCCCCAAAAACGATATGCGAATGCGGTTTTTCCTATTCGACTGTGTGCTTTTCTAATCTAGGAGAACTTATACTATATAAATTAGAAGAGGTTTCAATCACATTTTAACTAGTGAAGGTTTTGTCTTCTGTTCGATTTTGAACATGGAATAAAAAGCAAAGACATTAAACACAAACAAGAAACTTTAGTTCTTTGTTGTATGACCTCATTGTGAATTTTAGCCTTTAAAGAAACTTAAAGCAAAGCTCGCCCGCTGTGTAACTTTAAATTTGTTGATAAGCCCAACCATAACAGTCCGCATCTTTTCATCATACTCAGTGGCACTATCTGCGAGGTAAAGCAACGTTACCACTGTCGGTCCATAGATAGGTGACCGTTTTCGAAAATTGTTACACCCCTGGAGCCTTGGAGAGCATGTTAAGCCGTCGGACCTGTGTACAATTTCCAGCCGTGTCTGATTTTGCTATGTGAGTGGGTTATGGGAGTGAGGGAATATACCAAACCAGGCGTAATCAAGTGTGAGTAGTTCGTGCGACAGGAAGGGGAGGGGTGCGCATTTGATCGGCACGATGGAAAGTGTAGGCAATGGAGACTCCCAAATAAATGGCGAACACTTGAAAATTCACAAGTCTGGGGGGGGGGGTGCCCCTGTTGCTTTTCTGCGCCCACAAATGTTGGCTAGTCTCTTGGCGCAGACATCTAGTTGCTTGCTCCTTATTACTTTATTATGCTTGGGTGAATTTTGTTTTAATTTTCACATTGATTAAGAGCATGATTGACTTTTCTAAGTAGATATTCCGCGTGACGAATAATGGCCATTCTTTTCTCAATTGCCTATCAACTCGGACCAAATGTGTAACGAACACTTGGAGGGAGGCAATTATCCCTGGCGCAAACGTTGTCTGGAGACCATTAATAAGCAATAAGGTATCCCCTCAGCCACTTCGACGACGTGCCAAAGAACAAGTACTCGTCGTGCAAGCTGGTGGCGCCGCGGCCGTGCCTCACGGCCAAGTACATCCAGTGCCTGGCGGGCGACGTGCGCTGCGTGTCGCACGACTGGGTCATCGCGTCGTGCGCGCGCCGCACCACGCTCGACCTGGACGCGTGCGCGCTGCCCGCGGGATGGTCTATACTCAAGCAGAGGTTTATTAACTGGGTGAGGGCACACTTTCACTATATTTATTACTAGCTGTCCCGGCGAACTTCGTACCACCTCTTTTTTTGTGAATTGGCTTCAATTGTGAAAGAAGAGAAGTACAAATTTCATTGAAAATTATTATTAAATAAGTATAACGTTGTAAATATAAAACAAAAACAATGGAAAACCCACTTCATAAGCCATTTTATTCGAATGGAAGGGCTACCGAACTACGGAACCCTACATTGTGCGTGGCCAGACATGCACTTGCCCGGTTTTATTTATATTGTTATTATCATCATAGAAACTGCTGAATCAGTACTAACTTTTTATGGCATTTCTATAATAGTGTATACTATTATAGAAATGCCATGTAAAGTTTATTTTAAGGTAAGTTGTAAATGATAAAAAAAAAAAAAATGATTTTGTTCATTTTTGAATTCCACAGCCAAACTTCGCTGTATATGGAATACGTTTCCTGAGCGTCCTACCGTCCTAACTCCATACATATTAGCAGAGGGGTGTCACTCCGCAGTTTAGGTATATTCGGGCAGCGCGCCCCACGAAGGGGCGTATGGCAGTGGGCTGTCTCTCGGCCCGCACGACAGTCGCGGTCACGTGCGTCGCGCTCGCGCGTACTTGAATTTTTAAGCTATTGCATAGCTTCTATCGCGGAGCGCGGGGAGCGAATCCAGAAATTCCGTAACGTAAAAACCTCACGCTCCCCACTCTGACGGGCACAGCGGTGATACTTTTTACTTTTGCCATCTATCAATGAATAGCAGAACTTTTAATGATTTTTTTTTTAAATTTAAAAAAATAAACTATTTTAAAAACTAAAAAAAAATAATTTTAATTGCTTTTTTAAATTTAAAAAAAAAACTATTTTTTTTTAAGAAAAAAAAATCAAACATTGTTTTTTTATAATTAAAAAAAAACACTTAAAAATATATATATATTTTTTTAATTGCTTAAGTTGATAAAAATACTATGCAATAGCTTTACCGCGGCAGTCCCTGAGTGCCACACATTTTTTTTTTTTTTTCTTTTCGACACCTGCAATGTCTTCTAAGCCTAAACGTCAGTATAATCCGTATAAGATATTGCTCTGTTTACGAATGTCTGAATAAAACGAATAGTGAATCAGAACTAAAATTTTTTACAATTCCACTGCGTCATCGATGTACTTGTAAAAGTAGCGGCAGCAGCCAGTCGTTTTTTTTTTTAATTCCTATATTAGGGACAGGATAGGATAATGTTTACAAAGGAATATCTACACCCGTGGGAATCTAACACACGACAATTGGAATTTTTATATTTATAATGCTAAATGTAAGTTTCGACGTCGAGTCGTCTTTAAAAAAAAAAATACCGGAACACCTACCAAAATACATTTTATTTTAAGGATGCGATTTTCTAAAAAAATATTTCGTTAAACCCTGGCAACTTTTCTGCGGTAACCTTGGGTTCCGTGAAAACCAATTTGGGAAACCCTGCTCTATTGTATACTTTGGACAGACTGCTGCCGAAAACAACAAGACATCCATATGATTTTGACATTTGGACGGTCATTTGACAAAATCAAATGGAAGTCTATACCTGTGGAACAAGGATAACAACAATGGTCATTTGTCAAAAGTGTCAAAAAAATTCACAAGCCATTCGGCATACGGCATTACAGTACGATCAATGTAACTTGACCGGATTGAAGTTAGGTTCTTATCACTTTCGCGCATGTCATGAGATGCGACCCTAAAATTACTTACGAAAACGATTAATTATGTTTAATCGATTAAGAATACTAACAACATTTTAATTCAACAATATAAAAACACTATTTAAATGAGTTCATAAAAGTTTAAATTTAGAACAGTTACAGTAAATACTAAAGAAACTTTGAAAAACAATTTCTTTACGAAAATAATCATAAAAACATGAGTTAGTAATACTAATTATGACAAGGTAATGCGTAATCGCATCTCTAATTCTTTTGATTTAGTTACCGCCCCCGCCCCCCGCTTCCTGTCACCATTTACTTCCAAGAAATGCATCTGCGCAACCACTTGTCGCCTACTTCAGTCCGGCCTAGTTACGTTGATCCAACTGTACTTTGTCGCTAGTTCAACGTACTAGAAATAGTGATCAATAGGTGATACGATTCTTACCATACATTAACAGTTAATTTCCGCCCTTCTAACACTACGTCTTCTCTTCAGGTCCCACCGCACGGCCGTCGAAACGCCTTCTTCAAAGACAAAGTCATTCTCCTATGCAGCGATCAAGACACATTCATCAAATTCTGGGAACGTGTCTGCACTCTAGCCGGAGCCACCACTAGAGTGGTCAACGAAGAAGACCTAAACATGACCGGGGCTATAGCCCTAGTCACGGAATGGGATGTTTGTCCCCATGAAGTACAAAACAAAGCAAACCAGGACAACATTCCATTGGTATCGACAACCTGGGTTGTCCAATGCCTCATAGAAGCCCGTGTGATTCCACCAACCAGCCACGACAAGTTCTCATTTATGTATACGGAGCCAGAATGATCCTGGGATTTTAAAAAGTTCCTCATTATACGTGAAAATTGACACTTGTTGAGGTTATGCGATGAGACGCTTTATAGTATTAGTGAAGTGTAGTGTTTGAACGTGGTGGTATTCAGTGCAGTTGGTTTCTAAAGTACAAAATGTGGTGATAGAATGCGCTGTTGTGTTAGATTATGCATTTATAGTGTTCTGTCGATTACTCGTCCTTCTGAAGTATATCTAAACATTGTAAAGTCAAGGTAATTAGTAATTTTGAACTTTAAAATGTACCTTTTTTAAGTTCAAAACATATGTATGTATGTTTTTTTCAGTTTAGGTGCTGAGGAAGGACGCGTTTTGGTAAGTGGACAATTTGTAATATATTGAGAGGTGGTATAGAGTAGTTGATGTCTGAAAAACTATCTGAAATGTTTTATGTAAGTAAATAAGAATTTTTATAAGATAATAAGTAAGTTTAAAGTATAGTAAAAACCTACTTTTATTAATATAAGGGTCAAAATGAATAGAAAACATTAATTGGTGTTTAAGATATTAAAAAAATAACTCGTGTTGTAAAATATTGCAAAGTGTAGTTTCTGTCTGTTTGTGTGTTGTATATAACTTAAATATGCATGTCAGTTTTTCACATTTTTAAAGATCATATAATTTCAATAAAATCCGAATGTTAAAGCCCGACCAGGAAAAAAAACCTTGCCATATTGCAAAAACTAATGGAACTCATTTCTTCATCTGGCAACTGTAACATCAAAAGATCACAAATCATTTTGAGCGTCTTTGTCCATAGAGTTATTATAATAATACAGTAGAGAGCGATAGATGGCAGCACATAAGTAGAAATATCTTACAAATAGAAAGAGAGAAAATCGAAACTGGCTGTCTTTTCCACTTTATCTGTAATCATTCGTTTTGCACCATTTTTCATTGATGCTCCGCTCCTATTGGTAGAAGCGTGATGTTATATAGCCTATGACACTCACAATAAACGTAGCTTTCTATTGGTAAAAGAATTTCCAAAATCGGTTCAGTAAATTCAGAGATTACCGCCTACAAATTCACAAACTTTACCTCTTTATAATATTAGTATAGATATACTCTATGGGTACTAGGCAAGTATAAGGTACGACTACACCGAGATCCTTTTCAAACCCGGCGCCGGGTATCCGGTCGCTAGCTACCTGGCAGCGAATGTATAGAGACCGGACTGAACGGAACTTGTGAAAGCTTTGCGCAACTGGAACATTAATGAGGACCTTAGTGTTACAAGTAAATTGCAAATATAACGCCCTTAACCAGGATTTTTATTTTTCTGGTCTGGCTTTAAATTCTTTTAATAACCAACTACTCTATTAACCCTCAATGCTTACCCAGCTTACAAAAAAAAAACAATATATAGATATCACAATGCTATATATATCAATCCAAATATATAAGTTGCTATTTTTATGACGAAATAATTATTCTAAAGTTATGGATATTACAACCTATGCTACTGATACCATAGCGAATAAGTTATCGTTTATAAAAACGGTGTTAATGGACATTTATAAACGCAACTTAAAATATGGTGGACTTGACAAATTTTCTAAAAATGAAAAGTCTTGGTGTTAGTAGTTTTTAAGTGATAATTGTGTGAAATTTAATAATTATAAAATGGACTAATCATTGATAGATTATGATCGTGTTAGCGTGATCTTGATTTTGGAAGACGCCCCACTAATATAAACTTTCATTATAATACCTAAGGAAATCTGGTTCAATAAATAATCGAAAAGAAATTGGCAACCAGTTAAAAATGGATTTTAAATCACATTATTCGACACCAATTGTATGAGACTATAGGATAGAATCTGCATGATGACATCAATTTCCAATTTGCATATCAAAGTTGCTAGCATTCAATTAATACAACTTAAATGCATATTATCAAAGACATAACTCTTGTATTGTTGTATTTGCCTAGTGATTGTAATGATTAAAATACTGCATTTATTTAATTGTAAAAGCTCTGATGGTGATGTTTAACCTTAAATTAGTCATTATATTTAGTAGTCAAATTGATACTACAGGTACAACATATTCATTAAGAATTCTAATTATCAGAGTTCAACATGAATTAAGTAGCAACTTTGTAAACTCACTTCAAAATTGCAGTTCTTTCTATAATTAAAGCCACTTCTAACAAGCAATTTAGCTTAGTTGGAAGCATGTGGAGATCCAGGAGGGGGCACGTGTCAACCCCCCTCTCACCTGAACGCTTTGTGTACCGAGTTAATTACACTTGCTTTGCCTAATTAAAAAAAACGACTTGACTGGAAGGGGAACATTAGCTAGCTAGTAAATGACCCACTTTTGCTAATAATCGTTTTTAATACCAATTATTTACCCTCCTTTGCGTCGCACATTCGGGTAAAAAAGGGGGTGATCTTCCAATAGTCAGAAATCCAGAGATATCGTTAATGTACCGTAAACTCTAGTTGTGTCTTGAAATATCTTTTAATGGTGTACTAGAATGAATTTATGTATGTACTGTTAATATAAAATATAATACAAACTATGACTGATTTCTAAAATGATCTGAATTTTTCTAAAACAAAATCATTAATTTCCACTCATGGCCTTACGAGAAAATTACTGTTTTATTCTATGTCGACGTTCCCGTTTCATTAGCATATATGATTTAAAGCCTTTAATTGTTTTTGGACTATTGTTTTTGTATAGCTCTTATAATAATTATCGGAGTGTAATCTACGGGAGGACTAAGTTGCTTGAGGTTGAGCCATAGTCTATACTAAAGCCGAAATGGATGTGAAATGTTTAATAACAAAGTTTCTTAACAACAACTGTCAAAAGTGTCAAAGTTCAACTTGGACTAAACAAATGACAACCCTTGTCATTTGTTTAGTCTACGTTGAAAATTACTAAATGATCTATTCGTAAGTAATTTTCTGCTACATACACAGTTGGTAATGTGAAATTATAACACACGAAAGCGAAATATCGTTTTTATTTCATATTTAATTTACGAAAATTGCTGTTACGTGACAACCCTACAATTTGGTTTGTTTGTAAACATTTCACATCGCGCGCTTTAGTATAGTAACCTTTGCACCTCCGGCAGTTTTGCCGCTTGGGTAAATATGCCGGTAAATTATGGTCCCATGCGTAGAAGTTTTGCGATTAGAGGCAGCCATTTTACGTTAAATCTAGATCGAGATACCATGATCGTGATCTATGACTTGTATTGACGAATCGCGACATGTACAACTAGCCGAATCAAGATGTGTCTATCTATTGTGATCCGCCACCTTGATCAGATCACGATCTGGCTTGAGTGTGTAATGACTGCCATAGGCATCGGGATCGTCCACGTACTTTTGTTTTACAGAAAAGTTTCAAGTTCAAAGACTTCTCGACTTCTAAATAATAAGGTAGCTAAGTAAATGTAATAGAAATAAAAATTGGTATTCAAATATATATGGTCTCATTTAGTATATAAGTGTTTATATGTGTAACTATTGTCATTTTGTGAATATATCTGATAAACTTTATATATAGATTCGTCAATAAAAATGTATCGATTTAAAATCGATTTGCCAAAGCAAGCTAAAGGTAATTTTTGGACATTCTTGAACAATATTCTAAGAGTATCGTGTCTTTTTTGTTATTTATTTTTAATTTTGATGTAACTCTGTATATTCATATTAAGACTTATTTACATTTCTCTCTTTTTAATGTGCTATTAATGCCAGTAGGTTTTGAGGCATCATTCACTCACATGCTAGTTCAATTTTGAACCCGATGATTCAGGAATAAAAATTGTTCTCAGATTTAAAACTGTAATATAAGAGAAATCCAACTTTATGTCGACATGTTAGGGTTCAAAATGACTGTTTGTGTATCCCTGGCATTGTATTTTTAGTATTGACTGTGTTAGGTCTTTGCACAGACTGCGAACCAAATCGTACGGTCAACTTTTCAACTTATCAGAGTAAAATTACAAAATAGATGTTTTTATGAAAGAATTTTTTTTTGCGCCCTAGTACTTTTGACCGTTAATTGTTATGTAATATGTTTCTAAAGTTTATAAAACAATCTAAAATAACCTCGAAAACTCAAACTCAAAATTACACGTCGTCTTATACCTACCTACGATTTGTTTATGTAGTCTGTTCAAGACTTACTATTCGCAATGTTTCCTTTTGACTCGATATATATTATGATAAGACTTTTGACATTCAGTTCCATTAAATATATGATATAAATCAAGTAATTATGACAGTATTTTGTCTAAATACATTATTATACGATCGTCTCAGTGTGTTAACGTCACAAATATATACTTAAAACTGTTTGATGGTATTATAATACTTATTTGATTGAGTAAGGAATATTTCTGCAATGTTGGCAATTTTACCGTCTAATACTTGTGTGCAGATACGCTAATCTAGTTCCAGTGGTTATTTTTAACCCCAGTAAATAGTAATTTATGTTATATGTTTGACATTTTTGTGTCTCTAGCATAGTGAAAAAAGCAAAACTGTATTGCAAAGCATGGAGAAAAGTTTTATTTATATTAGCTGATTGCATTTAGGCCTTAATTGGCAACAATGTTGCAGAATTATTTCTTATTCAGTTGTTATAATGGCAACTTTGGATAAGTAAACGAGATTATGACGAATGAGGGTAGAATGTGCTAGAATAAAGTTAAATTGCTGTATTAAAGCTTGATATTTGAATTGTAATACAGAAGTATTATTTTTAAATGTAATGAGCCCAGTATCATTTGAATAATTCGTTTCAAAAAGTTTTTTTTTTTAAATTTTTGGTTCATCGAAAAATACATTATAGCAAATCATTCAGAATCGGTAAATAGTTTGATCAGGTTTATATCTTAGAGAAGGGCAGAGATTTTGAAAATGTATTGTATTCATGCGTTTGATAAATTGTGCATTTAAAGGCGATTCGATAATATCTCTGGCAGCCATGCATTCCATTATTTTGTATCACTTTAGAATTTGCCAATCACCTTACTCATAATAGGTTAATAACAATATTTTAATTAAAATAACGAATATTTAATCTTTTATTCAAGTTTAAAAAATAGTACTTCAGTCAAAAATGACAACTTGTTGATCAAAGAATTATTAAGACATTCGCTAATTTAAAAACTGTTATTAACGCTTTATGAATAGGTAATTAAATTGAATCACTGTTTAGATAACTTTGTTTACAAGTTAAACAACAAATAGTTTTTCATCTAATCATAATCATTTCATTGATCATTATGTGTGTGAAATCGAGATTGATGTTTTCTTCAATGACTTTAGTCTGTAAGTGCATTTCCTTTGTAATGCGATTTTTAAATGTATATTGTAACGTACTTGTGTTGCATTTTCTTTTTGATGTTTGTTTTTTTGTTATTCTATCATTGTATCTTCGTTGTTAAGAAGTCAGATAGGCATGTAATGTGTAAACTATGAATAAAATGATAGAAGTATCTAAAGGTTTTATTTATTTTAGCTAAAAACTTATCTAAAGAGTCTGTCCTTTAGTAATTATTACAGTGCCATCTAGCACATCAATAGTAAGTCAACTTGCAGTGTAGTTACCCAATTATTACGTGTACAAATAAATAGATGGCGTTTTACAGCGCCATCTAGTTCTGAAGCAAGCTATGAGGCTATTCAATTAGTACTTCTAAAAATGAATAGATGGCGTTGCAAATTGCTGGCTAGTCGTTCGTTGATTACTATTTATACTAAACAGATGACGCTACCAGTCCTTAAAATTGTGGACAAAATAAAGACTAATAAGAATTTTTGTTCGCCAACCCGCTCGCCAAGCGTGGCGATTATGGCAATTACCCCCAGGATCTACATACCAGTAGGTTCTACTGGGGAGACCCGTGCCCAGCAGTGGGCCATCATATGGGTTGATATGTATATGTAAGAATTTTTGTTTTTCGTCCTAAAATTCTGGTTAATTTGTTTCACTTACTCAACCTTAATGACCTGAAAACAAAATTTGGTCCCAGTTGAATGAATTAGTGAACCATTGAAGTACTTTTGCCGATACCTGTTACAAAGGAGATAAGTACTTAGATACCTCTACATAAAAGAATAACGTACCAGCTTAGGGAACTACCTACTTAAGTAGAGTATCTACTTAGGTACAATACCTACACTGTCTACATATATAAAATTATGCATAAAATAATGAACTAAGTACGTAACATATGTTAAGTACATCACACACACGTGTCAATGACATGAGAGCAACGAACTTACAAACAATAAGTTTTATTTAAGTAGGTATTATTTATCTACTAGTTCATAATGACTACGTTTGCTTTATCATTGTATTTTACAACAATAGGAATAACTCATCTTATAGTAAGAATAACTCATGTTATAGATAGAAATGGTGTGATAGACTTACGGTACGGACTGACTGATCATATAGGTACCTACCAAAGATGTTGTCTTAGTAGTCTAAGAAAATCTATTGTACCTAATTAATCTAGGTATACTATACTTATTTTATTATATATTATTACTAGCTTTCGCCCGCGGCTCAGACCGCGTTGATGTCGGTTATCGCGATAAAAACTATTCTATGTCTCCGGGACTCATACTATCTCCATACCAAATTTCATCCAAATCGGTGTAGCTGTTTGAGCGTGAAAGCGTAACAGACAGACAGAGTTACTTTCACATTTATAATATTATAGTATGGACATTAGTATGGATTATATTATATTATAAAGCTGACAAGTTTATTTTTCCTTTCTGAATGAGGCAACATGTGTGACTCGCTCTCATGACAGGGGGGGGCTCACAAAACACGCACAGGTGCACTGTCAAAACCCCCAAAAACAGGTCTTTCAGTCCATTTGGAAGAGGGGGGGCAATAGCCCCTCTTGACCCCCCGTAGGATCCGCGCTCGGGGTGCGTTGTTCAAGCGTCGTCGAAGGTTTCTTTCTGTAAGTACAACGTCATAACTCATAATACCAAGGTATCTGTGGTTTGAGCTGTGTGTTTGTAGATTAGTCAGTAATTGATTGCCTTTTATTTTAGTACCTACCTACCTACAGATACTATACATTGCCTGCAAAACAAAACCTCAAACATAAAACATTCCTCTGGAGCTATGAAAATGGCGGCAAACTGACATCATTTTCACAACTCCACGGAAAATAGTTTTATGAAATACGTGGGAAATTTATAGCACCGAGTCTTTGTGTAGATAAAGCTTGCAAGAAATACTTGACACAGGCAGAAAAATAGCCCTGCTAAGTTTTCATCAACTTAAAACTAAGAAGAACTAGTAACGCCCCTGCGGCAGATATGTGAAAATGGCGGCAAACTGTAGGGGCATAATTTTCACAGCTCCGCTTTTAACGTGGGAAAATGCATATAATGCCTACGTTCAAAACTCATAACATCAAATATCTGTGCAGTTATAGTGTACAATAAATTCTTGATACTCTCAAAAAGTAGCTGAAAACCATAGAGTCTGAGCTAGAGTGAGGGAGACAGCCAACCAGTTGTCTCTTGACTAGAAAGAGCAAGAACTACCTTGGTCCAGTCTCTTATTACAAGCGCATGAGCAAAAAGTGCGAAATATAACAGCTTTTTGATTGACAGATTGTTTGAATAATATTCTGAGGCGCAAATCCAGAAATTTGTTTAAGGGCGGCAACATTTTTTTTTTTTTTAATGAAGATAACTAGTAATGTAGGATTGAGTCCCGCATCCCTCAAAGGCTTGTGTTAGGAGTCACGTCAGTAGTATAATGGGTAGGATTCGAACCCGCGACCTCACGATTGCGTTGTGAGTCACTATCATGACAGTAGGGAGCATCATTAAATGGAGAGGGGATTTTATTCAACATGGGTACCCTGGCACCAACACCAAAAAGGGGGGACAATTGCTTGTCAAAACATACCAGTCCAGTGTCAAAAATCACAAATTCCCAAAATAAAGTCAAAAAAGGTAATTTCGTCAAGTCTGGGGGGTGGAATTGCCCCTGATGCCTCCCCCCTTGGATCCGCGCCTGACTACTTGACACGCATGCACCAAGATAGAAACAGAGGGTGTACCGCAGTCTCCTCTCTTTCTACTCATAAGATTTTTCCACTTACAGGCAGTCATATATCTTCCCCACTCTAGCTATAATAACTCTATGGATAACCTATCTAAATCACCATTAACTTAAAAACTGGAAGAAAAATTACCCCTTTCCATGCACACCTTTAAAATAGCATTAAAACCTCTCAAAAAACCCATTCAGTAGTTAAATAAAAAGAACAGAATACATTTATCGCTGAACAATGCTGTCAATGTATTTGACCTGGTGTTGCCACTCCGATACCAATGATCCCGTTCGAGAGTGTATCATTTAACCCTAGTCGAACTTAGGGCCAAGCTTAAAGGTTACCTACTTGTATAAAAGCAAGACTATAGTGTTTTGTCAAACCAGTTAAGACTTCTTGCACGATATTGGTGGTCGTTTAAGGGTTGAAAATGTTTATTTTCGGGAAATTTGTGTGATTTTTTTTTTCATAGATGAAGTGGTGATTAGTTTACCTAGAAGTAGTTTAGTGACTTTTTAGTTTGTTTTGTGTATAAACAGTGAAGTGAAAATGAATTAGGACTTTCAATGGAAATTTCAGTGATGATTAAAGATGGAATGCATCTATGGATATATAGCTTTAAGTGTACCTAAATAGTGAACTGTTAGACATTGGAAAATGATGGATGAAATTGATTTTCCTATCTGGAATTTCAAGTCAATCAAGGCCTTATTCAATATTTATACAGAATGATTTTTAATATACTTAATATACTAATAACCTTTCGTAGCTTCTTTAGATTACACCAAATAATATCGTAATAAAATTTTTGAAAGAAAATTACAAGCTAAGACTTTATTAATTTTGTCACACAACCATTTACCACACATCTGTAAGACCCGAGACTAAAATCGATATATTTTTTGTCAGGTTTAGGCCCTAAACCTAAATAAACAATGATTTTACTTCAGTAAAATAGTCTGTAGGTGGTTCAAAAACGAGTGGTAGGTGATTAAGGATTAATGTTTTAAATATTTTTTAAAACTGATATTACAAAGTTATTTAGTGTTATGTAAAGAAGCCACGAGCAGGTGGTTATCAGTATTTTATAAAACACCTTGTACATAGCATCTTCGTTTGTATCAATAATATTCTTAAACAGTAGGTACCTACCTACTTATATTGTCAAACTTAATCAAGTTCTCTCTCTAAAAACAAGGAGATAAATTAAAATGATATATTCAAAATAACTGAAATTAGTCTTATGTTGTGGTCTTGAAGTTACTGTAGCTTTTTATTAGGGTTCCGTAGCCAAAATGGCAAAATGAAACCCTTTTAGTCTCGCCATGTCGCCCGTCCGTTTGTCCGTCCGCAGCTTTGCTCAGATACTGTTAGTGCTAGGAGGCTGTAATTTTGCATGGATACACATATTATTTACGCCGACTAAGTAAAAAAAAAAGTTTATGTAAAGTAGGGATGTGATTTTTTTTCTCACCTACCCCATCTTGTGTAGTATCGTTAGGTAGGTCTTTTAAAAACGTTTAGGGGTTGGGAAAACCATTTTTAGATTTAGGGATCCTTTTGTGCATTTTTTGGGGTGAAATGCCTTCATAAGAGAAGCAAAGTAATCTGTAGGTACCTATAGGAAACTTAACAGTAAATAAGTTACCTAAAAAGCTATGAGTTACTAGAGAATTGCTTTCTAAAAAAGATTATAAACAAAACATTATAACATAGCTTTAGGATATATAGCTTTAGGTTACAGAGCTAACATTGTATTCAATCTGGGAAGTTTTTTTTTTCATTTCAAAGCCCAATCTACGATCCTGAGGTACAGACCTATAGGCCTAATCTCTTTCTTTAAAATAAAATTTATGAATTTTCGTTTACTAAAATTTCTATAGGTTAAGGGACTATTCAAATTTATTTTTGGATAGGTATACACAAGAAGTTCCAACTTATAGACGATTTTCTGAAACGAGTGGATTATTTAGATCATCCTGGTTCTGTATTTCACCACCTCATTTGCGATCGAAACTTCGTTTTCACTGAATTAGAGCAGACCTCCAGATACCTGCTCTTCTAGAAGCCCTGTGTTGCATGTAAATGAACGTTAACTATTTAATTGCTCAATCTTGGTCTACGTTATTCAATCAGTATGTTTCTAAATAGGTATGATTAAAGAGTTCTTAACCGAATAGGTCCTATTCAACTTTTTAAACCTGAGTTAAAAGTCTGTCGCCACTATGTAAATACCTACTAATGTAGGTACCCGCAGGTACCTACTTATTAACCGTTTAAGTAGATAACGGTAACAACATGAGACTTAATGAATAATAAAACTCACGTAGGTACACAAACACGTATACAACAAATCAGGAAATAGTGATATTATAGGTAGGTACCTATCTACATAAATATTCGCATTTTATTATTTTTGAAAACTGATCACATTATGAGTTTCTGACTTAGGTACCTATCTACTCATACCCTGGTAACTAAAACGTAACTAAATTGTATATAAAATGAAAAATATATAAGTTAACGGTTATTTACTGATACCTAATTTAGTACCAATCCTATTTTCATTTAGCTCTATAATAAAAAATCAAAATTCTTTATTCACTTAGGATGCAAAACAACTCTTGTGATACGTCGGGATTCTACATGTAGGTACATGTAATGCCAAGTTCGCAAACAATAGGTAAAGCCGGAGAAAAGAACCTGGCAATAAAAACTCACGGCCACTCTATTCACATTGCAAAATCTACTTTAGGTTGTTATAATTTAACAGAAGAAAACAAAATAATTAAGGTATTTTTAATTCAGATGGCAACACAAAAATGATGATGTCGCTAAGATATCAGTTGACCTCACCCGTGACTAGATATAATTCAGTAAATTTCGATTAAAATGTTGCGACGTAAAGTATAGGTAGATACGAACAAAGTTTATAAACAAACAATATCATCATGACCATCAGCCTATCGCAGTCCACTGCTGGACATAGGCCTCTCCAATTGCACGCCACTTTGTTCTATCCTCGGCTTCTCGCATCCAGCTCCTGCCTGCCGTTTTGCGTAGATCATCAATCACACTAATATTATAAAGGCGAAAGTTTGTGAGTATGTGAGTGTGTATGTTTGTTACTTCTTCACGTCTAAACGGCTGGAGGGATTTTAATGAAATTTGGTATGGAGTTAGCTGACACCCTGGATTAACACATAGGCTAATAAACCGCGGGTAACACCGCGGGGCACAGCTAGTAACAATATTAACATGGGCAATTTGAGAGTTTGTGAGTGTTTCTTGTCTTGTCTCTATTCATTGGCATAACTATTGCTACGTAGTACTATTATTTATTATGTGCTATTGCTTGCCAAATGCAAACTAAACATTACCTGTAGGTAAGTAAATGTCATTACTGAACCATGTAATTATGTAGGTACCCAGGTAATTTGTGTCGTCGACTTAGCTTTTACTTTAGTGAACTAAGACTTTTTTTTTTTTTTAAAGATAATCAATGTGGGATTGAGTCCCACATTACTAGCAATCTTGTTAACCCCTCCAGCTAAGCTCAAACGCTTGTGTTAGGAGTGAGTTCACGTCGGTAGTATAATGGGTAGGATTCGAAGCCGCGACCTCACGATTGCGAGACCGATGCCTTAGCCATTAGGCTACCGCCGCTTTTGCTTTTAGTTTGCGAATACTATTTACTTTGTTCAACTGATAGTATGTCGAGCTATGTTTTTTAATATATTTTTGAGCTGCAAAGTAAGTAAAAGCTGTGGTTACTTAAATTAAATCTAAAAAAGGCTTAACATGGTAGGTAAGTATAGCCATTGGCATTAAAATATTTGTGTCTAGATGACAATATATCCTATAAAATTAAATCCATATATTAATACAGGTATTAATGTAATGTATTATAAAAATCACCCTTGAAATATGGTGATTTTTAATAGGTATACTAATAACCTTTGCCTATTGGCTTCTCTACATTAAACTAAATAACTATATTACGAATATAACCCATTATTATTTTATATGTTATACTTTTGTCACAAACATTTACCACACATCTGAGAGACCCTGAAGCAAAATCGATGTTTCTTTGTCAGGTTGATGGCCTTAACCTCACAATAAACAACGATTTAACACCAGTAAAATAGTCTGTAGCTGGTTAAGGTACTCCAAAAACAAATGGTAGGTGAGTTTTTAATTGATTCAATATTTTCCAAAACTGATATTACAAAGCTATTTAGTGTTATGTAAAGAAGCTACAAGCGGAAGATTATTAGTTTAAAAATACACATACAGTTCAAACCACCACTCATTAACGAGGACATCAGCTCTGTCTGTCAGCTATGTCTTAAGGGTTACCTACATTTTCGGTGTTATGAAATAAGTTGTTCAAATAATTTAATAGTGACTTTAAAAAGTATCAATTAAAAACGTGGAAGGCACGGGACCGAGTATGGTGGCATAAATTACTGATTGATGATGATGGTGAATTACTTATAATATTCTTTGTTACCACACACACACCCACGTACGTTGCGTATACACACACACATATAAACATATTTATTGGCATAATACTTATTATCTTTAAAAGTTTTCCGTGTCACTATGTTCTGTACACTCCTTGCTGCTAATTTTAATTTCACTGAAAAGCGAAGAGAACCTGGTGATCTTTCAGGCAGGTTTCGAACCTAGTACAGACTTCAATTCTCTCAAACATTTCGCTCTGTGAATGTTCTGGGCCCCTATACAAATGGCATTTATTCGATTAGAGTTTACGCTAATCGAATAGAATGACGTCATTGCGCCTGCAACACTGTAAATACGAAAATTGTTAATATGAGAATAGCAGTTGTGACGCCATTCTATTCGATTAGCGTAAACTTTAATCGAATAGAATGCCATTTGTCTAAAGGCCCTGTTAAATAGACTATACAAATTGTATCTTCTGAGAGAGAAATAAATGAATACATTATTATTAATTGCGATTCCTTCAAGATATAGTTGCTACAGCGTTACCTAATAATAAAACACGGTAAATACCTAAAAGTATATTGTAATAAAAATATGATCTTACATATAAACAACGAAATACTTTGTCCTAAATAAATGTATACGAACAGTAAATGTATTTATTTCATCGACTTGCCTATCTCCTGTCAAAGTTTATCACTTGTTTGTTTCTACATTATAGTGACAATGTTCTATGGTTTCATCGGGACATCTTTTATGAATCTTCTAAGGTAAGACTTTGTCAACATATTTGAGAATACATATATAAAAATGCAATTATTGTATTAATAAAGTAATTGGCAAGAAATGCCTATAAAAATGACTATAATATTCGGCTAGCGACGTCATAATTTGTTAAAATGCTCTCTGTAACGAAGCAATAACAAAGGCCGTAATAGTTCTTTAACTATCGGCTAGATGGCGCAAGCGAGGGCCTGACTCGCGTGCAGGAAGGATAGAATTTGAAGTGTCGTAACATAGTCCCAGTTAGATGGTTCGATTCCGGCCCCGGTTTGGCATACGGAAGTCTCGGGTTCGATTCCTGGTTCTGGACTTAAAATTTTTCTATCTTTCAAAAATGCAATAATTATTGTATTAATAAAGTAATTGGCAAGAAATGCCTATAAAAATACTATAATACGCTACATCATAATTTGTTAAAAATGCTCTCTGTAATGAAGCAATAACAAAGGCCGTAATAGTTCTCAAAATCTATACCTAAAATTATAAAGCTGATGAGTTTGTTTGAACGCAGTAATCTCAGGAACTACTGATCCGAATTGAAAAAATCTTTTACCGTTGGATAGCCCATTTATCGAGGAAGGCTATATAACATTACGCTATGACCAATAGGAGCGGAGCAGCATTGAGAAATGTTACAAAAACGGGGAAAATTTACGCATACGAATTTGCGCGGGTCAGCTACCATTTTATATTTTCCGAGGTCTAAGAAAAATCATTGGTGGTTTTAGTTCAGTTGCAAAGGATCTGATTTATTAAAATTACATTGACAAGGAAACGAAACGAGGTTATGTTGACCTTTATACTCTTCATGTATAGTTTACAAGATCGAAGGTTGCTTTAGTGCGATTTATTGAAAATTCCAATTCCATTCGACGTGCGAATTCTCATGAATTTCACGAATTTGTGAACCATTTTATCATATTCTATACTAATATAATAAAGAGGTAAAGTTTGTGAGATTGTAGGGGGTAATCTCTGGATCTACTGAACCGATTTTGAAAAATATTTTACCAATAGAAAGCCACGTTATTTGTGAGGTATATATAACAATCACGCTACGACTAATAGGAGCGGAGCATCAATGAAATATGATGCTAAAACGGTGAAAAATTACGCAAACGAAGTTGCGCGAGTCAGCTACTAGTAATATAATAAATAGGTAGGTACTATAAGGTTTTGTATATTCATCTGCTATAAGCTCCGTGTGGTACCGGCCAAGGAATAGTATCACCCCATCTACCCCGGTACCGTTAAGGCGACTAAGGGATTTCACATCAGAGGCGGCAGCGTCCTCTGCGCACTTTTAAGTCGTACTGCTATCGCCAAGCGTGGTAATTATGGCAATTACCCCCAGAATCTATATAATTATATATATATAATAAGAATGAGATTCTACCGGGGAGACCTGTGCCCAGCAGTGGGACTCCATATAATAATAATATCTTAATATCTTGGGACAACTCACACAACGCTGTCTGATCCCAAACTAAGTAGAGCTTGTACTATGGAAACCAGACAACTGATAAATATACTTATATATTTCTAAATACATACATATTATAGATAAATAACACCCAGACAGTTTAATGAATTCGCAACTAATGTAAATTGAGTCAAACGTAGCAGATCCATAACGAAGGCAAGCACGCACTTTGTCTTATTTATTTCCTCACCAGCCTCTTAGACAAGTGGTAAAAACGTCGGAAGCCCTCATTGCGCGCACAAAACTGCGAAATTCTTATTAAAAAAAGTCATATTTACGGTCTTTTAACCGCAATCATTCTATTCGATTAGCGTTTGTGCTCAGTGCTTAAAGTTGGTGATGAGAAACAGCGTGTAAAAGCTGACAAATAAAATGTATATTATACAACGTTATTCTTGGTATAGTGCAAACCTGAAAGTAGTTTGCTTAGAATCAGAAACACAATCAATAGTTTTTGGACTATGTTATATTATACAATTAAATAATTAATCAATCATTAATTAATTCTTTAATCATTTTAGGAGTCCAAATCTTGTTCACAATGTGATGTAAAATGTAATCATCACTTATTTTTCATTAATAACAATAATACCATCAATTGACTGCCTCTGTGACGTAGTGGGAGTGTATCCGACTGCTACGCAAGAGGTCGTGTGTTCGATCCCAGAATAAAACTTTGTGTGATGAGCACGATGGTTTATTCTGGGTTTGGGTGGTATTTATATATAATATGTATGTATTTAGAAATATATAAGTATGTTTATCAGTTGTCTGATTTCCATAGTACAAGCTCTGCTTAGTTTGGGATCAGTTAGCGTTGTGTGAGTTGTCCCAAGATATTATTATTATTGTAGATATTATTATTACCTAAAGGAGTACGTACTACGAGACGGAATGAATGAATGCTCTTGTGTTCTTTGCGCTATCGTGCCTTAGCGCGAAGAACACAAGACAATTTGAATGGCTTATAACTCTGCAGGTTTTCAATATTTTCATTTTGTTTTTTAAATGATTTCTAGAAGTAAAAATGTTGTTGGGGTGTCTGAGCTTTGCACTATACAAAAAAATAACCTTAAATATCTAAGACATTGGTTTCCGAAGATATTGACACCCTTATTCTTAAAATGGTGTCTTACTGACTACGTCAAACGAACTTTACTTACTTATCATTAAAAATATTGATAATACTGGTTGTTCATAATGTTTTTTTTACCATAAATTAACAATTAACTTTAATTACCGTTTTGTCTGACACAATGTCAGTACCTACATATCAACCCATATGATGGCCCACTGCTGGGCACGGGTCTCCCCAGTAGAACCTACTAGTATGTAGATCCTGGGGGTAATTTCCATAATCACCACGCTTGGCGAGCAGGTTGGTGATCGCAGTAAGGCTTTAAGTACGCAGAGGACGCTGCTGCCCGTCCTCCGGTGTGAAATCCCTTAGTCGCCTTGACGACACCCACGGGAAGAGATGGGGTGGTACTATTCTTAAGCCGGCACCACACGGCAAACGGTCAGTACCTAATCTCAATAAAAATAGACTATGTCGACGCCCACTATGTAATCATACAGGCGGATTTTTGGCACTTTACAGGAGAGGAGTTTGAAGTTTGTCTGACAATAAAATTTCCGTAGCCATGTTTCAAATACGGTAATTTTTTTTATAAGATTATCCACTAAACAAACGTAAGGGGAGGGGGGGGGGCAACAGGGCCAATAGGGTATTTGACTAATCAAATCAGCCTCTTTTTAAGAAACGTCAAAAACGAGCCGCTCTTTACAAATTTGTATAGAATCACGTCACGTTTTCTATAGTCAAATTATTTACTTTCAGTGTTTCTCTTTATGATTATAAATTAAGTAAAACATTAAATTAATAAATGAACATATTTTTTAGAACACTTTATGACATATTTTTACCTGGTTATTTTATAATATTTTATTTTGATAGTCGTCAAATACCCAATTGCAAACCCAGACTCATGACTTTCCAAGTGTTCGCCATACATTTGGTCCGCGTTGACAGGTAAAACTACTCACACTTGGCCGGTTGGGTCAATGTGCTCTGCTCCCCCCCCCCCCCCCTAAAACACGACTCTGAATCCCGCGCCTGGGCCGTCGATGTGCCTAGATCTCAAGTTATCCCAGCTTCAAAATTTATAGCAAATTTTATCAAAATTGGAGCTGGGGCTGTCATTAGAACTTGGCAGATTTTCTGAGTAGGTATAGGTTATAAGGATTTTTGGAAAGTTTTCCACTTTAGTTCTAGTTCTAAAATAAAATCACAGTATAAACAAATAAAACCTTGAATTGTTTGATAGTAGGCATAACGTCTTATAAATCGATGACAGGGTGCACGCACGAAAAAGTGTCACGTAGCAACGGTCACGTAATTAATTGGTTGCTAAGCAGTCTCGTAGCAACGTTATTGACTGGTTGCTAAGTAACGCGAATGTTTATTCCGCCTGGTGATAGGCCGAAGTATTGTGGCCGTCGGGGTCCACTAAAGCTGTCACAGGCATGGTTGCTTATTACAAAATCATCAATATTTTGGCGATTGCAGCGACATGCAATACAATTGAAAAAAATACTAATAATAATAAAAACTGTGCAGGTATGGTTGTTTATTACAA
Source organism: Herminia tarsipennalis (assembly GCA_945859575.2). Classification (NCBI taxonomy): domain Eukaryota; kingdom Metazoa; phylum Arthropoda; class Insecta; order Lepidoptera; family Erebidae; genus Herminia; species Herminia tarsipennalis. The sequence goes on along the minus strand of OX243845.2, from coordinate 19,243,697 downwards.
TGTCATCAATGTTTTCAGACGTTATCACGTAAAATTATCGTCCGTAAACCGTCTTTACAGACAACCATTTTTAGGGTTCCAAAATGGCAAAACGGAACCCTTATAATTTCACCATGTCCGTCCGTTTGTCCGTTTCCTTTGCTCAGAAACTGTTAGTATATGGAGTCTGTAATTTAGAATGGATACACATATTACTTACGCCGTTTCTATATGCCCACAGACAGATAGACAGTCAAGCGTATAGATATATATTTTTCCGAAGAAGGTTTAAAATAATAAACAAAACCGGGAAGCATCCCTAGTTACCAATAACCGAGACTTGAGAGAAATAAAGATAAAACATTTATGTTCGTATATAAAGAGACTGTTTACTTCAACTTATCTTTATAGATAACGCTGTTGAGATCATAGGCTTATTAATACAGTTATTATATACCATTATTATTATTTTTATACTAGCTTTTCTTCGGATTTGCCCGTGTTATGTATTTTTTTTTTAGCCTACTAGCTGTCCCGGCGAACTAGGCCCGCCCCGTTTTTTTTTTGCGCAACAACCTTCTACAGAAAACTAAAAAAAAATTAAAGAAATCGTTAAAGCTGTTCTACACATACATTATATACGTATGTGTAGAACGGCTTTAACGATTTCTTTGATTTTTTTTAGTTTCCTAAATACATACATAATAAAGATAAATAACACCCAGACACAGAATAAACCATCATGCTCATATCACAAAGTTTTATCTTGGGTGGGGTTCGAACCCACAACCTCCGGCTTAGCAGTCAGGGCCATTAAACACTAGACCAACATGTAACCTAATAATGTAGTTTATTTAGTTAGATTCTAAATAACTTCTCTAAGAAACAACCTAAATTATTACAGAATAAAAAAACCCGACTGCTTAAAATTAATAATTGAAATATTTTAGTGCCAAAAATTCTAGGCTCTAGAGCATGCCAAAGAAACATACAAACATACATAGTAAACTCGAAAACACAACTGTCCTTCTTGCGCAGTCTGGTAATAAATGAACCGACTTCAAATTTCAAATAAACCGATTATAAACTGAAGCTGAACATCTATTTCACGAATTACATAAAAAATACCAAGTGTTTCCTTCAAAAATACTTTACGGGGAACACTTTGAGAAGTATATCTCATAAAAGCCCTCATCGTTAACAGTTATAGATAAGAACGAAATCGTATGGAGTGTCCGAAAAAACTCGTAAGCCTAAGATACAGTCCCTGGAGTGCCGTGTCCCTATCTACGTAATAGCGTGATGATATGAAATATATAGCTGAAGATAACGGTTTTTGTTCATATTTTTGTTGTTTCTTTTCTTGGTAAAGTGGGGTTGAAAGATTGTGTTGTGTGTTCCGTTTTAGTATTGGTTATGGATCACTTATGAAGTTATTTTGGTGTCTGACTGTACCTAAGTATGTTTTTGTACGTCCGTCCGTCCGCAGCTTTGCTCAGAGACTGTTAGTGCTAGGAGGCTGTAATTTTTTAATTTTGCATGGATACAAATATGACTTATGCCGACAAAGTGAAAGAATAAAATCTTGAAAATCATTGTGAGGATGTCATTTTTTTTCTCACCCATTATGTGGGGTATCGTTAGATAGGTATTTTAAAAATGTTTAGAAGTTGGGAAGACCAATTTTAGATTTAGGGATTCGTTTGTGAAATATTAAGATTAAAAGTGCAAATTTTTGTTAGAGTCAAGTGTCCCCCCCCTGCCAGCTAAATGGGCACAGCTAAGAAGGCTTTACAAGTTTACGAGTAACAGCTGATCAAATGAGTAATAACCAAAGTAAGTCTAAAGTTGTAAGTATTAAACAAAAACAACAGAAAACCCACTTCATGAGCCGCATTATTTGGATGGAGGGTTGGGGGGAGACTACGGAACCTTACATTGTGCATGGCCCGACATGCACATGCTCGGTTTTTTTAACAACGACATGAAGATACGAGCCGGTTGTGCGTGTGATGGTAAGCGTCACTAGCCCATAAACAGTACTGATACTACTGGTACTGATGTACCATCCAAATCCTTGTTTGGCAAAGGTCTGGATGTCACCGCAGCGGGTCTGATATGTAGATTCGAATGACGTTATTGCGACGCACGCTATTTCGAAAATCTTCACGAGTGGTACGCCAGTTCGAAAACACATTAAATCGAAAGCCACTATATCGAATGACGTTGTAGCGACGCACGCTATTTCGAAAATCTTTATGAGTGGTACGCTAGTGCGAAAGTGTTAGTATCGAAATCAACTATTGAGGATAGCATAAATTCGAATCTGAATTTGTCTGGGTATTGAAGTCGCGACCCAGTGATTGTCACGCCTACACGCCGAACCTACGCTCCGAAAGAAGCGAAAGTAGGAAGAAGTAGTAGCTCGATTTTTTTATCCAGATGTTGGCCATCACCGACGCCACGGGGCTGCCCAAGGCCACTCCGTCGATCTGGAGGTAGTGTTGTCCCTGGTAGATGAAGAAGACTACCCGTGACCACGGTCGTTGCAATACGGTCGAAACGGTGAGAAATAAACAAGGTGCAGTTTGGCAGTGAAGGGTAAAAGGAGGACTTCTCTCCCTTTCAATTCTTTATGTCTTGAGCTAATGCTATGTCTTGGCCCGTCTTTCTGGTAGCATCATGGCATCTCACCATTTTCCTGAATCTGCTGCTAAAGCGTTTAATGTTTTGTGGGCCAAATGATGGTCACTCAAAAGCCACCAACTTTTGGCCCAGTAAAGATGTCTCTACTGATACGTGGTAATCATGCAGGTATCTTATAATCTAGCCATAATAGCACATCTTTTATATATTTGGAAGCGGCGGTAGTATAATGGCTAAGGCATCGGTGTCGCAATCGTGAGGTCGCGGGTTCGAATCCTACCCATTATACTACCGACGTGAACCCACTCCTAACACAAGCCATTGAGCTTAGATTAACAGGATTGCTAGTAATATGGGACCAAAATCCCACATTGCTCGTTATCTTTTAAAAATATATATTTATATATATATTTCCCTTGGTCACAAGATAACTAGAGAACGGCTTTAACGATTTCTTTCATTTTTTTTAAATTTCTGTAGAAGGTTGTTGCGCAAAAAAAATAATGGGGCGGGCCTAAATTCGCCGTAACAGCTAATAGGCTATAAAAATCAGACATAACGAGGGCAAATCCGAAGAAAAAGCTAGTATATAAATAATAATGGTATATAATAACTGTATTAATAAGCCTATGATCTCAACAGCGTTATCTATAAAGATAAGTTGAAGTAAACAGTCTCTTTATATACGAACATAAATGTTTTATCTTTATTTCTCTCAAGTCTTGGTTCTTGGTAACTAGGGATGCTTCCCGGTTTTGTTTATTATTTTTAAACCTTCTTCGGAAAAATATATATATATACGCTTGACTGTCTATCTGTCTGTGGGCATATAGAAACAGCGTAAGTAATATGTGTATCCATGCCAAATTACAGCCTTCAAACACTAACAGTTTTTGAGCAAAGAAACGGACGGACGGACGGACATGGTGAAATTATAAGGGTTCCGTTTTGCCATTTTGGAACCCTAAAAATGGTTGTCTGTAAAGTCGGTTTACGGACGATTATTTTAAGTGATAACGTCTGAAAACATTGATGACATTGTAATAAACAACCATGCCTGCACAGTTTTTATTATTATTACTATTTTTTTAATTGTATTGCATGTCGCTGCAATCGCCAAAATATTGATGAAATTGTAATAAACAACAATGTCTGTGACAGCTTTAGTGGACTCCAACGGCCACAATACTTCAGCCTATCACTAGGCGGAATCACCATTCGCGTTGCTTAGCAACCAGTCAATAACGTTACCGTTGCTACGTGACTGCTTAGCAACCAATTAATTACGTGACCGTTGCTACGTGACACTTTTTCGTGCGTGCACCCCGTCATCGATGTCTATGACGTTATCACGTCAAAAAACCTACCTACTATGCCTACTATCAAACAATTTCAAGGTTTTGTTTGTTTGATAGGTACTGTGTTTTTATTTTAGAACTAGAACTAAAGTGTTGATAAACTTTCGCGATTTGTACACATTATTAAAATATATATATTACGGGTCTTAATCGCGTGAATAATTTAAGGTAAAATACCTTGTTTATTGCCCGACGTTTCGACCGTATTGCAACGGCCGTGGTCACGGGAAGACTAGAACTAAAGTGTAAAACTTCCTAGAAAATCCTTAGACATAGGTACTCCAGACAATCTGCCAAGTTCTAATGACAGCATCAGGTCCAATTTTGATAAAATTTGCTATGAATTTTTAAGCTGGGATAACATGAGATCTAGGCACATCGACGGCCCAGGCACGGGATTCAGAATAAGGGAATAAGGGGGGGAGGGGCAGAGCACATTGACCCAAATTGTGAGTAGTTTTACCTGTCAACGCGGACCAAATGTATGGCGAACACTTGGAAAGTCATGAGTCTGGGTGTGCAATTGGCCCTGTTGCCCCCCCCCCTCCCTTCCCCCACGCTAGGATCCGTGCCTGGACGGCCCCTACGTAAAACATCGAAACAGATTTTTGGGACTTAGTTGGAGAGCAGTTTAAAGTTTCTTACAAACAATATTACCGTATTTGAAACATGGCTACCGAAATTTTATTGTCAGACAAGCTTCAAACTCCTCTTCTGTAAAGTCCGCCTGTATGATTAAATACTGGCCGTCGACATAGTCTATTTTTATTGAGATTAGGTACTGACATTGTGTCAGACAAAACGGTAATTAAAGTTAATTGTTAATTTATGGTAAAAAAAACATTATGAACAACCGGTATTATCAATATTTTTAATGATAAGTAAGTAAAGTTCCTTTGACGTAGTCAGTAAGACACCATTTTAAGAATAAGGGTGTCAATATCTTCGGAAACCAATTTCTTGGATATTTTCGGCCTCGGTTTGGCATACGGAAGTCTCGGGTTCGATTCCTGTGCCTGGACTTCAAATTTTTCTATCTTTCAAAAATGCAATGATTGTATTAATCATATCAATTAGACGCGGATCCTGAACTTTGTTCAGGGCTCATTTTTGACTCGAGTGTGAGTTGCCAGCGTGACGGTGAGGAGGGTTGCAATTGATTCAACACCGGTGCACCAGCCACTACCTTCGAGGGGGAGGCAACTGCCTGTTAAAACACATCGGACAATTCTCAAAATTCCAAAATTCCCAAAAAAAGTGATTCAGTTGTATCCGGGGGGGGGGGAAGGCAATTTCCTCCCCCTTTCCTTGAAACTACGCCTGATTTCAGTTTTTATTTGCATAAATTTTCAGCTTCATTAGGTACCTATTTATTATTTTAAAGTGCTACTAGGTGCCTACTAATGCAACCGACAGAATTCATAATATTTTTCATTTTAGAAAACGTCACAAGAGAAGATATATATAAGCTTATTAAAACTAGAAAAAGACCATTAATCAATTCTATTTTCCCTTAATTTTCTTACAACAAAGAATTTCAATCGCTTAAAAGCAGTTAAGCCTTCCGTACTTTATATTACAGTGCGTATAAAAATAAACCGAATGCTACCTCCTACTCATGGTATACCAACTGAAGCTGAAATCTGTGAACCCGTCATTATACATAGATTTCAACCAATAGCAGAGCGACGTTTGCGTGACCCCGCCAATGACGCGAGGTCACGCCCTATGTAATTACTTACACCTAGGGCTGTCACACGTGGGAAAACTTCGCACAAAACAGGTAACATTATAAAAAAAACTACAACTAAATTGAAAACCTCTACAATTTGAAATTGTTTAAAAATTAAAGGATTTTTTTGATTAAGGTACAAAAAACAATTGACAAAAGTCAGTTTTACATAAACTAGGTAGTCAGTTACTAAATAATTTAAATAACTCAGCACACAATGATGTTTTAGTTAAAAAAGTGTAGATGATGTGTGTGAAAAAAGTGTAGATGTTAACGGTCCCTTAAAACTGGACAATTGACAAAGTTTTTAATTGTCAGTGGCGCATCGCCGGCGTTAACAGATGAAAACAGCGGATTACATTTTTCTTTTTTTCGCTCGTGGTAATTAAATCATGCTTTCCTACTTTTAAGACTTTTTATAATAGTGTGACATTTGCAATTTATAGTTTACTAGCTTTCGCCCGCGGCTCCGCGGTTGTCGCGATAAAATGTGGATGTCGGTTAACGCGATAAAAACTACCCTATGTCCTTCCCTCCGTCCTCCTTCCAAACGATCTCCATACCAAATTTCATCTAAATCGTTTGGCTGTTTGAGCGTAACAGACAAACAGACAGACAGACAGAGTTACTTTCATAATTATAATATTAGTATGGATCTATGTGTGCAGTTTTTAAAGATCGAATGTTGTTTATGTAACCTATCTACACCTTTTTACTTAAAACGTCATTGTCAGCACAAATATCCTGAACCTTTAACCGTAAAATTAAATTTTGCATGTTCAAATAGGCCGAATATATTTAGACTAAATACACCTAATTAATAGATTACTAGATATAGATAGATTTTAATTTAATTGAGTTGAATTGAATCGACTAGATTTTTGCCCCGCCTCGAAATAACCCTAGATCCAGCACTGAGTATAGTTAGATGCGTGTTCGCGCTAAACTATTTACCAAGAACCAAAATAAGTTTGAGACCATGATTATTTAAACAGATTTCTGCATCGACAACCCTACTGGAAAGTGATACAAATTATAGAAAAACCCGTGCGAAGCTGGGGCAAGTCGCTAGTTTTAATCGAAATCAAAACAACAAATTACGTACGTAAGGACGTATATTTAAGTAAACAGGAAAATACACAATAAAAAATAAATCTGTGCCACTGCAATCATTCATGTTGTACCTTATGCTGTGATTATAAGAGCTATTTTTGATTGGCATTGAATGAATAGGTACGGCTTCATTCGGTCTTTGACCTGGAAGAGGGTATATACTTAATTTATATACAAATAGGCGGTATAAAAAAATACGTAGCATAAGACATTCGGCGACGCAGTAGGAGTATCTATTGCTGTCATGGGTTTGATTCCCAAACGAAAGAGCTTTGTAAGATAAATGTTGGTTCTGGGTGTATATTGTATGTTTGTAAAATCCTCCGTAACATAGAGCTTGTACTCTTGTTCGGGAGTTCAAAACAACTCTAGTTTAAAGCCTCTGTGGCGCGGTGGTAGTTTGTCCGGCTGCTACGAAAGAGTTCGTGGGTTCGATCCCTATGTGATCCCTGGTGATGAGCACGATGGTTTATTTTGTATCTGAGTGTTATTTATCTTTAATATATAACGCTATCTGATGATAGCGTTGTGTGAGTTGTCCCAAGATATTATTAAGGTATTATATTATAATTATTCTAGGTGTAGTAAGTATCTACAACTGCTGCTTCGAAGTGTAAGAAAAGAAAGAAGTGCTAACGAGACAATGAAGACGTACCTACAGAAGTTTTTATTGTATAAAACTTTATTTAAGATATCAGAGTTATAGACTAAAATATAACTAGAAGTAAGTTGTGACATTTTCATTAATCGGTGATGAGCTATATACTTTTATTCTCCTAAATTTTCAATTTATTTTTAAATGAAGTGTGTTCATTTTGACGTAAAAACGGCGGCACTAATGAAAAAGTGTGACGTCACTGCTCACGTTATGTACTCGTTGCTAAGCAACGCGAATGCAGATTCCGCCTGCTGATAGGCTGAAGTATAGTATAGTAAACCGACTTTACAGACAACCTTTTTTTTTTTAAATGACTTATTCTTCGTTAGTATAGACATTGCAAAGATGGGCGGGCAGCCAATATACAAATCAAAATTGCGATCTTGCGGACAAAATCTAGTGAGGCCTTTAAATCAGCAAACCGATTTAGATGAAATTTGGTATGGAGATAGTTTGAGTCCCGGGGAAGGACATAGGATAGTTTTTATCGCGATAACCGACATCCACGCGGGTGGAGCCGCGGGCGAAAGCTAGTCTATATATAAAAAGAGAAGCTGTCTGCCTGACTGACATACTCGTATCCACGCAAGGCCTAAACTATAAAGGTTAGAAACTTGAAATTTTGTATAGAGGTTTCTTTTATAACGTGGTTGAGCACTAAGAAAAGATTTTTGAAAATTAACCCTCTTAGGGGGTAAAACGGGGGTGCAAAGTTAATATGAAATTTTGCCGTTAAAATATTTTGGTTACAATCTGGCATCCACGCGGGCGAAGCCGGCATAAGCTAGTAGAATCTTAATCACTAAAGGGTCTGTACAATTAACTATCGACCTGAAGCCAAAACCTAACAATGTCAAGGCTTATTGAGAGTGACCGGGCTGGTTCGGAGGTTTGGGGGCAAAGGACAGAGGTTCATGCCCTCTCCGTCCCACCCGTGGTCCCTTTCGCTATTGATTTTCAGCAAGACGCCCGTTTCTTGCTAACGTAGTCTGAAAACTGTGCAAGATAAACTTGGGCTTACTTATGTGGTTTGTTAAGTATGGTAATAGATCATATTTGCTAAGTTATTATTAGAAATAGTAAATGTTTTCAACCTTTTAAATGTTTTTTTTTTAATTTTATTACATTGGAGATGTTAAGGAGATTAGTGATTTTTTATCTATTTTACAGATGAAAACATTCGTTTACATGGTTTTCTTTTATGTATATATTAATAAGTGAAGCAAAAGGGTTGTACCCCTTTTAACGAGAATTGCGCGGACGGAGGAGTATGAAATTTCGCACATTTGTAGTTTATATAGAGAAGAAGTGCGGAATGCTAATATTTAAAACAAATATATAACTAGTCCGTCCTTAAATACTGTTACATAAAAACTTTTCTTTTTTCAACTTTTTAATTACTTTGAATTTGGAACGCGGATTATTATTTTTAAAAGTTCTTTTGATTTCGCGCAATTTCACGTATTTTTTCGTGTTCATTATTAAATTACAATATGGATTGGGGTGTTAGAGAAAATAGAATTGCGGTGATCGCCTTGCACAAAGTAAGTATGGAGCACTTGAAAAGCTTGGTATCAGCTGTATGTTCGTATATTGTACTATCAACAGATACAACAACACTTCCTCTGTCGAAGACCATAAAAGATCGAGGCGGCCGCATGCTGTTTGAACTACAAAGGCTGTTAATGCTGTTAAAGCCAGAATTCGTTGAAATCCCATTAGGAAGCAAAAAATCTTATCGTGAGAAATGGAGATTCCCCCTTGGACTCTGTCGCGTATTATAAAACAAGATCTGAAGCTCGGTGCTTATCATCGATATACAGGAAATGCCCTAAATCAATCTTTACAATTAAAGAGAGTGGATCGATCAAAACGCCTTCTGTCGTGATACACAAGTGAAGGGCACAGAAATATCCTTTTTACCGATGAAAAAATTTCACGATTGAAGAGCACTACAATAAGCAAAATGATTAAGTGTACGCTCACAGTTCTAAAGAAGCTGCTCAAGTGGTCGGAAAGGTACAGCGTGGTCATCATCCTGCGTCAGTGATGGTTTGGTGGGGCGTGTCTTATCAAGGCGTCACAAAGATACATTTTTGTGAAAAAGGAGTGAAAACTTCAGTCAAAGTGTATCAAGAGACAGTCTTGGATCGTGTTGTGAAACCTCTCAGCAATACACTTTTTAAAAATGTACCGTGGACTTCCCAGCAGGACTCTGCACCTGGTCACAAGGCATAAACTATCCAAGCCTGGCTTGAAACCAACGTTCCTGACTATGACCAGACCTCAACCCTTTAGACTACAAATTATGGTCAGTTTTAGAGGACATGGCTTATTTAAGATCGATCCCAAATTTACAAAAATGGCAGTTTTTAGCTAAACTTAACTGCAACTGCACTGCTCATTGACTCCCTGGACCGCGCCATCCCTATCAATAAAAAATTAAACATGGACTGCAAAGCGTGAAAGAGAAAAAAAATCGTGTCTTTGACAGGTATTGTCCACAAAGTAGCGTTGTCTCTTTCTAGAGAGTGGTCAATTTTGTGAGGTTATAGTTATGAGTTAAAGTCTATACGTCAATGGAAATAACTTAAGTATACTTATTTAACAGAAAAAAATAAATAGCGTTTATTTTTTACACAGTACATTTAGGCAAATCTTATCTACAAAATTTAAAATAATTCACATGTGAGTAAAAAATTTGGATCTCATTCAGCATTGTGCTACCAGTATTGCTACTGGAGTCAGCGCTGGTTTTTAGGGTTCCGTAGCCAAAATGGTAAAAACGGAACCCTTATAGTTTCATCATGTCCGTCTGTCTGTCTGTATGTGACAGGCATTTTACTCAATGACTACTCGATGAATCTCGATGAAATTTGGTGAGAAGGTGTTTTGTAGTAGCGGCTACTTAGTTTGATAGCTAAATAATAATAATAAAAAAAATTAGGGGGGGGGGGCACTCCATACATGTTACAGAAGCTGAATTATTTTTTTTCAGCAAACATTAACTTGGATCATTCGACAGTTCTTTCAAAAACATTTTGAGGTTTTTAACAAACTATTTTGATTGATTGAATATTTTTGGAAATAATTGCTCCGAAAGTTGCATAATTGTTATTAATAAATACTTTAAACTAAAATTATTTCATACACTATCGGATATATCGCCATTGAGTTACTGCCGAAAAACTGCATTTCTCAACAAAAGGGGGTAAGTGCCATGAACATACGCTCTTCTCCTGATGCAATTGTTCAAGGCTACGGAACCCTACACTGATCATGGTCCGACATGCTCTTGCCCGTTTTTTTTTATTCAAATCTCAAAACAAAGATGCCAACAGTTTTCATAGCCCTAACATACACATCTACATACAATATAAAGGAGCGTACGTTCATCTGTGTGTTGTTTAGAAGCTCTGCATCAAAAGCTACGACTAATGAGGGCGAGGGTTCTTTGATCTCAGCAATCGTTTGGAGCGACGCTCATCAGCTTAATTGTAAACATTCATTACCCACGGTAGCTTGTACCTTATACTTCTCAGATGAATATACACGATATTAGCATTTTTGTAGTAAGTCAAATCAAAAAAGGAATCTTAAATGACGATTATACTCGGAGTTGTAAAAATGGCGGCAAACTATACTACTATTCAATACAAACAAACAATCAAATCTTTCCTCTTTATAAAATCAGTATAGATATAGATAAGAAAGTGGCTTTTTAACTTTTTTAATTATTTTACTTATTGTATATATTATTTTATTATTTCATTTATTTTTGGTTTATGATTAAAAAAAAAAAATTAAAATGGAACAGTCACATTGATTGGTCATTGACGTAGAGACCTAGACTGCGCCATAATCTCACAAAATTGACCACTCTCTAGAAAGAGACAACGCTACTTTGTGGACAATACCTGTCAAAGGCCGCACGTGTTTTTCTCTCTTTCACGCTCTGCAGTCAGTCAAATTTACTTTATAATTGAAAGAGATGGCGCAGTCCTGGTCTATACGTCAATAGATAAGACCGAGATCGAATGTGAGGATAGAGTTGTAAAAATGGCGGCAAACTGACATGTCGCTATTTTTACGACTCCGCGTTTAAAGTGTAAAACAGTGTAAAATATACTTGAAATACGTGATAACTGGACAAGAACGAGACTTTGTGATTGAAAGAAGAAAACTAGAAAGAAATTATACTTGAAACTGGCGTATGCACATAATGATAATGAGCCATAATCTCTACCGATTAATATTGGAGGGAAGAGGAAAAAAAAATGTGAGGATACTATAGACTTGTGAAAATGGTGGTAAATTGGTTTGACAACATTTTCACAGGGAGTTGTAAAAATGGCGGCAAACTAACACTATTTTTACAGCTCCGCGTTTAATGTGTAAAATCACAGAACAAATATACCCTACGAGTTCAAAATATATTTGAAATACGTGTTAAGACGCTGACAACAGCTACTGAACTTCGATGTTTCACTATTTTAGCCACGCCCACTATTTCTCCGATGTCCTAGTGCCATTGATAAAGGACGGTAAAAACAGCGAACTACCAACACAAGGACGCGGTCAATAATAAACAATAAACCAATAGATGGCGCTTTATTTTTTGTTCTATATGAAGAACTAGAAAGAAATTAGACAGGGCGATTAAAAAAAACAATAAATATTTTTTATTAGTTTGTATTTTTAATTATTTCAGGAGACTTTATTTGCTATGAACTTCAAAACAATATAAAAGAAAGAAAACTAAAACTCGAAAATATATTAGCAACATTTTAAATATTTTCGCATAATTATAATTTATTTGCTCTCGGATATTTGCCGGAACAAACAGACAGACAGACAGACAAAAAAAAACTGTATTTTTGTTATCAGTAATTATTATGGATATATGTTATCCATAATAATTAATATATATGCATAAAACTGTTATTTTGATATTACAAACAGACTCTTCAATTTTATTTATTTGCACAGATAGCTAATAATATATATTATTTTTTATTAATAATATTATTATTTATTTGACATAAGGTAAATTTAGAGCTAAAGAAAATTCTTCCAAGTTTGAAGTCCTCCGAAAATTGATAACATACCTGCTACAGCACAATAATTGACTGGTAAATAATTTTCGTCACTGGAATCACTTTTAATGATAAATTTTAAATTGCACATCCTACATAAAAGAGTGAACTTTGACAAGAATCCATTTATGTTTTCTCCTACCAAATTAATGTGTTTTAAATTACAACCCAAGGGTTTTGGGGTAAGGGCGAGAAATATTCTGAAGATTTAAAAATAAATGCGATAAGTTTATTCGTCGTCCGATGTAATAATAATAATAATATTTATAAGGATTTTTTGTTGTGCAGGGTGACTTGTAGCAGTCTAAAAAAATAATACTTAAAGCTTACCTGTGCATTAGTAACTAAATACTAACTGCCAGATTTTATCTTCGACAACCTGTTCAAAATAATAATATTTACCTCAAGTTTAGGAATATTATCGGTGGATTCAACTGTCTCAGATACCTTTGCCGATACTTCAAACCAGTGATGGAAAAAAACTATGACTCACAATAACATAAGAAGTATAAGAACGATCATGAGGAAGTTTCATATCACTTGGGCATCATCTTTACCTGGTAACATTTTCTAGAGGAATTATAACATCACTTTCTAATGTGCAACAGCCACATTTCCTAATCTGTACAGAATATTTATTACATTTAAACTTAGAAAAACTTTCTTCAGCACTAATCTTACCTATTATGTCTAACTAGCTGTAGACTAGCTGTGGACGTAGCCTAAGTTACTCCTTACATCATTAGCTGTCTGACAGTGAGTCCTGTCAATCTCCGTACAGCCGTTTTGGAGATTTGTCGAAACAAACACACAGACAGACAGCCAGATAAAAAAAAACTGTATTTTTGTTTTAAGTACTATGCGTACTTTCATAGCATTTAGTAAAAAACTGCTATTTTGACATTAGGAACAGACACTTCAGTATGTATAGATCGCCATATATAGGTAAAAAATACTAAAACCTACACAACTATTTGTATGGAAAGGGCAAGAAACAATGGATAAAGCCACAAGTATTTTAGGAGTATTTTCCTATTAGGCCAGTTCTAAGATAGTCGTAGGTCTATGCAAATGTGATAGTTTATCATTATACTTGTTTGTAACTATCTTTCTAAAATGTAAAGGGGATCATCTTTGTCCATGTGGCGATTCTTTTTGTGTAATGTTTTAATGTAATCTATATAATTAAATTATTATCTATATTAGTATGTAGGTACTTATTACAAACTTATTGGTGAAAAACTTTCCGAAGTTTCACCTGCTTCTGAACTATTCGCCAAACGTCTCTTTTTACTGAAAAGATAAAAGAAAATATTAAAAATAAATACAACAAAAATTGAACAGGCGAACCTAGGTTTCGAACGCGAAACTTGATATTCTGAACCAACGCAGATACCGCTAGACCAAACAAGCTTCACAGTTACAGATGAATTTTCGCTATATGTTGTACAAAACAGCTTAGTGCAGATTTTTGGTTTGGTTACGATTTCACTTCTGTTCGTGCAATATTTTGTCAATATTACAATATGAAAAATATAATACTTACTATACTACTTCCATGAGATGTTTTTGTTTGTTGGTATAGAAGCGCTTTTTGCTGGCCTCCGACATTTTTGTTTGTTTCCCAATTATAGTAACAAATATTTTTAAACTTAGAACTAAATATATTTAAATTAACAACTTAGATAGTATAAATTAATAGTATATTTATTAAACTTATATTCTTTACCAATGTCTATAATTTTTCAAACAACAAACAAAATATGAAGTGAATGGATGGCGAGGCAAAGCGACATACGTCCGTCTAGCTGCGCGTCTCTGCGATCACTGTCAGATTGCTTATAAAAGAAAGAGAAGCGCGATCACGCAGCGCTCGTTACTAATTATAAACCATAAAACAATTAATTACTTGAAAATAAGTCGAGTAGTTGAAAATAAAAAACAACCAGATTCTGTATTATAACATGATACGTTATTGTTAATTATTTTACCAACGTACGTTGTTAAGTAATACAGATATTTTTGTTAGAAGATCATTTTTAGAGGTTAGTTTGTATTTTTTTTTATCGAGAAAAAAATTCTAATTCGTGTTTTGAATACAACAGGGTTCTTGGAAATATGTTCAAGATTAACATATATTTTTTCTGCCGTCACAAACTACGTAGATTTGGCTAAAAAATTGTTTAGCATAAGCCTATTTGGCTGTTGTCAGCGCCTTAACTGGTTATGAGTGAGACTTTGTGATTCAAAGAAGAAAACTTGAAAGAATATAAACTTAAAACTGAAAGAAAATACACTTGAAACTGGTAGCCTAATGGCTAAGGCAACGGTCTCGCAATCGTGAGGTCGCGGGTTCGAATCCTACCCATTATACTACCGACGTGAACCCACTCCTAACACAAGCCTTTGAGCTTAGCTGGAAGGGTTAACAAAATTGCTAGTAATGTGGGACTTAAACCCGTTTTGATAGTTATCTTTAAAAAAAAAATGTACTAAATGTCTAAATGTAATCCCTAACGAATATTTCGGCGGGAAGATTAAAAAAACAGCTCAACAATGAATGAAGTATGTGCTATATGTATAAGATCGAGTCTTTGTGATTTTAAAGAGTGCAATAAATACTTTACACTGTCTTTTTTTTTTTTGAAAAATCACTATATTTCCAATGTAGCTACACCAGATGCTGAGCTGGTACCAGCTTTATAAAATAGGATCGTACTTCCTTTGTGAGAAATCAAACAATAATTTTCCCCGTTGATATGCTTCTACTTTACTTTAACTTAAATATAAATAATTGTAAATTTATTCGTTCGACGCGACTTTTCAGGCCATTGCCGGTTCTCCCTTCCAATTGTTTTCCTTCCACTCATTTTCAAATTCCAAATTGGACTTTAAAAGAACTTCAAAGCAAATAGTTTATATTCTCATTCAAGTTTCATGTGATATGCATACAACAGAATAATCCAGAAAACATAATAACATTCAACCTATGCTTAATATCTAGAATATATGGATCTAGTTCAACAATTTTATTAATATTGTCTACCAATAGTACTATATAAGTAGCTTTTCTGTTTAATTTTTTTTTTTTATAAAAAGACGACTCCCGCATTAGGGTACAAGCCCTGTGTCGCGGGGGACTTTACAAACATACAAGTTACGGACACAAAGTACACCCAGACTCGGAACAACAATTTGTGGATCTCACAAAGTAGTGTTCCGTGTGGGAATCGAACCAACGACCTCTTGAGTAGCAGTCGGACACACTCCCGCCGCGCCACAGAGGCAGTCTGATATACTCTGTAATATTTCTCAACCAAATTTTTAAAAACACGTATGCACCCAACCCTTATGTTGCTGCTATCACTCCATTCTGCCAAAGGAGAGAGTCTGAAGATTTGTAACACAGGTTTCAAACCTAGTACGAACTCCAGCTCTCAATAGGTTTAAGCCTACAATTTTATGTAATACTAGCTGACCCGCGCAACTTCGTCTGCGTAAATTTTCCCTTTTTTCTTTTTTTTACAACATTTTTCATTGCTGCTCCGCTCCTATTGGTCGTAGCGTGATGTTATAACCTATAGCCTTCCTCGATAAATGGGCTATCCATCAATAAAATATATTTTCAATGCGGCCCAGTAGTTCCTGAGATTATCGCGTTCAAACAAACAAACAAACTCTTAGGGGTATGAAAAATAGATGTTGGCCGATTCTCAGACCTACTGAATATGTATATAAAATTTCATCAAAATCGGTCAAGCCGTTTCGGAGGAGTATGGCAACGAAAACTGTGACACGAGAATTTTATATATTAAATATCATATTTGTATGAAACCTTTTGAGAGAAATAAACTGATATTATTATATTATTATTATCTTTATTAAAATACAATACATAGAAATTACATTAAATAGGTATAAGTAACAAAAATTTTATATATTTAAAAATATAAAAAATAGTGTCCCACCGGCATCGGGTACAGGGACCAAGCTACCGGTGGTTACGGCCCCAGAGAAAGGAACCTCCTCACAATGCGAGCCGTGTCCAGAAGTACTGCCTTCTGCATCAAGCGCTTGATCCAATTATTGATCCATGACAGTATCCGAGTTGCCTACAATAACATCTTTAGGCAACTGCATGGACTAGAGCGTCACTGCTGTACATCCGGTATGGTCTTCGAAGCACGAGTTAACACTTTCAATGCTATTCAAAGATGTCGAATCGCAGGGTTTATGTCCAGGGTTGAGAGATGTGAGAACGCTATTATAGAAGGCCTGTCTGAGTGCATGATTAATAATAATGTAATGTATAAAAGGTGGTTGGATATAGTTACTTAACCGTAAAGTTCTCACTTTGTATTATGATTATTATTATTTATATACGAAAGTTGTCAACTGATATACACAATGTACAACACTTCACAAGTTTAGCAAAACTATCAAACAAAGTGTCATCAATAAAAACATTTAAATAAAAACTATAATTAACTGTCACAAATAGCTATTGTATGTATTAGTGCCATAGTATAGGATTTCTCTTTATTTAGATACTAAATTTACTTTCTTAACGTTAACTATGTCTATTTTGCATGCGGTGTTTGCCTGTAATTGGTTATGCATTTAGCTTGTAAGTCTTGACTTGTTTATTAATTCTTTATAAAATGTAATAACTGTTGGCAATCCTTAAATAAATAAAATAAATAAAAGTTTAGATGGATGTATGGATAGATGGACGGCTACTTTGTATCTCAAAAAAATGTGCAGTTCCCTTCGGATTTGTTTTCCAAATGTTCCAAGCGAACGCAGTCGCATGGAATAGTTGGTTTAATCCAAATTTCCATGCACTTACCTAATTACTTTTAAAATCACGCGATTACCACTAGATACGTATTACCCTACTAAATAGGCATTACCTTTTACAACCTAACTGGCTTCCAATCAGGCATGCTACAATGGCGGGTTTACCGAGGGGATAATCCCGGATCCCCACCGATCCCCTACCGTCCTGCTTTGATCCCATAGCTCTATAGATACCACAGATTATAATAAGCTGACCTAGAGACGTACACAACTACCTACCTACTAGATGTTTAATCATATTGCGATCGGTATTGGGGGCCTAGACAAAGACACATTTGAATAACGATAGCGTTAATGGAAAAGTAGGTACAAAATATATGGAATTGAAATATATCACATGGTCAATCCAAGTCGATGCGTAGATAAGCTGTACTATTGGTATCTTCGCAATTTTTTCCATTCCATTGATCACTAATCTAGCGAACGGTGAGACCATGTAGAAAACGAAACAAAATGGCAAATTTTAATTTTTAACGGACATTAGGTATTTAGTTAGTAGTTTTTTGCGAAAGATCTTTGGAACCGACCTGTTGTAGTCGTTAGCGAATTCGCCACAGAATAAATGTACTTTCTCTAAGCTCCCTGTAGATACATATTTATTATAATCTATACTAATATTATAAAGGTGAGGAGTTTGTTTGAACGCGATAATCTCGGAACTACTGGTCCGAATTGAAAAAATATTTTGTGTTGGATAGCCCATTTATCGAGGAAGGCTATAGGCTGTATAACATTACGCTATGACCAATAGGAGCGGAGCAGCAATGAAAAATGTTGCAAAAACGGGGAAAATTTACGCAGACGAAGTTTTGCAGGTTAATTAAAGTGTTGAAAATCTTAGTCAAATAAAATCAAATATTCTTTATCCACTTACGAAGCAGAATGCTACACTTGTGAGAGTCGAATCTACAATATATGTAGGTAATGTCTGTTCGCAAACAATAGGTAAAGCCGGAGAAAATAACAGGCAATAAACACTCGCGGCCACTCTTTTCAAATTGCCAATTTTACAATGTTTGAATGATTATAAACTTGATATGGGGTTATGATGCTGCGACTAATATACTGTACACCATGTTAAAGGACTGATGCAAAAACAAGAGATAAAATAAGTATGAAAGAAGATGACATGAATTTAAATATATCAACCTCAATGGGTACAACATAGTGAGAGCATCCACTTACAATGTAAGACAGTCAGTCGATTCGTGACCACGATCGGTGTAATTCAATCGAAACGTCGGGTAAATAAAAGGTTCGTACCTTTAATTACTCCACGCGATTAAGTCCCGAAATATATCTAAAATGTAAGACTATATGTGCCTATATATTGGCCAAAGTACTGCTAATTAATGAATAAGCATAAATGTTTTATGCCGTGTGGTGCCGGCTTAAGAATAGTACCACCCCATCTCTTCCCGTGGGTGTCGTCAAGGCGACTAAGGGATTTCACTCCGGAGGACGGGCAGCAGCGTCCTCTGCGTACTTAAAGCCTTACTGCGATCGCCAACCCGCTCGCCAAGCGTGGCGATTATGGCAATTACCCCCAGGATCTACTGGGGAGACCCGTGCCCAGCAGTGGGCCATCATATGGGTTGATATGAATAAATGTTTTGCAAAAGAAAGAAAAGAATGGCCTTAATTTATCACATAGAATCTTTACTTGCAAAAGTAAATCGTTATCTTATCTAATACCTAAGTAACATTATCAAACGATGACAACAATGTTCTCCTAAGTATAACACCATCAGAAGTTTCTACATTGATGCACACTTTTGGAACAAAGTTGGTACCCCACTGTACATAAGTAAGTTTTTTTTTAAAGACGACTCCCGCAGTATGGTAGCCTTTGTTGCGGGGGACATCACAAACATAGTCACGGACATAAAGTACACCCAGACTCTGAACATCAATTTGTGGATCACACAAAGTGGTGTCCCGTGTGGGAATCGAACCCACGACCTCTTGCGTAGCAGTCGGACATACTCCCACCGCGCCACAGAGGCAGTCATAAGTATGTGTTTAAAAATAAGAATAAACAATCGTACTCATCACAAACATTTATCCTGCACTAGCTGTCCCGCGCAACTTCGTATGCGTAAATTTTGCCCGTTTTTGGAACATTTCTCGTCGCTGCTCCGCTCCTATTAGTCGTAGGGCGATGTTATATAGCCTACTAGCTGTGGCCCGCGGCTCCGCCCGCGTGGTTGTCGGTTATCGTTTTAAAAACTATCCTATGTCCTTCCCCGAGACTCAAACTATCTCCATACCAAATTTCATATAAATCGGTTCAGCGGTTTGAGCGTGAAAGCGTAACAGACAGACAGACAGACAGACAGACAGAGTTACTTTCACATTTATACGAGTAATATTAGTATGGATTGGTAGACAATATTAATAAAATTGTTGAACTAGATCCATATATTCTAGATATTAAGCATAGGTTGAATGTTATTATGTTTTCTGGATTATTCTGTTGTAGGCACTGCGATGTAGATGTGTCGAGGGATAGAACATATCACATGAAACTTCAATGAGAATTATAAACTATTTTCTTTGAAGTTCTTTTAAGGTCCAATTTGGAATTTGGAAATGAGTGATTGATGAGACAGACAGACAGAGTTACTTTCACATTTATAATATTAGTATGGATAGCCTTCCTCGATAAATGGGCTAACCAACAAAAAAAGATTTTTTCAAATCTGACCCGTAGTTCCTGAGATTAGCGCGTTTAAACAAACAAACAAACAAACTCTTCCGCTTAATAATATTAGTATAGATGAGAATCGAACCCCACCACCTCTTAGCAGCCAAACTTACACAGTCAGGATCACTAACAACTACCGGCTCAAATCATCACAAAGTTCATTGCCCTCCTAATAACCCTAAACAACCTGAAAAGCTAATTGTACCCACATAATTAGTCTAGATATATCCAAATATTTGACGTATTCAGGGGCTGAATAGCGCGCAGTTAATTAGCTACTGGGATTGAACCCCGATACTCGCGGCAAATTAACTAACACTACCTGGCGATGGATGCCAAACATGATTGAAAATCAATATGGAAAATACTGATTGTTTGAACTTGGGACAATCTATACTAATATTTTAAAGCTGAAGAGTTTGTTTGTTTGGTAGAATCTCAGGAAATACTGGTTTGAATTAAAACATATTTTACTGTTTGATAGCCCATTTATTGAAGAAGGCTATACGCTATATGACATCACGCTATGATCAATAGGAGTCAATCAACGAAAATGTTGCAAAAACGGGGAAAAAAATATTCCTTTTAAGAGCTTCCGTTGCGTGCGTTGCGTAAACGGTTAAAGTTACACAACAATAATGTATGACAGATTTGTTCCTCTTAAAAAGTTCTAAAAAAAAGTACAGCAAAAGCCTATCTTTTAAGGTTGACCCACTATTACCTTTTTTATGGTAATGAAATTTGTGCCAAAATAGTGCATTTATTTTGCAAAAGTTCTAACAAACATGATATTAACCCTAGGCTATATAAAATCACTCTACAACTAATAGAAACGGCGCAGCAATGAAAAATGTTGCAAAGGCAGCTAATCTATACTAATATAATAATAAAGCTAAATAGTTTGTTTGTTTGTTTGAGTTTGAACGCGATAATCTCAGGAACTTCTGGTCTGTTGGATGGCCCATTTATCGAGGAAGGCTATAGGCTATATAACATTACGCTATAGCAAGCAGAGCAGCAATAAAAATGTTTCAAAAACAGGGAAAATTGACGCAGACGAAGTTGCGCGGGTCAGCTAGTTGATTAATAAATGCTGAAATGAGCAAGAATAATTAAAAATGACTTTGACTAGTCTATCACACTAATATTATAAAGGCGAAAGTTTGTGAGTATGTGAGTGTGCATGTTTGTTACTTCTTCACGGCTAAACGGCTGCAGCGATTTTAATAAAATTTGGTATGGAGTTAGCTGACACCCTGGATTAACACATAGGCTAATAAACCGCGGGTAACACCGCGGGGCACAGTTAGTTGGTAAGTAAACCTGACTGCTAAGAGATCGTGGGTTCGATTATAACACGGGACACCACTGTGTCATCAACAAATTGTTGTTCCGAGTTTGGGTGTACTTTGTGTCCGTGACTTGTATGTTTGTAAAGTATCCCGCGACACAGGACTTGTACCCTAGTGTAGGAGTTGTTGCAATATATTACTTGTTTCAATATATAATCAACTTTTATGTCAGGATTTTTTAATATGCAATTAGCTCATGCAAATAGCTCATGATGAAAAGCTGTCACAAATCAAGCTGTTATCAATTTGAAAAATGGGCAGCAATATCGGCAAGATAGCCAGATATTCAAAAATAACAAGATAAAAACAATTTATAGATAAAGATAAATTTATGTGTCAGAATATACCTAGTATATCAAGATCTTGACATTTTTTCTTTTTACAGAGCTTATATTCTGCCATTTCTGGTGAACAGAAATTTAATTTTTAATTAATAATATAAATCAAAATTGTATTTCCACATGTTACATTCAATAAAATAATTAATAATAATAATGTTATTACAATTTCTTAGGTTAATTACAATTGTTGAATTTGAAATTTCCATTTAAGCAATTGTTTGCTTGTTGCAAGTTACATATTAAATTATTAACTCGGGTTACCTTAAAATTAAATAAGTGATTATTATTCACGAATTACATTAGATATGTCAGATTACATAAATTACATTAAATTGATTATAACAATTATTACACATTATAACAATAAATATAGAAAAAAAATCTTAATTCTTAACAATTAAAAACTGTGACACGAGAATTTTATATATTAGATATAAAATTCTCGTGTCACAGTTTTCGTTGCCATACTCCTCCGAAACGGCTTGACCGATTTTGATGAAATTTTTTGTGCTTATCCGGTATCTATGAGAATCGGCCAACATCTATTTTTCATACCCCTAAGAGTTTGTTTGTTTGTTTGAATGGGATAATCTCAGGAACTACTGGGCTGCACTGAAAAAAATATTTTATTGTTGGATAGCCCATTTATCGAGGAAGGCTATAGGTTATAACATCACGCTACGACCAATAGGAGCGGAGCAGCAATGATAAATGTTGTAAAAAAAAAGGAAGAAAAAAGAAAAAAGGGAAAATTTACGCAGACGAAGTTGCGCGGGTCAGCTAGTTACTAATATAATAATATAGCAACAATAAAATAATAATTTTAAGGTACAAATAGTGAGAGTCTAATTGATAGCAAATAGGGATGTTGACTGTAAAGTCAAATCAGTTTCTTTTTATGAAATGTCAAAACGACAAGCTCTATACAAATGTGTATTTCCATACACATTTGTACCTATGACGTCATAAGTTCCTATCGTCAAATCATCACTTTTAGTATTCGTTTTAATGGTTTTAAATGAAAAATCAAAAACATGTCAAACTGTAAAATAAAATTTATATTCAGAGCATTTTAAGATCTACCACTATTACCTGATTAATATAAAATAATTTACTTTTATTGTAGTCACCCAATTGTTATTGGCTAGCCTGATTTTTTTTTAAGTTTTAAGATAATAATAATAATATAATAATATCTTGGGACAACTCACACAACGCCATCTGATCCCAAACTAAGCAGAGCTTGTACTATGGAAACCAGACAACTGATAAACATACTTATATATTTCTAAATACATACATATTATAGATAAATAACACCCAGACACAGAATAAACCATCGTGCTCATCACACAAAGTTTTATCCTGGGTGGGGATCGAACCCACGACCTCTTGCGTAGCAGTCGGATACATTCCCACCGCGCCACAGAGGCAGTCAAAAGATGCCGTTAAACAACGCTTTACGAATTGAATGTAAGCATTGATATGCTGATGCTGATGCAGATATTAAAAACAATGCTGATTAATCCGTGGATGCTGATATTAGCAACAACCCTGGTTCAGAGTTAGCTAGGTCGGCGGTAGTTGTGTAACATTAGCCCAAACAACGAGGCTAATTGGATGCAATATGAACAGAGCTCATTTAATGTTTATTTGTAACTATTATGAAATTATATATACTACGGGTCTTAATCGCGTGAAAAAATTATTGCCCGGGTGACACACTACCGCGACCACGGCCGTTGCAATACGGTCGAAACGTCGGGCAATAAACAAGGTATTTTACCTTAAATTATGTACGCGATTAAGATCCGTAGTATATTTAATTTCGTAATGTATACAAATCGTGAAAGTTTATCAAAATGTTTGTAACTAGTTGGACTGGCCTGTTGGTTTAGTGGTTAGTGACCCTGACTGCTAGGCCAGAGGTCGTGGGTTCGATCCCCACCCAGACTTAAAACTTTGTGTGATGAGCACGTTGCTTTATTCTGTGCCTGGGTGTTATTTATCTATAATATGTATGTATTTAGAAATATATAAGTATGTTTATCAGTTGTCTGGTTTCCATAGTACAAGGTCTGCTTAGTTTGGGATCAGATAGCGTTGTGTGAGTTGTGCCAAGATATTATTATTTTTTCTTAATGATTTCGAACCCTAACTTTTATCACTGACAATAATAATAATAATAATACAAATCATTTATTCACTTAGGAAGCAAAATACTACACTTGTGAAAAGTCGATTCAACATTTACTGGTAATGCCTGTTCGCAAACAATAGGTAAAGCCCGAGAAAAGAACAGGCAATAAAAACTCGTGGCCACTCTTTTCAAGTACTTTTATCCAAAATGTCTTATCCTAGAATCCTAGGACACTTAATCATTGTAAGTATTTGTTGCCAGACGCGAAGGGTTAAGATAAGGGCTCACCCTTCACGTTTGTTAAACAACCGCTAATCGGCAGATTACCGGCGGATTTAAACATCATGCTTCTTAGCATATAGGGGTAAGATTGTAAATTGTCAGGGAGTTTTGGTATTAACAGAAAACCAACGACAGGCGTAAAAAGAACCCAACAAGCAAAAAAGTCCTTTAAGCAAAAATTATAAGCATATTTGTACTAATAACAGGCTTGTAATTGAGTTAAAAGTTTTTGGTTTATGGTATTATAAATAAAAGAGTCTGTTTTAACTTAAAACAGACTCTTTTATTTATAATACCATTTGACAACTCAGAATATACTCAAGAGCATTCGTTTTTGTTATCTCAGCCTTATAGTTTGCTACAAGACTGACTTATAATCTTATAGCGTACTTGAAGTTGCTTTTAAGTGTAGTTTAAACGAATAATTAATCGAATATTTTTTTAAAATCTCTCCGACTAATAGGAGGTAAGTAACCGAAGAACTAAAAAGACTAACATTTACTACCCCGAATTGAGCTCTAATATTTTTGTGCATGTAATACATAGGTAGGCAATAAAATAATAATAACTGTATTCCTATGCACAGGCTTATTACTTAGCCTTGTTAGGAAATTCAGAAACTCAATTTGTATGTAAAATCCTGTTGTTTCTCAAACAGGTGTTGAGATAAATAAATCTATACTAATATTATTAAGTTGTAGAGTTTGTTTGTTTGTATGAACGCGATAATCTCAGGAACGAGGACCTCATAGCCGAGGAAGGCTAAAGGCTATATAACATCACGCTACAACCAATAGGAGCGGAGCAGCAATGAAAAATTTTGCAAAAACGACAAAAATTTACGCAGATGAAATTACGCAGATCAGCTAATTAATAATAAAATTAAAATTTCTTAAAAAAAAAAATTAAGCGGCAGTTCCATTAATATGTACCTAGGTAGGTAGGTAAGTACGTACTTACCTCGTTAGTCGATAGTTATTCCAACTGCCGACTCAAAACGAGAGGTGTTATTAATTTAACGTTTGTAACTGTATGTCCTTTGTAAGCCTAAAAAATGAAACTTAATAATAATAATAATAATATCTTGGGACAACTCACACAACGCTATCTGATTCCAAACTAAGCAGAGCTTGTACTATGGAAACCAGACAACTGATAAACATACTTATATATTTCTAAATACATACTATAGATATTATAGATAAATAACACCCAGACACAGAATAAACCAACGTGCTCATCACACAAAGTTTCTATCCTGGGTGGGGATCGAACCCCCACTGCGCCACAGAGGTAGTTAGCAGTTCATCAACACTTTTAAATTTCAAAAATATGAAGTAATTTTGCTAGAATACTCATTTTCACTCTTTGATCAAAACCTTTGGTAACATTTCCAATCGTTCTCTTACTCCTACCCCTAAACACCTTCCTAATTTAAATAAACACATCAAATCAAACAACGGTAATCACACATCACTCGTTCCAAATTCAAACATTTTAACACAAATAAAGATCGGATAACAAATCGGAACGGGGTGTCGATAAGTGCTGTAAAACCCGTATTATAAAACCACCAATATAACCTGACCTCTGCTCTTCAAACCATCACTTGCCAACATACCAACAAATAAGTTTTGAAGGGGCAACAGAGGTCAACGTATGTTGGTGCTCGTTACGATTCGAATTTCGAATTGTCAAGTCCTCAAGTGGTAGAAAATCGCATCAGTGATCGAATAGGGATGGGATCCGAGCGATTTTTTTTCTGTGCTTACTCGTTTGCATTTCGATAGTGAGGGGATTACTGTGATGCGATGATGGGATCGAATTGTGTGGATGGGTGTGTGTGTTAATCTCCTGGGTTCATAGTTACACGTGATGTAAAGTTTTGGCTTCAAGATGTTTTGATTCAGTTTTTGCTTCTTTTTAGGGTTTCGTTCCGTCTGTCTGTCTGTCCATATGTAGAAGAAGAAGAAGAAGATTTATTGAGATTTGTCACAGATACAATATGTATGACTGCCTCTGTAGCGCGGTGGGAGTGTATCCGACTGCTACACAAGATGGTTCGATCCCCACCCAGGATAAAACTTTGTGTGATGAGCACGATGGTTTATTCTGTGTTTGTGTGTTATTTATCTATAATATGTATGTAGTTAGAAATATATAAGTATGTTTATCAGTTGTCTGGTTTCCATAGTACAAGCTCTGCTTAGCTTGGGATCAGATAGCATTGTGTGAGTTGTCCCAAGATATTATTATTATTTGATTACATATACTTAAACAAAAAAATACAAATAAGTAGGTACTTGCACATCGTATCTGCGACAAACGAGGTTTCCACTCAGCTTAAATGCCATGTTGTGGCATGAGCCAGAGTATATCACAGGCATTGTACTCAAAAACTACAAATTGTGTATGGATGAAATTTTGGATAAGTATGAGTCTTGTATGAGCCGCTACTTAGTTCGATAGTTAAGTAACAAAAATTAATATTTTTAGGGGTGCCCCCCCCACCCCTAAAAATATTTATTTTTGTTACTTAACACTTACAACATACATGCAACAGAAGCCCAAAAAATTTTTTTTTTAGCAAACTTCTTCGTGTGGCACATCCCACGACAGGTCTTAAAAAATCATTTTAAGCTTTTTTGATTATGTGAATAATTTTAAAAATAGGTAATCGCTTCGAAAAATGCGAAAAATTTGGCACATATTTTTTTTAATTGTGTGTGCATTTAATCAGTCCTTTTTAAATACATGCAGGTCAGACCCAGGGACTATAAGCAAATCTAATGAGCACAGGATATCATATCGAGCGTGTACCTACTGCACTGAGTGGTACTGTTCTTAAAATAGACTCCATTTAGTCAAATCAGGCGCGGATCCATCTGCCCCCCCAGACTTTACTGAATGACCTTTTATTTTTGGGAATTTGAAAACTTTGACAATCGATCGGAGTGTTTACGCAGGCAATTGCCCCAAAATTGGATTGTATTACTGATTCTGAGCAAACTACTTTCAGGTTTGCACTATACCAAGAATAACGTTGTATATATATAATTTAAAGATAACTAGTAATATGGGATTGGGTCCCCCATCACTAGCATCTTGTTAACCCCGACTAAGCTCAAAGACTTGTGTTAGGGGTGGTTTCACATCGGTAAAAATGGGTAGGATTCGAACCGGCGACCTCACGTTTGCATGACCGATACCTTAGCCATTAGGCTACTGCCGCTTTAAATAATCAAATAAAAATAAGTTTATAATGTACTGGCTGAGCCGCGCAACTTGGTCTGCGTAAATTTTCCCTGTTTTTGCAACATTTCTTATTGCTGCTTCGCTCCTTATTTCTCCACTATTTAATGGATGTTATTATACATATAAACCTTCCTCTTCAATCCCTCTATCTAATAAAAAAAACCGCATCAAAATCCGTTGCGTAGTTTTAAAGATTTAAGCATACATAGGGATATAGGGACAGAAAATACGACTTTGTTTAATACTATATAGTGATGCACTATTTGTCCTCGTCTTGTGTGAATAGAGCGTTATCTATATTCTGAAATTACACTAGCTGGGTTGACCAAGCTTTGCTCGGTGTTTTTAGGATTCAGGAATATAAAATAATGCAAATATCTATTTTAAGATTTACGAGATGATGTCGTAAAAAATGACTGACATGTTGGTCTAGTGATTGGCGTCGCTGACTGCTAAACCGGAGGTCATGGGTTCGATCCCCACCGAGGATAAAATTTGTGTGATAAGCACGATGGTTCATTCTGTTTTTGGATGTAATTTATCTAAGTATATTATGTATGTATTTCGAAATATATAAGTATATTTATCAGTTGTCTGTTACCATAGCACATACCCTGCCTAGTTTGGGATCAGATGGCGTTGTGTGAGTTGTCCCAATATGTTATAATTATTTAAAAAAAATAAATAGTAACTTGTCTTTAAAACTACATAACCTTCCTTAAAATAACATTTCCAACACAAAAAGCTTAAATCTATACTAATAAAAGGGGAAGAGTTTGTTTGTTTGTTTGATTAAACGCGCTAATCTCAGGAACTACTGGTCCGATTTGAAAAAATCTTTTTTTGTTGGATAGCACATTTATCGAGGAAGGCTATAGGCTATATAACATCACGCTACGACCAATAGTAGCGGAGCAGCAACGAGAAATGTTGCAAAAATGGGGAAATTTACGCAAACGAAGTTGTGCGGGTCAGCTAGTAATCTTTTTTTTTTTCTTCTTTGTTTTATCTGGATCATGGCAATCTGTTGCATTTAAGTAATAAAATAAAAAGATACTTTTTCGTACCATAAACAACAAGCTCAGACAAAAACCTCCCGTTTCTAATCTCATTAACGCAAACTGCAATTAGCACCCTGCTTGTACTAGACACAAATGTTCAAATTAAAGAAAGTTATTTTCGATTCGGAAATCCTTAGGTATAGGGAGGACTTTGCGGTATTCGGGCAAAAAGTACGGAATTCCGAGGGGCGGAACCACCTGTGTGTAATCCGCATACCTTCTGACAACACTATACAGGCTGGTGAGATTGTTTTTGAATTTTGAATTTGGAACATGTTCTTTCTTGTTGGAACGCTGTTTGTTTTTTTAATAAGACTATATTTTTTTCGAATAGGAACTGGCAAGGCTGGGTATTGGTTATAAGTCAAATATGATTTAGGTACTTATATATTTTTTTTAATTGCCTTATTTTTTCTTATAGGTAATAGACTCACTCAATAGAAGCCGCGAATGTGACTGCGCCAGACTGTCTGCTAACAGGGAGAGTTGGTGGGAGATCGCGAGGAAAGCTCAGGGGAGTCAGGGGGGTCAATTCACGTATTTAAAGCAGTGCAGTTGCAGTTAAGTTTTGATTAAAACGGCCATTTTTGTATTATTGTATCTTTGGGATCGATCTCAAATAAACTTGCGTCGAGTATGAGTCTCGAAAATACAATAACGACATTCTAGTACAGTGCGCAAACGTTTTTGAAATCGCTCCCAAAGTTACAAGACACAACTAACAAGAATACGAAAATGGCCGTTATAATCGAAACTTAACTGCAACTGTGCTGCTTTAAATACGTGAATTGGCCTCATGTCCACTTCTACCATCGTTCTGCCCAGAACGAAACGACAGAGAAATAGGTTTTATCTCAATAACTTACACTGTAAGAACTCATTGATTAGTAGTATTCAGCTTCGACTCCGTTTGTGTTCCTGCAAACCCATTAACCGTGATGGAAAGCAAATAAATAACTTCTAATAAGGTTTTTAAACGTCAAAGTTACACTATTTTACTTATATATTATTACATACAACATTGGAATAGTATGAGTCTAGGTACATTAGTTTAATGCCAAAGGTTAATCCAGTGAGAAAAGAACTTGGCTATGAAAATACATTTTTACAAAAAAAACATCTAACCGAACTTCAATCACGGTTGATTTGCTGGTATTTATTGAGGAGTTTCGTTTTTTGTCTCCGAAACTCATCATCAAATCTTTTCAAAATTTATATGAGACCATTTCAGATTAAACATCTTTCAAACAGAAAATAATTTTGAAAATCCGTCTTACATACATAAAAAAACACATCCGAATTGACAACCACCTCCTTTTGTAGTCGGCTAAACTCATGGCCAGTCTTTTCAAAACGTTTATTACAATATATTTTTGTACTTCATCATTATTTAAATCTACGGTAGAATACAAACACCCTGTACGATGTAACGCGATCCCGTGGGAGAACGCGACGCATCATTTCTACCAATATTCCTTGCAACCAGGAAATAACTGTTTTTGTACTAGCCTTCAGTCTCACAGTCTGGGAGCAACTCGATGGTGAAACTATAGTTACTACGCCATATTGAATTATTTGATGCGGTTTTGAATACTGTATTTTTCTTTTTTTTTTTTAGAAAGATAACTAGCAATGTGGGATTTTCGTCCCACATTACTAGCAATCATGTTAACCCCTCCGGCTAAGCTTAATGGTTTGTGTTAGGAGTGGGTTCACGTCGGTAGTATAATGAGTAGGATTCGAACTGAGACCTCAAGATTGCGAGACCGCCTTAGCCTGGCTACCGCCGCTTCTATATATTTTGTTATCTTTTTGAATATTTTTTTTTATGAGAGTTAACCTTAGCTACGAGTCTGACATTTCTCTAAAAATGTTAATAAGGACCTACAGTTTAAATGTTAATAATGACTAGCTTTCGCCCGCGGCTCCGCCTGCATGGATGTCGGTTATCGCGATAAAAACTATCCTATGTCCTTCCCCGGGACTCAAACTACCTCCATACCAAATTTCATCTAAATCGGTTCAGCTGGTTGAGCGTGAAAGCATAACAGACAGACAGACAGAGTTACTTTCACATTTATAATATTAGTATGGATAGGTAGTATATTTGCACCTACCCTTTTAACACTGTATCATTTTAGTTATATTTCGGGACTTAATCGCGTGAATTATTTAAAGGTACGAACCTTTTATTTGTCGACCCGTGACCACGATCGGTGCAATTCGATCGAAACTTCGGGTGAATAAAAAGTTCGTACCTTTAAATAATTCACGCGATTAAGTCCCGAAATATAACTAATATGTATAAAAATCGCTAAAGTTTAAAAACAATAACTGTATCATTTGTTGTTTTAGGTAAGTAGCTACATCAAAAACGTTAAAAGAATGAGTAAGTAACTACTGCATAGATATAAATATTATTAGAATTTTATACCTACTTATAATCTATACTAATATTATAAAGTGGAAGAGTTTGTTCGTTTGATTGTTTGTTTGTTTGTTTGTTTAAACGCGCTAATCTCAGGATCTACTGGTCCGATTTGAAAAAATCATTTTTTGTTGGATATCCCATTCATCGAGGAAGGCTATAGGCTATATAACATCGCGCTACGACTAATAGGAGCGGAGAAGCGACGAGAAATGTTTTAAAAACGGGGAGAAATTACGCATACGAAGTTGCGCGGGACAGCTAGTCAGGTATAAAATTCTGATTTCAATCCGTCAATCGAGTGATGAAATTCAACGTAAGAATTTTTATTAGTCAAAATTAAAACTGTTTACTATGTTCACTCTTATTAGAATCAATTTATAATTGTCCCTAAAGCTAAAGTTATATGCAATCACACCCCTTATTAGCCAAACCGCCAATCTATGGGAATGACATTTTTTTTTTCATTTCCTGATGCGTGATTTGTACGTTGTCAGCGAAAACATTTGGTTTTAGAACGGACACCTGTTCTCTTGTTCCCACGAAATGGGTCGCACACAACTTTTGAACGCACGTGTTCCAATTACAAAATCTGCATTCGAATCGATTGTGCTCACGTTCTTTATTTGAATCGATTTAAATTTGGAAACTGGATGTTGGAATTTGGTAACGTGAATCGAATTAGATTTTAACATAGTTTACAAAATTAAAGTAGTACCTACGTAGAGAAATGTCCTAACCTATATTTTTTTGCTTCTGTAGGTACGTACTATAGTCCAGTCATCTTAAGGTTGAACCTTGGAATGAAAGATTAGAGACTGAAAATTTTTACGAATCTTTAAAAAACTGTCTATGCGATGTTTGCCTTCGAATATCTTAAGACGGACTTATGTTATTTATTGCCATTTCTCTGTATTAGGTTTGTTTAGGTTTGTTAAAAATTCATCGTCTTATCTTCCATTCTGAGGGGCAATACTAAGATGACTGACTGTGCTGTGAGGTGCAAACATAAAATAAATTTTCAATTAAGGGTAACAAAGAATATCCAATAAATATGGATTTATATCCATTTTGATTTGATTAGACATTTTGCTAATTAGACATTTTGAGAATTGGACGTTTTGCGAATTAGACACTCTTCGAACTGGACGTTCGAGAACATAAAAAGTTTGACAATCTTCTACTTCCCACATTGACGTAAAGACCTAGGCCGCGCCACCTCTTTCAATTAAAAAGTAAATATTGACTGCAAAGCGTAATAGAGAGATAAAACGAGTTGTAAAAATGGCGGCAAATTGACCTGCCATTACAACTCCGAGTTTGAGTATAATTTATAAAAAAAATATTGAATCTATACTAATATTATAAAGCGGAAGAGTTTGTTTGTTTGTTTATTTGTTTGTTTGTTTGTTTAAACGCGCTAATCTCAGGAACTACTGGACCGATTTGAAAAAATCTTTTTTTGTTGGATAGCCCATTTATCGAGGAAGGCTATAGGCTATATAACATCGCGCTACGACTAATAGGAGTGGAGTAGCGACGAGAAATGTTGCAAAAACGGGGAAAATTTACGCATACGAAGTTGCGCGGGACAGCTAGTACGTAATAATTGGATAAGAACGAGACCTTGTGCAACTAAACTTTGACATTGGCAGAAATTAGCCGTTGAAACAACTAGATTGCTATAATTTCAAATAAGAAGATAGAAAAACTCGTGCGGCCCTGTCTCTTTGTCAGGTATTGTCCAGAAAGTAGCGTTGTCTCTTTCTAGAGAGTTCCCGATTGGGTAGTTGACTAAAATAAAAGTAAATTATTTTTTACTAATCAGGTAATAGTAGATCTTAAAAATTGACGATAGGAACATATGACGTTATAGGTTCCTATTCCATACACATTTATCTATAGCTTGTCGTTTTGACATTTCATAAAAAGAGACTGATTTGACTTGACAGTCAACATCCCTATTCTGTGAGGTTATGGCATAGTCCAGGCATATACGTCAATGACTTCCCAACAGTTAGAACATTAGGGTTTCTAGTACCATAAGTCACTTTGTACCTACTAGCGATAGGGTCGACCAGTAACATTAAGAATTTTCTATCATACGATATCTATCATAGATAAGCTTGACGATAACCTATTGCCATTAGAAGAGGCTATCAAAGTTGTTCGTACAGGCATTAATGAAATCCACTTGTGAAAATTGCAGCAAACTGAGCTTTTCTGAAAATAATAATAATATACATTATAATAATTATTATATTATTATGAAAAGATGGCGTTGTGTGAGTTGTCCTAATTTACACAACGCCATCTGATAACAAACTAGACAGAGCTTGTACTATGGCAACCAGACAACTGATAAACATACTTATATATTTCTAAATACATGCCTAGATATTATAGAAAAATTACACTCAGACACAGAATAAACCATCACGCTCATTATAACACAAAGTTTTATCCTGGGTAGGGATCGAATCCACGACGTTTAGCAGTCAGGGTCACTAACCACTAGATCAGTCGAAAAAAAATATTGAGAAATTAATTTATGGTTATCTGTAATTGGCAACCCTAGCTGGCAGAATGCGATGTCATATTAATTTCACAGCGTTGCGTCTATTTTGTCTAGCCAGTAGCAATTAGCTATTACGGTTCCTAAGCCATAATTATTAATAGTATTTTTAAGATTGATACTAATATCGATATTTAAAACTCCTAGGAGTTTTACCAAGAAATCTAGAAGTTCCCAATTAGAAACCATACATCTATACTATAAAGAGTTTTATTTTGAACGCGATAATCTCAGGAACTACAGATTCGCTTTGAAAAAAAAAAATAGTGAAGTAATTTATATAGACATTTCTTGCCAATTACTTTACAAATATAATAATTGCATTTTTGACAGATAAAAAAATTTGAAGTCCAGACCCAGGTATCGAACCCGAAACTATCGTAGCCAAACAGGGGCCGGAATCGAACCACCTATCTGGACTATGTTACTAGACTTCAAATTTTTCTATCTTTCAAAAATTCAATTATTGTATTTGTAAAAAAAAATGTGTTTGTGGCCCATTTATCGAGAAAGGCTATAGGACAGTTGCGCGGGATAGCTAATGCTGACTTACGGCAGGTCTCAATAACCTAACTATGGATGGATTTGGCTAATATTTGACTTATGCTCCATACAAAATATGTCAAAATTCTTACCTCTAGTAGCCAAATCCATCGATAGGTAGATTATTGAGACCGGACGTTAATGACATAGATTTAGGATTAAGTAAGAATTTTGTAAATCTTTAAAAATATTCTCATTGTGACGTTTTAATTTTTAGAATTCTCTTAAATTTTAAAGGAAATACGCTACGCAAGTACGCAGTACATTATGATTTACATCTTCAGTAATAGGCCGTAACATCACCCACATGTCCAGTTTTTTCCACGACAATAACATCTAAATATCCATAAAATTAATTGTTACCAATGTACCAAACTACTTTCACACGAAACGCCTTTGAAACACCGTGACACTGCCCATAATGACCAATATCTCTTTTATCACTATTACCAACTTACATTTACCGCTGAAAAATATTAAAACCTACAAAAATAAACCATAAAACCTATGACATAAGTTCTAAGTTCAAATGTAATGAGCGGTAAAATAAATTTGTTCTTAATTTGACGTCTCTATACTCATTGACAGCTGCGGTCAGCCATTTTCTTTTTTTTTATAGGTTATGATGTCCACCCACATTTTGGCATGCGACCAACTTTTTATGGGTATATTACATGGTCATTAATGTCTTGTATTGTCGTGGGATGTATTGAAATGTCATTAATATAATATTGTAAGTTGAATTTTGTGCAATGATCACCGTGTAATGCCTGATGGCGGTTAACTTTGTATATTTTTTGTTGTAGGTGCGATGCTACCGAGTCGCACTAAGTTATAATTACACTGTTGCACCTACGTATGTATTTTTTTAATAATATATAGTAATTATAATATCTTGGGACAATTTAATCCACACAACGTCATCTGATCCCCAGCTAAGCAGAACTTGTAGGTACTATGGCCGCCAGACAACTGATAAACATACTTACTTAAACAAGGTTATTTTTGGTATAGTGCAAAGCTACACAAGATTTTTACTATAAGAAAGAATATAAAAAAGCCATTCAAGTTGTCTTGGGTCCTTAGTGCTATCGTGCTTATTGCGTCCCGTAGTACGTAATCCATTATTGAAAAATAGGTGATGATTACATTTCACATCATATTGTGAATAGGATTTGAACTGTTAGAATGATTAATGAATTAACTAATGATTAATAAATTAATTAACCGAAAAATATAACATGGTCCAAAAACCACCTAATTGGAATGTGTTACTGATTCTGAGCAAACTACTTTCAGTTTGCATAAATTACACCCAGAAATAGAATAGCAGTCAGGTTCACTAACCACTAGACCAACAGGCCAGTCAAAAAATTATTAGGTTTGTCAACAGTAGTTATCACATTTGCCAAAGATTTAGCTAACTAATTACAAAATAATGAAGTACTTAACTTTAAACCAATGTTTTTAATCCTATAAAGTTAGGAACTTCATATCTGTACGAGATAAAAATCTACGCTTGTTTAAAGTCATCACACTCACTCCAACGTCAGACCCAACGCCACACGTCCAACGTGGATCTACAAAATAGCATTGGCAGTTAGTACCAACGTTGGGACGAACGTTATTCTAGATCCACACAGATTCTGGACGACTGGCGTTGGGGTCAACGTGTGGACCCGGCGTAACTATATTTTTGTCTATTAGATATATTTCGGGATTTAATCGCGTGAATTATTTAAAGGTACGAACCTTTTATTTACCCGAGGTTTCGATCGAATTGCAGCAATCGTGGTCACGGGTCGACTCAACTCGGGTATATTTTTGTCACAAGAACTAGCATAAACAAGCACTTAAAAGAGATGACTTGCCCTGAAGACGAAATTCGCATCATGTACTCCATTTCTATTAAACACTATATACCTATTACTTTCAAAAAATAAAAATTAGACGATTAAACTACAATAATCCGAATCTAATTATAAGGAAGCCGTACCAGTGATCACTATGGCACAACGGACAGCCGACTCTAGCTGTAATACAACTATTATATATAGGTAATAGAAAAAGTTACAATTTCGTTCCCGTCTTTGTGACTTGACTTCCGTTTGCTCGCTGGCTTCTTACTACGGTGACCATAATACTTACTACTAAATAGGATTATCTATACTTATATTATAAAGCTGAAGAGTGTGTTTGTTTGTTTGTTTGAACGTGGTAATTTCAGGAACTACTGATCCGAATTGAAAAATTATTTTACTGTTAGATAGCCCATTTATCAAGGAAGGCTATAGGCTATGTAACATCACGCTACGATCAATAGGAGCGGAGCAGCAATGAGAAATGTTGCAAAAACGGGGGAAATTTACGCATACGAAGTTGCGCGGGACAGCTATACATAAAAATAAATGTTTACGAAACCCACAAGGACTGCTTTCATCTTCGTGTTGAGGGTTAGAAGGTTTTCACACGTCATCAAGATCCTCACAGGTTTTTGCATTAAATTTCTGTGAAATTATCTACTCTTTAGGTACAATAGGCGCATAAGCCAGACAAAGGAGGAAGCATCTTGAATGACCTTTATCCATCTGGGTTCGCCCTAGGTGATGCAGAAAGTGCGGATCAATAGAGTATAGAGCACTTATTTTCAAAATTGTGTAAGTTTAGATGGAATACAGGGTATTAGTTTCAATAATTTACTCCTTTCGGGTGTTGCAAAAGAGTTTATTAAAAGTACAAATTTCTATTGTCATTTTCGCGAGAAATGTTGAAAAAATATTTTTTTAATGGATAGCCCATTTATCGAGGAAGGCTATAGGCTATAAAACATCGCGCTTCGACAAATAGGAGCGGAGTAGCGACGTGAAATGTTGCAAAAACGGGGAAAATTTACGCATACGAAGTTGCGCGGGATAGCTAGTTTACCAATAAAATTAACTTATTGACAAAATACACTTTGATCTTTAATTTATGAAATTATGCTATTTTATTTACTATTACTTATTTCATTTATATAGACATAATTATTATCAATCCCAATCCCAAGGCATCTTGTAAAAAAACGAAATGTTTTTTTACAAAATGCATTTAGGTTATGACATTTTCTTAAAAATCCATAATCTGTTTTTTAAATAAATGAATCTATATTACAAGAAAATAAATGTTCCTTTCTCATGGTCACTATACAATCAGTACAGTCGGCACCGCAATAGTATTACATGTCAAACGGAATCCTCTTAACTTCCCCTACTTATGCCTTAACCGCCACTGCTACGGCTTCATGCAAAACTTGAGGTACGTGCCTCAAATATTTTTGTGGAAGACGTTCTGCCATAATAATAATAAGTATAATTTAACTTGGATAAAATACCTATTGTTAAAATTGGTTTTATCAAAATTTCTAAAAAAGACATTTATTTTTTTATGTATATATTTTTTCCTGCGTTCAAGAAAAAAAATATAAAGCACATCACCGAATGCAAATTTACTCACTCGTGTGTTTTAGTCTATATCTGGTGTTTTATAAGCTAGGACAACGTTTTATACATAAAAACCTTCCTAAAAAAATAAGCAGTCGAATATTGAAAACCCCATCTAAATCGGATTACTAACTTTCGAGAAAATCGCGAACGTACATACATACGGCTCACACAGACAACCCCTTTTTTGAAAACGGCTTAAAAGAGAAAATAAAAAATAACTAAACGAAATAACACTAAAAAAAGCATAAAATCTACCATTTTAAAATCAATCAATACCTGAAACACTGGCAGAAATTGAGTAGGAAAGTCTGCTGAATAAAAAAAATAAGAATAGGGTATTTTACTGAAGTCAAATCCCACTCTTTATAAGAAACATCAAAAACGACCCTATCATTGTATGAAATGCAGGCATGTGACGTCACGTTTTCCATGGCATTTGGCCATGGAAAACACCTGCATTTCATTCGCCTAATTTTAGTATTACCTACTTCTTAGATTAAAAATTAATAAAAACGCATTGACGTGATCTGGACAGCGCCATCCCTTTCAATTAAAAAGTAAATATTGACTGCAAAGCGTGAAAGAGAGAAAAAACTCGTGCGGTCCTGTCTCTATGACAGATATTGTCCACAAAGTAGCGTTGTAACTTATAAATAATGGCCAATTTTGTGAGGTTATGGCGCAGTCTATGACTATACGTCAATGTACACATGTTAAATCATAATATTTTTTTAAAACAAATTATAACATATTAATGCATGAATAATTAATTTTGATAGTACTCAATTACCCAATTGCTTGTTGATTTTTACATGTCTTACAGAAAACAAATGCTAATTATGAAACCTACTTACTTACAATATTATTATTATTATTATTTATCTATACTAATATTATAAAGCGGAAGAGTTTGTTTGTTTGTTTAAACGCGCTAATCTCAGGAACTACTGGTCCGATTTGAAAAATTCTTGTTTTTTGTTGGATAGCCCATTTATCGAGGAAGGCTATAGGCTATATAACATCGCGCTACGACTAATAGGAGCGGAGCAGCGACGAGAAATGTTGCAAAAACGGGGAAAAATTACGCATACGAAGTTGCGCGGGACAGCTAGTTAAAAAATAACTAGCAATGTGGGATTGTGGTGCCACATTACTAGCAATCTTATTAACCCCTCCAGCTAAGCTCTATGGCTTGTGTTCGGAATGGGTTCACGTCGGTAGTATAATGGCCAGGATTCGAACCCACGACCTCACGATTGCGAGATTAGGTACCTAGCTAGTTAAAAAATACATTCCAAAACTGAAAATAAATTGCCAGTTATTATTAAACATAATAATACTTAATTACTCAGTATGTTTTCATAATCTTATCATTACCGTCTTTAAAACAGATGCGTCTGTTTTACACGCAGTCATTATCATACCACGATCATTTTAAACCTTGTAACTATTGCCATAAAAATCAATTTCGTTTGGCATGAACTGCAAATCTTAATCTACAGACTTCAAATGATTTTACGTCTTAATGATAAAGGCGTTGAGTTCAGTTTTTGATTTGTATAAAGTAGACCGTGTATCAAGCAATTTTAGACTTAACGCATTAGATTTTAAGGTGCAGTTTACATTGTTATGTAGACCAATAGAACCTAGTTACAAGCGATTCTAAACTGTAAGGTGTTAGAATTAAGGTGCAATTTTGTTTGTATATTTTTTTGAAGTGATTTATTTCGAAAATGAACTAAAAGTGAGTTGTATTAATAAACTAGAAGTATGCGAGGGTGGAAGTGAGGTCGGGGGTGAGTTCCGCCATTAGCGTGTTTGAACATGTCTAATGGTTCCTGAAAAATTTGTACCGGGGTAAAGGTGACGTCACATTACCTAGAAAAGACCCATATGCTAATGTTGTGCAAGATCTTTTGTGTGTAATATGAGAATTTGGTGCTTTTTTAAACATTTGGTTAAATAGTATATGAACGCTTACTGTTCTTTTTATTTTTGCTTAACTTGCGGCATACGCGTCGTCTTAACGCTGACGAATATCGCGTCCGCGTCTCCCCCATTTTTTTTATCTTTGGCCGCAGATCAGGGAGGATCACCCGCCGAATTTAAGCATATTAGTAAGCGGATAAAAATCTATACTTACTAATATTATAAAACGGAAGAGTTTGTTTGTTTGTTTAAACGCGCTAATCTCAAGAACTGCTGGTCCGATTTGAAAAAATCGGACCAGTAGTTCAAAAATGTTTGTTGGATAGCCCATTTATCAAGAAAGGCTATAAAACATTGCGCTACGACTAATAGGAGCGGAGTAGCGACGAGAAAATGTTGCAAAAACGGGGAAAATTTACGCATACGAAATTGTGCGAGACAGCTAGTAATAAATAAAAAGATGTGAATGAAAATCGTGTCTTTAATAAATGAAGTATAGAAAAATAAAGAACAAGATAAGTAAGAATGAAAGACAGGATTTACATTTGTTCAAGAAGATTAGCTAGACCCCCGACTTTGTTCGCTTGAAGTTGCAGTGCTCCTCACTCGCTATAGACGTTAGCTTGGTGATAAAAAGATACGCCTTACTTCCATACAGTCAAAGTTCGGTCAAAAGACCATCCAGCCGTTTCGGAGATTAGCCGACACAGACTAAAAAAATAAAAACTGTGTTTCACAGCTACCTACTATATGTTCATCCATACTAATATTATAAATGTGAAAGTAACTCTGTCTGTCTGTCACTTTCACGCTCAAACCGCTAAACCGATTTAGATGAAATTTGGTATGGAGATAGTTTGAGTCCCGAGGAAGGACATAGGATAGTTTTTATCGCGATAACCGACATCCACACGGGCGGTGCCACGGGCGAAAGATAGAATACACGTTCATATGCATTTAGTTTTCATATGAATTTAGTTAGTAAAAAACAGTTTCTTTGATATTACAAACAGAAACTTCAATTTCTTCAATTTTATTTAAATGTATAGATGACCTACCGCTAAAGCATAAGTACAAAGACACATAGGTACACGTTACATCAACAAATTCCATTGACGCAATTAACAAATCAAATATGCCCAGTGGCCAGTGTGGAGTGGAAGTGGTCTCAAGTGCCCCCCCCCCCTCCCCCCTACCACTTCCCCGGTAGGAAGTTGCACGTGTTAACCCTCCTTCGGAGTTCAAATTACCTTTTAAGTTCCGGGCAAGTGTCTATTACTGTTATACTTAAACTGATATCACACTAATATTATGGCGAAAGTTTGTGAGTATGTGAGTGTGTATGTTTGTTACTTCTTCACGTCTAAACGGCTGGAGCTATTTTAATTAAATTTGGTATGGAGTTAGCTGACACCCTGGATTAACACATAGGCTAATAAACATCGCGGGGCACAGCTAGTTGTAAATAAAGTGTGAATTTTGTATATCTGGAGTGAGGGATGATTCTAGTTATCGAAATTGATGCGAAAACTATTAAATATTTTTTTCTTTAAAAATTATAAGCCCAGTGCCACAGGGGCTTTAAAAACATGCGAGTCACGAACAAAGTACAACAAAACAATCAAAATTCAAAATTCTTTATTCACATAGGATGCAAAACAACTCTTGTGATACGTCGGGATTCTACATGTACATGTAATGCCAATGTCGCAAACAATAGGTAAAGCCGGAGAAAAGAACCTGGCAATAAAAACTCGCGGCCTCACTTTTCAAATATCCAATTTTACTATGTTTGAATGTTTATAAACTTGATATAGTAAATGTTGATAAATGTTGATAAACTTTCGCGATTTGTACACATTATTAAAATATATATATTACGGGTCTTTATCGCGTGAATAATTTAAGGTAAAATACCTTGTTTATTGCCCGACGTTTCGACCGTATTGCAACGGCCGTGGTCACGGGGATAAACAAGGTATTTTACCTTAAATTATTCACGCGATTAAGACCCGTAATATATATATTTTGATATAGTAAGGTGCTGCGACTAATATACTATACACCAAGTTAAAGGACTGATGCAAATTGTATTATCAAAAAGTTGAAACATGAGATAAAGCAAAATCAGCCTTAGTGGGTACAGTATAGTAGGAGTATCTACTTACAACAAAGGTAAAAACTATATGTGCTTAAATATTGGCCAAAGTACTTGTAACATCCGGACATGAAACAACAATTTATGAATCACACTTAGTGTCCCGTGTAGAATCGAATCCATGACCTAAAACAAAACTTTAAAAAATGGGATAAAACTTTTTGTGATGAGCACGATGGTTTATTGTGTCTGGGTGTTTATCTCTAATATGTATGTATTTAGAAATATATAAGTATATTTATCAGTTGTCTGGTTACCGTAGTACAAGCTCTGCTTAGTTTGGAGTCAGATGACGTTGTGTGAGTTGTCCCAAGATATTATTATTATTATCTAAATTCAACAAATTAAGGTTATTGCTTATTATCTTAACGGCAAACGGTTCCATTAAAATTAATTATTATTGTTTGTTACTTGAATGGCTTTAATAGCATGCCTATGTTCCAATTTTGAAATGGAGACATCATAAAACCTTATCAAAGAATTTTAATTTTTTACACAATAAAAAAATAAAATATTTGAAAAGAGAACTTCTGTTTAATCGTTCGAATAACTTTAATTCTACAAACCGCATAAGTAGCAATAAAATGAACGTAAAATCAGTTGGGAATAAAAAAGAAATTCAACAAAAAATAGCATAACGCATTCGTAATAAATGTTGTCTTTAAAAGTAGCCGTTAAAATTCATTGCCTCTAAACATATTTTTATTTTTTTACTGTGTTGCCAGTTGTAAAACTTTGAAGTGCCTACTGACTTTCAGAGCTTTCTGAGATCTAGATAAAAAACTACTAGATGTGCTTATGATATTCTTAGCAGGTACTAGATATGGCTAGAGGAATCTAATAAAGCTTTATTACTTACTCCAATAATAATATATCAGTAATTTACAGTAAAATCGTGAATTATTACTATAAAATCGAAAATCTGAATGTTTTTCAATAAATCTAAAATATTTTGGTTTTGTTTTTGTCAATTTTGAAATTTCAATAATCATTGAAAAGTAGTGATGTCTAACATTAATTTATCCCCCGTGCTGTATTCATTCTTAAGTTTACTTGTAACATACAATAACAAAGTTACCCAAATTCCGTTAAAGTTAATCAAAATTGGCAACACACGTTTTTATAACAAGACAATTCGTAGTCTTCACGTCGTATTATTTCCATACTTACACATCTACTACTTTATGAAAACACTATAAAAGCATAACTAACACCAAAAATAGCTCTTATGTTCTTAGTAATAAGGTATACAAAGTTATTTTGAGACTGTTTGTTTTAAGTTTGCAGCTGCATAGCGATATCAAATCGCAAAGACGGGGCGTAGACAAAATGTGTCACTTTTATAACCACATTTTACAGGAACTTTGAATAAGCAGGTTGAAATCCTTTTTTTTATTAATGATATGAAAAAGTTTGTTACAAATTCTAATTCGGTTTTTTTATTTGTGCTATCAGCCAGCTTTTTGACGTCATAACGTCTTATAAATCGATGACCGGCTGATAGCACGAAAAAGTGTCACGTTCCGCCTGCTAATATTAGCTTATAGACTGATAGTATCAGCCAATAAGCAAATTGCGATTGCAGCGACATGCGATACAGTTGGAACTAAAGCTGTATCTGGCATGGGTTTACAATGTCATCAATGTTTTCTTACTTTATCACTTATAATTATATCCGTAACCGACTTTACAGACAACTATTTTTTTTTAAATTAAAATAAATCAGGATTGCAAAAGATGATAGGTAAGTAGGTAAGTCCTACCATTGAAAATTCACACTAGGAATGTGTCAGTCCACTGTAGAAGTGTATA
The DNA here is from genome assembly GCA_945859575.2 of Herminia tarsipennalis. NCBI lineage: Eukaryota > Metazoa > Arthropoda > Insecta > Lepidoptera > Erebidae > Herminia > Herminia tarsipennalis. The sequence goes on along the minus strand of OX243845.2, from coordinate 19,200,190 downwards.
CATTTCTACGATTAATCTACATCCATCTTAACGATGATGTTAGACACCTACCTAGATAAATGTCCAAAGTAAATTAATCCAGAGTATTGAAAATGGCGGCAAACTGAGCTGTCATCTTTTTCACAGCTCTGCATTGAACGAGTGAAAATACGAATCTACTGAAAAAATAAAAAGATGAAAGTGATTTCCAATTACAAAATTACTTATAAAGTCATGAAGAAAATAATATACCCAGCCCAGGTATCTAAGTATTTGAGAATTAACTAACAATCGTTCATGCCAAAAAAGCCAGTATGCCAATGTATTTACATAATAACACATAAAAAAGTATACCTAGTTCTATTTTTAAATTCAGAACCTCGCAAACGTCAGCATTAAATTGTGCCACATGTGCAATATATCCCGTACTCCGCATTCAATGTAGCGGAACGCATCAAATCCATACTTGGTAAGGCCTAATACACACTACTGCTTACTCAAACGCAATTTCAATGGAGAATAAAAACCGGGAGGACCATCTCTATGAATGAAAGGGTCCATCAAAATGCGTTAAAATACTGCAGTAGGTATTTATATTCTACAGTAGAAATAGAGTTAAGATTGCTCAATCCGTCTACAACTGCTACATTCATACCAACCAATCATTCAACTTTAATTCATACATGTAGCCCTTTATACCATACATACCTTTTATCTACGCTAGACCACTTTTGTCTATTTTGAACAGTTACAGCTGGACACTTATTCAACTTCTCATCTATATAAGATCGTCCTGACTAGAGTCTATAAGACGATCCTGCTCTCTTTCTCCAAGAAGAAATTCATAACTTTCTAAATCTTAATTATCTTACGTTTACGACGACTGTTTTAATTAATTTTTGAATAAGCACAACAAATCCGAACCCGTAGACAATTTTTGGAAACGAGTGCTATAGAGTTAGCAGCATCAATTCAATCAGGTATAAATATACACCTATTAGGCAGGTGCCTCCACATTTTTAAGCGAAACTTCGTTTTCATAATATTAATAACAATAATAATTATTATTTCTCATCACATTAAGTAATACAATATAGACACATTTTCACAATTTGTTAAATTGCACAGTAGTAGGTAACTATAATTACATAATTAGTACATAAGCACTTGTTGTTGTGATGACTAACATCATTACTAAGTTATAATTAAAATAACATATGTTAAGGATGCTAGGCATCCTAGGCTAGACCTGCTAGGATCCCTGGAGAGTAAATATTAGACTAGGCCTCCTGGTTTGTATTCTCCATGGCAATTTCGTGGCATAGGTATCACATGTGGTGGTGCCAATATAGTCTGGCCTTAACGCTACGTTCCATTTTTAAATCTATTACAATTTATGACTCTATATTTGCACGGTTCGTGAATTATATTTTCCCCTCCGCTCCGAGACGAATTAAGTGTCACCAGATTTATTCGAAAAAAGAATGCAATAATTTATAATTTTTGCTTTGTCCAATGTCCGGTAGTAATGTTTTTTTTTTATTTATGGAAATGGCGACTGGCTGAGTGCTATTTACTGTGTTTGAAACTACTTTATGAGCTAAGTATAAAATTGCTTGCCTTTATGAGAACTATATATAGATATTATTTACCTTGATAGAAATCGGATTTATTAAAACACTATTGGCCAGCTCCAGCTACGCACAGACTTCTCTCCACCATCTACGTATAAGTACACATATAACGCATATATTAAGTCAATGAAGACATTTGATTCTTGTAATTTTAATTTTGTAAAGCAATTTCACTGAGGTAACAGTGTGATGATAAAACCTGAACGCAAAAATGCATTTCCGGCAGATCAATGTTGCCAGCAATTTAAATATTTCTTAAGAATTGCTAATACATGCTAAAGTAAAAGTGTACAACTTTAGCTATTTATATTATGATTTGTTATATTTATATATGTTTGGCTGTATATCAAACAAGTATACACTAGCTGCCGCATAACTTCGTATACGTCAATTTTCCCCATTTTTGCAATATTTTTCATTGATGCTCCGCTCCTATTGGTCGTAGCGTAATGTTAAATAGTCCATAGCCTTCCTCGATAAATAGGCTAACCTACTTAGGTATATATTTCTAAATACATACATGTTATAGATAAATTACACCCGTACATAGAATAAACTATCGTGTTTATTACACTAAGATTTATCATGAGTTGGAATCGCAGTCATTTCACAAAGTTTTTTCCCTTGTGGGAATCGAACCTACAATGTCTTGGACTGTCTAGTAGTAGCTATATACCGAAGCAATACAATTTTAACTGACTAAAAATGATGAAAAAAATAAAATTGCTTTATAAATGTTATAATGATAATAAATAATAATAAAAATTCTTTATTCACTTAAGAAGCAAAATACTGCACTTATGAAAAGTCGATTCTACATTTAGATGTTCGCAAACCATAGGTAAAGCCGGAGAAAAGAACAGGCAATAAAAATCACGTCATCGTTGTCACGAATCGACTAAAAAAATAAATCGTGCCGGTTATGAAAATTGGTTACAAAAAAAACCGGGCAAGAGCATGTCCCAGCATGCTCAGTGTAGGGTTCCACAGCCGTTTTTAAATGCAATAGGTACATAAGAAAAAATCCGATTTAAATAATTGTACCAGCTTAAAAGCGTGTATATGGCTTTTACGCCCTTTTGTTGAATAACGCAGTTTTTCGGCAATAACTCGGTATCCGATCATGTTGAAAATATAAATTTTAGTATAAAGTATTTATTAAGCGCTTTTTGTGATTTTTTTCATATTTTTTTGGTCACAATTAATGCAACTTTCGGAGTGATTAGTTCAAAAAATATACACATATCCAAAAAAGTGTATTAGAAACCTTAAAACGTTGAAGTGTCGTTGTTTGCTAAAAAAAACGGCTATATATTTGTATTTATCATTTAGCTATCAAATATCAAACTAAGTAGCGACTTAAATTTTAGAACATTTCACCAATTTTCATTGTGTAGTCTTTGAATAAAGCACCTGTGTTATACAACCAGACGGACATGACTAAACTAGGGTTCCGTTTTTGCCATTTTGGCTACGGAACCGTAATAACTATAATTTCATTCTGTTTTCGTAGCTGTTTATTAAACTCGAAAAAAAAACCATGTTTATAGCTGGTTAAGAACGTTCAGTAGGTAACGAATGTGGACGAAAGGATTTTTGAATGCTATTACAAGTCCTTAAACGGCTATTACATTCCCTAAATCATGGCCCTAAATCGAGGTGGCCTTGAAAATATATTAGAGAATTAGGGTCCTAACTCTTATTACACCGCTCTTTTTAAGGATTTAGGGTCCCTGATTCAGTGTAGTGTAATAAGCGCATTATTAAATAAAACACACTATAAAACGTATACTTTACACGACCATGCTTAAACCAAACATTAACTTATTCCCAAAAAAACTTTTTTAAAACATACAAAGTCACGCACCAAAGACATTATCTTTCATGGAAACTTCAATATTTTCTTTCTGCAACCAATAGGTATACTACTGATGGCCACAAAATACTGAGAGTTCAGAAGACAACTTTCTTACGCACCTTGCTAGAGCAACGCACACATTAACATTGTTTATAGACACGGAATTATGACTGGCATGTTGGTCTAGTGGTTAGTGACCCTGACTGCTAAGCCAGAGTTCGTGGTTTGATCTCCACCCAGGATACAACTGTGTCTGGGTGTAATTTTTTAGGTTACTGTTACGGTTACATTCCATTTCTACATCACCTAGGTAGACTGGCAGAGAATGCTTTTAGCATTAAGTCCACCTTTGTACAACTTTGTGCTTATGCACAAAGTTGTACAAAGGTTTTAATAAATAAATAAATAATTTATCTATAATATGTATATATTTAGAAATATATAAGTATGAGTATCAGTTGTCTGCTCATCAGCGCTCTTAGATTTGGTTCTAGCTTAGAAAAACCTGATAAAGCAAATGCTGACCGTTAAAATAATTGGTTTTAGCTTATTGTTACAAAGATTAACTGCATTATATTAACCCATAATTATGAAGTCTCACCGCTGCGCACGAGTCTCCACAGTAGAACTTACTTATTATAGATGCGGGAGTAATTATCATACTCGCTACGCTCGACGAACAGGTTGGCGATCGCAGTAAGGCTTTAAAGTACGCAGAGAAAGCTGCTGCCTCCACCGGAGATCCCTTAGTCGCCGTGACGACACCTACGGAAAGATATTGGGCGGCAAAATTCCTAAACAGGTAACACACGATTAAGTGAATAATATCGATAATAATAACTCTGCTGATTGTCGTCAAGTCGTTGCTCGAGCGAAATACGTATGAAGCTTGCCTTCTGAAGTCTCAGTATTTTGTGCTAAAGCAGTATTATATCTGTATGGCTGGCAGCAGATCAATTTCAGTTTAATGGTAGATATTTTTTGTTTGGATGGGGTCAAAGGTGAGAGTGATGGCGGCTTGTGACGTCAGTGATGCAGATTTAAAGAGAAGAGATGTTATTCTTGGAACGAGTCGAGAGAGTTTTGGTTTGTGTACCTACTGATATGGTTTTATATATTTAAACTGGATTAGTTATATATGTTCGTAAACTTTTGCGATTTGTGTACATTATAGAGTTTTATAAGCTACGGGTCTTAATCGCGTTAATATTTTAATTAAAGTTAAATTCTTTTGTGGTATTGCCCGACGTTTTGACCGTATTGCAAATTTGCAACGGCCGTTTCCAATTGCACCCATGAGTAGCCAAATCCACCGATAGTTAGATTATTGAGACCGGCCGTTAGAGTGTTTAATCCTAAGTCTATGGTTTAGGCTCACACACGAAACCTAGTAGGTATTAATTTTCTGTGTATAAAACGTACAAAACTAACAAAGTAATGCAATAAATTTTAGTAAGTTTTCGCGATTTGTACACATTATAGAATTGTATAAGCTACAAGTCTTAATCACGTTAATATTTTATTTGATACGTATTGCGACGGCCGTGATCACGGGTAGACTCAGTCTACCCGTGACCACGGCCGTTGCATTACGGTCGAAACGTCGGGCAATAAAACAAAGGTATTACGCGATTAAGACTCGTAGCTTATGAAATTCTATAAACAAAGTGATGTATTTGCATCACTATCTCACGGAAGAATAACCGAGCCTGTGGTGGTCACACACATGTGGCTTGGCTACCACCAGAAATCTCATAATAAGTCAGCAACTAGTCGTCAAAGACAATCTAGACATCACCCCCCCCCCCCCCCATCACGCTAAATACTTTCGATCTCTCTTTAACTTAAATCTGGCCTCCTTTGGCAGAATGGGCGGCGGCGAAAATTATTTAGCCCGGAGCAACTAAATGTAGCCATTTAGTTGCTCCGGGCAAAATAATTTTAGGACCCTGCTGATCGTAACTGACTAAATCATACGCATAGCTATTTCAAATATATAATGATCTATCAAAAACCAGTAGGTGCAGTAACGCTGTGAACAAAACGTCGTTAGCACAGCGCAAGCGCATATTTGTCGGAAACGATGCGCGCGCACGATTTATGTCGACACTCTATGAGCCGAGGATTTCTTACTTAAATAAATACAATGATAGTTCCTTAACCAACTTTTGACGTTTTCGATAGCGATAATCGATAAGTTAACGATGAATTTTATGCTGTGGTTTTGTGTTAATAGGTTTGATTAAATAAATTGGAAGACAGTGGAGGCTGAGACTAGAGTGTTTTTAGAATATCGATTAATATCTAATATAATATAAATATCTATGTCTTTTTAGGCAAACGCAAGCTTTAAGCAGTTTCCAAAGCATTTTAAATTATGGGCTCTTTATTAAACTTATTGCAATCATTAAGTTAGAATTATGTAGGTCGTAGAATCGTATAAAAGTACATCTAAGTTTATTTCGCGTTCGAGTACACACAGCTGAATTTATTTAATTGGTCTGTAATTCTTGTAGTTTTCACCGTCAAAACACAATTACAATAAGATGAACTTTTAAACAACAGTAACTTAATAAACCAAATAAGCGTCAATATTTTTGTTTGATAAAACACCATCGATGTGATGTCGTAGCGTCTCGAACGCCTCCCGTTAGCCCCCACAAAAAACTATTCAGGAAGATATATCTCAAAAACTTTAGTGGAGCGTAGAGTATTTATGGAAAACTAAATAACGCTAGCTTTTTTTAATTGTACGGAATGAGTTTTTTCATTATAGTTTTTATTTATTTTCGTTAGCTACCGTGATTTGTTCGGCGGTAAATATTATAGGGAGAAAGACTTGGTGGTAATGAAGTGTTGCTTATAAACGTTCGTTGAACTAAATATGGCTCGCTTGGGACAGATTTTTTGGTAAAATACAGAGTTTGAATGTGTCTCGATATAGAAAGAAAACAATAATAGTAAATTGGTTTGTTTTCGTTTCGGTTGCGACATCTGCTTATTGGATAGAATGTCTAAAAGTAATTTACTCTCTGACAGTTATTTGATTTTAAATCCATGAAATTATCTTGTTGTTTTTTATTTGTTTCACGATTAAGAAAATGGCATCTACTGCTGTCTATGGTGGCAATTTGTCAATCTATGGATATCTGATAAAAAAAAACAAGTGTTCGAATTTTTATTATTTAAGTGAATCCCTTTCTACCACTTTCTACGCACAATGTTTTTTATTTCGCAAACACAATAAAGTTATTGGTGGAGTTGTAAAAATGGCGGCAAACTGACATGTCGCTATTTTTACAGCTCCGCGTTTAAAGTGTAAAATAGTGTAAAATATACTTGAAATACGTGATAACTGGACAAGAACGAGACTTTGTGATTGATAAAAGAAAACTAGAAAGAAATTATACTTGAAACTGGCGTATGCACATAATGTGCGAGCCATAATCTCTACCGATTAATATTGGAGGGAAGAGGAAAAAAAAAAAAGTTATTGGTAACTTGATGACTTAACCCGTTGTCTGCGATGTGGGTGTACTTTCACCTATTAATATTATTGGTGGGTATTTTTATTGGCGGATTTTTTTACTTTATGAGCAAACTTGATTGTCATATTTTTTGTAATGATGAGCAAAGGTAATAATAAAATGTAAAACCACCAACGGTTATCTATTTCATTATTTTAATCACATAGGGTCAACTTCAATTTCAAAATCCTATACAAATATATAACGGACTTATAGGTCATTTATCATTTGCAAAAAAAATAGTAACAACCGGAAGGTCAAGTCCACAAGTGGTCAGTTCTCAAGGGCTGATCAATATTCAAGAAATTCAACTTTTCTATTCACTTGAACATAAATTCTAACGACCATTATCCGCGGATTCGCACAATACCCGAACCATTAATTATAAATTCTTCGCGAACTTTGAGAGGTCACGGTTTGACCCGTGAGAACTGCACTAAGGGACGAAAGGACCTACCCTATTTGAATATGCCCTTGGGTGAAAGAAAACATTGCTTTGTGTTCCATCGGTCAGTCTTTGTTGCACTGTGCAGTGTCATCGTATTATTATTTAAATTTTGACAGGTGATGTGGACAAACAGAACTGACCTTAGTTTATTTTTTTTCGCTCGCAATAAATTTCTTGTTGACAATACGCAATTATTGGGACGAATGGATTTTATTTAAATTTGGAATATCGTTAAATTTTTCGTATGATTTTGGCCGTGTTAAAATATATATTATAATAGACTTACATGTATGTGCCCTTTGCATTTCAATGACATTTTATAAATTATTATAGAAGAATAAGAAAAGATATTGATGATATTTTATTTTTCAACATTTTTAACGTAAATATTTAAGTAGTCTAAGGTTAGTAGGTGTACTTAAATAATAATTCACCAAAATATGAATCATAAATTTAGTATAAAAAAACACAAAAGGAACATATTTGCAACAATCCCCACATAAACCACTAAAATTAATATATTCAATACCAAAACATATCAAACGCTAAAGTCAACATAATTTATCAAAATGGGACCACTTTATTTCACCGCCCCCTTGTTTAGCGGAGATTTTCCCAAAAAATGGGAAATATCCCGTTTTATCGGGCGCGGGACGGTCATCAATCAATAAGGATTACAGGACCGTCCGATCTCTATTTTAATCATTATACCCTTGAGGGTATGCAGCGGTTATCAAGTTATGAAGATGTTGAGTATTGCTATTAAACGAAATGTTTTCTTTTCTGATAAAAAAGCTATACAGACATATAGATAAATCTGTGGAGATACTTATTGGAAAGATAAAAAAAACTGTAGGTGCAGTCATAAAGATTAATCTGCGATTTTTTATGATTTACTTTTTGGTAATGAATCTGATTCTATATATATTATTTGTTCTTAGAAAATCGCTATTCAATGTAACGGGTATTACGGCTAGCACATTAACACAAGGATAGTTAAATATGTTAAGTATTCGTTCACTTCATTGGATCTATGACACTCACAAATAACGTGATATTCTATTGATAAAAGAATTATCAAAATCGGTTCCGTAGATCCAGAGATTACCCCCCACAACCTCACAAAGTCACAAACTTTACCTCTTTTTGTTATTATTAGGTAGGTATAGAAAATGTTTTACAGAGCTGTATTTATTTATCTTTAATCTACTTTTACCAAAATGGACTTTAATCTCCAACAGTAAGATATTATAGCCAGTTGTTAAAATTGTAAGCTTAGATAGGTCGGAATTTAGACCTTAATTAATTTCGTTCAGTCCCAGACGGTCCCAGACTGACATGCCGGCTAAATGGTTAATTTTAGTAATATTATCTATACTTAATATTATAAATGTGAAAGTAACTCGGTCTGCATGTTACGCTTTCCTGCTCAAACAGCTAAACCAATTTAAATTAAATTTGGTATGGAGATAGTTTGAGTCCCGGGGAAGGATGTAATTTTTATCGCGATAACCGACATGTACGCGGGCGGAGCCGCGGGCAAGAGCTAGTATGATATATTTTTAAAGACATTCCCGCGCTAAGGTACAAGCAATATGCCATGGGGGACAATGTAAACATACAATTATAAAAAATATTGATATGATCAAGAAATTATTTCTATAATTGCACATATTATTTTCTAGCATATTATATCGCACTATAAATGGATTGCACAGTAACACCAAAGTTGCCTCACATAATGGCCCACAAATAATCCCCAAAAACGTCCACATATTTTTTATATTAAGTTACGTTACCATATTTAAAGGCAAGTGTTTAGCGGCTGAGCGATATGATAGTGATAAAATTTTACGAGCCACGGGGAAGAATCAGTCAACCGTTGTATTGTTTCCATTACAGAGATTGGATGGACGTTATTTGAGAGTGAGTTATAGCTTTTTAGCGAACTTTAGTGTTGCTTGCAAAACTTGGTTAAGGTTCTTCAAACTGTTTTTGTAAATGGTCGTAATGTGATAACTTAAATTATGGAAAACATTCCACGTTGCAACAGCTTGCCTTGTCTTTTTTGCCTGTTGTTTTTTATTACTATTTATTAGTGTTACATAATTATATTCGATTTATACTAATAGTAATAAAAAAGATTTTCTATATTATTGGATAATATAATACCTTAAAGATATCTACTTAAAAAATATCTTGGCTGGCCTGTTGGCCTAGTGGATCGTGACCCTGACTGCTAAGCTGGAGGTCGTGGGTTCGATTCCCACCCAGGATAATACTTTGTGTGATGAGCACGATATGGTTTATTCTGTGTCTGGGTGTTATTTATCTACAATAATGTATGTTTTTAAAAATATAAGTATGTTTATCAGTTGTCTGGTTTCCATAGTACAAGCTCTGCTTAGTTTGGAATCAGATGGCGTTGTGTTGCCCCAAGACGTTATTATTATTATTATCTTACACTGTTTTGAAAGCTAGTTAGAACTAGTTAGTTAAATTGCTTATATTAGGAATGGGTTCACATCGGACCATCGGTAGTTTAACAAACCAGCGATTCAAACCGGTGAAATCTCGATTGTGACTCCGATGCCTTAACCACTAATCTACTACCGCTTCGTAATAGGTACTAAAGTATGTTTACGTACTAACTTTTTGCTTAAATATCCGAATTATCTTATTACAATGCGGTCTATCGTCATTAAATCCTATAAACACAAAACTCACATTTCAAGAGACATTATAAACTAACGCTCAACACGCACCGGTCATCATAGAAGACACGTACTTCGTCAAACAATGGGTACGCGTACCCCAACTCGGAAGAATGAAGAAAGGGTTGTCCGTTGATCCTTTGAGCCGGCCTTCGTTCGATGGCGTGATGATAAAACATGTCATATTATGCCATATTTATGCCACTTACCCCGTATAGCGGATTTTTGCCAGTACTTTGGCAAAGTCGTAAGTTTTTATGTACTGGATCAGTTTTGCGATTCGAGGTGGGTTATTTTTATCCCTTGTGGCATTTGAAGAGTTAAGCTTTAGAAGCAATCGAAATTCAAAAATTGAATTTGGAATATTAAAACTTACATTTTATTTTAATAAATAAGGTATTATAAAGACTTGTCGTCTATATATAAAAATGAATCCCTATTTCGACTTTACCGATATGGATTTAAATCAATCTTTTTTTACGTATAAAAAAAAATAACGGGGCAGTACGAAATTCGTCTGGACAGCTAGTTATAAATATATAAGATTTATTATTAGTAGATAAGTATTAAGTATTGCTGCATATTATGTTCGTAGAAAATAGTAATATCGCCAATAAAAACACCATACAATGTTTGCAAATTCCGTGTTTTAAAGTAAACATAGTTAGTTTTAACTAGTATTTATTGATGCGGAAACGAAACGCAATAGTATAAAATGCACATAGAGTATTAGCGGTATACGACGCGTGTATCTGTACGATTTATATTTCGATAGCGCGTCGCCGTCCTGCAGAGGGCCGGTGCTACCGCGAGATTGCTATCCGGAACTGGATAGTGTGGAACGGACTTTGTTTATCTTAAATTTAGAATTCGAATGATTTTTTTTTAATTGAGCACTGGAATTTTATAGTTAAGTCTTTGAATATATAATGTCTAGATTCCTAATCCGGCATCTAAAATTGAAGCAAAGAACTGTCAAAAAGTACGGTCTTCTTCTTCTTCTTCTTTGAGTTTATGGCAATCTAGCCGTTTTAACTGCTAATTTCTGCCAGTGTCAAGTATTTATGCGCTTATTACATGCACAAAGTCTCGTTCATATTCAATTATCACGTATTAAAATCATTTTTCACAAGTTAAACTCGGAGCTGTAAAAATAATGGCCGGTTAGTTTGCCGCCATTTTTACAACTCAAAAGTACGGTCAAATGGACGTACTTTTTGACAGGTAAGAAGACTTCTATCAGATGTTCTAGCCATAGTTCTTCTTCTTCTTCTTTGAGTTTATGGCAATCTAGCCGATTTAACAGCTAATTTCTTCCAGTGTCAAGTATTCGTGCACTTATTACATGCACATAGTCTCGTTCTAAGTCAATTATCACGTATTTAAATCATTTTTTACAAGTTAAACTCGGAGCTGTAAAAATAATGGGCGGTCAGTCTGCCGCCATTTTTACAACTCCTAGCCATAGTTATTCTAGCGCGCCATTTTCAACGAGTGTCAAACGTCAAAAATAGAAGATTCATTTTTTTTATAGTCTTACTGAGGGAATGCTCTATCTAGACATTATATAATCAAAGAATTAAGTAATTACTAACTCGCTTTATCTCGCAGTTTCGTCCACGAACCGCACCAGCATACTTTTATGACGTAACCTATTCATTATTTTTTAAATAAAAAAAAAAACATCTTGGGACAACTCACACAACATAATTTGATCCGAAACTAAGCAGAGCTTGTACTATGGCAACCAGACAACTGATAAACATATTTATATATTTCTAAATATATACATACTAGCTTTCGCCCGCGGCTCCGCCCGCGTGGATGTCGGTTATCGCGATAAAAACCTATATCCTATATCCTTCCCCGGGACTCAAACTATCTCCATACCAAATTTCATCCAAATCGGTTCAGTGGTTTAAGCGTGAAAGCGTAACAGACAGACAGACAGACAGAGTTACTTTCACATTTATAATATTAGTATGGATTATAGAGAAATAACACCCAGACACAGAATAAACCATCGTGCTCATCACACAAAGTTTTATCCTGGGTGGGAATCGAACCCATACGACCTCTGGCTTAGCAGTCAGGGTCACTAACCACTAGACCAACGGGCCAGTCAATTATTGTGTGTCAGTCAAGTATTGTGATAAAAGTGAAAAAAAGTGATAACTAACTACAGTAGTACTATTACTTATTATGTGACCAAACGTAGTCTATAAATTTAAATAACTACTTATTATTAGTATTGCATTCAGAGCATATCTGCTTTGTAAATTTAACTAAAAAAAAAAAATAATTATGATTTTATGATAAGTATTTGATATTTTCACTCGTTGAGAATTTTCTTTAAATATACCTATTTATATAACCTAAAAAAACAATTTATTACCAACCACAAAACACACGAAATTCCAAATTCAAACTTTAAACTAGCTTCTATGAAAAAAACAAACAGATTCCGTCGCCATCTTTAACCCTAAGCCACAAGTACCGTATAAGAAATTTTACAGTGCAATTTTATTTATAGCGAAATTATACGGTGGTCTGTGTGTCCGTGAGAACGTCCAGGGGACCGGACAGTATCCGGATCTTTTTGGATTTTGAGACATTTTGAATAATGCACCTTTTTGATTATATTATTTCTAAGGGGTGATTCGGTTGAGTTGGTAAGACTTCGCGCGCAAAATTTAGTAGGTTTTGGTACTTTTTTTGTTTGTTAGTCACGGTAAAATATTTTATACGTGGAAGTTATTCTATCTGTATTTTTATTATACTTTTTACAAATAAATCTTTAATAGTAGATTTTAAAATAATCTCTATCGTAATACACTCAAAATCCATGTCTCCAGGTCATATATACTTCATTTTCACTTTTGACGATATACTTCATTTAAAAAAAAAAACGCTTAGAAGAATTTTATGTATATCATTGAAAAATAGCACAAAAATGGTTAAAAAAATATACTTAAGAGTTAAATAAAAAGTGACCACTCCACTAACAAGCTCTATTTAAATTTAGAACGAATCGCGTTTTAGAAATACTGACTTTTTATTATGAAAAACATATTTTTAAGGAATAAATCTATTAAAGTAGATAATAAAATCCTTTCTTATTGCTCTCCTACGTTACAAAAGGAATCCCTGTGCAAAATTTCAAGTTTCTAACCCTTGTAGTTTACGCCCTGCGTTAATATGTCAGTCAGTCAGCCAGCTTGTCCTTGTTTAAATAGATTTTTTGATTGATAAGATAACTATCGTGAAACTTTTTTAATTGGTTTAAAACTGTCCACAGTATGGCCAACATCACATATGAATTTTTCACATTAAAAAGCCATAGATAGGCATATCTTATGCGTTCCTATTTTAAATAGAGCTTGTTATTGGTCATTATTTTTGCTTTCTGTTCCACGAAACAAGAGTAGGCAAATTTGTTGTATTACATTCCTGTTTTTTTTTTCAACGACAGAGATAAAATCTTTATTTTTTTTTCTAATGTCGAGTATTTTGGGGAAAGTGAACTCAAACTCCCGGGGCGTGAGATGTTCCAATTTTAAATAGAGCTTGTTAGTGGTCACTACCTACTTATAAAAAATAACAAAGAAACGCAAATTTGTACACACTCGCCACAGTCGCCACTGTAGTGGCTGTGAAAACATTTTTTTTACTTTTTTTAAGAATGTGTCCATAGATTAAATATTTATGGCTATAAAAAATACCGACGTTTTGAAATTGGAACGGACATTTGAAATTAGGGTGCCAACCATGGTCTGATGGGATACGCAGGAAAACATTTTATTTTATTTTAATTTTAATGTAGTCAAATTATTAAATAATGCGTATATATATAATTAATTAATTATTAGCCATGGCTTCATCTGTGTATGCAGGGTGCCGATTTAGTCAGTAGAATCCTTGCAGGAACCAATTTTTTTGAAATAAAGTACCTTAATGTTTTTCTTAAAAATGTTAATCAAAATTTAACGCGTGATCTTGTACTTTACTGAGCGAAAAGAGTTGTTATTTATCAACATATTACATGTTTTGTATGTATGTTTGTTTTCCAATCTGTAAAGTAAGAACAATGTCACACATTGAAGTGAATAACATTTTTATGATTTTTATTTCTGATAGAATATCTACTCTGTGGCTCTGAGAAGCAAGCCCAAGCTGACGAGGCGTGATTCGCGAGCAGCGTGATGAAAAGGCGGTTGGTGAGAACACACAAGGCGACATATTTGGTCAAAGCAATAATAATAAGATCTTGGGACAACTCACACAACGTCATTTGATCCTAAAATAGCCAGAGTCTGTGCTATGGCTACGAGACAACTGATAAACATACTTATGTGTAAATAAATTACATATTACATAACAATACAAATACTGTAGATAAATTACACCAAGACACAGAATAAACCATCGTGCTTATCACACAAATTTTATCCTAGGTGGGGCTCGAACCCATGACGTCTGGCTTAGCAGTCAGGGCCACTAGACCAACAAGGCAGTCATGATTACATTGTTTGACATGATTAAATCGATGACGGGATGCACGCACGAAAAAGTGTCACGTTATTGATTGGTTGCTAAGCAACAGCGAATGGCGATTGTTGTGACATGCGATAAAATTGGAGCTAACTTTATTGATTGGTTGCTAAGCAACAGTAAACGGCGATTGCAGTGACATGCGATACAGAACTGTCACAGGCATGGTTGTTCTATTACAATGTCATCAATGTTTTCTTATGACGTTATCACGTAACATTATTGTTCGTAAACCGACTTTACCGACAACTATTTCGTACAAAAACTTAGTAACGAAGAAAAACATGCTGATTCTAATCTATACTAATATTATAAAGCGGAAGAGTTTGTTTGTTTGTTTGCTTTGTTTGTTTGTTTGTTTGTTTAAACGCGCTAATCTCAGGAACTACTGGTCCGATTTGAAAAATCTTTCTTTGTTGGATAGCCCATTTATCGAGGAAGGCTATAGGCTATATAACATTGCGCTACGACTAATAGGAGCGGAGTAGCGACGTGAAATGTTGCAAAAATGGGGAAAATTTACGCAGACGAAGTTGCGCGGGTCAGCTAGTATATATATATATATATATTTACTTTTCAAACAATGTGTAAACTTGGACACAAACAATGGATTTAAAAATGCACTACCTTCTAACCTAAACAGATACATATACGAAGTTTTACCTCCATTTTGTAAAGAGGGTCGCCTTGTAAATATTAATCTCGTAAATTTTATGTCAATAGTTTCCCTCAACCCCTATTTGATGGATAGGGGTACGATATTGATGTAATATATAATAATATTTGTGTTAAAATACCTCATTTTTAACTAAACGTATTCATAGTAAAAATAGTGAGGTTGGTAACAAAAATGGCGAACTATGAGTAACCCACAACTTCGTTGGTACCGATAAAGAAAAATGGTTGTCTGTTATGTCTGTTTACGGACGATAACTTTACGTGATAACGTCATAAGAAAACATTGATGACATTGTAATAAGCAACCATGCCTGAGACACATTTTTTTTTATTTCGAATTGTATCGCTTGTCACTGCAATCGCCAAAACATTGATGACATTGTTATAAACAACCATGCCTGTGACACATTTTTTATTTTTTTCATTTCGAATTGTATCGCATGTCGCTGCAATCGCCAAAACATTGATGACATTGTTATAAACAACCATGCCTGTGACACATTTTTTTTTGTTTTCATTTCGAATTGTATCGCATGTCGCTGCAATCGCCAAAACATTGATGACATTGTTATAAACAACCATGCCTGTGACACATTTTTTATTTTTTTCATTTCGAATTGTATCGCATGTCGCTGCAATCGCCAAAACATTGATGACATTGTTATAAACAACCATGCCTGTGACACATTTTTTATTTTTTTCATTTCGAATTGTATCGCATGTCGCTGCAATCGCCAAAACACTGATGACATTATTATAAACAACCATGCCTGTGACACATTTTTTATTTTTTTCATTTCGAATTGTATCGCATGTCGCTGCAATCGCCAAAACATTGATGACATTGTAATAAACAACCATGCCTGTGACACATTTTTTATTTCGAATTGTATCGCATGTCGCTGCAATCGCCAAAACATTGATAACATTGTAATAAACAATCATGCCTGTGACACATTTTTTATTTCGAATTGTATCGCATGTCGCTGCAATCGCCAAAACATTGATAACATTGTAATAAACAACCATGCCTGTGACACATTTTTTATTTTTTCTATTTCGAATTGTATCGCATGTCGCTGCAATCGCCAAAACATTGATGACATTGTAATAAACAACCATGCCTGTGACACATTTTTTATTTTTTCTATTTCGAATTGTATCGCATGTCGCTGCAATCGCCAAAACATTGATGACATTGTAATAAACAACCATGCCTGTGACACATTTTTTATTTCGAATTGTATCGCATGTCGCTGCAATCGCCAAAACATTGATGACATTGTAATAAACAACCATGCCTGTGACACATTTTTTATTTCGAATTGTATCGCATGTCGCTGCAATCGCCAAAACATTGATAACATTGTAATAAACAATCATGCCTGTGAGGTGCGCGAGATGCACCTGACGGTCACGATATTTTAGCCATTCAGCAGGTGGAAGGAACGTCACCGGAACGTGAGTGGTGACGTCATACTTTTTCGTCAAACGTGAGCGGTGTCAAAAATATTAGTTTAAAGTAGACTAAATTATTTGTAATAAAATCAGCTACCTGCTAATGAAAGTCCCATCAAAATCGGTTTAGTCGTTTTGAATGTAATTATAATTAATTTTGAAACTGCCTTGGTAGCGCAGTGTGAATGTACTACTGCTGTGCTAGATCAAAAGTCGTGAGTTCAATTCCCACACAGGAAATGTCACTACTTTGTCTGATCCACAAATTGTTGTTCCTAGTCTGGGTGTACCTACTTTGTGTCCGTGAATTAAATGTTTGTAAAGTTGCCCGCGACACGAAGGTATTATAACCCACTGTAATAGGTAATAAGTAGGTATATATATAAAAACTAGCTGACCCGCGCAACATCGTCTGCGTAAATTTTCCCCGTTTTTGCAACATTTCTCATTGCTGCTCCGCTCCTATTGCTTGTAGCGTGATGTTATATAACCTTCCTCGATAAATGGGCATCAACAGAAAAATATTTTTTTTAAATCGGACCAGTACCTACTTCCTGAGACTGCCGCGTTCAAACAAACAAACAAACTCTTCAGCTTTATAATATTAGTTAGTATAGATAAGACGCTATACATTTATGAATACATATTATTATATTATGTCGTTAGTTATAATAGTCTTGTTGTTAATTAATCGTCAAATGTTTGTTATCAATGTAAATATACTAAGTTTTCCTCTAATACCAAACTGTATAGGCAGAGGAACAGGATAATTCGACTCTAAAAATACATTATTTTTAGCAGGCGGCATCAAAAAAGGTGATTTGTTTAATCCGTATGTATGTTCGCGATTTTCTTAAAAACTGTTGATCGGATCTGAATAATTTTTTTTGGAACGACGTTCCTTATCGCGCGTTGTGAAAGGGGGCTAGACGGAAAAAAATCATACGAAAAGTTGTAACGACACTTTTTGCTATAGTAAGCTATTGTAAGCCGTGCGGCGTGCGCATGTTTCTCTGTCTGTCTCTCTCTCTCTCTCTCTCTCTTATATTTTCGTTTCGTCTTTCTATTTCGCATTAAACAGTGTGGTGTCGCAACGATTATAAAAAAAAAAAGGATAAGAACTTCGTTCCATCCGGCTGTCCCTTGACACCTCTCAAGTTTTTTTTAAAGAGTGATATTGTGGGATCCACAATACTAGCAATCCTGTTAACCCCTCCAGCCAGGTCGCATGACGGGGGGTGTATTTGATTCAACATCGATACACCAGCCTCTGGGGGCGGGGACATTGCCGGTCAAAACACACCGGTCTTGTGTTAAGTTTCTCAAATTCTCCCAAAACAGACACACAGACAGACGGACATGACAAAACTATAAGGGTTCCGTTTTTTGCCATTTTGGCGCATTACCTAATTCTTTTACTATTTTAAAATTAAATACAATTTTGACCATTATGTGCCTACCCCCTCAGACCATGGTTGGCACCCTAATTTCAAATGTCCGTTCCAATTTCAAAACGCTGGTATTTTTTTACAGCTATAAATATTTAATCTGTGGACATGGACACACATTCTTTAAAATAAGTACTTAAAAAAATGTTTTCACAGCCACTACAGTGGCGAGTGTGTACAAATTTGCATTTCTTTTTGTTATTTTTTATAGAGTAGTGACCACTAACAAGCTCTATTTAAAATTGGAACATCTCACGCCCCGGGAGTTTATAATCACTTTTGACGATATACTTCACTTAAAAAAAAAATGCTTGGAAGAATTTTATCTATGTCATTGAAAAAAAAGCAGACAAATGTTTAAAAAAAATACTAAGCATTTGTTAAATAAAAAGTGACCACTTCACTAACAAGCTCTATTTAAATTGAGAACGAATCGCGTCTTAGAATACTGACTACTGACTTTTTATTATGAGAAACACATTTCATTTTGACAATGCAATGGACAGTTTTGAACAAAATAAAAAATAAGTTTAGTGTTAGGTACAAGGTATCTTCCTTTTTTCTTTTTTGTCGGGATATTCAAATTTTCAGCCAATTTCTATCAGTGTCCTCTAAGTTTTCTGTTGTTCTGATTCCCTCTGTTTTCATAACTCAGATCTCGTTGTTATTATCCCATAGTGTACCGAAATAAGCAATATTTTAAAAATACTTACTACGTCAAACTTTTAACATTCAAATGGCAGTCAGCCGTATTAAACTTAAAGCTCCCGAAATTCCCAATTTTAAAAGATAACGATCACATGTTCTATTTCGAAAGCAAAACATGTCGGCATAATAAAGACGGTCCACACGACCGCACAAAGGTGCAGCCTGCATTGTCCGAACTCCTTGCACAAACTTTGCACAAAATATAATTGCCTTGGCCCCCTCGGCTATTCACGCATTACGGGATTTAAAAAAAAAACATAAGAAAAAATTAGATGACGTTCCGTATTCAAAACATATGTCATTTTCTGTATCGATGTGTCCATTGTGAGTTTTTGGACGGACCTTATTAGTAGATCGAAATGTCCGTGAAGTCGATGACGTTTCCCATGACGTCTGAATTCTATTTTTGAATTATTTTTACGATTTACGAGATGACATTTCTTTATTGTTGTGAATTCGGAAGTGAAACGGATTAGTTCCGTGTACGCATTCGTAGATTTGTACAAAAAAATATTTTGCATTAAAATTATAACTGTAACAGTGTGAATTTACATTATGTTGAATATATTAATACTGCCAAGAATAAGTAAATGCAAACAGCTGTATGTTTCAAGAAGTTTGTAGGGGTATTATCGTCGTTGCAAATTACCGATGACAAGCACCAGCTAGCATTATCTTCTAAGCTTCGCATTCAAAGATGAAAATACTTTAAATAATAATAGTAATAGTATTAATAATATCTCGGGACAACTCACACAACGCTATCAGATCCCAAACTAAGCAGAGCTTGTGCTATGGAAACCAGACAACTGATAAACATACATATATATTTCTAAATACATACATATTATAGATAAATAACACCCAGACACAGAATAAACCATCATGCTCATCACACAAAGTTTTATACGGGTGGGGATCGAACCCACGACCTCTTGCGTAGCAGTCGGATACACTCCCACCGCGCCACAGAGGCAGTCTAACCTAGTATTTGTTCAATTAAAATGCACAATAAACACTTAATACCTAGGTACTAACAGAAATATCAAAAATAAGAAGAACCCATTCCTAATTCAAACATATTACTTTAATTAAAAGCTAAAATAAAATACTCGGTGACTGTGGGAAATCCAAAATGGCTGAAGCCGCGAGCAAAACCTACAAACGTATAAACAGTTGAATACAAAAAGAGCCCCATAAACTAATAATCCTCATCGATATGGCTCTGATTACGTCGACAAGAGTCTAGATGTTACAGATAACCCTACACGCGGGTGTATTACAACCCTCTGGCTGTTGTAGGGTTGAACCGCACGTTTGTTTCACTATAAAGTGAGTCGGGGAGTTATAAAAATGGCGGCAAACTGACATTTAATAAAATTTTAAAAGTATATAAAGATATTAAAAAATATAACAGGTTTAAATTCAAGTCACATTTAATAGAATGGCTAAAAGAATTCAGCTATGATGATATTGAGAATATGATACTTAAAAAGGCCTACTAATGTAATCCAAACACACACACACACACACACACACAAATGTCCAGTAACACTAGGATGATTAAAATAATGACATAACATTGTACCTATACTATAAGGCGAAGACACTGGACTCTGAAATACAGTTCACACTAGTTCAGGGCCCAGAGAATTCACATTTGTATGAACAACTTTGTCAATAAAGATGTCGCTATTTTTACAGCTCCGCGTTTAAAGTGTAAAACAGTGTAAAATATACTTGAAATACGTGATAACTGGACAAGAACGAGACTTTGTGATTGAAAGAAGAAAACTAGAAAGAAATTATACTTGAAACTGACATATGCACATAATGTGCGAGCCATAATCTCTACCGATTAATATTGGAGGGATGAGGAAAAAAAAAAGTGAGTCGGAGAAATATTTTAAAAATTAAGAAATTAGCTCAAAAATCCAATACAGACATAGTTTTGTAAAAAAAAAAATGCTTGTCTGTAAAGTCGATTTACGGATATTTTCACGTGATAACGTCATAAGAAAACCTTGATAACATTGACCTTTTTTTTTCTATTGTATCCCATGTCGCTGCAATCGCCAAAACATTGATGACATTGTAATAAACAACCATGCCTGTGACAGCTTTAGTAGACCAGAGCGCATGCGCTTGACGGCCACAATACTTCAGCCTATCAGCAGATGGAACAGACGAGAGTAGTGACGTCACACTTTTTCATGAGTGCAGCCGGTCATCGATTTATAAGACGTTATCACGTCAAAAAAATAAAGATTTCGAATTTAGAATAGCTAAAAGTACATAAATGATTTTTTTTTTGTCAGCCCAACTAAAATTTACAAAGTCTACCTTTTTAAAAGTAAGTATGACCTTATTACTAGCAATATTTATTTAAAATTATTTAATGTACACTAAAACTCCAATTTGTCTTCTAAAAGATGATACCTATTGCAGTTTAGATACAAGCAAATCGGAGCTCACATCAATTTTGTATAGGAATGTAATATTAAATTATATGGACTGCATCTGTGGCGCGGTGGGAGTGTGTCCGACTGCTACGCAAGAGGTCGTGGGCTCGATTCCCACACGGGGCACCACTTTGTGTGATCCACAAATTGTTGTTCCGAGTCTGTGTTCTGTGTTCTTTGTGTCCGTGACTTGTATGTTTGCAAGGTCCCCCGCGACACAGGGCTTGTACCCTAATGCGGGAGTCGTGTTTTTATATATTAAAAAATATATATTAAAGTATAAAAAACATTATAGACTTCCTGCCTTGACAAAAAATAGCGAGATCATTAATTACCATAAATTCAAAGTAAAAACATGTCAGCCCTATTTCCACAAAGGTGTATTGGAAGCCCACGCAATGAGTGACATAATAACCAAACTACAGATCACAGATAAGCTATTAATTTGGCTCCCATATAGAAATTATGCCCTCGGCTACCAATTCACACTTACCACTACTTCACAGCCTAAGTGCCCTTATTTCCTTACCTATAAAGACTATAATTTAACAAAATCTAGTTTAGAACGTGAAAAGATAAGTTGGCATTTTAATAGCAAGAAATTGATACGCAGTTCTTTTATGTGGCAACACAATAGTCATATTGTTTTCCCAACGTTTGAACCGCGAATATGTTACCCTTGATTGGGGCGAGATTATTTTATCTGGCAACTCGAGGGTGATTGATTAGAAAGGAAATCTCTTAGGACTTTTGATTGAGTATTTTTTGGGTTTTGATAAGTTTTTGAATGGTGGGTATTGTTTTTTTTCAAAGGAAGGCACATAATGTTGCCATGGTTGGCCTGCTTCTTTGACACTCTGTGCTTTGCGTGCTCTATCTCCAAAACGGTTAAACAATTAAACATATAAAAAAACGTTACACTCCGGGAGTGTAGGCAGAAGTGAAAACTTGAACATTATATTACATACTGATGACATTTGAATAATATTTTTCGATCTTACTGACATAATAATAAAATAATATGAAATAATAAAACACAAATCAAAATACCAACATCAAAAATTAAAATAAAAAGGGGAAAAATATCGTTACTCAGACTCGAACTGGGGTCTTCTGGTTTCTGGACTGCCCGATTTCCCACCTGAGCTATAATAACTTGGTAGATGGTGGCAAAATTTACCTTCGTATTCTAATGATATTGTAGCAATTTTTAATTGTTCTCCCTCCGTCTTATGAATTTTCGGTTAGGTCACGTGTCCTGACGCGAGTGTATCATGTTTTACCCATCCCAAAAAGTGCACAACGCAGCAAAAGAAGTATTTACTTCAAAAAATCTTGAAACAAAATGGTTTACTTTTAGATATTCCGTAATATACGGGAGTATTACGGGACTTAATGGCGTGAATTATTTAAACAAAGGTTTTATACCATTAAAAAACACTAGCTGTCCCGCGCAACTTCATCTGCGTAATTTTTCCCCGTTTTTGCAACATTTCTCATTGCTGCTCCGCTCCTATTGGTCGTAGCGTGGCGTTATATAGCCTATAGCCTTCCTCAATAAATCGGCTATACAAAGTGAAATAATTTTTCAATTCGGATCAGTAGTTCCTGAGATTACCGCGTTCAAACAAACAAACAAAGTCTTCTTCAAGAACTTTAAGTAAGTATTTAATAAACACTTGACACTGGCACAAATTATTTGGGAAATCGACTAACACTGAATGCTCTCAGGCTATAACGGAGTTAGGCAACATATTGATATTTTTTGTAACAGCTTAGCTTCTACTAAAAAATATATTAGGAATAAATTTGAAACCTTTGTCTAAAGTCTATCAATACCATCCACATTTAATTATTGTTACCTTGTTCTTAATTTTAACTATTATTATTTTTTTTTTTTTGTTGTTGTGTATTCAAATACATACTTATAATCTTTAGGGATAAGTAATATGTCTGTACCGAAATGCATGTCGTGTTCACTATTTTTAGGACACACAGTATTGTATAGTTTAAGTGTAGTTTATTTAAGAAGTTTACTGTATTGTCCGATTTGTGAACCATTAATAAAAAAAAAAAAAAAAAAAAACACTGGCTCCATACGTTGGCCACAACGTCGGTCTCAACGCCACTCGCCCAACGTGTGAATCTAGAATAACGCATTGGCTCCAACGTTGGGACGAGCCAACGTTGGAGCCAATGCTATTTTCTAGATCCATACGGTGGGCGAGTGGCGTTGAGACCGACGTTGGGGTCAGACGCAGACGTTTGGAGCTGGCGTCAGTAGATTGCCACCAACTCAAAAAATAAGAATAATGAAGAACAAGTAGTGATGTGCAATTAAATTACATTTTCTTTCTTTCAAGACGCACCAGTTAAACCAGTCTACTTAATTCTTTATCATTAGTTTAATTACTACAATTTTCCTTTACATAAGTAGGTACGTAGGTCATTAGACATTGAAAATAATGTCAGTATATAGTATTACGAGTTATTTAATCAGTGTAATGGCAGCCTCATTTTGGTATCACAACATAGGGACCTTTGCACACAATTAGACATAATAAACTGATGTTTATTGCATTGAACTGTTCGCAATCTTGCGACCTCGTACCACAAAATATAGAGAGTACAGAACATAAGAGCTATTTCGCAAATTTGGCATAATTGTCAATGGAATGACGATTGTGCATCTTAATTTATGGAAATTCGGATTGATAATGATTATGTTTTTAGGTCTGAATAATTGAAATAATAATAAATGAAATAGCATAATTTTATTAATTGAAGATCAAACCGTATTTTGTCATTTAATTTTATTTGTAAATAAGTTTTATTTAAAACATAAATCATTGTAAAAGGCGATATTTTTCGCATAAACTAATGGAAGTTTTTGTTTTTTTGAATTTAATTTAATGAATTTAATCAAATGTGGTACATTATGTGTCAACAAAATTTACATATCTGATGTTTTAGTAAAATAATAATCCATTTAAAAATAGCTATACACGTACTTTTCTTAAAACGGGGTGTGGGAAATTGATCACTGCCAAAGAAACAAAACAGTATTTGTAAATTTGGTACATTAAAGATTGGTCTATTTTTCACATTTATTCGTTAGTTTAAAAGTATTTCTTGTCAGGGTAAATTAAGCGCTTGAAAATGCCGACTACTGACATGTAAATGCGAAATGCCTCTTAAAGAAACTTTATTCGAGCAATGCACATATAGGCTGTCTTGATGGGTACCACACACCGACCTTATAGTAGATGTTGACTGGCTACTCCGTACAAAGTGACAATTTCAAATGTTGAATCGAATGATCGTCTTGTAAACATTTTTGACACTTATGACAAATGACCGTTGTTGTTTCCTTTTTTTTCTTTTCCCGTCGTTATTACTCGGTAGGGAATAAACTTCAAACTGGCGTTTGTACAGAATAAGCAAGTCGCTTATTCTGTGCAAACGCCCGTTTCAAGTTTATTTTATTTCTAGTTTATGTTTATTTTATTCTTAGTTAGTCAGTGGTACCACAACAATGTCAGTAATCCTGCGGTGAAATAGTGATGTTTACCTCACTGCATTTCTGTTGAAGGGCTCTGTAGCAAGTGAAATGACTAGGCAAACGAAACTTACGAATAAAGAGGTACGCAGAGTGGTGACATTCAGATAAACATTTGGGTGACACTGACACTGTTTGGGGCTAGCGTGACGTACTATCTGCCTCACGACCTGCTCGTCTCTTCATTTAAGTGGTATAAACAAAATATACAATAATAAATAAACAAAATATTCACGTAGATTATAAGGGTACCTTGAGTTTGACCCACCACCCACCCTGGGTCCGTGAACCACCAGGATTGAAGTAGTAAGAACAGTGACAGACTCTACTTGAGATGGATTTCCGCTAAATGACGCCTGAGTTAATTAGTCATCTCAAAAAATTTAGACCACTTTGGACCACTTTTTTCATAAAGCATTCCTAGATGATGTGTTCATTAGCGATGTAAATGAGTGCTTGCGTCGAGCCTATAAAGGTTACCTTCTGTTCTAACGGTATTTTGTGGTAGTATTAACATTGTCTTTAATATCGTTATTAACTAAAGTAATACTGTAACCCTTGTAATTGGGTGTTCGACGTGTTTTTATTTTTAATTATTTTCTACTACGCGGTAGACAAGCAAATGACCTACTTGATAATAGTCTTTGACTTATTATAATGTCTAGATTTCACTTACCTATGTAGTACGTCTTCTCTTCTTCTTTGAGTTTATGGCAATCTAGCCGTTTTAACGGCTAATTTTTGCCAGTGTCAAGTATTTATGCGTTTATTACATGCACAAAGTCTCGTTCTTAGTCAATTATCACGAATTCAAATCATTTTTTACAAGTTAAACTCGGAGCTGTAAAAATAATGGCCGATCAGTTTGCCGCCATTTTTACAACTCCATGTAGTACGTCGTATGCTGTACTGGCAACCCCGTACAATATGACAGCAATTTCATATGTCGAATCGAATGACCGTCCTGTCAACTTTTTTGACACTTATGACAAATGGCCGTTGCTGCTAACATTGTTACACAAGTATAGTATTCCATTTGATTTTGTCTTATGACCGTCCAAATGTTAAAATTAAATTAAAGTATCCAGCATCTCAAATTCAAATTCGGATTAGTTTTGACTGGTTCACTTAATATGAGAATGTCAAACGTCAAAGTCATAAGTGACAGTAACTTCAGTTTTTGGTAGGTTTACTGAGAAAACGCTTCAGCTGTTTTTTTATTAGGAAACTAGTTTAATCCATTAGACTCAAAGGCTGGACTGAACTATAACCTCATAAAATTGAACACTCTCTAAAAAGAGACAACGCCACTGTGTGGCCAACACCTGTGTCTTTTCTGTAATGTCATGATGTAGTAACGTCTTCGTCATGTCACTTTGCCATTTCTAGAAAGAGAACTCTCGCATGCTTTGCAGCCTGTATTTTTTCTTTTAGGCGCAGTTCAGTCTCTAAATCTATAGTATTCTCGGGATGGTTTTTAAATTTAGTAGGTAATCGTCTTTTTGCCTTACGTGACCATGTTCTTTTTTGTGTTGATGACCAATTTTTCAGCAAAATTTTTGCCCGTGTTATTTGTTTGTTGTCATACAAAAAGTTTCGATCTTTTAAAGACTCGTCTTAGACGAGTATAAGATCATAATAGCACTAGGTAGGTACGAATTGTTTTTCAATTATTTTTTTACGCTAAAGTTGCTGACTGAATATATTCATAGTTTTATTTTTCTTATACTTAATTAGGGAGTATAGAATAAAAAATAGCATCAATATTATTATTGCCAACCCCTAATTCCAACAACCGTTACAGAAATCCAATGTCTTAACAAGAATCTTCCAAATGTTCAAAATTCAAATTCAAACATGGAACAAAAACAAACGCGAAGCAAAGGCGGGACCACTTGACAAATTTACGATAGTTTTTGCCATTTTTTTTCTAGAATTCCCGCAAGTGGCCAGTGTTATTTTCTTTTGAAGAGTATCAACCTGTGGTAAGGCACAAAGTACCGATAGTGCAGTAGGTAAGCTGCAATCTCATACCTCGATTGCCATGTTGACATGTCGCGTACTGTAAGTAGGTATTGCATGCACAGTAGATAATGGAATTATTATAGGTACTTGCGTATCACGTAACAAAAGTTTGTAGGTATCTACGACCCCAAAATACATGTACAGAATAAACGCGCTCGAGCAACGCACCATAAATATGTATATAGTTTAAATGAACACGGAATCTCGGAACATCTTTGGAACAAAGTACGCTAAACATTCAACCGTTGACAACAACAAGATTTCCATCGTGGGTTCGATTCCCACACGGGACACACTTTGTGTGGTCCACAAATTGTTGTTTTGGGTCTGGGTGTACTTTCTGTCCGTGACTTGTATGTTTGTAAAGTCCCCCGTGATAAAGGGCTTGTAGCCTACTCCGGAAGTCGTCTTTTTAGAAAAAAATATCGAAGTCTATACTTCGGTAACAAGAATAGCAACAACGGCGTTTTATCTTAAAAAAGTGCCAAAAAAGTTCACAGGACGGTCATTCGATTCGGCATTTAGGAAGTAAATGCATAACAATGAAGCTTACCTTCTGCGCTCTTGGTGTTTTATAGTGTAGGTGTTAACTCAATCTTATCTCTAGTTCGACTTGTGTTTGACAGAGATTTGTGATTAACTTTTTTTTTTGACAGCCAGTATTGATGTTTGGGTTTATTTTTAAATCTTAGGCGAGTTAGTGGCCTGTTGCTATAAGTTTAGTTGTTGATATAATGTAAGCGTAGGTATATTGAAGATTTATGTATACCTTATAGACTGAGATACGGCTGCAGATTCGCATCGTTCATCGAGTATTGTAATAAAATCATGTTTTTATATACAATCATAAAAAGGGCAATACGTTTTGGCCAGTCTGCCTATCAGATTTTGCCCGCTAGTATTTTTTATTAAATTAATATGAATCGACTTACTGGGGAAAAAAAATCTCACTTGTTATTGCAATGAAATACACTCTACTTTATAGAACTAGACGTAGAGAACTTGAAAAGCGATGGGTGCCTTTGCGCACTTGCCCGCAACCCCTTCGCAGCCAGGTGTAAGCAGGTAATATTTTGTTACGTTATTACGTTCATGGCGTATTGTCATCATTTATATATCAAAAAGCTATTGATTTCCTGTACATAATAAACTACCTCTGCCTATGCAAAAGTGCCCGCAGTCGGAGTTGCCGGCGTTTAAAGTTTGTTTAGAGTGAGAAAGACTTATCGCTCCACATCATTCGTTAGACGAAAATGGCAATAGCCTGTTCTGCTGTCGTAACAAAGAATGCAATAACTGACAAAAACCATTATTTTAGTTATGTTCTTGAAATGGCAACGTAATCTATTTACTATGCAATAATAACAAAAAAAAATAAAAGCAAATTGAAAACTAAAATGTTATTAACATAAAATGTAGTAGTTAGACCAAATTATTTACATTCACCAAGATAAATTGCAATTGTCGTAACTATAATAAACTAGCGGCTCGCTTCGGCTTCGCACGGACTTTCTCCAGTCCATAAAATAGCTCCACAGTCCGGACTATTCGACTCACACTCCGCCGGCGGCCATATTCAAGTAAGTCAATACAATAGTCTCTAAGCAATAGTCTCTATTTGCTGATAAGCTGCAGTCAGGAATCTCGGTAAGTATATCATATAATAGTTTTATCATTAAATTTAAAAGATTGTCAGAGACAAAGGTAAAGTAGACTGGTTGAGAGTGTAATAGTAGTATTAGGTACTGATAATAGTGGGCGCTGTCTGGGGCGGAGTGTCTGTCTAATGGGTGGCGGAACGTTTAGTGATATGTACTGTAAATGTGAGGGATTAGATAAGAAACCACGATTAGATTTTTCGTGCCTAAATACTTGTCAATACTTCATCAAAACATAAATGGGATAATAAGTAAGTCAGATATGTTGTGTGTTAATCTAAATGAAATGAATAAGAATATTGACGTAGTGTGCATTACAGAACATAATATGCTTTCAGGGGACGAACCATATTTATGTGTACCTAATTTGAGCCTAGCGGCTTCCTTTATGAGGCAGTCTCGACATGGCGGATCATGTATTTTAGTAAAAATGGTATTAAATACAAAACTGTGCATGAAATGGACAATCTATCAATAGCAAACAAATGTGAATTTTCTATAATTGAATTTATTAGTTATGGTATTTATACTGCCTGTATATATAGGCCTCCTAAATTTGACTCATTATCTTTTGAATGTTTTTATGAAAAAATGCATACTCTCTTGTCTTATGGTTGTAAGAACAAATACCAGAAATTTATACTCTGTGGTGACTACAGCATAGATTTACTAAAAAAGAATGGACTTTCATTAGAATTGCAAAATATTATTTGGTCATTCAATTTAAAAGCAGAATTCCAACAAGCTACTCGATATGCCAGTAATACTTGCATTGACAATATTCAACACAACTTGCGGGGGTGCAAAAGTGAATTGGTAGAACTCAGTATATCAAATCATTATGCGCAAATTATACAATGCCCTATTAGTGCTAGCATGGTATTAGAACATTGGTTTATACTTAAAAGGGATTTTTCCTCAGAATACAGATATAAATTTAAAAATAATATAATTCCATTGAGTTTTTCTCAAGTATATGATTGCTTTATAAACTTATTTAGGCGGCTATATGATCTATGTTTTCCAATTCATAGAAGTAAAATTGTTTTCTACAACTAAAACAAAATGGTTTTCTAAAGGAAAACAACTAGGTTGTAAAAAGAAAAGAGAATTACTTTGGAAACGCTTATAGAATAAAGAAAATAATTAGATTAACTCAAAGGTCACAAAATGATCACTATATCAAAATAAATGAAAATAAATTAAAAGCAACTTGGAGAATTATTAATGGCGCTCAAAATAAAAATACTAATTTAAACTTTACCGAGATAAAATATAATGGTGAAATGATAAAAAAATCCAAATTAAATGCATAGTGGATAATGGAAGTAACTCTAAACTTAGTAATAATTCACCTGGACATATTATATGCAAATATTTTTTTATGAATCCGATGTCATCTATTGACATTTTCAATATAATCATGGAACTAAAGAATACAAAAAGCGCTGGCATCGATGGGATAATAACAGCTATAGTCAAAGACGTAAGTAGTTCTATAACACCTGTTTTATCTTGTTTAATTAATTTGAGCCTTGAACAAGGTTTATTTCCTCATGAATTAAAAAAATCAATGATTAAACTTCTGTACAAAAAGGGTGAAAAACAAATCATAGGTCGGTAGCAATAGTACCAATATTTGCAAACATATACGAAAAACTGATTTATAACTGCCTCAATACTTTCTTAGAAAAGGAATCTATATTGATCCCCCAGCAATATGGATTTAGGAAGAATAAAAATATAAACATGGCTACTTATGATTTTTTGCGATCCGTGATCCATAATATGGATAGGGGACAGCCAGTAGTTGGTCTATTTATGGACAGGACAAAAGCTTTTAATCACGTAAGACACGACATTTTATTATATAAAATTTACTCCTATGGAATAAGGGGCAATGCTCATAAACTAATATCGTCTTATTTAACTGACAGAGAGCAGGTCACGCAAATAACAAGACTATGTACAAGAACAAAAATTGAAAAAGTGTATCAATCTGATGTAAGAAAAGTCAAATGTGGAGTGCCCCAGGACAGTGTGTTAGGCCCACAGCTCTTTATTATATATTTTAATGACTTACCAATAAGTATTAAACATAAAATGACATTACTTGCAGATGATTGCACAGTATTATTCTCTGACTTGACATTGACATCACTATAATCTACTATTAATAACTCATTGATATCTATTATCCATTGGCTAAAATTAAATAATTTAAAAAATAATTTTGAGAAGACGAAAATTATTAATTTCAAACAAAGACAAGAAATTAATGACAATTAAATAGCATTTAATATGAATTATCAGGGGGTAAGAATCTAAGAGTGTTACTACTATTTCTAGGGCTACATTTGGATCAATAAATGAACTGGAAATTACTGAGCGTATTTGCAAAAAGATCAGCCAGTTTGCGTATGAATTGTACAGACTGAAATTGATTACTAGTAGAGACGCGCTTATGACTGCCTACCCTGGAGATCTCTTCGCAGAAACGCTGCATAAGAACAATGTTCGGTTTGAAGTCAAGAGAATCATGCAGGCCTTATGATATTCAATATTCTATACTAACGTTACCTTGCAAATTCATTTATGAAAGCGCAATGTTTGTAAAGCAGAATATAACCCTATTTAATAAGAGGGAACGTCAACGACACCTAGGTAAACTATGTGTGGTACTAAGCAAAACCGCGTTGATGTATAGTAGCATATTTTGTAAAGCACCGCTGATTTATAACAAACTACCGACATATATCAAAGACATAGACAATAAGGTAAAATTTAAAAATGAGCTCATTATGTACTCTTAATAAAGTGCTACTACACGTTGGAAGAATATTTTCATGATAATATTGTCATGTCAGTACTGAGCATGGTCGCGTGGGTATCAAAGCTTAGAAGTCTAATAAAGACGTCTAATTCGTGGTTTCTTATCTAATCCCTCACATTTACAGTACATATCACTAAACGTTCCGCCACCCATTAGACAGACACTCCGCCTCAGACAGCGCCCACTATTATCAGTACCTAATACTACTATTACACTCTCGACCAGTCTACTTTACCTTTGTCTCTGACAATCTTTTAAATTTAATGATAAAACTATTATATGATATACTTACCGAGATTCCTGACTGCAGCTTATCAGCAAATAGAGACTATTGCTTAGAGACTATTGTATTGACTTACTTGAATATGGCCGCCGGCGGAGTGTGAGTCGAATGGTCCGGACTGTGGAGCTATTTTATGGACTGGAGAAAGTCCGTGCGAAGCCGAAGCGAGCCGCTAGTTTATTATAGTTACGACAATTGCAATTTATCTTGGTGAATGTAAATAATTTGGTCTAACTACTACATTTTATGTTAATAACATTTCAGTTTCCAATTTGCTTTTAATTTTTTTTTTGTTATTATTGCATAGTAAATGGATTACGTTGCCATTTCAAGAACATAACTAAAATAATGGTTTATGTCAGTTACTGCATTCTTTGTTACGACAGCAGAGCAGGCTATTGCCATCCTCGTCTAACGAATGATGTAGAGCGATAAGTCTTTCTCACTCTAAACAAACTTTAAACGCTGGCAACTCCGACTGCGGGCACTTTTGCATAGGCAGATGTAGTTTATCATGTACAGAAAATAAATAGCTTTAATTTGATATATAAATGATGACAATACGCCATGAACGTAATAATGTAACAAAATATTACCTGCTTACACCTGGCTGCGAAGGGGTTGCGGGCAAGTGCGCAAAGGCACCCATCGCTTTTCAAGTTCTCTACGTCTAGTTCTATAAAGTAGAGTGTATTTCATTGCAATAACAAATGAGATTTTTTTTCCCCAGTAAGTCGATTCATATTAATTTAATTAAAAATACGAGCGGGCAAAATCTGATAGGCAGACTGGCCAAAACGTATTGCCCTTTTTATGATTGTATATAAAAACATGATTTTATTACAATACTCGATGAACGATGCGAATCTGCAGCCGTATCTCAGTCTATTTAATTATAACTACGTTTATCATATTACAAAGTCCTTTTTAACAGGTTTTAAATAGTTTAACATCTACTATAATAATATAATTATATTATTCTAATATCTTGGGACAACTTACACAACGCTATCTGATCCCAAACTAAGCAGGGCTTGTACTATGGAAACTGATAAACATACTTATATATTTCTAAGTACATACATATTATAGATAAATAACACCCAGACACAGAATAAACCATCGTGCTCATCACACAAAGTTTTTTCCTGGGTGGGGATCGAACCCACGACCTCTTGCGTAGCAGTCGGATACACTCCCACCGCGCCACAGAGTAATCAGATTTGGATGATATTACTTATTTGGCACAGAGATAGACTATAGTCTGGCATAGCACATAGCAGAGTCGAAGGGTTAAATTTTTTCTAAGGTAACCCGATACAAAAGTATGTCTAGCTGGACACAGTTCTTTGTACCTTTCTTCTTGTTACCCTTTTTTTCTTCGACTACCTCTGTGGCGCGGTGGGAGTGTATCCGACTGCTACGCAAGAGGTCGTGGGTTCGATCCCCACCCAGGATAAAACTTTGTGTGATGAGCACGATGGTTTATTCTGTGTCTGGGTGTTATTTATCTATGTATTTAGAAATATATAAGTATGTTTATCAGTTGTCTGGTTTCCATAGTACAAGCTCTGCTTAGTTTGGGATCAGATAGCGTTGTGAGAGTTGTCCCAAGATATTATGTTACCCAAGTATAGAATTCCAGTTTTTTTTTCTAAAAAGTCGACGAGTAGGCTACAAGCCCTGTGTCACGGGGGACTTTACAAACATACAAGTCACAGACACAAAGTACACCCAGATGGATCACACGAAGTGGTGTCCTGTGTGGGAATCGAACCCACGACCTCTTGCGTAGCAGCTGGACACATTCCTACCGCACTATGTAACTAGGATCCAAAGGGAAACCAAAAGTAACAGTGATCTAAGTACCCTGCGCCACTGATGCGCTACTTTTATCCCAGTAAAAGGTTTCCGTGAGATAAATTCGCTTTTCAAAATTTTCACGCGTATGAAGTCGAGGGTAACAGCTTATTATTTATCAGATTCAAATTATTATTTTGAGTATGATAAATTTAAAAAGTGTTAAATTGTACTAATTAATAAATTGTATAAAATTTTGGATGTTTAAGGGAGAGTATACCAACGTTTTAAAAATAAATGCTGTATCAAAAAGTTTCTATGCAAGCTCACACATCTATAACCACTTGAGCGTCAGTGGTTCGTATATTATAGGTACCAATGAACACTTTAATAAAGGTATTTTTTTAATCAATTTCAGAAGTTCAGACAGGACTTTTCACATTATATATAATAGAGAGTTTGAACCTAAACTTAGTGTTTCTTGTCAGTAGGTGTTCCTATTGCGTTAATGAATTATAAACAGGCATGCCCGACATATGTAATAAAATCTATGCTATGTAAATTGTAATTTGGACATTGTATTATTGTTATTTGAATTAGGTATTATTTTTGTTTTATTTTTACAATTCATATAATTCTGGAAATGCTTTAGTGAAAAAAAAAATTAACGTTTCTTGGATTGTGTCATTTTTAGATTTAAGACGTTTCAACACAATGTAATATTGTTTATGAAATAATAATAAATGAAATTAAACGCACTGCTGTGAAAATCACGAGTGCTCAGTTTACACCTTAAAAAGGTGGTTCTCGGTTTGACCCGTATATATATGTATGGTCGCGATTTTTTAGGAATTACTAAACCGATTTTAATGCGGTTTTCACTATATACCATAGCTCATTTTTCCGGGAAGGTTTCAGTGTAAATTATTCGTCCTAGCTTATAAAACACCAGAGATATAGACTAAAACATAGGAGTGAGTCAGCGAAATTTGCATTCGGTAATGTGCTCGATTTATTAGATATATTTCGGGACTTAATCGCGTGAATTATTTTAAGGCACGAATCTTTTATTTACCCGACGTTTCGATCGAGTTGCACCGATCGTAATTCACGCGATTAAGTCCCGAAATATATCTAATATGTATAAAAATCGCGAAACTTTAAAAACAATAATGTGCTTGATATTTTTTATTCCTTAAAGGCGGCTCATTTTTCTTAAACAAGTTACTTTAACCAAATTCTTATTCCGAAATTTTGAAATTCATTACATTCATTCATAAATGCACTTAATTTATTGTTTTTGTTTATTCTCAAGCCCATAACTCAATAAATAGATAAATGACAGCGTGAGATGGAGGCGTGAACTAAAACTGACATATTTCAACAATTTGTGACTCTACACTGTTCGAGTTCCGTTAATCAATTATAACCTCAAAATGCGTCACGTGTTAAACGTTAAGGTCACGTGGAAGAGATAAGATTTTGTTTTTTTAAGATATCAGTTTTTATAAATAAGTGTAGGTAATATTGAGTTTAAATATTATTATAATCTTATAGCTTTAAACGAGGAATTCTTGTATTTTATACAGCGTTATTCTTGGTATAGTGCAAACCTGAAAGTAGTTTGCTCAGAATCAGTAACATTATCCAATGGGGTAGTTTTTGGACCATGTTATATTAATTAATTAATTGATTAATCAGTCGTTAATTAATTCATTAATCACTAACAGTTAAATTCTGATGACAATGTGATGTGTAATGTAATCATCATTTATTTTCAATCAGCACGAAAACGCGAAGAACACAAAGCAACTTGAATGGCCTATAAATTTGCAAGTTTTTAATGTTTTTTTTTTAATGATTTAATTAAGTAAAAATCTTGTTGAGGTATCTGAGCTTTGCACTGTACTAAAAATAACCTTGTGTATGTACTTACCCATATATGTATATAATCTGAATTTCGGCAACGGCTCCAGCGATTATCATAAAATTTAGTATTAAGGGGGTTTCGGGGGCGATAAATCAATCTAGCTAGGTTTCATTTTTAGAAAACGTCGTTTATAAAAAACGTCATCCAGGTACTGTATATCAAATTCTTAGATGTTATAATCTTAAAAATAGGTAGTAACATAAATGAAGGTTACTTTCCATACTCTTGGCATTTTGAATCTGCGTAGCCACTTGTCGCTACGTTCATTCCGGCCAACGTATTTTGCGACAACTGTAATGTTATCATTAATGCCTACCTCAGTCTGCATCAGTAGGCATCTCTTTCTATAAAACGAAATTTATAAATTTTCGTTTACTTAAATTTCTTATGTTTACGGCGACTATTCTTCTCTTCTTTCTCTCTTCTCTCCCATGGACGATTTTCTGAAACGAGTGGATTAAATAGATATTGGTGACTTTCGACTTTCGTTTCGATCATCAAAAATAAGGTGGTGATTATACAGATATAATCACGACCTCATTTTAGATGATCGAAACTTCGTTTTCACTGAATTAGAGTACCCCAGTATAGACCCCCAGTACTGAGTAGAGACCCCCTGATCGACATAGGCAATAGGAATAACTCTCACAAACAGCTTCAGCTTGGTTAATAATTATGTATTCATAGGATTTTTATCTGACCGGTTACTGATAGTAAAACTTGGTCAAATAAAGAATAAAAAGCCCTCAAAATGATTTACTGCAAATAAAATACCAATGTAATAAAACCATATCACAATAATGCAATCACCAAAACCCATAAAAGGGTTAAATAAACACAAAACACCGAAATAAGCTTTTTATTCCAAAAACCCGTCGTTCGCGTGCCCATGCGCAGCATCCAACCCTACCACTGCTACTGTTAACCCGACAACGCGTGCCGGGATCAAAACGACCCACCTCCAAGATACCTCAGCCCCTTTTGTACCCGTTTATCTCGGGTACAATCCCTTTTTATCCCTTTTTAGGGCTAAAGGGTACATGAATCGTGCGCAAGGATTCTGTGTTCGCGTGCCCTATTGTTAAGATGGAAACGAGATGTAACCCTTATTTTACTGATGCGGGCTCTTAAATGTATCTGTAGTTTTATCTTTTGTTAGGTACAGCATTCTTTTTTTATTATTCTAAAGAGGTTTATATAATAAATTGGATCACTCCTGGCACTTTTATTTTTAATAATACTAGTTGCCGTTCCATATTCAAAAAGAGATTTGATGACACTTGTCACTTTAAAAATAATAATTGATGTTCCAAATTCAAATAGCGACTTTGACGTCTATCTATAGTAAAAGTTCCAGTTTTTAAAGAGGTTTGACAAGAAGTTCCAACTATCCGCGATTCCCAGAACATATTTTGAACACGTGGACTCACCCCGTGGGACCACACATGCACTGAATAAAAGTCTTATAGCACACGAATTTCAAAAACCAGATTTCTTTCTTCATCAATATTCACAATATTAGAAGAAGCCCCTTTTTTACTTATCTTTTTTTCTTTGAACACGTAACGACTTTTTTCTTTGGACGAAAAATACGATGGTGAACTATGACCCCAGAGCCCTTTGAACGGTTGAAATCTAGTTTGTATGAAAAAAGCATGTCTGAGTGTTTTGTTAGATGTACACAATGAAGTGAATACGTGTCCGAGAATGATTGTATGTGGTCGGGTGAGTTTGTCCTATGTATTCTGACAGTATGTGAAGTCTATGTCGCGTATTCAGCCTTTAAACGGTGTAACGGCTTCATGGTTGTTTATTTTTTAACAGGAATGAAAAAGTAGCAGCTTAAAAATGTATTAGGATTTGTAGCGTGTATACCTCGGCCAAAAAAACTATATTAGAGGCAAAGGTATCCATATCTCTGTCTAGAACGTTTTTATTATTGGCTCCAATTGAATACCACTTAATATTTTTTTAATGTAGGCATATTAATATTGGTCTTTTGCAGTAGTTATTTCTCTAACATGGTCCATGACGTACGTCGATAGCGATTATTATAACTATAATTATCGAATGAATAGCTACTATAGTTTCTGTATTTAGTTATTTATACATTAAAATATGCATCTTTGCTTTTTTTCTATGATATTAAATTGAAAATAAAAAATATTTTTAACAGGAAGATAAGATGTGATAAACGCGTGACTAATCACCAGAAAAACTAAATGATTAATCTAAAGCATGATTTCATCATTAATAATCTCCAA
Organism: Herminia tarsipennalis; assembly: GCA_945859575.2. Classification (NCBI taxonomy): domain Eukaryota; kingdom Metazoa; phylum Arthropoda; class Insecta; order Lepidoptera; family Erebidae; genus Herminia; species Herminia tarsipennalis. Next base: position 19,162,373 of record OX243845.2, on the reverse strand, counting down.
TTATATTATCTAAGATCTATTAATAATTTTCAAATGTTACACTCGTGCTAGCTAGTTTGCGAATTTATAAAAAAGCAAAAACATTTTTGACAAAAACTTTTTTTCGTCAGCACTCCCCTTCGCAAACACAATAGTGCCGCGCTCCCGTTAAGTAACCCAATTTTTACACCATAAATAAAAAGAAAAAAAAACGACGTAAAAGGTAACGGTCTTCCGTGTTCTTTTTTTAAAAAAAGGTCCGAATATGAATTAATATATATAACGCCTCGATGCTTACACACAAAGTGGGTATTGAGAGCGAAAATTAGCCCACATTCATGGCTTTTTTTTCTTTAGGTTTTTTTTTTTATTTTTCTTAATGTTTTGTGACAATATTGACAGATCAGCCCCGCCGCCGCCGGGACTTTGACGTTAAGGTACAAGGATTTGTAAATAATCTTATTGAAAATTAATACCGTTGTTGAGATGCTTTCTTACAATCTGATTGGCTTCATTGTTATTTTTTTGTTAATATGTTCTATTTTCAGTAGCTATGAATTTTGATGAGATCGTTTTTTAGAGTTCCGTAGCCAAAATGTTAAGGAATCGTTATAGTTTAGTTATAGTTAGCTTGTGTCCGTCCATATACCTCCGTTCGTCCAACCGCAGCTTAGCTCAAAACGTTTAGGGTTTGTCAAGACCATTTTGCGATTTAGAGATCCGTTTGTTAAATATTAAGCTATAAAATACAAACTATTGTTAGAGTCAAGTGAGCCTTCCCCCCCCCCCTCCCCCGCCAGCTAAATGGTTGATATTGGGTCCGTGAAATAAACCACGTTAGTAGTATATATAGTGAAATTAAAAGGAAAACTGTCACAGCTAAGTATACTTTACAAGTTTACAAGTAACAGCTGATCAAATGAAAATCAAAATTTTCGTACAAATTCCATTGAACATTAATATTATGTATAACGTTGTTCCACCCATGACCACGACTGTTTTTATTATTCTGGAGGAAAGCTGTTGTGAGGGTGTAGTTACAATTGTTCAACTTTAGACTATACTAGTGTACTTTTTTGAACTAGTTTCATTGTAGGTAAAATACGTTGCTCTATTTAACCGACTTTAAAAAATGAGAAAAATCACTACAATTTTTTTTTTAATCACACTAACCATTTCTAGAAGAATCTAAACTAGAACTAGAACTGTAGTAAAAAAGCCATACTAAATCTAATTCTAGAGCAAGTACGCTCAAAACTATTAAGTAATATTTATAATATGTTTATTTTTTGTTGTTGTTATATCTTATCACCTTTTAATAAACCAATTCTTTACAAAATCATAAGCTGTTTTATTTTTCCCACCTCTAATCTTTCAATTAAAAAAAACAAGTTCTAACAAAAAGAGATCGCAGCATCCGTAACCGTTTAAGGGTTAACAGTGTTAATGACAACCATAACCCTTACCCACGTGCCGAGATGAGATGTTGAGGGTTAACTTTAAAAAATAAAGCCAAAGAAAAGGGTGGTTCATGTAATTGGTACTTAGTTATCTTAAAAAGATACGGGTTTTTTATGGGTGGCTAAAGTTACCCTTCTGAACAATTTTTGAAAGAAAACTTTCGAATGCGTTTTTTTTTTATATTTGACTTCTAGCGTAGGTAACATAACCGATGGAGTTGTAAAAATGGCGGCAAACTGACGTCTAGTTATTTTTACAACTTCGCGTTTAACGTTAAAAACAGTGTAAAATATACGCGATAACTGTATAAGAACGCAATTTTGAGATTCAAAGAAGAAAACTAGAAAGAAAATAGGTAAATTTGAAACTGGCGAATGTACAGAATGTGCGAGCCATAATCCCTACCGAGTAATATCGGTAGGAAGAGAAAAAAAAAAACATATTCATTTACCGTAAACTTTTAAATATTGTGTAGGAGAAAAATGGCGCCAAATTGATCTGTCATTATAATTTCATAGCTCTATATTTAAGGGCTAGGCCGCACTACGAATAAACCGCTGCGGTTTTTAAACGCGAGATTTTGTAACACAAGGAAACTAATACAAAAATTGGCCTTAGTGCGGTATTTTACGGTTTAACCGCGCGCATAAAAGAACGTAGTGAAAAGGGCCCCAAATTTAATAAAAAAAAAACAAAAGAAAGAAATTGATCCGTTATTTTCACAGCCCTGTGTTTAATTTGTGAAGTTAGATGTGAAAAGACATTCTAGAAATTATTTTATGAAGCTATAAGGGAGCTTTATAATAGCCACTGACAAATACACAAGATTATTGTTGGTTTAAACTAGATTTTTATTTCAAGAAATCACATAAAAAAAAGAAGAAAATAAAAATATTATAAACTTGCAGAGTTATAAGCCATTCAAGTTGTCTTGTGTTCTTCGCGCTATCATACCTACTCATTGCATCCCGTAATAGTGTAATCCATAGTTATTATTAAAAAATAGATGGTAATCACATTTCATATCACCTTGTGAAAAAGATTTGGACTGTTAGAATGATTAATTAATTAATTAATGATTGATTAATTATTTAATTCAAAAATACAACATCGTCCAAAAACTACCCGAATGGATTGCGATACTAATTCTGAGCAAACTACTTTCAGGTTTACACTAAGTATACCAAGAATATCGTTGTATAAAAGCTAGCTACATTGCCATTAATTCTAAAATAAGAACAGTCGCGGGGTTAAGAAATATACCTATGAGCAATAGAGTGGTCAAGTTCAATCAGTCATATATTGATTAATCTAGTCTCGAGGGAAATATGACGTTGTCAAGGGTGATCTATGCTCAGGGAGATAGAGTGACCTCTTTATTTTGGAACTGATATTGCTTTATTTAAGTGAAGTAGACATTGTTGCAGTTTGACTGCCTCTGTGGCGCAGTGGGAGTGTATCCGACTGCTACGCAAGAGGTCGTGGGTTTGATCCCCACCCAGGATAAGACTTTGTGTGATGAGCACGATGGTTTTTTCTGTGTCTGGATGTTATTTATCTATAATATGTATGTATTTAGGAATATTTAAGTATGTATAATAGTTGTCTGGTTTCCATAGTACACGCTCTGCTTAGTTTGGGATCAGATAGCGTTGTGTGAGTTGTCCTAAGATATTATTATAGAAGATATTATTATTATTATTGTGATGACTACTTACTAAATAATTCAATAGATAAATAAGGGTAAGCAATGTTGTTAAAGTCAAATTTTTGGATGATTGGCCGTAGAAACAAATACAGATAAAGGTATGAAATTATATCTAAGTCTATGTAAATCCAATACGTAGCTACTCTTTCTGGCTTGATCCTATAAACTTGCATTTATTGTTAACGTGTTATGAAATTCATGAATAGTGTTTTTTTTTATTGATAACTAACAATGTGGTATTGTGGTCCCACATTACTAGCAATCTTGTTAACCCCTCCAGCTAAGCTTAATGGCTTATGTTGCGGACCGTTCGCGAAGGTGGCGAGCGATACACGGCGGGTTTTTTAGTGGGTGCAAACCCCACACTACCTCCATCGTCTGCCCCGGACGGTGGGGGTGTTCGTCAGGATTTTTTTCCCGCCAAAAAAATAAGGAGTGGGTTCACGTCGGTATTATAATGGGTAGGGTTCGAAACCGCGACCTCACGATTGCGAGACCGATGCCTTAGCCATTAGGCTACTGCCGCTTCAATAATAATAATAATAATAACAAGCGACGGGTCATGGTAATATCGTGGATATTTTAAAAACTGTATAGTCCACCCGTGACCACGACCGTTGCAACTACGAAATTAATGTGGCCCGTTACCTATAAAAATGTGATAGTTTAATATTTATATTCCGCTGTACCTACATGGCCGGCGGGAAGTGTCTGGCAATGCTGAATAATATTTTTTTATAGTATTTTACACCATATATGTATATGAAAATCAACTGCCAGAAAATAAGATAACTTAGTCCCATTTTTTCGTCCCTTTCTCACCAGGTACCTGAAAATTGGCCGTATACACAACTTAGCTGGTATGCTAGCATTAATTGTACATATGAACACTACCCGAAGCCCCACATTTTATTTGTCAAAAAATAAAATTGGTCTGGCATGACTGGGATCTTGGAACAAGATAAGTTGCGAAAGAAATACTTTTGAGAGTGCCTTAAAGTTTAGTCCCTATTTGGGGATAAGTGCACAAATGAACAGACGCGGAATACCAGTGCACATATACTTTTTAGATATTTTGGCGCCAATTTAAACTTAAGTTTAAAAAAAAAATCTTCTAAACTTATCGAAATTTAAAAGCTAATAACAAATATAATATATATTTCTTATCAGCATTATAGTTATTTGTTATACGGAAACAAGATACCCTTCTTATGATGCAGTCGGAGACACAATTTTTAAATTCAACAGAATTCATTAATGCCTTCGACTGCATTATATTATATGTGAAGGGTATCTAGTTTCCGTCTTCTTGCAGGCGGGTTTTTTAAATTTAATTTTTTTTTTTTTTAATTATGTGATTCGATAAGCACCTTTACCAATACCGTCTAATATACCAAAGAGTTACATCCAAATCCAATAACGGGCTAAACAGCCTCACTTACCTCTTTGTGCCCAACAGAGTACACTCAAACCACAACCGATCCCTGCTTAATCGCTCAGATTAAGTGGCATTAAACGCTCCCACGCAATCCCATCACTTGCCAACAAATCTCATTTCCACTGCACTTTAATCCTATACAGCAGCCCTACCACAAGAAAATACAATCACCACCCCCTTCCATCCATTACTCGTTAAACACTACAATGAAAAAAACGCTAGTGAACCAAACCAGCATTGTATATTGTGCAGTTTAAAACGGTCGAAGTTAGATCACGTTACCACAAATTAGATAGATACAGTTGGCCAGCTTCATATAACTAGTGAGTAGAGACTCACGCACACAGATATGCACTCTCGGTCGAACTCGGTGGAGTTATTAACCGAGACTGCGCTCGGTATATGTGGCTAAATATGTGTGTGGATTTGTTGTTGAACAGTGAGCCGACTCTGTATGTATGAATTCTGTGACGTTACCCCGAAAAGCTCTAGCTCCGTAGTCAATTAAGTGATCAGCCAGGGGTTCTTCACAATTGGTCGCCTCCACACAATGCGACAGTGGCGCCACGCTGTATTGTATACAACTCGCAATGAGGTTTTATTAGATGGATTTCGAGGGATGTTCGCTTTTTAAGGATTACAAACTCGAGCATATTTGAGGTATTAATATTAAGGGAGGTATTGCACGCGTTGAATGGATGCAAGTACGCGGGTACACAATAACTTGCTTTGTGTTTGTAACTTTTAATAATGTTTTGTGTTGCGTCTAAAAGTCTTTTGATAATCGGATTGCCAATGAGTTCGAATTTCTAAACTGTAATGAAGAGGGTGGAATTAAAATTTTATTACGATATTATATAAGATAATATGTATTCGAAGTGAACTGCCGAAACTACATTGTAAATACTGCTTTTGCTTTTGGTTTTTGATGGGATAGGTAGAATCTCGTCTTACGGCAACTAGGCGCTAATAGCGTCAGTAATAAGCTAAATATATACTAAATAAACTGGAGGAAAGTAGCTCATGATAGATACCAATAGAAACAGCTAGAGAATGCCTTTGCCAAAAGGCACACTGAATTGAGAGACTGTAACAATACTGACACTATTAAAGCGGCGGTAGTCTAATGGCTAAGGCATCGGTCTCGCAATCTTAAGGCCGCGGGTTCGAATCCTACCCATTATACTACCGACGTCAACCTAGTCCTCACACAAGCTGGAGGGGTTAACAAGATTGCTAGTAATGTGGGACTCACTCCCACATTGCTAGTTATCTTTTAAAACAATAAAAACTGTTTAGGTACCAATTCAGGAATAAAAGACTAAAATATTGAAATACTAAATATAGTTTGTCGAGAATCGCCAATATTTACTGTACAATATATAGGTAACTGCTAGGCCTGTTGCTTGTCCAGTTTTAATTTTAAATTACTGTAAAAGTAGCACAATATGGACTCTACATTCCCTTCGTTATAGCCCTTCGTCACCAGCGCATTCGGATGAAAGATGTTTTCTCAGCAGAACTAAGTTTTAATTTACCACCTAACAAATAAATTCTTCAACAATATCTCTTAAAACTTACTCACATTTCTCTATCCACATTTTCTTCAACAAAAAACTAGTCTGAAATATATTTTCATCTTCATTTTTTCGCAGTGCGGACAGCGAGTGGCGTACGCATTCGTGCGTGAAATCGCATCATGAACGAACTACTCGACCGCGACCAACGGTTGCGCGCCTCTGACCGGCTTTCAGGTTTCCTACACTGATTTTTTCTAGGAAACCTTTTATACTTGCGATATCCTCCAAAAGTATTATAAGAAAAGAATTTAGATAGTGTTTTCTTGTGGTCCAAATTTAAAAGTTTACTCTTGCAGTAAGGTACAAGCCTTGTGTCGCGGGGGACTTTACAAACATACAAGTCACGGACAGAAAGTACACCCAGACTCGGAACAACAATTTGTGGATCACACAAAGAGGTATCCCGTGTGGGAATCGAACCCACGACCTCTTGCGTAGCAGTCAGACACACTCCCATCGCGCCACTGAGGCTATCAAATGGGAAATTATTTACAGTTCGAATTTAATTTTAGTACAGAAATGCAGAAAAACGTAAGGGATATTGTAATTAAGTATTTTTTTATACTACAAAATATAGAGACGAGCATGTCGTGCACCTGATGGTACAGTACGATCAAAGTAACTTGACCGGATTGAAGTTAGGATTTTATCACTTTCGCGCATGTCATAGAGATGCGACCCTAAAATTACTTACGAAAACGATTAATCGATTAAAAATACTATCAACATTTTAATTCAACAATATAAAAACACTATTTAAATGAGTTCATAAAAGTTTAAATTTAAAACAGTTACAGTAAATAATAAAGAAACTTTGAAAAACAATTTCTTTACCAAAATAATCACAAAAAAACATGAATTAGTAATACTAATTATGACAATGTAATGCGTAATCGCATCTCTAATCCTCTTGGTTTAGTTACCGCCCCCGCCCCCCGCTTCCTGTCACCATTTACTTCCAAAAAATGCATCTGCGCAACCACTTGTCGCCTACTTCAGTCCGGCCTAGTTACGTTGATCGTACTGTAAGCGTCACGCTAACCCATAACAGTATCAGTTACACCTAAATCCGTATTTGGCAAAGACATGAATGTCAACGCACAGTGCTTCTCATATGAGACATTAGTTCGTTAACACATTACTGTGATTCGGTTGAAGGGCACTGTAGCAAGTGTAATTACTGGCCAAATGATACCTACTTAAGAACTAATGTATCAAATGAGGAGCGCGGTGCGGTGTTCAGATCTTTGCCTAACAAGGATTTGGGAACACTGATACTGTTTATATATACATTTGCATCAGTCCTTTAACATGGTGTATAGTATATTAGCCGCAGCATCTTACCCCCATATCAAGTTTATAAACATTCAAACATTGTAAAATTGGCAATTTGAAAAGAGTGGCCGCGAGTTTTTATTGTCAGGTTCTTTTCTCCGGCTTTACCTATTGTTTGCGAACTTGGCATTACATGTACATGTAGAATCCCGACGTTTCACAAGAGTTGTTTTGCATCCTAAGTGAATAATACATTTTGAATTTTTGAATTCTGTTATGTGATATTAGCGTGACGCTTACCGTCGGGCGCACGACATGCTCGTCTCCTCATTTCGTAATATAAAAAAACACACATTTTTTGTTTTTTTTTAATATCTTAATATCTTGGGACAACTCACACAACGCTATCTGATCCCAAACTAAGCCGAGCTTGTACTATGGAAACCAGACAACTGATAAACATACTTATATATTTCTAAATACATACATATTATAGATAAATAACACCCAGACACAGAATAAACCATCGTGCTCATCACACAAAGTTTTATCCTGGGTGGGGATCGAACCCACGACCTCTTGTGTAGCAGTCGGATACACTCCCACTACGCCACAGAGGCAGTCAAAGTCATTGAAGAGTTCGACTAAAATAGTCGCAATAACCAGTATACAAATGTTGATAACCTTTCGCGATTTGTACACATTATTAAAATATATATATTACGGGTCTTAATCGCGTGAATAATTTAAGGTAAAATACCTTGTTTATTGCCCGACGTTTCGACAATATTGCAACGGCCGTGGTCATGGGTAGTCTACCCGTGACCACGGCCGTTGCAATACGGTAATATATATATATTTTAATAACCAGTATACACTCGGAGACAGGGGCATAAGCTTGTTTCCAATAAAACATCGAGATACATGGAAGCATACATACATACACAACTGATAACATCGATAACGCGGCATGATCGTACCACGTGATATATGATAACCTCGCCCTGTGTTATTATTTAAGAAAAATATACTACCACTTTGGTAGTAAGTTATGATTGCGTCAAAATGATTTTGTAATCATTATTGGTGTATGGCTCGAAGTAATACCTAACCTACTAGGCGCGGATCCAGAACTTACGTCAGGGGGGGCAACATGTGACCCAACCGGCTAGTGTGAGTCGCTAGCATGAAAAGGGGGCATGCATTTGATTCAACACCGGTACACCAGCCACCACTGCCAAGGGGGGGGGGGTGGCAATTGCCTATCAAAACACACTGGTATAGTTTCAAAATTCCCCCCCAAAAAAGTCGTTCAGTCGAGTCGGGGGGGGGAGCATGTGCCCCGTTTGCACCCCTTTGGATCCACGCCTGTTACCTACCTACCTACTTATCCGTCACAAGCATTCACCTCTAGTAAGCTAGTCGCTGGACAGACTACCGCCGACAATTTTGACAGTTGGAGACTGTAAGTTGTCAAAATCAAATGGAAGTATACACTCTTCTGTAATAACGGTCATTTAGTCATTCGATTCGAAATTTGAAATTGCTGTCACTTTATATGGGGTAGCCAATCCAGCGTACGACGTACAAGAAGTAAGGGAACACAATCAACAACCTATTGGCCACGGCTTCACAGCCTTTAAGCTTCAAGTTACATCCATTACAAATTTCATCTAAATCGGCCTAGTATTTTCACAGACATCAATCAACATTTTAAAATATACTAGCTGTCCCGCGCAACTTTTTCAGCCTAAATTTTCCCTGTTTTTGCAACATTTCTCATTACTGCTCCGCTCCTATTGGCCTGATATTATATAACCAGACATACTTAATCATTTTTAAAAAAATACTATAAACATGTAAACCCTTTCAAGCGTTTAGCAGTTATAGGATTATAAAAACCTCACAAACATACATCCATTTATGAAACCTGAAAACAATACATACCCAATAGAAGTAGATTTCAAAAAAACTTTTAAAAGCTCAGGCAAGAATACAATTTTTATGTAGAGTAACATCAAATGCTTACGATAGTAGGGACATTTAAAAATGAACTCCTTACTCCATAAAAACAGCAATACCAAAATAACCACAGTAATTCAGAACATTTTCAGTAAAGAATCTTATAAATCAATCAGACTAATACAATTTACACTAAGATCGATTCAGCAAAAAGAAAAACAAGATGGCGCGTGTCAGCGTTAAATCACCCGTTTGTTCTCTTGTTTGTTTATTTGTGTGTTTGTCACTGTGATTCTTTGTTTGTTGGTTAATTTAGGAACGTCTGGCAATGCATCCTGTCGGGTTTCGTTTGGAAAAATGATGTATTTGTGGGTTTTAAATGGATTAATAGCTCTTATTGTCGGTTGAAATTTGGCTTTGTGAAGATTGTAGTAAACTAAGCAAGATTTTTTTTTTATTTATGATCAAAAAATACTTGGAACAGGTAAAATATTTAGGACCGTTCCGTCTCGGAACTTCTTCCACGGAACTACTAGGAATAAAGGAGCTATTTGTGCAGTTAGTGTGTACAGTAAGGAACTAAAATAACACTCGTGCCAATGTAAGCGCAATAGGGTATTTGACTGAAGTCAAATCAGCCTCTTTTTAAGAAACGTCAAAAACGACCCGCTTCGTACAAATTTTTAAGGAATGCTAGCATATGACGTCACGTTTTCTATGGTCATATCATTTATTACTTTTAGTGTTTCTTTTTATGATTATAAATTAATAAACACGTTAAATTAATAAATGAACAAATTTTTTTAGAACACTTTTTACTTTACATGGTTAATAAAAAATATTTTATTTTGATAGTAGTTAAATACCCAATTGTAATTTTTAGTCAACACGTTGGACGAGTGGCGTTGGGACCGAAGTTGGTGCCAACGTGTGGAGCTGGCGTTATCGTTGTTACAAAACAAATGGAAGTCTATTTCATTTGATTTTGGCAAATGACCATCCTAATGTCAAAATCAAATGTCCAGCGTAGTACGCGCAACGGGCGAGTCGAAAAAGTATTAGAAGAAAAGAAGAGTTTTGTAAATTTGACATTCGAACCTGTCAAAACCTACACCAAATTTGATGCTGACTAGGAATCTAAATCTATACTAATATTATAAAGCGGAAGAGTTTGTTTGTTTGATTGTTTGTTTGTTTGTTTGTTTAAACGCGCTAATCTCAGGATCTACTGGTCCGATTTGAAAAATTATTTTTTTGTTGGATAGCCCATTTATCGAGGAAGGCTATAGGCTATATAACATCGCGCTACGACTAATAGGAGCGGAGAAGCGACGAGAAATGTTTCAAAAACGGGGAGAAATTACGCATACGAAGTTGCGCGGGACAGCTAGTATAATATATGTGATCTAATATAAAAATGTGTGGCACTCGGGGAGTGCCGCGGTAAAGCTATTGCATAGCAATTTTTATCAACTTATGAAATTATAATTATTTTTTATTTTTTTATTTATGCAGTATTTTTTTTTCATTACATTTCGAGCAGCTCGTCTTGATCCGTGCGAGCTTCGTACAATCGTACCATATACATATACGTTAAGCGAACGCTCGGCCGAGCTACATGGTAGGCGGAGTGTTAGGTTTTTTTCGTTATGGAATTTCTTGATTCGGTTGCCGCGCTCAAGGCCCGCGATAAAAGCTATGCAATAGCTTAATAATAAAAATATAATCGTCAAAATGATTGTTTCTGCAGCTAGTACATTTGGAATGAGTTGTCTTTCAATGGCGAAAGATGTCGAGTTGCGACGATTGATAGATGTGACATTACACGATATTCTTACTACTTTTGTTTTACAATTTATGTGTTCTCGGTGAAATAATGTTCTTTAGATCAGTTAGTTTATAGGTACCTACATACATACATATCGTTTATTGCGGTTAGCTTATATCTTACTGACTGAAGCTATTAGTTGAGTACTAGTTTTGGTACGCATCTTCGATATACGAACGCGAAATATAGGTAGGTATATCTCAGGCATGCCCACGCGTACTTAGAATCATTGTGGGGGGTGGGGGGGGGTATTTCGGAATTTCCGGAGATATTAGGTCGTGCAATTGACGAAACATTTTTCATCCTCGATAAATGGGCTATCCAAAACTAAACGTTTTTTATTATTCAAATTGAACCAGTGGTTCCTGAGATTATCGCGTTTAAACAAATAAACTATTCAGCTTTATAATATACCTACTGACTGAACCGCTCAACTTCGTCTGTGTAAATTTTCCCGATTTTTGCAACATCCGTAAGCAATCTCTATGTGAAACAACTTCGGAACAAAATGGTCCGAGATTCCGTGTACGTTGCTTGAGTGTATTTCTATGCAGCTTTGGTACTTGCAGCATTTTGTGTAACCATCACAAAGATACAATAAATAAGTAAGCACTTTTCTAAAAACATGATTAGCTACTACCACAGAAGTATAAAACAAAATTCTCTTTATTCCCCAAACTCCATTCACATAAAACCAACATAAATATGGTCCAAAAAGTAAAAAGAAGTGTCGTGGAGGTTCGGTACCTGCACCCAATTACTCAGTCGACCCAGCCGGGGTGTAGGGAGGCGAGTTGTCACGATCAATGATACCCGCAGATACGGTGAAACGTCTTTACGTCTAACTTTATGGGGTAAAAGGTGGATATGGGTGGATTAAGATGAAAGTTTTGTGGTAAAATATGGACGGATAGGCTTTATGTTAGTTGTATTCGGCTTCTGAAAGATTTGTTTGAGCAAAAGTCTATAACTGCCTCTGTGGCGCGGTGGGAGTGTATCTGAATGCTACGCAAGAGGTCGTGGGTTCGATCCCCACCCAGGATAAAACTTTGTGTAATGAGCAAGATGGTTTATTCTGTGTCTGGGTGTTATTAGGTATATAAATATGTTTATCGGTTGTCTGGTTTCCATAGTACAAGCTCCGGTTAGTTTGGGATCAGATAGCTTTGTGTAAGTTGTCCCAAAACGTTATTAAAAAAAAAAATGAGATGGCCCAAATATGACTTTGGGCGACTAACTGACTAGCCGACTATTCGGTTTTAAAAAGACCGTTAGGCTAAGTCGACTAGCTTTCTTTATGATTCATTTATTGTTAAAACTGTAGTATCTAATGCCAGGTAAATACTTATCAAGAGAAATAGTGTTTCGACTAGGTTGCGTCAAAATAGTCATAGTCAGTTATGTCATCTTGTGATTAGTGCAACTCAAAACATCAAGCATTCACAAGGTTCAGGTATTTGGAAAAGCAAAAGTTTTTGGGCTGATTGTAAAAGAGAAATGATAGAATAAAGTAACCACTGTGGCGCGGTGGGAGTGTGTCCGACTGAGACGCAAGAGGTCGTGGATTCCCCCATATTTTTACCCACGCATTTGTAAAATCCCCCGCGACACAGGGCTTGTAACCTACTGCAGGAGCCGTCTTTTAAAAAAAAAGACCGTCTAGCCGGCAACTTAAGCCGGCCACCATCTAGTCGCCGACTACTAATTTCGCCGAATAGTCGTATAGTCTGATTATCCGACTAGTTGTAAATGACTGTTGCAATGACTGTAGTTTTCTAAAATTGATCTTAACCATCGCTGGCATTGGTCTGACGTGGTTTTAGATGCCGTGTTCATGAGCGATATCTATGTAGGTACATAAGCGTTCCAGGGGAGCGGGGGTGTTCGTGCCCCCATCAGACGGTTGTTTTGTCTACCCATTCAATGATGATGGACCCCCCCCCCCCCATGTGCGTGCAACTCACAGTAGTTTAAAATTTTGTAATAGGTTACACTTATAGGGCGAGGACCTGGTGATCTGTAACACAAGTTTTCACTTACTTCAGACACCAGCCCTTTGCATACTAAAAACCTTGTTAGTTTTAAGTTAGGTATCTGTTGTAAATTAATTGTGCGTACGGAGAAATAAATAAATATTCAATTCAATATTCTATTTTCTTCTAGGAGTAGGTCCTACCTGTTATACAATGTTAAGCACAAACAATCATCTTTTGTGTTAATTGTATGAAGTAGGAACTTCTGATTTCTTATTAGAATTCAACATTTAAAATAAAAACTATTTTTTTGCATTTTTTTCTCTCAAAAAGCTCCTCTTCAGTAATTCACAACAATTATGAAGGCAACCTACATACCAACTGACAATATAATTCACAAATTGTACACCAACATACATATCAACCTTTCATAGCCACAAACGACCGCATCCTTTCATTCCCAGAGTACATCCAGCATCCAACGACCCAGACATCTAAGACGACACACAAACACACACCCACACAGCTACCCACGGGAGGGCGGGGTCGACCCTTGACCCGCCCTCCCACCCGCACCCCCCGCACTTTCACCTCTAGCTTCAGGGGTGAGCACAAGTTTTCTTCACATTTATTTTTTAAAGGATAGGCTTAGCAGAGCTGCCTCCAGGGGTAAATAGACTATGTAGATACTAGCTTCTGTCCCTGGCTTGGCTTGTAAAAGGTCAAAAAATATTGTAAGGGTTGAAATTTAGAATTTACCTTTTTTTGTAAGTACTCGATTCAAATCTGGAATAATAATAAAGTGGCTGTCCTGCATAACTTTGTCTGCGTAAATTTTCCCCGTTTTTGCAACATTTCTCATTGCTGCTCCGCTCCTATTGGTCGTAGCGCGATATTATATTAGCCTTCCTCGATAAATTAATATTACCGCGTTCAAACAAACAAACTCTTCAGCCTTATAATATTAGTAGATATAGGTACTTAGATGAAATAGAAATTAACTACTAAAAACAGGCTGTTTAGCATAAGGCTGTTGCATGTCTAACGACCGCTCAATAATGTAGGTATCTCTCGATTGATTTGGCTAAAGTATATTTTTGACATAAGCTCCATACAAAATATGTGAAAATTCTACCTCTAGTAGCCAAATCCATCGATAGATAGATTATTGAGACCGACCGTAAATAATGTAAAATCATAGGTAGGTACCTACTTGGATATATTTGGCGTAGGTACTTTCATTGTAAGTTTGTGAAGTACCCCGTGACACGATTCTTGTAAAGAAAGAATTGGGTACCTACCAATTACTTCTGTTTTGAAGAAGCGAAGTTAAATAACTGTAGGAGAAACAATACGTAGTTTATCTGTAAATTTTATAATACAATAAAGTAGTCATTCAAATATAATACAATGAAGACAAATATGAATCTTGCCATCTTAATACAGGGTCGACACCTTGTTACTAATAACATTAGTAGTTACTGATGTTCTTGAAGCTAGTGGAGACAATCCTATCTGATGTCTAAAGAAGCTGGTCACTCGGAATACCCAGACATCTGGAGATATTGCTAACGTTCTAATTTAGTGAAAATAACCCTAAATCTATATTTTTTTAAATAACTAGCAATGTGGGATTGTGGTCTTACATTACTAGCAATCTTGTTAACCCCTCCAGCTAAGCTCAAAGTCTTGTGTTAGGAGTGGGTTCACATCAGTAGTATAATGGGTAGGATTCAAACCGTTACGATTGCGAAACCGATGCCTCAGACTCTACATCTGAAGTTATCTGTTATTTTGATAGGTATTTACCTACCTATATTTGACTGTAGATAAGTACTTAAAGTAATAGTGACCGAATATACCTATACAGATAGACAGATCAGTAAGGTTAAACAACATAATAACTGTTGATAGACAGTGACCTTGTTTGGGCATCTATTGTCATGTTATTTTGTCACAGTTAGGTTAAGCGTATGAAAATAGAAAAGTAATTGTCAATTTGTCAATGACTCATCTCTTAAATGCTGAATATCACTCAATAGAATAAAGAATTTTGAGATTGAATTTGTGTATTTTAAACTCGTTTGTTAATAGAACATTAAACAGTTTAACATGGAGACAATAGTTTAAATCTTGCATTGAATACTTACCTTTTTTTTTTTAAATAGAGATAACTAGCAATGTAGGATCGAGTCCCACATTACTAGCAATCTTGTTAACCCCTCCAGCTAAGCTCAAAGGCTTGTGTTAGAAGTTGGTTCACGTCAGTAGATAGTATAATGGGTAGGATTCGAACCTGCAACCTCATGATTGCGAGACCGATGCCTTAGCCATTAGGCTACCGCTGCTATTACCTTAAAACATTACCCTCCTAAGGCGCAATCGGGTAAAAATATTCAGAACTGTAATTTAAACATTATGACTAATTGTATCATATTATCTTGTTATTCTTGTAAGTTAAAAATCTTATTTGAATATGTAAGTAAATGCCAATAATATCTCATGGACTTTGTTCTAATGTCATATTAAAATAGGTAGGTAACGTTCATGAATATACCAATCTATAGTTATAGGAATAGGTTAGTAGGTACTACACTACTACATAAGATGTGTTTGATAACAATATGAATAATAAGGTAAGTAGCATAGGTATCTATTTATTGTTATTTATTAAAAATTCTAAAATCTTAAGTTACTTTGTACCTACGTTTATTATCTATTTAGGTATTACAAACTAACGCTTACCTACAAAATACTTGATAGATAGAGAAACAAAATGATATTTGAACACACTGACCTATTTTTATTTATCAAAGCTGAGTTACCTATTATCTTGGTTAATCATACTTATTATTTAAAAGCTGAATTTGAAATCCATATCATTCACTCCGATTCGGGCCTATGATGCTACTAACAAACAAACATAAGTTTCAAGCTATTATAATTATTAAATCTTTGAGTTAAAGTTCAAAGTAGATAAAACTATTAACATTACTACTTATTTAAAATTAACAAACATTTAATGCTTTCGTTTATTTACGCCACTTTAATATAAAATTATACCTACACATTATAGACACAAGAACAAAACCGTCACAACTCTAAAATTCATAAAATTCCGTCGAATCATAGCCGGCGTGTCGCGATGCGTCAAACTGTGCCGACGTCACGTTGACAAGTGCGCGGGAGTGGCGCCCCTCTCCCCCCCACCGGCCGGCCACGCCCCCTGCGCACGCGCCGCCTACCAAACGATCTAGATTGATCTAGATCTAAATAACGTCTCACTGTAAACTATACTACATGAACATTATGAATAACGTTTTTTTACAGATGATGTTTGTGTAATGATGATGAAGTGTCAGTGCCCGGTGGCACGGTCAAATGTATTTGTTATTTAAATATGCTGTAGTAAGATTTATGAGGACACACCATTATTTATAAAAGTGCTAAAGTAGTATAATTTAATGTGCAATAAAGACGTAAAACAAACACATGTATAAAAGTATAAAGACGCAAGTCGTAATGTACTGTCTGTCATAACGAGAGCTACTTGATCTTGTACCTGTATGTGTATACCTAGTTAAGTATGGGTGGCTATCAGTCCGCAGAAATACGGAGGCAACGGGAAAGTTGATACAAAGTCGGATTTTCATGTACCGTCCGAACATCAAGCGCTGAAATTAACATATTATTTTTGATGCTGGAATATCACAAATGTAATAATTAATTTGTGACTCTCGTAAATTTAATAAAATACAGTGATACTAATTTACTACGGGCTCTTAGTCGTATTTATTATTAAAATTGTATAGTTTATTTTGAATTCAATATTGCGTCACTATTTAAAATCTTTGATAACTACCGCTAAACGGCAAAAACGTTTTATTATTAAAAACCTGTTATAATAGTCAACAATCTCGCTATATTCACACAAATATGGTTAGAAAGAGACAACGCAACATTGCATAAAAATATTATTATTAAAAAAATCGTTAAACAAACTCAAAGCGGAACAATAAATCCACGTAGTATAACAAAGCCGCCCAACGAATTTTCTTACCGACGGTACTTGGCCACTGAAAGATTTCCACCCCGCGGTCGGGGAGGGGGGCCGATGTCGAGGTGGCGGGGCCTTCGCTCCCTGCCCCTGGGCCACCGGGCCAATGGCGGAGCGGCGCGCCCTGGCCCGACCCGGCTCAGTCGCGGCTGAACCGCGACCCTTGACACACAAGCGCGTCGCGCGTTCTCTTGCCCCGTGACGGCAACCGGCATCATCACGCACGGAGCGCTAGTTTACGGCGGGGTCGGAGGCCCGGGGCTTTGCCCTCCGAGAGCCCCTGACCTCCCGCCTCTCGAGCTCG
Source organism: Herminia tarsipennalis (assembly GCA_945859575.2). Classification (NCBI taxonomy): domain Eukaryota; kingdom Metazoa; phylum Arthropoda; class Insecta; order Lepidoptera; family Erebidae; genus Herminia; species Herminia tarsipennalis. Next base: position 19,144,808 of record OX243845.2, on the reverse strand, counting down.
GCTTCCGCGGTACCTGGCGAGAAGACGAGCTTCTCCCGTCTACGCCCGCGAGCCAAGCCGCGTCGACGCAGAGCGGCTCCTCCGCGACGGATAAAGGCCAGAATGTGGAGTGCGTGGTCTGCGGAGACAAGTCGTCGGGGAAACACTACGGCCAGTTTACTTGTGAGGGTACGTAATATTGTGCAGTGAAAGTGTTAGTGCGTACTGCGTATTGATGCGACGGGATATTGGCATGTGTTGTGTGTGTACCGATCTGACAGCGAGGTAACTTTATTCCTAGGACTTAGTGCGTTTTGGCATAAATTCGTCGTTGAGATAAAGTCCGAATTAGGTCACTGATAAGAAAAAAAAAACGCGTGATGTAATGATAGTTAAACTGAAAACAGTTCTTTTATGATAACTAGTGCGTAGAAAATTAAATGAAAAATTCGTAATTTTGGCCAAAAAAGTTTTTAATCCAATAATGACGAGTCTGCAGATTGAATAACATAGCTATTATAAATAATAACCTAGACAAAGTCTTTACTGGTGATACAAAGCTATTAGTTAAATGATTGATGGTCGTATAGAACGGCAATTATCGTATCACTATCAGCCCGAATTATTCCGATTGTAGCCATTTTCACCGCGCCGATAAATTGTTGACTACGCAATATTCTCAATTTGTGCCTCGTAAAATATGTACCTACTAGTAAATTATAATTAACTAAGTCATAATGCTACGGCAATAAACAATTATTTTTTAATAAATAATTGCTTAGTTATATTTCAAACGTTTTTATGACCGCTCAAATTGTGTTGTATATTCATAATAGAACTAAATGTTTAAAAAATAAACAAATACGAGTAAAAGGGCAAATTCTCGTTCCCTTTGACCTCAAAATCAGTAATTTAATAACTCAGAGTTGGAGTCGTCTAATCAGAATGCAATAAGACAAAGTTTTCACAAACTGCCTGTCTTTAAAGATAAGGGGCTCCTCACTTTTATGCAAATGAACTAAAATTGCTGTATTTGACTTGTGCCGTTTTCATTCTATGGTGAAATATGACTTCTGGCTGTTTTAGGTGAAAGTATTATTACCTGTTACGGTACATAGTAAAATATTACCTATTTTAACTACTACTTAAATATTTAAATAGATAGATACACACTTACAACAAGAAATGCGAAAAATCCAAAGCTCAAAATAATTTGTCTAATAGCACTAGTGCCAAATAAAAAAATAAAAAAAATACCGCGAAATTAAATGTCACTTTAAAAAAATAAATAAGCATAGACGTCACAATAAAAAAAGAAAACAGTTCCAACATGATAATACAAAGTGAAACAGTCAACCCGTCAGTACTGGGTGCAATTACGGATAGCATGTCACCAAATAATTACGTTCAAGTGTAGATGACCGCGAGCGATGGGTCTTGGGAACTCCGACGTTGAAACATATTGTTTTGTTGAAATGTACTTTCTCAATATCTCAGTGATCTGTTTTAGTTCTTTTTTTAATAAAGACAATTTGTTGCTTCAAAGAAACCTAACTATTTTGTTTATATAATTAGGTAATTGAGCAGTTTTCACTGGTGATTAGTTGATTGATTAGAAACAATAATATTAGGCACCTTTTAACTTATATTTCGTTACTAAAAATATGTTCTCTTTTTAAAAACACTTACCTGGATTGTTATTGATACACCTACAAAAAAATAACGTTCGATTTCCATATATGTGCCTTTTTTTATAAAAAAAGCTTAGTCCACTTAAAAGTTAACCCGGCGATGGTAAGTTAAGCCGTTGATGACATAATAGTTGGCATCGAGTGCACCAGTCATTAAAGTGGTCTCAACCTTGACCCATGGGTTAGGCGCCAACCTGCATGAACTCTGATATCAATTTGTAAACAAAACGTTTTGAAAAGGGAACCTTATTTTGAATTGAGAGCTTTCTTTGTTGTGCTTGAACTTTTTTGTATTATTTATGCTTTTGTTGTCACTTTCTTATTTTTTAGGGCTTTGTTGTTGAAACTTGATACTTTATGTGTGTGTCTTCTGTTATATAGACATTATTAGACGTATTTTATTTTAAATTATGTAAGTTGATACTGTGAGCGACTCCTATTTCTATAAATTAGTGATAAAGAACGAAATTAGTTAATAATAAGTGCCCGCTTATAATTTTGAAGTATAAAAATCATTGAAATTTTTAATTTGCAACTGCAAGAAAAGAATCGCAAATAATATTAAATGTAGGTAATACCTAAAATCTAGTATTTGAAATTAAATCCTCGTTCTCAGAATATGCGACGGTTAATTGAAGAGATAGAAATTTTATATAAATACTAATAGCTTATGTAATAAAAACCAGACAATTTATGCATTTTATTATTATTCGCGTTGCAAAATTGCGTAGATTGCTATTAACTTAAAAATAAAATAAGAAGGATAAGTGCAAACATGACAATAATACAATTTAAAATAAAAACCAACTAATTTCTTACCTCTGTAATAATTTTTACTATAAGTGATATAATTTCACGATCAATTTTCACAGGCATTTGTGTGATATCAATATAGCTACTAATATAAACATGAAAATAATAGTTAAACTTAACTTGGACTTTCACTTTAAACTTAACCATTTTAGTTAATAAGTAGACACCGCAAAATTTTTTATTCTCAAAATTAGTAGAAGTCCACAGCAGGAGTTCTTTGTTAAAAATTTGTACATCGACGGACTGCACTTAATTTTATGTTTGTATTTTAAACAATCTGTTTCATAATAAGTTGGTTCAATTCAAAATATTTTCAATATGTTTTAAACTTAAAAAACAACATTTATATTTCACAAACACTTGAAATTTTACTGTTAAAGTATTACACAATCATTGTAATAATAAATTCTTAGGAGTATGCACACACTCGCTAGCATTGTCTTCCAAAAGGTGTCAGAATTAAAATTGTTAATTTAGACAATAGTGACCGGTGGTTGGTATTTGCCTTTGTTGCTCAACCAGTTAGTAGCAAGCATTTACAGGTTGTCAGTCACCTTTCAAATGGGTTGCGTAATGTGTAAAGGGTTATAAAATACCATGATAGGAATGAAAGAGACCTAAATAGCAAAATTATAATGACCTTAAGACCACACTTCTATTTCTAAGATTTCTTTGATTGTATTATCTTTAAGTTGATGACATTTCATGATAATTTCAGAAAATTATTTAACGTATTCAATTAAGTATAAATTCAATCAAACAAACAAAAGCTTCAGCTTTATTATGTTAGTAAGGATATAGATTATAAGCGTACCTACGTATAAAATAATCATTAAAACACTGCAAAAGCGCGGGATTCTCAAAATATTCGGCTTTATACTATTTTGGGATGACGTTCTAGGTATAGCTCTAACAATCTTAACAAAAATACTTTTCATTTAAAGAGGCACAAAACTAATTAAAAAAAGAAAACACACACATAAAAAGAAAAAAAACATAGTTAATCAGAAACAAAACGCTCGTCAAAAAAGTCAATGTCCCCAAAAATATATTCCATTTTCAAACATCATTCTTTGATCACCTTCAAATTCACGCATAAATTTAAAAAAAGAATGATGCTGGTATCCGGTAGATATTTTTTTTACATACATACTAATTGGTGGCGGAACTATTTTCGTTCTGTATTTTATCATAAGGCGGTGTTGGCGCCAGTAAGGTCCTGACCTCTATATCAAGTGGACTACGATAATATAAATTTAACTAGAAAATGTAACTGTGTCTGTCACGATGTCGGGTTATGATTACGTAATTGTAATTAAAAATATAGTCGGTTTTAAGTATAGCATACTTGTGTTTTGTGAATGAAGTTGTCACAAATTATGGGCTGCCGTTCGTTCCGTCGTTAAAGTTCGTAGTCAAATCTGTTTATTATAGGTATGACTTCGAAAGGTTAAAACCATAATTTATTTAACACGCTAAGATTTAAGAAAGTCCATTAAGTTACTACATTAAGTACTAGCCTTAGGTTCGGTTTCGGCAAAACTCCTTTAAGAATGTACATACAGCATATTTATTAGTAGGTCCGTCTAATATAAATTCCTTTAGCTACTTTTTACCACCCCTGCAGAAAGTAGTAGGTTTGCCCAAGCCATTTGAGGGTTAGACTTAGAACTACATCTGAAATTAGAATATTATTCATTCTATGAATAGAGAGATTCTTAATTCAAATATTTATAAGTCTTGTATTTCTTATAAATATTTGAATTTAGAATCTCTCTATTCCGATAAAATCTCTATGGTAGAGCTTTCCTATATCCATAGTTTGAATAAATGTACCTACCTACACAGTCAGTGGGACAAAGTAACCTCACATTTAAAAACATTTCCCGCCTTTTTCTTAATCCGATGTGACATATACACACTCGCTACCCAATAATCGGTTCTGTTTCACCTCCATATAAGTAAGACTCCCATTAAATGTCCGCTTTAATAAACAACAAATCTTGTACAATATTTTAGCTTCGTATCACGTGATAAGTCTCTAAGAGTGTATCGATAAACCGCATTAGTGTTGCGCTCATAAAGTGTTATTTTGATGTCGACGAATCCACTTTATTAGAGGTTGGACCCCCCGTCGTCGGAGTTAGGACCTTGTCGCAGTAAGAGCGCGCGGTGCCTAAGGTCAGCTTGTACTAAAACCGTTTATAGGTGTTATAACGACAAAGTCCCTGGCCGAAGCGCTTCTTTTGACTTAAATGCTCGCGTCCGTGAGCGACAATAGTGATCGCAGTTGACACCTGTATTTAGAGATGTGATTTGTCGATGGAATTGTACATCGATACTATTTATAATTATTTAAAATTACCTTTTATATACTTACTTAAAATCGTTTTAATTGTAAAAAAATATTTTCTTAATTCAAAAGTAGGTATTGATTAATATTGTTTTCTCTGAATTAGAACTCTGAGCAATATGCAATGATTTTTAATATGGTTTAACAAATTAGGTACCTATACGTAAAAATTAACGAAATTATATCGCTAGTTATTATTAAGAAGTTTTAACATCAAGATATACTTAACTGTCTTAATATTCCCACAACCACAGAATTTTTATCAAACAAACAACCGATAGATAATAGCTTAAACAAAACATACATTCACCAAAGTACCTACTACGATAACAACGATCATAGATCTTATATCGAACAACACCGCTTTGTACTGACGTAAAACAGCCAATAAATTATTATTTAAATTTCATTATACAAAATAAATACCGGCAATGAATTATCCGGGCGTCGTCCGTCGCGTGTTATCGACAAGCAGTGGCATCACTATCGGCCACTATAACCAGTCACTTTATGGTATGTTTTGTCCGACGATACTGTGGCAGTTAACCCTATCTTTACGACCGACTCTAAACATAAGTGTCTTTCCGAACTTATTTATTTTTATCTCATTCCACTTTTTAAATTGAATCCAAGTTCGGCGTGTGTGTGGCTCTCCTCTCACCACTAAAACTGTCAATAAAACGCTCGAACGCCTTGAATCATGTCGCCTTTTAATGAAAATTTGACTCTTTTTAATATATTATTTATGTGAATTAAACAAGTACTAGCTACGCCTTAATAAGGTAAACATTCGGCCATGTGACGTTAACGACCATTTTCAAAATTTAAGACCCGCCATCTTGTTAAAGAGTACGCGTGTTTGTCACATCGTAAATCCAAAATTTATATTTTTTTTTCGATAAGCGAGGGTCATTTCATTGAGTATTCATCGTGAATTAATATTATTGTTGATTTAAAGAGAAAACTTTTATGCATAATGTTGATTGATTAAGAAAATTATGTATCCGAGTTTTTCTATAAAATGATGTCGGCGTCCGTCCGTCGATACATTTATATGTAAATCGTCAGCCCTTTGCGTTGCATTTAAATGGTTTATTGTTAACGTATATTAATATTCATTATATGCTTCATTAGGCTTGAGGGCAAGTAAATAAATTAAACCGAAGTCACCTTAGCGGATGAAACCAAAGGCATCAAGACTCAAAATAAAAAAAAATGATATCAACTTCCGATCTTTCCGTTCTTAATATAAACGTCCGGTAATGTCAGGTAACCAGGGTTCCTAATTTGAATACTAATTTTCGATAAGTTCGATTTCCTTCCAATAAATTCTACAAAGGCACAGATAGCAAAGCAGACAGGTTCTGCCATAGACATTTCATTTTTTTGTTTTGATGTTGCTTATTCGAACTCCTTACTTCATAATACAAATTGCAAAAATGTAACGTCGTAGATAATGTATTTACTTTTATCGGCTGGCTACAAACGAATCGAAAGTTTATAGTTATTCGAATATAGATAACTTAAGTCGATATTCGAATAACTATAAACTTTCGATTCGTTTTGTTATAATAAATGTTTTACTTACAAGTTTGCAATACAAAGAAATTACTTTCTCACATTGAAACGCATAAGCAATCTTAGGCACTAAAATAATACATAATATCTGCGTTCACATTCTCAGGAACAGGACCTAGATCATTAAGCCGATCGGCCGAGTCATTAAAGCGAGTAATTTTTCATTAGACTCCTCCTTTTGTAGCGAGTGTCTTAATGAAATGATTAAGGGAAGTCCAGTATCGATACGTACGTTGATATGTAATATGCGCGCCTCACTATTGTAAAATAAAAAAATGGAACATCTTTAAAAAAATAACGCAAAATCGCGGCAAATTTTAAATTTTAAAAGTCTTATTCATTAAAAAATTGACATGTTCAAGGCTGATTCTAAATTTAAATTTTTTTAAACATAAAAATTTGAATTGTCTATGACTTATACCTACGATAAATTTTAAACAACATAATAAATATGACAGTAGTTTTCTAGCTTCTTATGAAGTCATTAGACCAATAGGTAATATAGAACTATTATTTATTATCGATTAAATATAATATTCGCGATGTCCTGCTGGGTCAAGGCTTGCTAAGAATCGAGAACTTGGCCTTATAAGAAGGCTCTAACGATTGTCGAAGCCTAACTGAGTGATTGATGTACGCCATTAATGATCAAGAATAATTGATTCACTTCTAATTCAATTTTAAATATCACTTTTGATTTTAATTCTATTTTGTGTTTCATTAATGTAATATGAATCCTATTTTTGAAATAATAACATGTTACGGTTAATGAAATATTTTTGTTTATGATTCATTAATCAATATAAAGTAGCTACATAACTTTAAATAGAGGTTTCTATTTTATATATATATTATAATAATAAGCGCATTTCATCGTTTTGTCGCATTAGACTTTCGATGGATGCTGTCAATGCTTTTTGTATAGTAATTTATACCAAAAGTTGTGAAAATGGCGGCAAACTGAACTGCCGTCATTGTCACATTTACGTTTAACGTTAGAAAGTTTTAAAAAAATGTGGTCGTTAATATCCTGTAGGAATATTTTAAATAATAACGGCCTTTTAAGCAGCGAATTTATTTGTATAAATAATATACCTATACAATATGACACTGAAATCGGCTAGTTCATGATCAACTTAAAAAATGAAAAATGCGTAATTATAAGAGAGAGCGATTAGTATTACACAATATTATTTTCAAATGTGAAATATCAGTGACGTATTCTTTTTTAAAATAGTTAATTAAGTACCATTTTTACTACCAATGTATATCAAATCCATTAATCTGTAAGAAAAGCGGAAACTCATGTCGTTGGCATCAAGGTAACCACGGCGACCACTAGTGGCCACTAAATGAAGATTTAATGGCGTTTAGTTATCTTTATTTATTACACCCACAGGTGCTGTAAATACCTATTATATCAAATTAAGTATTTTTTTTTCTTTTTCTGTTTATGGTAGTGAGAAGTGACGTTTGATAATGGAAATTTTTTTGAACAGATTCAGAAAAAAAAAACATTATTCGAAAGAGTTTACGTACTTTTTGAAATTGGAATACGTACAATATTCGGGAGCTTTAAGATAAAATTAAAAATGCCTATATTGAAGCTTTTTTTTTTGTTTTTTTTTAAATATTTTATTTAGCCTGATTAATTTACTTTTCTCATTTCTGAAGCATAATAAAGCTGAAGGGTTTGTTAATTTGAATGCGTTAGTCGTCGTGAAAACTCGTATGGTTGCAGCTTGGAACTTCACTTTTATTATGCCATTATTTGATACGAGGACGAATCTAGTTATTAATATAAAATAGACAATCTGTATTCTATGGATATGATTACAAATATTGCCTGTTACAAAATTGCCAGTACCTAATCCATTACGAGGACACGTTCTCAATCAAGACGTTGAGTAGATGACCGTATATTTATTATTAATTATATACTTCAATGGCATTTATATAGCTGGTACTAACTAAATGATACATTGTCAGCTTCAGATTTTAATATACAAAATGTAACTACTAGTAAATGAAGTAACACACAAGAACAAAATTAAATAAAAAAAAACCGGTCATGTCGGGCCATGCAAAATGTAGGGTTTCGTAAAACTCCCTCTCCCCCCCCCCCCCAACAGAATAATGCGGCCTAGGAAGTGGGTTTTCTGTTGTTTTTGTTTCATACTTACAACGTTATGCCTACTTAATAATAATTTTCAATGGAATTTGTACGAAAATTTTGTTACTTCTTATTTGATCACCTGTTACTCGTAAACTTGTAAAGCATACTTAGTTAAGATAGTTTTCCTTATAATTTTACTATTTACACTAATGCCGTGATTTTTTTCACGTACCCAACATTGACCATTTAGCTGGCGGTTTGGGGTACCTCCCCTATATGAAAAGTGGAAGATTTTATTCTTTCACTTTGTTGGCTTATTAATATGTGTATCCACGCAAAATGACGGATGAACGGACGGACGTGGCGTAGGTTTCGTTTTACCATTTTGGCTAAGGAATCCTAACAATGTTCTTTTTGCGTTCCAGTCAATGAAGTAGGTAATGTTCCTGTGATTAGGTAATTATGAATATGAAGGTGTTAAGCACTTTTTTCAGACTTAAACCAATAGACATTCTATTTTTACAGTTACACTATTACGAAAATCGAGATTAAATATGTAGTCTATTTTATACTTATCTTAATATAAGCTACAGTGCTGTAAAGTTTCATCAAAATACGTACAGTATTTCATGCGTCAAAGATTAACAAGTAACAAACACCCGTCCAACCTGACAAACATTCGCGTTATTAACATTAGTAGAAAGTAATAAAATAAAATAAACACCAACTGTTATTATTGTTGTAATTAAAAACCACAACATGTCACAAACTATACTTCGTAAAAGGACTCACAAAATTTATTTAACCCTCTCAAGCAATATCTTAAAAAATAAACAATAAAGCGAAACATTCAATCGACCGTATCGCAAGTCGCACGTATACAATAACCGTGCGTTCCAGTCGCGCGTAAGTCGTTGCGCAACTGACGGGCGACTTTTACGACTGTGGTAACTCAACGCGCATATTGCACTGAAGTCATAAACTTGACGTATGATGCATGCCACTTAAAGTATACTGTCACTTACACTTTTCATTTAAAAGTTAAATAAATAAGCTTTTATGGATTTATATTTCCCGATTTTCAAATAAGGTTTTACTCTTGTCTTTGAAAATGTGGACATCTGTCATCATCACAAATAATAATCTACCTAGGTATTTACCATTGACGTATAGATAGGACTGCGCCATAACCTCACAAAATTGACCACTATCTAGAAAGAGACCACGCTACTTTGTGGACAATACCTGTCAAAGGACACACTAGATTTTTCTCTCTTTCACGCTTTAAAGTCAATATTTACTTTTTAATCGAATGGCGCAGTCCTGGTCTGTATGTGAATGGTATTTACTGCCTAAGATTTCGGAACACTTTTGACCTGATAACGTCTTATAAATCGATGACCGGCTGCACTCACGAAAAAGTGTCTAAAAAAAATCACGTTACTGATTGGTTACTAAGCAACAGCGAATGCGACATGCAATACAATTGGAACTAACGTTGCCATTGATTCCCTCTTCATAAATAGTCATAGTTATAGTTATCCCTCCGTCGCTGAATATCATATTCTCAAAAGACCACATTCGTAAAACAGATACGCAAAACATAAATAAAAAAATCGCAAAATACAACATTCTTGATAAATAATTTTACATGACACAAAATTATAATCCTGCAACTACCTAATACGCACAAAAATATAGGTGGTAATAGATTACAGTTCATGTCAATAAAAAACTAATTATCCATCAAAAAATCATATAACAAGAAAAATACAAAATTAAAAAGTCAACAAACAAGTTAGGGCAAACCTACATAGCATAAAGAAATATTAAATAAATGGAGAAAATAATAATAACAATAAAAAATAGGCAATAGTAAAATACATATATTAATAAAAAAATTGTCCTATCAAAAAATAGTAAGTATAATCTAGCTAGTACATAGCAGCAAATAAGAAATACTTTAGACACATAATATAACACCTGAAAATGTCACAATCTTGTCAATTTTAAAACAAAAGCCAGAAAAATCGACGTAATTTTCTAAGTCATAATGATCTGTTACGTCACATCTCGTGTTGTATGTGGGTCAGAGCAACACCTGTAATCTGGCATCATTAGCTCGCCAATAATTGTGGACAGCACTTACTGTGTGCTGCTGTAGAGTTCCTCACCGTTTGAGACAGTTGACCTCTGTGTAGAGAAGCTCTATCAAAAAATAATGATAATAATAATATCTTGGGACAACTCACACAACGTTATCTGATTCCAAACTAAGCAGAGCTTGTACTATGGAAACCAGACAACTGATAAACATACTTAGAAATTTCTAAATGCATATATATTATAGATAAATAACACGCAGACACAGAATAAACCATCGTGCTCATCACACAAAGTTTTATCCTGGGTGGGGATCGAACCCACGACCTCTTGCGTAACAGTCGGATACACTCCCACCGCGCCACAAAGGCAGTCAAAAATCCCTGTCAAATGAAACGTAATTATTATTGACTGCAAAGCGTGAAAGAGAGAAAAATCTAGTGCGCCCTTTGACAGGTATTGTCCACAAAGTAGCGTTGTCTCTTTCTAGAGAGTGGTCTGGCGCAGTTCTGGTCTCTACGTGATAATAACTTATAAATCGAAGACCGGTTACACTCACGAAAAAGTGTCACGTTATTGACTGGTTGCTAAGTAACGCGAATGGCGATATGTCATCAATGTTTTCTTATGACGTTATCGCGTAAAATTATCGTCTGTAAGCCGGCTTTACAAACGATAATTTTTATCCATTTTTTATCTTGTTTTATAATGATATTTTTTTAAGAGGTCTAGTAAGTTTTCTTGCTAAAGCTAAATTTGTATGTCTTGAGCGACGAAATACTTTACATTACGACAAATGAAAGGTATTTCACCACTCAAGATATATAATTATTAATACTACTAATATAATAAAAACGAAAGATAAGTTATTTGGATTTGTTTCCAATACGAATTAGTCGTAACAAATTCAAATTAAAAGCAAGTTTGATTGAAGATCGATAAAATCTTTGATACAGAACCCGACACTTGTCGAGGAATCGCTTGTCCAGTGTTTCTTTTTAATGTGTTCTACCATTGGCAGTTGACATTCGGACTACCTTTGTGGCTTAACATTTGCTTGTGTTTCGATTGCATTTAATGATCTCATGTTTTAAATGTATTTTTACTGCTTTTCTGTAGTTGTATTGTATCATTGTTCTTACATTCAAAGTAGCACGGTATTTTGATGTTTTAAGATATTTTTTTGGTCTTTGAGTTTTAGGTTTTTTGATTACATTTATTTAATTAAGGTAGAAGCTCTACCTTAATAAAAAAAACCTATGAAGTTTAATTTAATAAATCTTTCTGTGTAGTTTACATGTAAGGATCATATAATGATTATGTATAGATTACTTGGATTTCTTGTTTTTTTTTTTTAAATATTCTACCATCTAACAATTCTTACAAATCCAATAAAATTGTTTGAACATACCACCACAAACCATTCTGTAGAACTATTGAAGGCAATTCTATTCATTACGACATCAGAACAGCATCTATATTATAAGGTACTTCAATTCAACAATAGGTATCCATGAAAGCATTTACATAAAGTGCATTTAAAACTGAAATATGACTAATATTTCAATGATTACTGGTTATATTGAATAGTCCAATAATAATCTAAACATATTTATGATCACTTCATTGATAAGGTCTAAATCCAATTACCTACGTGTGTTTTAGCTCAATTATAAATTGGTTTTGAATTTCTACAGAAGATGAGAGGTCTGAATTGTGTGAACTTTGGTATCTTTTTCCAAAATTTCATAGTTTTGATGGATCTAAGTCGGTTCCCTGAGGTACTCTTTATTTCTATGGTGTACCTAAAGTGAGTTCCTTAGGTCCAATACTCTAAAATGTTCAATATTCTTGTATCTGTTAAACCCATAGTTTTAGAATTAATCTGCAAAAACTGAAAAAATGTTGCAGTTTTTCACGTATTACGTAGGCAGCACAGCTTTTTTCTACTTGCAAAATTCCACACACCCTAAGGGGTCCAAATAACATACAAAAAAAGCAGCTTTACATCGCGTTTTGTGTTTTTAATGTCATTACATTATGTCATTACTAGGGTATAATAAAAAAAAAATGTTGAATGCACACACTCCTCCTCCAAACATTTCACATCCATTTCGCCTTTAATATAATTAGTTAAATAACCAAAAACTTGATACCTAATAGAACACTAATCTCAAAACATAAACATAACCCAGGTTTTGGAACACAGCAAAGCTTTCTATAAAATAAACCATGAAACCTTATTATCTGTTTCACTTTCCTAACAATGGAGTGTCGAACAGGCGGCTATTGTTTTTATTTTCACTTTAAAAGTTGTGTCGATGCACTTGTTATCATTCGCATGGAATACAATTTGCAACTGGTGATGTTCCCAACGATAGTGGTAATTGGGAGGTAGGGACACCGGACTGAACACGTTAAGCGAGAAAACGCTGCGGCTAAAACGATTGTAATGACGTTTTAGATTGGGTGAAAGATGGAAATTAACTGAAATTCGAAGTTGTTTGTTCTACTATTGCTAAATAGTTTAATGTGCTACCCATGGGATATGTCGTTGTCTTTCCTTGTTTTAACGATGCGACCCAATCAGTTATTGTTATATTTGCCAAATTTTGTCAAAACCTGTTCAGTCCATAGCATTTTCTATAATAAACCAGATATTTGAGTAACTTCTGCATTTATAATATTAGTATAGATTGTATTGTCTATGATAGATATATTATCTATACCGTCTGGTACAAGTTAAGTGTACTCTACCGTTTACTCTGCCTTTGTATTCGGAGTGTAATAGACTAATATATGAAACAAGGAATATAGACGTAATTTTACATAACAACAAATTAAATTTTATTCCACCTGAATGTGATCAATACTACCTTTAAATTTGAAATTAACAGAATATATACCGAATTTATCTATATATGAAATAAAACAGTAAAACCATTTTTATTTCTGCACATAGATGTAAAGGAATTCATAACAGTACCCAATAAAATACGTATATTCAAAGAAAAAAATATAATGACGTCAAAATATACATTTTAGCGTAACAAGCGTCTAAACGCTGCACGTACATTTCTGTGTTCCCGCAGAGAGGCTTATCTGTACTTGCTACGTGAGCAAACCCAGTAACGGTATCCGCAGGCGATGAGCTCGCGAAACTTGCCAGTTGTTGCCGAAAGATGCAGGATTTTCACTTAAGAGATTATGCTTTTGAGCGGTTTGATTTATTTTTAAAAGGAAGTGAGTCTAGGTTGCTTTAGTTCTGTGTTGTGTATGAACTTCTATCCGTAGCACTGAAAACAAATTTCTTTCAAGTCTTTCTAATGACTAATTTTCATTTATTATTAAATTGTTTAACATTTGACTCTTTTGCTTGCAACCCTAGTGGTGCTTTCATGTACTTTCTATCATCAATAAATTCCTCTTCATCACCAGTAGTTATATGAGCCGACTGTACAAATATGAACATTTATATAACTAGGATAGCACCTAGTACTATATTCTTAGAAAAAAAAACAATAAGTAGGTATAAAACGTATATTTTTACTTTAAGCACGTGTACCTACCACAGTCAATAAAAAAACAGTTTTGAACTTAAAACGCTTACCTGAAGTTTATGATCAATTTATTTTTTACTATTTTGGGGAACAATTTTTGTGCACTATGAGCAATGTCATTTTTTTTTCTTTGTTCCTGAGAACCTTAAGGAGGTACACAACATCTTTTAGAATTATTAAAACCAACATATAAAGGCGTCTAAAATTATTACAAATGCGTGTAACTACAGCCTTTTTAACGCATACAAAATGCCCTGACACAAACAAATGACAATGCTCCTGCATTTAATAGAAAAATTAAGTGTGGTCTCAATTTTTCGTCAGTCTTAATGAAATACAATACCAATAATTAAATTATTTATAATTAACATGAAAGCTTTATTTCATTTGCTTTTTAAATAAAACGAGATCTTTTTATTGCTTTAACTTTATCTCGGTAGTCACCGTTTAAGATAACCCATAGTTGTTTTTTAGATTGTAATCTTAGATTGTCGTAAAAATCAACGATACTCGTATATAAAAGATTTATAGACATATTGCTTTTAAATGCCTTCTGGATACGACTAGCCTCTCAAAAGTCATCGGTGTTGATATCATTGTTGTCTAGAGTAATGGAAATTGGATCAATGTTCAGTTACTTTGGTTTAATTAACTTGAAAATATTCTCATTAATGGTTTTGAGATAAATAGCAATTGCAAGCTGGCCCAGATATGAAATATTCATAATTTACTATCTGATATCAGAAATTTGTAGATATTAGAATAATAATAGACCTAATTTGTAATCATTTAGTTTGTAACAAATGAATCGAAATTCTGTAAGCAGTAGAATTACTTGTAGTTTCGATTGAAATTATCGATTTATACAATCGAATTACAAATTTTATTCGTTAACAGGCACCTTATGAATTCTAGTTGCTTACATTTGCAGATAAACGTGGATAACGTCTTTGATATTTAAATGTAATACGTAATAATATTGCACAATATTGAACAAAGTTATACAATTCTGTCCAATCAATATAGTTTATTGATTTCTTTAATAGCCCGAAAATATGTGGCTACCAATCTGAATTCTTCCAAAAAACATGCATTTGTAATTTAATTGATACACCACCCACTGGTAATGGTATATATGACTTTAAATCTATGAGCGATATGTTTCTAGCGGCGGGCGTCTCGCTAAAACATAGGTATAAATAGATATGTGCCTACCTTGCGACATTGATATAAAAATGAATCCCTATTTCTCTTGGGCGCGAGATAACTAGAGTACGACTTTACCGATTTCATTCATTGTTTTTATTTTAGTTGTCTTATACTGTGTAGAAGGTTTTTGCATAAAAAAAAAAGGTTGCACTCCGGGAGTGCCGGCAGAAGTGAACATTATATTATATATCGATGAAATTAAATAATATTTTTCGATCTTACAGACATAATAATAAAAAAATATGAAATAATAAATCAAAAATCAACCAAAATTATAGTAAAAAAGAGAAAAATAATCGTTACTCGGAATCAAACTGGGGTCTTCTGGTTTCTGGACCGGCCGATTTCTCACCTGAGCTATAAAAATATTGTAGATGGTGGCGAAATTTACCTTCGTATTCTAATGATATTGTAGCAGTTTTTCATTGCTCTCCCTCCGTCTTACGAGTTTTCGATCAGGGTCACGTGATCTACGAGTTATCAAACAGTGTCGCGTGATCCTGACGCGAGATTAACATTTTTTACCCATGACAAAAAAACGTGCACAATACCGCTAAAGATGTTTTCACTTCAAAAATAAGAAACAAACGAAAAAAAATAACTGGGCGGTACTAACTTCGCCGGGACAGCTAGTTTCATTTAAGTACAAACGACTCCTCTCCTATGACATACAAGATATTTACTTAAATAATTTACTGCGATTCAGCGGCCATACGTATTTTATTGAAAATTCGATTTCTTTTCCTAAACGCTAAACTATGTTTTACTATCGCGCTATGAAACGTCAAACGACTTTCGACTCTATATCTTTTAGAATACTTGCATATCTCATTGTGTTTCGAATAAAGGCGCCACAGTACGCCTTCCAAAGCAAATTGTTTCTTATTCTAATATTTACGCATAATATATTCATGAGATTGGTCTTAACTGTCTTTAGATCGTTAAGTTGGTATTTTAACTGTTTTATAAATTCGTATATATTTGACGCTTCCATACAAATCGTCGTATTTCGATATTGGGTAGCTATTGATATATGGTATTATGTTAATACGTTTAAGAATATTAACAAAATAGGCTAACAAGTAATTACTACCGACAATCATAAAGTTTTGTAAATTATTGGGAGAGTCCGATGTTTTGCATGTGGTTAAAAAATATGGAGACTTGTTGACAGATGAAAATATTTTACTCACTGATGATGATATACGAACGTACTACCGAATTTTTAATACATTTGATATTTAATCTAAATTTATCGTGTAATTATACAACGAAACACGTCTATAGCTTGCTAATCAATATTAATTGAACGATGAAGACGAGACAAATGGAACAAATACAATTATAAATATGAAATCTCTCCCACAGGTTGCAAATCCTTTTTCAAGAGGTCCGTGAGGAGGAATCTGACGTACTCGTGCAGAGGGAATAGGAACTGTCCCATCGACCAACATCATAGAAATCAATGCCAGTACTGCAGACTCAGAAAATGTCTCAAAATGGGCATGAGGAGAGAAGGTGAGTCGAAAACATTTTGTGAAAAGTAAATTTGGGAATATCCTACCGCATGGTGTTTTAAAAAATGAGGGACAAAATTTCGGGGTACAAACACTAACATAAATTGGCAATGTAGTTAGATAAGCAACTAATCCATGCCTATGTTGAGACATTTCAAACGCGTTTTAAACTAAAACTTTTCTTTTGTTCACCGGTACTTTTTGTCAGTATGTAAGTATTAGGTGATAAGATACTTTAAATTCGAAAGTTTATTTGTTTAGCAACAATACCAAAACGTTTTTTGTCCTTTTCAGTTTTTACTACTTCAGTTTTTACGTAGTCATTATTGTTTATTTCTTTATTATTTTCGTTACTTGCTATTATGGCTTATAATTTACCTATAAGTCTATCACATGGATCTCTCTGTGCTTGTATATAAATGCCATCCTGTCAGACTATGAAATGTAATTGAATATGGAGAATGCCAACACTGATACTACGTGGTTAGCTAGTTTTCGCTGAGATTAGCTGTCATGACCAAAGTCGGTCAAGAGCTATTTCATAGGCTTTAATTCTAATACTTAAGGACTCTCTGAAGTCATTAATTATTGTCTAACCACGGCTCAGTCTGTATAATGACAAACTGACCTTAAATTCTGTTACAATTATAACAAAATTGTTATCCGCTACTGATAAATTACATAATTCATCAATAATACTAGAATATGGTACGTTACTAGCACAAAAAGCTCGTTTTAAAGATACATGGATTGTCACAAGTGTAATTAGTGAAATCATTAATCTTGGCAAGTCATTAGTTCAGAGACTGCCCAAGGGCACAGCTCTAAGTAACTGTTGACGATCAATGTTAATATAAAGTTATGGGCCGTAATAGCTTATTATTACGATGGAATTAATATGGCCGGTTATTGTTTTAAAGACAGGTATATGATTGATGGTGTCCAAGAATGTGTATGACCTCCATAATTTAAAGTGTGTGATAACAATTTTGAAACCAAAAACAAACTTAATGGATCTTGGGAAAAAGATCTTTTGTTTACACTTTACTTGAGTGCGTACAATTTGCACGCATTAATAGTTCCTAGTGTAGCCAAGGTTTTTGTAAAAAGAGTGACTTTTGACGAGCTGTCAGCTTTATGATCTGCGACAATATTGCCGTTAATAGCCCATTGAATTCAACATTGTGAAAACGTTACGTTATGGCGTTCGTAAACCAAAGAATATTTTGAAACAAAGTATTTTCTCAGTTTTAGTCGTAAACTATTAAATCTCATTCATACAAGTTTATTAGAATCCACAATTTTGTGAACGAAACCAAAGCTTGTATACAAAATGAGCTCGTACTAGCGAACAATAAAACCGAATACGTTGACCCTCTCGTTTATTTCAAATGTCCAATGTTCCAAAATTCGCGATTAAGTAAAATTATACGTCCAAGCTCAAACGATACAGGTGCACAGTAAAAGATAACACGTGTGGATGTAATTTCCTTGTCTCATAAAGGAAACGGTCTTGACGGAGGGCACAGAGGTTGAAGAGTTCATAACGCCGACGGAACTCCCGCTGAGACACTTATTACACCCAACCACGTCCCAATGGCACCCGTTTGACGACTTCGCATATACAATTTTTTGTTTCTATTCTTTATATCCATGCAAACTATTTCGACACTCTTAACAACACCTACGTAGTCTACATTAATGTCGTTATGGCCATACAAAACATTTACTGCATTCCATATATCGCCGGCTTCATTATCGTCGCGTCGCCTCTATCTGCGAATCCCACAAAACTTTTTACGAGGCCCACCTTTGCATCATTAGGGTTGCTCCCTTTGATAATGCCAGGCCAGATCGCACCGGAAAGGACACGGTAACCCGCTGCTCTCATTCAACCCTTGAGCACGCATTAGGAATCTCGACCCCGTCATATTTTGCCCAACAAACGATTTGTTTGCTGTCAAACAATAGAAAGGTGCGAATGCTGTCTCCTTTTTACTGAGATTAACTGTTGATAGAAAAAGTAAGTGTGCCCCTTTGTCGTATTGTAATCGTCTTAGATATCAAACGGGTAGATGCTAAGATTAAAGGCCACATCTTTTGTATTTTTTTTATAATATTGTTTCACAGTTGTTGGATGTTTTGTAAAACGTTTTAGCTTTGAAAAGGTCCATTTAGGATGGTGTTGCCACCTAATACGTTTGATTGTTGAAACTTGATGTAAGAGATATGTTTTTTATTCCATCTTGTGTAACTATTGTAAATGAGTGGTCAGTTTTGCTTTTAACATTCTTTGTGTTAGTAACTTTGTTTATGTTGAATGAAAAAGCTTTATTGTTGATATCATATCAAGTTTTTTTTTTCTTTAATAGAAATATTTACCTCTATAACTTTTAAGATCTTTGAAAAGCCTTATAATTCATGCGTTCTTGGTACTTAAGTAAAATGGTCATTAGAATATAACTGCGCTGGTTCAATATTATTACTACTCACAGAAAATTTTATATAGAGCTTTGCACATTATCCGTCAGCAGAATAGGTCATAAAGGTGCCATAACTATTAACGGTTATCCATGCAAATGCAAATTCGAAACAAAGGTTCATGAGTATTGATTAATTAACCACATTACGATACCGGTTTATTAAAAGTGCATAATACATGTTCAGCTCGGCGGGTTCGCTCATCTAACAATGGCGGAGTATCTTTTGTTCGTAGCGATGGCGCATCAATCACTCCAGCATTGTTTGCAATATCTTAATAACTTTTTGTGTTAGGTCGGTCATTTAGAAAGATTTTGGGTATCAAGCCCTCCGATGAATTTTAATGTGCGATTTTTGATGGCGGGAAAATGAAAATGTTGTTTTTCTATATTATGAACGTGATTACATGAGAATTGGGTTTTTGAAATATAATTGTATTTTCATTGCGAACTCCTGTTTGTTTTTTTTATTATTATTCAGTACGTGTACTCTACAACGTACCTACTGGATTATAATAATAAAAAAAAAATATTATAGTGCAAAGCAACACAAAATAAATTCCTTCACTGCTCATACAAATACCAACGAACTAGTGACAAGCTTAACATCTAGTGAACTAATTCGAACAATTAACATCAAACCAGAGTTCACTATAGCCATCAGATCACATACCATCACAAATGAATTCATGCACAAAATACCACTGACCATGCACAATACGCTTTGTGCAGATGTCAAAAACATCATCTTTACTTTCCCATGCCGCGATTTTAAAGGGGCAATTCGCTACAATATTTTGTTCCTTAAGCCCCAACACGCCTACCGGGCACAAAGACTTAAGTCTAAAAGTTCCTTAGGGTGTGACCACACCTGGTGACCAACTGACCGTAAGGGTTTGTTTGCATTAGTCCAGTCCTAGTTTAGCAAATAGCGAACCGTGAGAACTCGTAACGTTTTTGCAAGGATTTGCAGATAAGATTATTGGCATGAATTTCGAAGTATTGGTAATAATATTTAAATAGATTGTTGATGATGAAAAGAATTCAAATAATGATAAGAAAAGTTTCAAACAATTCAATGTTTCGAATGAACTGACCATATCAAGATACAACGCACAAATAAAGTACGGTTTTACCCACAGATTGACGCAAGTAATCGTGTCAACCATCACAGGAACGCGTTACAGCGTCGAGATCTCCATACATACGTACTTTGTGTGTGTCATAGCCGAAAGATATTATCGTTTCTAGTGAGCATAATAACTGTGACATGTCTTACGATGCGAGCTCCAAGTGTAATGGCCTCTTTCTCGGAAAAACAGAGCCTTACCGCCAGACATTAAGATATGATCACCACACCCGCTTTCCCACGGAGTGCGAAAACCTGAAACTAGCCATTATCAACCCTTAAGTAAACAGGTCCCAATATAGTCCCCTGCAGGACACTGGTCAAAAGTTACGATACAGGCAAAACATTAATTAAAAAGCAAAGATAATATACCGGTTTTCGACAAGGTGCGCGACCCTTCGACCAACTAATTATAATTCCGCACGTTTTATCATGAATTTGCATGTGAATCGGAGTAACTATTACAATAGAAAACGCTGTGCTAATCTCGAAAGGTTTTTGTAGAAGGGCAGGTATACTACGGGTCGCTCAATAGTTGTTAGAAACTTGATAGGTTTTCACTATAAACATTGGCTTTAGTGTACGGTAGTGAATATTAAATTTCACATTGCGATGAAAGGAGATTTCATCGAGTTATTGTGCCCTTAAAGTAGATGGGCGCTTAAATTAACGTCGTAGCTGTGTACCTACACGTGCCGGTTTGTTTACGAGTCCCGTTCACAGATCTCAGTCACGATCAACGCGTTTAGAAGATTGTAATCATTGACATATTGTAATAAAATCTATTGATATCAATACCTTTAGTACGAATAGTGGTCCTCCCACAATTGAACAGACATCAACAATATTAATAGAATCACCGTAGAATTACACATTGAACTTGTTAAAAGTAATAAAATTACATTTACAGTATAAAGGCTAGCACCAGGCACGAACGCACACAATCTTTAATAATCTAAAACCCCATTCAATATTATCAAAAGCCTCGTTTTAACATAAAAAGGTTGTCAACTTCGAACAAATTTAGGTGTACAAAATCCATTTCGAACAAATCGTAAACTCCGAAGCGAAATGGCGTCACAAAAAGGAATCAAAGTGTAAAATCATTTGTGTCGGATTAAAAAAGGAGCTAGCGAACAAGCGTGAGATGTATACCACTATCAATCAACTCGTGATTTATATTCCTCAGTATGATGTATCGCTACAGCTCGCCACACGAAATGGTAAAAGTATCTGATAATTAACTTTTTAAAATTTGACGGACGCCTTCATCTCGAAGGGAAATAAACCTTTTATTTTGTGTAAAAAGACAAACAAGTAGTGTATCCGAATGTGGCAGATTGTGAAATTCCTTTGCCTGTAGAGATGTACCGAAAACCTGTTGCTTACGACAATCGTGCTGGTATGCGGAATGTGTCTATAGTATCATTTCTAATGGCGCCAACAATAGGATTTAATTATTCATATATCTTCATACATTATGAAAATGATGTAGTTTGTATCGTATTAATTAATCTTGGCATTTTTGTTGGTTTGTTTGGCCTTAAAAGGCGTGAAAGCTACTATTAATTAAAAATCGACAGTGATGATCAGAATCTGAGATGAATTTATGACCGGAACCTATTTCACATTTCTTGGAATCTATTATGTCATCTTTGGCAGACATTTGAGTTAATTTTATACATCTAAACGATGTTTTAATCAGATTTTTTATTAATAATGCCTGCAGATATAAAATTCAAATCGAAAATTCACCATTCATCAAAGCAACAACATGACTCTGTATTCCCGTCAAAATATTCAGGGGGTTTCTTTAGCGTTCGAGTTGCCGGTACGAGAATCGAAGGTGGACCCCTGTGGCGCGCATCCCATTCCTAACGAACTGTGTAGGTGATTTATCTGCGGGCACTCTCACACTCTTGATACTAATTCCTTTAACGTGTGATGTTAGTTCAAGAAATATCACTGCGGTAGATTTAATATCTAATTTGGATTTCTAACTACGTCTTGGTTGAGTGGTACTTTTGTTTTTTTTTGTTCAATACGTGTTAAGTCTCCTACTTACTTAAAAGCTTGTCTATGAAGTGGATTCATATCGGTAATTTAATTGATTCTAAATCTAATAGTACCATTGTTTATTCACACATAGATTCATTTGAATTCATTCTATAAGACTCCATGTACCAATTTCAAATCATTTTTCTATAAAAAAAGAGTATTAGTTATATAAAAATCTTTTTACATAACTAGTATTCCTTTCTTCATCAAAATATTTAAGTACAGTGTTCAACATATACATTATATTCTCAACTTCTATCTTCATGCATTACTTCTCTATAATTACACGTTCAAAACCGTAAACAGCAATAATTCGTTACTTCCACCATCTAGCTTGAAAGGTCGTCTAAATCAACATTGATAGGACCCGCACAGGTGAAATTTTCTCACAGCCGCTCGCCCAGTTCCACCGTCTTACAATCTTGAATACTTGAGAGTAATGCACGTTCTGTATGTATATTGGTTACTACGTTAGTAGTCTCAGGAAACCTGTTCCGTCTGGCCGTGCCCTCTGTACCGTACCGAGTTATACCATCACCAACCAACATTATAGTTTCACTTTATATTTTAACATTATTACACGCAGGTACTATAAGTTATACATCGTTTGCAAAATACACAAGAATTCTAATCTTAAAACCATGCGACACATCTCAATCAAGGTCAATTCAAATAAGGATATTTATATATCGCTGACAGCTTAATGGACGAACGAAGCTCCCATCAAAATCATAGATTAACAATAAACCAAAGTTGCGATATCTAAAAACAAAACTAATTTAATATGTTAATGCCGTGATGGCTCAATAAAATTAATGATAACAGTCCATAATAATCACGAGCGTGTTCAAAATTGAAACAGCTTTTTTCTCGAGCTGTCGCTTGGAATTCATCTAGCGTCCGCATCTCTATATGTCAGTCCGTCTGTACGTCCGTCATTACACGTGAATCATCCTCGGTATCGTGCTCCGAGAATTTCGTGAGGTCACAGTTTAGTATAGCGGTTTAAGCGCCCTGCGGTCGTTTGCCCGATAGAGATGGCGCCATCGAAATCTTCACGTGTTGAAGCAGGACACGTAATATCTTCTCTGTCTAACGCCGACCGTTTCGTGACCCCACAGCTAATCACATATCTGCAAGCGTATTATGATTATCGCAAGGCTTCGTTTCTCGTACGTTGTTGTGGTCACTGACTCTGTGCACGGTGCCTTCGTTTTATTTCTCTCTAACATCATTTTATGTGCATAAATTGCTTTAAGATACCTTGAAAATTCACTATACGGCTTAAAAAGCTGTGCTAAGTTTATTGGATATAGGTCTTTTGTTAGTGTTTATAGATATGAATTGAACGAAACTAAATATGCTTTTTAACGTTTTGTTCGGATTAGCATCGCTGTTGTGTTACATTTGCACGTTCATTTATCAGCAGATGGGTGTAACGAAACAGATTTACCTGTTGCCGGCCCTGACATAAATCTTAGGCGGCATTTAATAAGTCGATAATTACAAAAAGCCGACGCGAGCTAATGGGGTTGTGGAGTGCGCCACAGGAATGTGCTTCATTCTCAGCACGTGCCTTCCAATAGCTTTATTATTCAAATCTTTAGCATATTTCCCAACCGAACTTATCTTTACGATAACTTTAATTATTTGATTCGATACTGTTCTTACGTCTTCCGTGTCCGGTTTTTAGTGTTCATTTAGATATGCAGTTGTTGGTGGGCTGACTTTTGTTTACGTTCTTTTGAATTAACGACTTTCTATCGGATCTCTATCGTCGACATTCCATTTAGCTTCGAAGAATCTGTATCTAGTGTCGTATGTAACAAATCAAAACTACGTTTATCGTTATGTGTCGCACTAATCGTGTCTCTAATCGCACGCCCCATCCGTCACCGGCTGTACTTACTGACTTTCTACATTAGTAACAGACGAATCTCTAATCTGTAAATTAGAAACAATATTTCTCACGTCGTAAAGCCGAGAATTTCCTAATGATATCAAAACACAACCGTTAGAGCAACAAAAGGTGGATGGTCGTCCATTTGTCGATGTTCAAGTGTTCAGAGACCGTCGCGTGCTGGTTCTTGTTGAAAAATGTGCCGCATAAATAACAGATTATCAACTTGTATCAAGAAGTAACGAGATAGAAGCTATTGCTGTTACAACTAACATAAATATACGAACGGTAAATGAAGTTGTGTACCAAACATCACAAATTTTAAATAAGTGTATTGTATGATGTATTTTGTATTTTTTTTTTTCAAGTAATAAGTGTTCAGAGTTCGTTAATGTTACAATTTATGGGTGTTATTTATATGGTTTTGTTTGTGGTCGTTTTGTTGGCCATTAGAGATGAAATGTTGTCTTGATTTGTGTTTATGTATTGATGGTCGAGATTACGACATTACTGTTTTAATTGCCATTTGTTTAATGTCTACGTCTTTGTCTTTTCGCTTTGTGTTACTTTTAAAGAGTTTCTGATCTTTAAAAAAATGTTGATGGTTCCTTTCAAGTTAGGAATCAGTATTACATATCGTCACGATGTCACTAATGCGGGTGGAGGGATTTCTGACTCTCTCTGATCAAGATACCTGCGAAGCTAAGCAACATAACCACTGTTGGTTAACAGATGAGTGACTGTTCCTAAAATTATCACATATCTTTGTGCCTCAGAACACAAATTAAGCTGTCGACGGCTTTGGATGTGGTCTTTTTTCTTAGAAAGATAGTTTAATGGGAATTCTTAGATTTCATTCGTGCAAATCCGTTGAGCCATTTTCCAAATAATAATATCTTGGGACAACTCACACAACGCTATCTGATCCCAAACGAAGCAGAGCTTGTACTATGGAAACCAGACAACTGATAAACATACTTATATATTCCTAAATACATACATATAGATAAATAACACCCAGACACAGAATAAACCAGCGTGCTAATCACACAAAGTTTTATCCTGGATGGGGATCGAACCCACGACCTCTTGCGTAGCAGTCGGATACACTCCCACCGCGCCACAGAGGCAGTCAAATGATCACCATTTTAATTCAGGCAGATTTTTTAAAAACAAATAACAACTTTATTCGTGGCAGGTCTAAGCCATACGCCATCTTGGGGACCACCACTGTGTCAATTATTTTTCCTTCTATCGTGAAATAGTTCTAAAGTTAACACATCACTGTATTGCAGTTGAAGGCCAATGTAGCAAGTGAAATGACTGGGCCAACGAGACTTACGAACTAATGTCCCAAATGAGGTTAACATTGCGGTGACGATCAGATTCTTGAAAACAAAGATTTACATATACATACATATCAACCCATATGATGGCCCACTGCTGGGCACGGGTCTCCCCAGTAGAACCTACTAGTATGTAGATCCTGGGGGTAATTGCCATAATCACCACGCTTGGCGAGCGGGTTGGTGATCGCAGTAAGGCTTTAAGTACGCAGAGGACGCTGCTGCCCGTCCTCCGGGGTGAAATCCCTTAGTAACCTTGACGACACCCACGGGAAGAGATGGGGTGGTACTATTCTTAAGCCGGCACCACACGGCAAGATTTAGGTGGCACTGATACTGTTATGAGCTAGCGTGATGTTTACCACCAGGCTCACAAACTGCTCGTCTCTTCATTTAGTTGTATAAAATAAAATAAAAAATCTGTGGCACTCGGGGACTGCCGCGGTAAAGCTATTGCATAGCATTTTTTATCAATTAAAAAAACAACAAAAAATTATATATTATTATTTTTTTTTTAATAAAAAAAATACATTTAAAAAAATAATTATTATTTAAGTAAAATAATAAAAAAAAAAACTAAAAAGTATCACCGCTGTGCCGGTCGGAATGGGGGGTGTTAGGTTATTTTCGTTACGGAATTTCTGGATTCGGTCTCCACGCTCAAGGCCCGCGATAGAAGCTATGCAATAGCTTAAAACATTATCATTTAACCAAGTATTTTCTAAGTGTAAACAAGACTTTAGCTCTAAAACATTCAATGGCGATAAATTATAATTATTACATAGAATTATAACCCAGTTAATGTTTCTTAGTAAGTAGTTAACATGCTTGAGTCCATGCGTTGTAAAATAAGTAAAGTGTACGTCACTTTGTTGTGTCACTTAACATGTTTTATTCAAGGCATGAGTTTAGGACCTACGCAAAAACTTGCAACCGAGGCGACGCAGAATTCCGCGACATGCGACGGCCTGACGCGGCGGTGCACTACACAGTACCTGTTCATCAGGATGTCGAGATACGATCAAGGATATTTCAGATGTTGAAGAAACCCGTGGCATGCCGAAGCATCCTAACGCATGTTGCAGCATCCTAACATGTTAAACCACTGAAAGTTCAAAATTATTTTGAGACGCATTTTCTCTACGTACAACAAATTGATGTTAGAATGACGACTGTCACTCAAACGTCTAATAATAGTTTAATATTGAGCTTCACTATAAACAAAATCAATACAATTAATTGCGTACTTACTTTGCATGATACTAGAATACTAATAACTAAATAAATAAGCAATTATATGGATGACTAACTATTTCGAACAATATGCCAATCTATTACTGCCATAGTTATTGGACATAATAATCTTTGCGAAGGGCTTAGGTACTATCGATGACAATATTTCTTGATGATAATGTTGTAGATTCATATTCAGAACTGCTAAGTTTTAAAGCTTGAAATAACAAAGAACTTCCTTAAGTTAAGCTTAAGAAAGTAAGTTGAATCTATACTAATATTATAAAGCTGAAGAGTTTGTTTGTTTCTTTGAACGCGGTAATCTCAGGAACTACTGATCCGAATTGAAAAATTATTTCACTGTTGGATAGCCCATTTATCGAGGAAGGCTATAGGCTATATAACATTATGCTACAATTAATAGGAGCAGAGCAGCAATGAGATATGTTGCAAAAACGGGGAAAACTGCTACAAGCTGGGGTGTCACCATTTTCACAGCTCTGCCCAGCTCTGTCACGCTATATATAATACGTGCAAAATACTCGTAACATTTTTTTAGCAGTTGAAATGTACAATAACACGAAAGAAAAAGTAGCATTGGCGCCAACGTTGGGACGAGCATTATTCTAGATCCAATGTTGGACGAGTAGCGCTGGGACTGACGTTGGAGCCAACGTGTGGAGCCAGTGTTACTGTACCAATATCTAAAAAAAAAATGGCCGGCGTTAATGTTTGACACTACCAGAATTTGCTGGAAAATAGTCTTTATTCCTTAAAAATTAGACAAAGCAATGTAAAAATGTAACTATGAACTTTAACACTTTATGGATGGAGCCATGATCATAAACTAGTATAAATATAAAGGTGCTAGTAACAAAACAGCTATCATTCCTTCAATGTCTGCTTGATTGGCAGTTTGACACACGAACAACGAAAACTAAGTTGATACTATTAGTGAACAAAAAGTATTTGTAAGATGCATTAGTATTGAAAATAGGACACTTACGACTAAATTTTGAGACACACTTTAATTATTAAAGGCGTGGTTAAGCTTCATGTTGTCTCTGTTATTTTAAGACGAATAATAGAGACAGAAATAGCGTCCAAAAGTTATGTATCACTAACTGTTGCCCGCGATTTTTTTGCGTGAAAATTTTACTTTTTTACGGGATAAAAGTAGCCTATGTGCTATTACAGACTATACCTAATATATATGTTCGTAAACTTTTGCGATTTGTACACATAATATAATTTTATAAGCTACAGGTCCCAATCGCGTAAATATTTTGTTTTAAGGCTAAGTACCCTTGTTTATTTCCTGACGTTTCGACCGTATTGCAACAGCCGTGGTCACGGGTATAGTCTACCGTATTGCAACGGACGTGGTCTACTTAAGATAGTCTACCTAAAATATTTACGCGATTAAGACCCGTAGCTTATAAAATTCTATATACCTAATATATTTCTGTGTCAAATATTGTCCAGACAATAGTGCTAACACGTTCTGACGTGATTGAGTAACAGACCATCAATACTTTCGATTTTCTAATAATAGGACTATAAGAATTATTAGCATTAGAGTATTCATTGGTATTCTTAATGACCAAATCAATCTTAATAAAATTACTAACTGACCAGCGCAACTTCGTTTGCGTAAATTATCCCCGTTTTTGCAACATTTTTCATGCTGCACCGCTTCTATTGGTCACTGTGATCTTATATAGCCTACCTCGATAAATGGAATATCCAACAGTACAATAATTTTTCAATTCAGACCTGTAGTTCTTCAGATTACCGTGTTCAAACAAACAAACTTTTCAGTTTTATAATGTACCAAATAACTACGTAATATCAGTTTAAAAAAAACTTTTTAACCTAACCTAACCTAACACTTCCTTTCGACATAATAGGTTAATATAAATAGGATGTTATTCTGTATTTTAAGATTTTTTATTCTGTTTCTTTTTTTTTTTTTTTTTTTTCTTTTACGTTGATGTGTCGAAGGGACGGGCTGAAAATCAGTGTTGTTGCATGCAATCTCGCATGTAACAGCATTTGCTGAGCTTGTTCCTTTTGCCACAAGACGATGATAAGTAATTATTAGTTCAAATTAAGAAAATATTTGTAAATATGTGGTAATAAAAAAAATCTATTTCTATTTCATAGGAGTAAAATAATTGTTAAGTTCCCCGGAGTATAATCAATGTTTCTTTGTCAGGTTGAGGGTCTAAACTCACAATAAACAATGAATTTACTGCAGTAAAATAGTCTGTAGGTGGTTAAGGTCGATCCAAAAACAAGTGGTAGGTGATTAAGGGTTAATTTATTAAATATTTTCCAAAACTGATATTACAAAGTTATTTAGTGTTATGTAAAGAAGCCAAGAGCGAGAGGTTCTTATTATTTAAAAAAGCAACTCTGTATATTCGACACGAAGAACTAGAGATTTTTTTAAATTTTTACTATTTTTTTTTAAATTTATCCACTTAAAGAGATTAGGCACATGACGTCACGTGATCTTCGAAGCTATTTACGTCACTCGTCTTGCAACGTCCTCTCTGTTTGTCTTACGCCTAAGCTCGTTTATACTAGTGCCATAGACAAATTATATTCATTCATCGCTACAGGACTAAATACCTCAGGTCTATAATCAAAACGATTTCTACCTATTAGCAAATATACCTATTTTACTCAACATGAATGATCATTAAACTGCCCAGCATTCATCATTTAAAATCTTGTATATCTCATATTTACGACTTTTCTGACTGATTGTACCTCAGAAATGACATGACATATTATTTCCCTAACGCAATCTGTGTCAAGATCACACTTGACCATTCCATCATTCATCCTTTATAGTCTTTATTTCTCAGACATAAGGTTTAAAATCCTTTGATTTTGTAGCTGTATGATAAAACATTGTAAGAAGATCGTTTAGTGTCGACTTCACGTAAATAGGTTGGACGTGAAGTGCGTTTTGTTATAAGTTTCGCAATTTTACTAAGTTTTTAGTTTTTTTTTCATAACATATGCTTATTTATTTTGGTAGGCTCTAAACAATTATCTTTACGTTACGTAAAACATATGCATTTTTGACATCTCCCGCACTACGGAGGTACCTATTTAAAATCTTTGGTGGAGAAACGATAGACAACGCAAATGCACCTCTTCCATACAAGTTTGGTCCAAATTTTGAAACACGTTGTCCAAAGATGATAGCAATAGGAACTGATAGACCTAGTCATCAATAAAAACTCTTATTATGGCGACAAAAAAATCAACTCCGGGAAAATCATGGGTTAGATTCCCACACGGGACACCATTTTGTGTCATCCACAAATTGTTGCTCCGAGTATGGGTGTACTGTGTCCGTGACTTGTATGTTTGTAAAGTCCCCCGCGACATATGAGCTTGTACCCTACTGCGAGAGTTGTCTTTAAGAAAAAAACCTATTTTACCCCTTCGGGGTTGATTTTAGAAAGATGCTGGAACACGTATTTCTTTATTATAAACCAAAAAGCCGAATATGAAATTTTACAGATCTAACTTTAAAACTGACGGATTTTAATACAATCTTGTGATAGAATTACACAAAACTTGCAACCCCTATTTTAGCCCTTTATGGGTCGATTTTCCAAAAACGTTGAGCATTTGTTTCTATAATTTAAACTAAAAATTCATACACATAACTTCTAAACTGGCGGAGTTTCATACAAATTTCAAAACCCTATTTTACCCTCTTAGGGGACGAATTTACAAAAATCCTTTCTTAGTAGTGGATGCCTGCAATATAAATGGCATCAACTGCCAACATTTCAGTTTAGTAGCCAGCGGTTTAGGCTCTGCGTTGATGGATCAGTCAGACACCCAGGACAAGTGATTGTTTTACATAATATATTATCTGCATAAAGATTACCTTACCTAGTGATTATCGATTTTGCACATAGGTAGGTATTACAAACTTTTACATGCCTAATGCTAAGGCATCGGTCTCGCAATCATGAGGTCGCGGGTTCTAATCCTACCCACCATACTACCGACGTGAACCCACTCCTAACACAAGCCTTTGCTGGAGAGGTTAACAAGATTACTAGTAATGTGGGACTCAATCCCATATTGCTAGTTATCTTTAAAAAAAACTGATGACAGCACATTTTGCCACCATTTTCATAACTCATTTCCCATTCTTATGTTAAACATCTCAACATTTAAGTTCATAGCTTAAAATTATGTATAGGTACTTTTATTTTAATGTCATTTTTACTTACTGCATAATAATGTTCTAACTTCTACGTATTTTCCTATTAGAATAAATAACAACACAGTTTTGAACTTTGAACAAGAATTCATTAAACATTCTTCTTTAATATTCATTATTATTTTTTAATCTAGGATGTTTACATTCCTCGTTCCACCTAAATTCTTATCGATGACTCAACGCTGACCATAAACAATTATAATAAGCTCTACCTTTCACATTAATAAAAAATTATAACTATTTTTATTCAAACTGACGCGTTATTAACTAACCCGTTATGAAGTAGCTATTTAATTTATAATATAAACATTGCTAATTTTCACTTAATCCGATGAAGTATGCGCGGTGGGTGCCGAACGATTTAATCAAATATATTTATATAAGAGAAATTCGAAATGAGATGTAGCCATATGCAAATGATACCTAATGGACCTAGTTATATTAACCTTACGGGAAGCCCGTTCATATTTAATGCTAATTTACATTAATTTCCATTCATAAACTTCTATCTGTCAATAGCCTGAATCGATTCTCGATACTTAGACAACATAAAGAATAAAAATATTAAAAAGATTGAACTGACGTTTTAGCGCGTTCGAAATTCGAATTGTTGGTAATTAGTATTGAGCGCGATCGAACAATCGCTTTGTTGGAGCTCGCGCCGAGTGGTCATCGATTATACTCGCAGATAGTGATGTTCCGTCGATGGTGAGACGTTCCGGAGATGTATCGGCAGATAGTGTAATGACGCGCTATTAGGCTAGGTGTCGACGCGGCGTGGGAGAGCTTGCGGCCTACATTTCCTTCTGAAACCGGCTAATCACGCGCGCAATTACTCTAATTCAAACGGAATTATTCCGGCGATGTAACACTTTAATTGAATTGTTTGATGCGAGTCGTAATTCGTGAATGCATGTTATTTCGATGATTGGTATCGTGATATTTGGTTGGTAGAGATCGATATTGAAAGTATATATTCGTATGTAATCGTTGTAATAATAATCGAAAACTTTGAAATCAAATGTCATAACAATTTATAAGAATCTCAATTTGGTTAGTTTACTGTGGGAAGCGCTCGTTACAAAACAACCGTGAGGGGAGAATTTGAGTCAACTTGTCACTCGAAGAAAAAATAATAATACAACCTGTTTACGCGTTTCTTCTTTTTTGTTGTTACTGGCAAGAAATAAAAAGGAGGTACGCGCGTGCGCGGGCATTCGCGCCGGCCAGCGATGCGTTCCCGCCAAAAAACGTGGCGCGCTCTGAATACTTCGCGCGCTACACATTTTTGTTCCCCTTTGAATGAGTATTTCCGAATGAACGATTATAAGCGACGATTCCGCGTTTTCACGTCGATTCGTCTCGGATCGTATCGATGATTTGTGGCGTCACGATCTTCGAAGTGCCTCGTTGTGCTGAGAAACAACAGGTTAATTCTTTAACGTCTGTGAAACTGACTTGTAATTTAGAATCGACTAAAACAAATGTTGTCGATTATTGTTATACATATCAAGTTTAGGATATATTTTTTTCCTAAGTATCTTTTTATTACAAGCTATTTTTATTAATGTTTGTTTTTAGAAAAAGTTTGATCAGTTGACTATTTTAAATTAAAATTTACAGTAGGCTTTAGTTATTTGCATGTTATTCACCTGTTACGAGAATCACTGATCGTGACACATAAAAAACGTGGCTATTCACAGTTTTTATATAAATTGATTGATGCAGGCTCTTAACATTGGAGCTAAGAAATGTCAATGGCTTTCAATAATAATTGCGGATTGAATTCCTAACAATAAAAACTGTATTTTATATATTAATTTATAGATGCGTTAACCAATTTTCAACAAAAATGTTTTTTAATAGTCTATTAAAATTAAAACCTCTATTGTCATAATTTTAAAAAGATATATTCCATGACGAAAAGTTCGATTTAATTTTATCGATATGTCATTAACTTCTCTGTAATAAGACGCCAATTACAGCACTATTTTCTTTTTATAAAAATCTATGTAATTCTAGTGGTTGCTCATTCGTGCATTCTGGTTCTGGAATGTCAAAATTTACATTATAAATTAGGAAAACTAGACATTGAATAAAAGTAGTTTTTTGTTTTTTAGTACTTTTAAATGCTCAAATGTTTCAAAATAACATATTATTGTTTTTTAAATATTGAATACAGATAATAGTTATTAAAATAATTAAGTGGCCATTTTTAGTTTCGAACGGAAATGTCTAATTAAGTTAATTAGCATAAGATAAACTAACATTTAAAACTGTTAAAATAATAATTATCTTTTTAAGCACATTGTGCCAAATTAGTATTGATTTTATACAAGCGTTATCTATGTTCTATCTCATTTTTTTAACACTAACGTTCATTAGCTTGAATATTATCTATTAATTTTATGCATTCTATTCAAAATAATTAAACAAATTGGAATTTGACATTTAAAATTACCATAGACAAAACAAACCAATCCAATCTAATAGCCATAGATATTTAAAAAGTATAGATTAAAAAGAGGTTCACAAACTCAGTCCAACCTACACGAGGAATAATTTTAAAAATCGAATCAATTAAATAAACACACATCGATTAATCGGTTCTCTAAACTGTACCTAAGCTAGTGTTGTAACAAATAACCAGTAATTATTACCAGGAATCGATTAATGTACTCAATTATGTACGGCACATGCCATAGTAAATACTAAGCCGTAAATACTTCTAATAATAGACTTGATACTTGATGGTACTTATATCAATCATTATTGTCATATGATTGCCTTCTGATTTAAATTCTTGTTAGTATCTGTTGATTTACGCTATTATTATTTCGCTAAGTTGTTTCTTAGTTTTTCTTTGCTGTAATTCAACTAGGTTCAGATTTTCGATCATCATTTTGATCTATAATATTTCATTTTCGGTAAAAACTGTATCTTACAATTTCAATGGATAAACGTGTATGCAAAAAAAAGGTGAATTTCTCAATCTCATAGTCTGATAAGATGACAAATTACATAACATATGCAAGACTGATAAATTTGTTCTCTTTTTTCCTGAGGAATGATATAATTTTCAGGAAAATGTACGATTTCTACAGGCCTGGTTGCGGTATTGTTGCTTATCGACTGATCAACGTACGTCTACAGCGACGTTTTTTTTCATAAAAAGAAAGGTCAATACGAGCTCAAGGAAATGGCTCTTTTGGTTTGATAGTTTTAATAACATGCTACGTCAAACCCGTTTTAAAAATCGAACACTACTTACGTTTTTTTTTTCTTTGTTGCAGCTGTACAAAGAGGTCGAGTACCCCCGACGCAAGCTCCAGGGCTGGCCCTGCCCGGCCAGTACGCCCTAGCTAACGGTGACCCATCTGGAGGCCTAAACAGCCACCCCTACCTCTCCTCATACATCTCTCTGCTCCTCCGAGCAGAACCTTACCCCACCTCAAGATACGGCCAGTGCGTTCAACCAGCCAACGTCATGGGAATAGATAATATCTGCGAGTTAGCCGCCAGGCTACTCTTCTCCGCTGTAGAATGGGCAAGAAATATCCCATTCTTCCCTGAACTCCAAGTAACAGACCAAGTCGCGTTACTAAGACTCGTCTGGTCAGAACTGTTTGTCTTAAACGCATCTCAGTGTTCCATGCCTCTGCATGTGGCCCCTCTATTGGCCGCTGCAGGGCTTCATGCATCCCCTATGGCGGCCGACCGAGTCGTCGCCTTCATGGACCACATCAGAATCTTCCAAGAACAAGTGGAGAAGCTAAAGGCGCTTCACGTGGATTCCGCCGAGTACTCCTGTCTGAAGGCCATCGTCCTCTTCACGACAGGTAAAATTTTAGACAGTCTTTTTGGGGAGGCACGGTTGTTGCTTTACAGGGTAGCGGGGGCTGGCGGCTCTGTCACTAATTATGGGGAATTGCTAGTGTTGGTTAGGACGCATTTGGATGCGTACGCTGAAGCATCCAGAGTGCCAGCGCCGGCCCCTCCGCCATCTGCTGCTTCATCCGGGTATTATTCCACATTGGACACGTCTTTAGGCGTCAACTCCTCGCTGTCTTACGGAAGCTTCCTCTCAACACCGTCCAGACTACCACCTAATTACACAAGTAGCCCTAGAATGGCTGAGGCGAGTACGTCATCCTCTTTTAAACTTTGGGATGGGAGTAGTAAGTTTCCGAAGACAGATCAAGGAGGTTGACGTGTCGTACGTCGGTTGAGGGTCGGAACTAAGGTGTCGGGTTAGACGGAAGCACGCTTGAAGTGTGAACGGAGTCACTCGCGTATTTAACCGTAACGTATTGTTAGAATATGTCTGTGTTCGGGGATAATAACTCTCGCTCCCCGAAGCGGCCGGTCTGAGGCCCGTCCGGGAGGCTGCGACTTATTGTTCTCAAAGATTCCGCGTATCTCGCTATGTATGTAATATGTGATATAAATACTAGGTACTTATGTACATTTTATACGATATAAATATCGATATTTTTAGCATTTAAGTTTAATTTATTTGTAGATAACTAACATTAATTTATTATGAATATACGCGCGTAATTTATTATTAACAACTTTCGTTTCATTTTTATTATTTTTATTCCCTTTTTTATTTATTTAATTAAAAATTGAGTGATTAATTTGGATTAGCTTGTGTTTTATAAATATGTTGATTAGGCGAATACATTTCGTAATTAACATTAATTTATTGGTTACAAGACGTTATTATAACTAGTTGGTTAAAGATTTATTATGTCTTAACATCGTTTAGGGGATTAAATAACTACTGGAGTTAATATATATGTCTTGTTAGTCTCACTTGATATATTCGTGTGTCTATGCCAGTATATGAAAAATAGATGCACGCACTAATCCATGATTAAAGAAAAGTTTATTGGTAGAATCTAATATTTACAAGTCACTATGAAAAATATTGTGTTTTAGTCAATGGGATTAATATAAAATATGTCCAAAGTATTGGGCCAGAATACAATATTAATTTATTTTTGCACTTCAACTCAAGCTAAATATTTTTTAACAATGTTATTTTAGAAATAGGTTGGTATTTTTTATTTTTATTTTTTTATACTTATTTTATTATAAGCTTATAAATAATTAATTGCCTATGCTTTTTGCATGCTGCATTTTTATCAACAAAGTTAAGTGTAAATGTAATTTACGATTGAAGTAAGTATAATTACATTTGCGCTTGATGTAAAATCTAACGGTTTAATGTAATATTAAGTAAGCGTTTCTTAGTAATTCATCCGCCAGATATTAATACAGGAATAGGTAATAAACTTTCGCTTTCTCAGTCTTACGATCGCAGTAACAAAACCTCCAGTTTTACTGTTTTACAACATAAGCATTAAAAGTCGGTGACAAATTTTAATACTACAAGTATAATTTTATAAGATATAAAGTTTACGGGCCTCTATTTTACTCGTTACGCGATTATGACTCCGAATTACGGGTGTTTTAATTATTAATAAGATATTTGAAAATAGAATTTTATGTTTTGTGTGCTTTTAATTGTGGATTATGTTCCAAATTCAACATTTATTTTATATATTCATGGATGTTCTCTCTCTCTCATTCTTGTTCAATGGATGTTGACTCTCATTTCGTTGCCAAATGATCGGCATTTGGTCTGGGTCTTCGAGTTATACTCGATTAAATCTAAAGAATGATGATTTATTAATTTATTATATAAATATTTCAATTTTTATAAAGCTAAATGTTGTACCTTCGTAAATAATCAATAATTTTCAAACACTTATGAGAGGTGCTTTAAATTGTTGGTACAAAATTAAATACTATTAATTAACCTTAACGCGTAAATTATTTAGCGTAATTTAAATTCCCTGCCATTCGTAATATTAATTCCATAGTTATTTAATTTAATTCTGACATGTTTTACTAAATAATTGCCGCTACTTATTCTAACATCATAATTAAAACTGTGAATAAGATGTTAACACATTCACAGAACAAGATGTTACGAATAATTAATAAATTTATAATATTTATTAATATCTTAAGCGTAATTAATTTTCACAGTTGTGCAAGATTATTATACTTATGTGAATAATTAAATGATTAATTATCAATCAAATGACCACCTATTTGTGACGGTATGTTTTATGGGATTACCCGAAATTACGGAAAATCACAATTTTGATAAAATTTATGTATGTCACGTATTGTTTTGTGCGGCCTTTAGAAAATATTGCGTAATTTTTACTTGACTGGTTTGTGACTCATATTGGTCGATAAGATGAGCAAAGTTGGACAGTAGCTAGGTATTATGGCGACCCGATAGGTATAATAATAATATAATAGTATCTTGGGACAACTCACACAACGCTATCTGATCCCAAACTGAGCAGAGCTTGTACTATGGAAACCAGACAACTGATAAACTTATATATTTCTAAATACATTAATATTATATATAAATAACACCCAGACACAGAATAAACCATCGTGCTCATCATACAAAGTTTTATCCTTGGTGGGGATCGAATCCACGACCTCTTGCGTAGCAGTCGGTTACACTCCCACCGTGCCACAGCGGCTTTTATTTACTAAAATGTCCAATTGCCAATACTTATAACATTGTAAGTAAACGTAGAAATCTTAGACATTTTTATGGGTAGGTAGCTGCTTGCTGCTATATTCCAGTTTTCTCAGCTCGAATGATGTTAAGAGAGTGAGAATCTAAAGTAGAAAATAATTTTAGACACAAGAAACATTCGCAAATACATACAAATCAAACATCATCATACATGTCTGTATACTGTTCGTTCATATCACAGAGCCCTACGATTGTTTCTCATGTCTCGATTGAAACTCGTCCGTTACTCGCGCGATAATCTCGGAGGACGAGTCTGACGGCACGTTTCCGACGTGTCCACGACACTTTCGTCACATGTAGTGTTATACAGCTCTGCGATTGTGGACTTTTGATGCAAACTTTGATATTGGGGTAGTGATTATGAGTATGTACTTTTATTAATACTTTTTAATAATTAATTAATTATAAAACAGATTCCTAATATAAAATAAATAAATAAAAAAATAACAAACCCTATAAGATATTAAAAAAAAATTAAATACTTTACTGTAAGAAAAAAAATAATTACATTTTATTCTTTTACGAAACGAATGACGATTAATAAAAAAATGGTATATTAAGTCGGCGATACATTTATTGGAAAACCATCCACGTATTGCCAATCTTAGGTATTTATCTCCCTAGAAATATTGCAAAAGCTTAACCAGTTTACCCGTGACCACCGCGTTGCAATACGGTCGAAACAATAAAAAAGGCAATAAAAAAGGTTTTTATATATTTTAATAATGTGTACAAATCGCGAAATTTTATCAAAATTTAAAGCTTAAATAGTTATAATAATCAAATATTAAATACTAATTAATTATTAAATTCACCTACAAGACTGGGTTTTATTTGCGAAGTTTCGCAGTTAAGTAACGTCATAATAAATAATTTTAGTATTTGACTAGTATCAGAGTTTTAGTGGTCGTATCCGCATAGGCACCGGCAGTTAAGTGTGAATGCGCAAAGTTGGTAGACTCGGGACTCTAGACGGGTTGAAATTGAGGGTTGTTACTAGTTTCTATAAATCCATCATCGTATTTTAGGGTTAGTAGGTATTTAGTACCTACTCGGCTAATGCACCTGAGTCATGTTGAAGTGATCTGTAACATCCTTTATGTGTGCAGGTATATTTTTATGAAACGTCATATGTAAGTGGCCTTTCTTTAATAAATGATCACATCTTAGTGAACTTTATAAAAAAACATGGTTCCATAAGAACTGATTCCAAATTTAAAATTGTTTTGTATAAATGATTTTAAATTTCGATTTATATTTTTTTTAAATCGGTGACAAGAAGATTTTAGGCATACTAGACAAATATGTAAGTTAAAAAAAAACAAAATATCCATAGAACATTACTATTCTTTCATTTGCTGTCCAATCAGACAGCAAAGTGATGAATGCTCAGCACTCGACTCGACGCATCTCAAGTTTTCTATAATTTATGCTCACCCTGACAGATGTAATCTATCGCCTTTACATTTAAAATGATCCCAAATTCTCAATTTAGTCTTTAGATTCGACGTTTTTACGACTTCATTTTAAATAATTAGTTATAATACAAAATATACATTAGTTAAAACTAATTGCATAGACACCTTTCTTTCTTGTAAAACAAAGATAAACGATTCCTTCCTAAGATATATTTTTTCTCAACAATCCTTATCGAAGATATATCTTAGAGATATGTAAGTACGAACATAACATAACACTGTCACTACACTAAACAGAATTTAAAACTAGTTACAAGCAGGCACTGAACGACCAATTTCACTTGAGCTCCCTAGTGCCGTATCCCTCCACAATTTTCCTTCTTAAAACGCTTGTATAGATATATAGAGGGTCTAGTTCTACTGGTATGGTGTTACGCCCAGGGGTACGATGAATATGCAACACCAATAAATGTAGTTTTATCCACGCCGACCAACTTTCTCTACCCGCTGAGTACAACTAGACACGGTCGGGTAATAGTTGTACGGAACTAACTTTGCAATATAGTTGGATTATCGCAGATTGATTTTTTAATTTTAATCGTGCAGGTGTTTAGGTATGTGGTGATGGCGTTTAATAAATAATGCGGTTAGGTTATAGGCGCAATTCTTTCTTAACCATTTCTAGGTATTGATTGAGGAAAATGCGAAATATGTACATTGTAGATAGTTATTATACTTATCTAAGTATTATTATTATTTGAAACTTAAAAACAGTATAATAATGTATGTCCGTAAACTTTCGCGACTTGGACACATTTTAAATTTTTTTATAAGCTACGGGTCTTAATCGCGTAAATATTTTATTTTACGGATAGACCCGTGACCACGGGCGTTGTATTACGTTTGAAGCATCAGGCAATAAAACAAAGGTATTTAGCCTTAAAATAAAATATTTACGCGATTAAGACCCGTAGCTTATAAAAAAATAAATCTATAAAGTATAATAATGTTTCGAATTCAAAAAAGGCGTGCAGGTATGTGCGTTTGTGTATTTGTGTAATTGTCTGTCTGTAACATCGTAACTTTAGATACGGATTTTTATTGTTATAAAATTACTTTATACTGGATGATTCTCATTCGTTTGATGAAAATT
This sequence comes from Herminia tarsipennalis, assembly GCA_945859575.2. Lineage (NCBI taxonomy): Eukaryota > Metazoa > Arthropoda > Insecta > Lepidoptera > Erebidae > Herminia > Herminia tarsipennalis. Next base: position 19,104,274 of record OX243845.2, on the reverse strand, counting down.
AATCCATAAAATACTTAATCATTTTTATATCTTACATGTCAAACGTTATTAATGTGAAAGCACTGTTTACTTTTGCTTTTAAAATGGTGATCTAATATACCTACCTAATTAAAATAAAATGATCATTATAACAGCATAAATACATATTGCAATCGATATTGCGTTTATATCTGAATGACCAGTATTTTTTATTGCATGACTTAGGTTTATTACTAACAGGAAAAACAACATAATTACAAGATACTATATTATTCTGAGACTATAACTCCTAATAACCACATCAATTAATATTTCAAAGTAACTTAAACATAATGTAATTTGTAAGAAATTAACTTAAACGCCTAAATATATCGTGGAGACAATATTTTTGTTAAAAATTAATATAAATATTTTCTTTTCTTTGAATTTGTCAATAAATAAAAGCTACATCAAAAATGGCATCCGTCGAATGTTGTGTCTTGCAGATATTTAATACAAAACACCGAGAATAGTTACCTCTATACTAATATTATAAAGCTGAAGAGTTTGTTTGTTTGTTTGAACGTGGTAATCTCAGAAACTACTAGTCCGAATTTAAAAAATATTTCACTGTTGGATAGCCCATTTATCGAGGAAGGCTATAGGCTATTTATTAGAAGGCTATAGGTATTTTTAACATCATCCTACGACCAATAGAAGCGGAGCAGCAATCATAAATGTTGCAAAAACGGGGATAATTTACACAGATGAAGTTGCCGTGCAACTTCTACAGCTAGTGATGTATTATCGTTCGAATAACGCAAACATAGACATCGTTCACGGAAACGTAATCTAGGAACACTTTCGGAACAAAGTGCTCCGAAATTCTGTGTCCGTGAACGATGCTTATGTGTTCAGATCCTGTTGGTCTAGTGGTTAGTGACCCTAACTGCTAACTCCGGTTTAGCAGTCAGGGTCGCTAAGGTCGTGGGTTCGATCCTCACCCAGGATAAAACTTTGTGTCATGAGCACGATGGTTCATTCTGTGTCTTTGGTGTAAATTATCTATAGGTACTTATAATGTATGTATTTAAAAATATATAAGTATGCCTAACAGTTGTCTGGTTGCCATAGTAGTGTCTGACTAGTTAAGGATCAGTTGGCGTTGTGTCAGTTGTCTCAATATTTATATCTATGTGTGCGTTACTAGAGCGCGTTTGTATGAAATTTGTCTTATGTATTAGTTATAATAGTGTATTAGTTTAAACTTTCGTCTGTGTTAATTTTCCCAGTTTTTGCAACATTTTTCATTGCTGCTTCGCTTCTATTGGTCGTAGCGTGATGTTATATAGCCTATAGCCTTCCTCGATAAATGGTCTATCCAACAGTAAAAGAATTTTTAATTCGGACGCGTAATTCCCGAGATTATCGCGTTCAAACACACAAACAGTTCTTCAGCTTTATAATATTAGTATAGATATTTGAATGTTGATTGGTAAGAGTTACAAAGTTTTCATAATGCAAATTTTAGGCTGTTAAATTATGTATAAGGACTTATTTTGTCTTATAAAATGTACTAACTGACCCGCGCAACTTCGTCTGCGTCAATTTTCCCCGTTTTTTTATGCTCCACTCCTATTGGTCGTAGCGTTATGTTATGTTGCCTATAGCCTTCCTTGATAAATGGACTATCTAACACTAAAATATTTTTTGAATTCAAACCAGTAGTTCCTGATATTGTTGCGTTCAACCAAACAAACTCTTCAGCTTTATAATATCAGTATATATAAGTAGAATATACGTTAAATATTTCAAACAATTGCGTAATGCGTAATTATTATTTCATTTTCGAACATAAACGTATAGATATCTACGTTCTATCCATTCAATCGCGTAATTTGTGTTACGAATTACGCGTAGTCACGTTTAGTGCGTGCCGTTATTTATTTTTATTTGCGTAATATGCATTTCTTGAGTTAAAATTTACGAGTTGTCGATAGTATACGTTTCATTCATATTTTATAACTTTGAATAGTTATTGAATAATTGAATGAGAATATTTTAGTGTCAGTGTGGCGGTTTTGATGGCGTGTCTGTTTATAAAAACAGTTGGGCTGTAGTGTGGTTGAAAATAACTGATTTGTATACGTTTTCATTACACTTTCCTATTAGGGTAGTCCCTAGTAAGAAACTAAATTTATCTTTATGTTAATTCCATATTTGTTATTGTCCTTGCGACACAGGGCGTGTACCCTAGTACTGCTAAACCCCAGTGCCCTGAGTCGCACGAATCATTACAAACATACAATTAATGTTGTTTTTTCAAAATATAGCCATAGCTTCTTCTCATTTTCTTAGTTTTCTGAGATTAAATATCTCTATCTCTAGTTTGAGTATGAAAAGGGTTTTCAAACAATTGCCCCCCTGACGCAGCTAACAATTGCGTAACGCGTAATTATTATTTCAGTTTCGAACATAAACGTATAAGTATCAATGTCTTATTCATTGAATCGCGTAATTTGTGTTACGAATTACGTAGATATAGTATATAATATACCTATAGATATGCAGGTGGAACCAAGTGCATTCATTCTATAACTCCATAATAGTTCCGCGTCAAACAATAGATAGAATTTTAATACGTTAACACATTAAAAACAAAGAGTAGGATCGCCTCATCCTTCAGGCATTGGTCAGAAGTATATTCGTCTCTTTCTAACTTGCGATTTGAGTGGTATGTGTGAGGAGGATATCGGGTAACGGTACCTAGTTCGTGACGGCGACGCTACGGGACGGGTCACGATGTTGAAAAAGTGTCGGTCGACTGGACTGTTCCTGCGTTCCGAGATTGCGTGGTGTAATACATGAGATTGTGCTGTGGTAGGCATTGTTGGAATACCATTGACTATGGTGTTGATAGCATATTTGTAGGAGAAATCTATACTTCTATACTAATATTATAAAGCTGAAGAGTTTGTTAAACGCGATCATCTCAGAGACTACTGCTTCGAATTGATGAGTGGTGGATAGCCCATTTACCAAGGAAGGCTATGGGCCATATACATAACATCACGCTATGACCAATAGGGGCTGAGCACCAATGAAAATTGTTCTTCTTCTTCTTTGAGATTGTGGCAATCTAGCCGTTTTATCGGCTAATTTCTGCCAGTGTCAAGTATTTATGTACTTATTACATGCACATAGTCTCGTTATAAGTCAATTATCACGTATTCAAATGAGCTGTAAAAATAATGGCCGGTCAGTTTGCCGCCATTTTTACAACTCCCAAATGAAAATTGTTACAAAAACGGGAAAATGACGCAAATGAAACTTCATCTGCGTCATTTTTCCCGTTTAGTTGCGCGGGATGGCTAGTACATAAATATTAATTCAATCAATTGTCAATTAAGCTTAAGCGTAAATTTCCTCCGTTTTTGTAAAAAATCTCATTGCTGCTCTGCTCCTATTGGTCGTAGCGTTATGTTATATAGCCTATAGCCTTCGTCGATAAATGGGCTACCTAACAGAAAAATATTTTTTCAATTCGAATCCGTAGTTCCTGAGATTGCCGCGTTCAAACAAACAAACTTTTCAGCTTTATAATATTAGTATAGATTTTCTCTGATTATTTTCGATTAAAAATCTCCAAAGGCCCCTGCATGTTGGACCCATGTCTCCATGTAAGCCCCCCAAAGAACCATTCCTTTGAGAGAGGGATGGCCGTGAAAAAGAGAAACATAATTTATAGGTCGCGGGTTCGAATTCTACGTAAATCCCCTTCTAACACAAGCTATTTAGCTTAGCTGGAGGGGTTTATAGGATGGCTGTAATTTAGGCCCAAATCTCATATTGCTAATCATATTGAAAAAATAAATGAAATATGCATTAAGTTAGAATATCTAAATGTTATGTTTTTACCACGTAAAGTAACGCAAAGACATTTAAATTTATCTACATATAACATGTGAATAAAAGATTTTATATATAAAATAAGATCATTCAAGTCAATTCATTTATATTTTTTAACAAAACGTCAAAAGTAGCTCCGTACTTCTTTGTATGGAATACAAATTCAAATTTTCCATCAGTCAAATTACTGTTTGCGTTTGTTTGGTAAATTGAAAATAAATTATGATTTGTTTAATGCGTCTGATTAGTGTAAATAAGTAAAATTGTTTGAACTTGACTCCTCCAGAAAAAATGCATGAAGAAAGAAATGAATATAGCAAAAGCACTTACTCCTTGCTTTTCCTATATGCATTTCTTCGACACTCCAAATATCTTGACGAATTTCATTATGTGAGGTGTCTCATTTTTCGCTATAGGTACATATCCTAATTTTTCAGGTAATTAAGTTGAAATGGTCGGGTTTTTTTAACTCGTTGTATAACGCTTTTCGTCTGCAACTTAGACCATAATATTGCACGCTGCAAGCTGCACCCGAGTGCCTCATAGTACCTGTATCTTGAATATAACTACAACTATACTATACTTCTACATGGCACAATGCATGTTCCTGTTGTACGTTTACTTACGACTAAATACGTGTAGGTAAATTAAGAGCTGAATTCCTATTTTAATTGTGCTGAAGTTAGGCATTTGATCCATTTTGTTTTTTTCCGTATTTCGTTTTTTTGTAAATTTTCCTGAATTTGTTATGGAGGGTAATAACATCTAATTATTTATAAAAACTTCGAATCTGTTTTCAAGAACATGCTTGTTAAACATGCTTTTATTAAGCATGTTCTTGTACTAGCTGTTACCCGTGTAAAAGTGGTATTACAGATTATCTTTGTCTGTGCCAAACTTTATCCCGATCATCCGCCGTTGTGGCGTGATTGTATAACACACATTCATCTACACTTTCGCATTTATATCGTGGTAAGATGGTCCAAGGAATTTGTTTTCTTTTCTCACCGGCCTATAATAAGTATATTGATATATTACAACTGATGGTAAATCAAAATCAGTATGACAAGAAGCATCTTAATTTGCATCTTCAGCCTATTACAATGCATGAACATTCGCGAGAAACCGATACCATAATAAAATTATTATCATTGTAACACGTTTATACAAAACCAAAGAGAATTTCAATGACAAATCAAAAAGTTTTTAACTCCCAACAATAAAATGGCGACCAAATTTGAAGAGGTATTGTGCGACCGAATCGCAGATCCCGCTTTTCAAACGTTTCTGACCGCGCCAATCACCAACCTATTGTGGTCGGATTACTTGCAAATTTTATTAACATTTTTTTGAATTTGGAACATTCGAATGCGTGAATTTATATGAATTATAGTATCCATTGTCGTGTTAATACTAGTTACTTTGATGTACAAACAAAATAAACGAGCAATGGTTACTGTAGTGGAGAATAATTGGATAGCGGTAGCCGATGTGTGGTTTTGTGGTCAAGATATATGGCGATGGTATGACTATCGAGTTTTTGATTGAAACGTCAGTTACACAGGCAATATATGATAGGAAATTGTTGAGAAATTGATTCTATGGTTTCTTAGCATGACTTTATATTAAGCAGTTGCATTATGTTGTAAGCCAATAATACGGATGATTTGTATTTGTCGCTTAGCAACAGTTTTACTACGTTATCTTTACTGTAATCTAGCTGATATTTTGTAGTTTAATATGGGAAAATATAGTAAACATTACAACTATGTTTGCCTAACTATTTAAGTAGGTATCATTGTTATTTTGTGAAAAATGTACCTATTAACCTTTTATACTAAGTAAAAACTTCAATAAAATATAAAAATGATACTTCATATCCTACAATAGATACTAAACAAAAACGCCTTTTCCCCATTTTTCCGGAAAATCGATGTCCCAAAAGCACCAAATATAAACAATATTAACCGACACAAAAGGCATCGGAAAGCAATAAAACATGCACAGATGCGTACCAAATCCACACGAGGTCATACGTTGCATAATATTAATATACGAAAAAACACAACAAATATAGGAAAAATTGAAATACGCCCGTTTCCAATTGGACCCTCGTCACAGCGTGTCAAAGAAGCAAATATGAAATCATTGACTAACGTGTAACAAGTAAAAATGTACTCTAATTATAGACTCACAAAGTATAATATTTATTGCATCATTTTTTAAAGAAATCACCTTGTCATTCCAAAAGAATAAAGTCGTAACTTCAAATGAGAATCAATTGAATAAAGACTTTATTAATTAGAAATAAAGTTGTACTTCGAATGTGATTTGAATATTTAACCCTAAAGTTTAGATGCATGCAAATATTAATCAGAATCAGAACGATAAGTATAGGGTGTTATATCCTTGTTCGGGATCGCGTTTGTCTGTTTATCAGATGACATCGTGAGGGTTGAGGGTGTTACAATAATACGTGCAACTGGATTATCATTGACCAGAGATAATCCGCTTGAACGCTTAAAATAAAAGGACTCTTTGCTTCGACCTATTGTCATTTTCAAAACGCGTCGGTTTTAACGTGTGAGAATGTTTGTACAATTTAAAAATGACAAAATAAAATAAACAAAGTGTGCCTACACTAATATAATTATGAAATTGGTAGAAATTAAGTAGTAGACATTTCGATAAGACCGAATCTTTTTATCTTGTGTTCTGTTTTTTAAACATTTAAATTGTGTTTTTTTAAGTGTTAACTGTTGTCTTGATTATTGTAGATAGTTACCAAAGGTACTGCTAAAATATCTAACTACCAGACAAGTCGTAAATTTATTAATATATCAGGTTAGTTAAATGATGGGCATGATGTGACTTCACACAATCTGGTAAGGATTCTTTACAAGTGTAATGTACATGTACATTACATAAATAATGGGCACGATGTGACTTCACACAACCTGCTAAGGATTCTTTACAAGTGTAATGTACATTTTTTTTTATTTTCACGTTATTTTTCATAATTAGTAAAGAATCCTTACCAGGTTGTGTGAAGTCACGTCGTGCCCATCATTTAACTAATCTGATATATTAATAAATTTATGACTTGTCTGGTAGTTAGGTATTTTAGCAGTACCTTTGGTGGCTATCTATAACTTAACCCTAACCTGTAATGTACATGTACATTACACCTGTAAAGAATCCCACGGAAGTACAAAAACATAATTTAATTTTCAGCATCAGTGTAGAATCGTAGGTGTAACATCGGTATATCGAAACGCAAATCAACCCATATCGTGCACATATTTCCTGAATTTATCTAACTACCCACAACGAATGGAACCAAATAAAGCTGAACATTAGATCGTGCAACCAATATTAATTAGTAGATCCTTATCTCGTCTTATTTAGAGCCTGCCGTGGGCATGTTAGTGTGACCCTGGCTTTGCCGTCATACGTATTTACCGGTATTTCCATATACCACTAACTATAGATATATATACCGGTAAATAGCGGTACCCGTCAATAATGCCACAGATGGCCGGCACCCTACAACGAATGAAACAGGCTCACACACTCATACATGTGCACATACATAGATTTCGGTCAAACTCGGTCGAATCTCAAACGAAACTGCGGAAGAGAGATTGGCTGTACGTACGCGTCTGCGTGCGTGGATTTGTAGTTGACCTGTGAGCTGGCCTATACCTATGTATTTTGTGATAATGTTCAGTCTAGGACGAAATTACAGCCTGTTTCGACCCCTTAATGGTATACTTAGCTGTACTTGGTGGAGTTTGTGCGATATTAATGTGTTGTGATTGGTGTAGTTTCTTACGAGTAAGTAAAGGGATTAATTAGCTTTGATTGTTGTGATTTTAGGTTTTGATTTTGATCAGTTATAAATTTAATTCGGTATCACTTACGGTTCAATAAGTAGTAGAGGGTTAAAGAATAGACTAAATACGTTGAGTAATTTATTTATTTTTATAATATGTAGGTATTAAAAGGCGAGAAAATATTGACTTTGTTTTAGAAAAGACTAAACTAAACAGCAATCTGCGCAACTATACTTTTTAAATTATTTCAAAATTGGAACATAAAAAAAACTATATCGCGTTTCGCACAGAAAAATATTATTTTTCTATAAGAACCTACACAAAGACATCATTGACATAATTATGTATATTTACTCTATGACAATCGACATAAATTGCTTTAATTGTTTTTTTATTACAGCTTAATGATGTTATTTTTACACGTCATTGTTATTACAATATTTTTTCAAAATTAAATTTATAGTTTTAAATCATACCTACACTGTATCTAAGTAAATACAGTCATTCTTTTTTAAAATTTAAAATAATGCAAAGCACATATTCGTTTTTAAATAATAATAAATATTAATCGAGTAATTTTATTGATAAATATTGTAACTCGTTTTCAAAATGCCAAGAAAATATTATAAGCATAATATTTTTAAAATGGTTGACCCGCTTTTGACGCATTTTTGTGTATCGAAAAGACGTTATTTTTATAAGAACTCACGATAAACAAGTACAATTTAAATTGGAAACGTTGTTTTGAACGTAAAGTAAAATATATTGAATATTTTATTAACCATTGTTTCAGGTCAGTAATATTATGGACAATTTGTTTTTATAAAAACAAGAGCGTGTATAAAATTGCAGTGAAATTCTGTTTTCGTTTAACAAATATTATTTTAAAAATTATCACACGTGGTCACAATTCAACATTAAAATTGATATTTTATTGTTTAATTATAAAAAAAATAAAAACTGATTGTTTGATAAAAAAAAATACTTGCCCTAGCTAAAAATATTGTAAACAAAAATATAAATAGAACAAGAAGGGTTTTACAAAATATTATTTTCGAAACACGCATGAGATAATAAAATATAATTTCTTATGGAAACTGCAGACATTATATACCTGTATATGTTCGTAAACCTTCGCGATTTGTACACATTATAGAATGATATAAGCTACGGGTCTTAATCGCGTAAATATTTTATTTTAAGGCTAAATACCTACCCGTGACCACGGCCGTTGCAATACGGTCGAAACGTCGGACAATAAACAAGGGTATTGAGCCTTAAAATAAAATATTAACGCGATTAAGACCCGTATAAAATTCTATAATTATATACCTGTGTCTAAACTCACCCTATGGTCTACGTCCAGCTGTGGACCGATACAGGCTGATTGATTAAAACGTACCCTAAATGTGATATACCTAAGCTTTAACAAGATATTACGTCATAGCTGTCTATGTAACAGTTATTTCATTCTTTTGATAGGCTTATTGAGATAATAATTCATCTAGCTACACCATGAATAATATAAGATTAAAGTACCTAATAAAAAAAGACTTCAATCAATAACCATAACATCGTATACCTACATTGATTTTCTAATTGTTCATAACCCATCAAATGCCGATCGATTAATGAGTGGTAAAAACACAGTGAGTCAAGGGGTCCGTGGCACCGAGACAATGCGTAGGGTTGTGGTCACAGATGTTGTTTATCGGACTCTCGCCTAATCTTTAACCCTCCGAATTCCACACGCTTGTTACGAAAAACGGTAAAAGAAAAATATTCACTTTATTAGGAAATTTCAATAAATATTTTCCTGGACTTATGATCAATGTATAAATAAAAAGTATGTAAGTAACCTATATAAAAGAAAACTGTCAATCAAATAAAATAACTCACCTATCAACCACATTGACTGACAAATGAATAAACTAACTATGAAACAAATGAATAAATGATTTCATTTGACAGTTTAAACCACTGAATGATTGAGTAAATTTGACATAGTTAACTGCTATTATTATGTAGACTAAGAACGGATTTTTGAAGAAACTAAAACCCAACTAACCATACATTTAAAAAGTGCTTTTTTTTTACAAAAAAACTTGTCCAAGTGCGAGTCGGACTCACCCACCAAGGATTCCGTACAAATATGTAGGTAAATATTATAAATAGTGCAGGAATCGAGTCTCGCAGGTTTTAAAATAAACGGCCGTATCTTTTTTTTTCTTACGACAACTTAGAAATTTGATTTTTTCACGGCTTCAAGTGACTGGTAGACCTGAGTCATATTAGCCCATACGATGTCCCATTGCTGGGCAAGGGCAGCAGAATCTATATATTACAGGACCTGGACGTAATTGCCATAATCGCAACGCTTGGCGAACGGATTGGCGATAGGAGTGTTTAAAAAACTTCTTTAATGACATATTAAAATAAAATCATTTTAAACACTTACCCCATTCTCCACTCAGTGGTATATGCAAATAGCGCGGTACAATGATAGCGGTATAAGTTTTTAGACGATGTTTGTTCAAATCACTCTGACTGCGAGCTGAGGGGGTGACCACTAATTGAATTACGTGTCGCTCCGCATTATGAACGCATAGCAGTATTTTCATCCAACTAAAACATGGGTATGTTTTAGTTGGTTGAAAGTACTACTCACGTAAATTGTTGTAAGTGACTTTACCACTATTTTTGTAACATCTTTGAGTGAATATAGTAATATTTTAGTAAAATATTTTTTTTGTCGGTTATTGTTTTTTATTTAAGGAGAAACATTTAGATAGCCACTACTACAAGTTATTTATTAATATTAAAGGAACGGACTATTTAAAAATGTATAGTTCTAATATTGAGAACAATTTTATAGCAACAAAAGTTTGTTGTTTATTCATGTGTTTTTATTTTAGAATTTATTTCTACCACCTTCGGATGTGTACCCATCAAAATCAGTTTTGTCACCAAATTAAGTTATCAATAGAGATATTGCTAAACTCTTCTTATGTAAAGACGTTATAATAGACTCTTGTGCCGTGAAGCTTCGCTTTTTATAACACTTAATATTCGTGATGAATTTTAGTAGGTACTAAAATTCACGACGAATGTCAACAAACCACAAATTCAAACACGATTAGATGATCGTGTTTGCTCGTCCATACCCCCACTACTTCCGCGACACAATCCAAACGGAATGATTCCGCCCAAAGTAAGGACAGACGTCACTTCTTGTATCTTGCCATTGTCTGCGACGAAGTTCGGGCCCGATAAGATGGGCCACAATGTATAGGTCCCAAGTTTGATAACATGGGGATTTGAAAAGCCGTTCAAACCGTTTAGACGTTGGAAAACAGACAGGTGAATTGCTTTTCTTTGCTTTATCTGTGAGGTAAATATGTGTTTGAATCGTTACCGTTTTATATGAAATATTTATATGTCTGTTTTATATCCCTGAGAAACGGTATTAATTCAGTTTTTAAAGTAATTTATCCATTTATAGCCATTACAAATTTCTGATGGCATTACATTTAATGCCAAGTTCCAAAGCACAGAGTGAAGTAATTGAAAAAAATGACAATTTCAACGACTTTTTCCAATTGCTATTATTGTTTTTATGTTTCATAAATTAGATAAAATAATAAAGCCTTTTCTTTGAAAAATAGGTATTTCGCAAATTGAATAAGCACGTCCATAATTACAAAACAAACCGAAATAGGTAATAAAACTACGAAAAATAATGACGTGAATTTCAAAACAAGCTATCTTTAGTAAAATCGTGATTTTATCATAAAACTATAAGTAAACACAAAAACCGGAAAATTATTTTGGAATAGTATTCCAAAATAATTTCCCACATAACAAACGACAAAAACCAAAATTGACAGTTGTCACTTAAAATAAATTAAAAAAATAATTGGATTCGATGTTCGTACAAAAAATAATGCATGTTAAACTACCAAGTGTGTAGTAAACTCGTAAAATATCGGTATAACAAGACTCGTATCTCGTAAATAGCCGTAAATAGTCGTAAAAGTTGGGCTAGTTGTAAAGTGGCGAGTATTTTACGAATGTGCCCGCTGACGGCACCCCAGGGCGCACATTAACACTAAATATTACTATTATCACAGTAACCGTGTTAATGCAAGAGATTACATTAAATGAACTACCGGCGGCGGTTGACGGGTTAACATCGTGTTTGTTTGAAGAGTAAAGAACGGGGTTGTTTTGTGCTGATTAGTTCAATATACTTTAGCACATTGACACTATTAATATACTTAATATATATTGTTTAAAAGGGTTTGATAAGTTTTAAAAATATAGATACATACATATATGAAACTACAATTTACAGTCAGCGTTAAAAAAACATATTCGAATGAAATTTAAGATACATTTAAATCAAATATGTTCTTTTTATTCATATAATGCATCAATTACTTACACAAACCGAAGGAAACTTATACAATTATTATTACAAACTGAATATTTTCAATAGTAGACAATAAATTGAATATTCGATTATTATAACGCATTATGTTTATAATTTATTAAGTTAATTGAACGTCAAAGGTCTAACTATTATCAATTCGTTGTATAGGGAAAAAGGAGATTATTTTCTAGACGTGAGACAGTGAGAGTGTTGCTTTAAAGGTTCATATTGCAGCACTATTTTTGTGATGGTCGAGCAGTTAGTTACCAATAGTGCGGCCACATGTTGCAGTAAAACACGGCCTGTTTAGAAGCTAATTTATGAAAATACTGTTAATAAGCGAGGACATTGTGTTCCAGTTGAAAACCAGCACCAGGTTCTATCAATTTGGCATAATGCTGAACTGGACACCCATTTGTTGCAACCGCGAGGCACAACTTTTATCATTTTAGTTTTTCTTATTTAATTGTAATTGTCTAATAGTAAGTAAAAGTAATAATAAAAAAATGTATAGTGATATTCATATTTAATTTTCTTCTGTCTGTTTTATTTTTAGTAAAATTTGTGTTTATTTTTTAAATATTGCTGTATTTAATTTTTATTTTAAACTTACGGCTGTAAAGTTGTGACTTATGGTGCAACAAATAAATGCTTCTTTTCTTTCTTTTACTACACACTTCGTCTAAAAATTAGTCTTTATCGTATATTTTTTTAATTTTTAGTTATATGTATTTGTGTTTTTTTTTAAATATTGCTGTACTTAATTTTTTTTTTTTAACTTACGGCTGTAAAGTTGTGACTTATGGTGCAACAAATAAATGCTGCTTTTCTTTCTTTTACTACACACTTCGTCTAAAAAATAGTATTTATCGTATATTTTTTAATAAGTTAAGTATAATGTAAAAAACATATAATATTTAAACCTTTTTGAACAGCCAGTAACCATAAAACCCAAATATCATAAAACACTATTTGTCTCAGCACCGCACAAAACAAACTACCCCTTAACAGAACACTCGCAGATTGCACAACAAGCATTGTTTGTAGAGGTCGAGGTCCGGCGTTTAGCTGACCCTTAATTGATTTGCACGACTCTAAACACAGCTCAGCGTCATTTACAGGTTGTAATCAAATGATAGTGGCTATTAACGGCATTTGAGGGTTAAGGCACAAAATACAGAGAGTATAGAAAGTAAAATCTCGGACCATCTCGGACCACTTAATTGATTTGTGACACTAAATAGCTAACGGTCATTATACAAGTTGTTATCAAATTGATAGTGACTTTTGAGGGTTAAGGAACAAAATACTAATAGTACAGAATAAGCGTCATACAAGAGACCTTGGATAATTTTGTTGTAAGTTGACCCTTCATTGATTTGCGCGACTAAAAACATGGCTGCTTCATTATACAGGTTGTAATCAAATGATAGTGGCTCTTATCTTGTTATTAGCGACAATTTGAGGGTTAAGGTGCGAGAATAGTAAATAAATATGTTTACAGATTGGTGGTTTACATTTTGCGTGTTAAATTAATAATATAAATCCCATTAAAAACATTAATACAAAAGAAATAAATGTCAAAGTATGCTAAGTTCGCTTTCGGTAATATAAAAGTGGGATTCACTGAATACCACGTTATTAGGAGCTCCTTAAATCATAGCTCTTGTCATTCAAAATCAAAACGTTCTTCAATTGCTTTAGGTGAATAAGTTGTAATTTTATTATTATTATTATTTTTAAATGATAACTAGCAATGTCGGATTGAGTTCCACATTACTAGCAATCTTGATAACCCCTTTAGCTAAGCTCAAAGGCTTGTGTTAGTGGGTTCACGTCGGTAGTATAATGGGTAGGATTCGAACCCGCGAAGTCACAATTGCGAGCTAATTGCTGTTTAATATAGCAACTTGGCAATTTTTTTCTCCTGAACTTAATGCAATTTAGTCCAATACTGATAATGTGACATTAAAGGTGGCGATTCGCATCGCGACAGAGACAAGAGACCGATACGAAAAGACTAAGACGGGACACTGCGACGAGTGTCTTGATCTCTTCTGCATGTACTGTGGATTGAGACCGAGACCGCAACTAAAGCTACTATTCATACTATTACTGTGTGCGAGACACGCAGCGACCGTCTCGCAGTCTCCTGTCTCGCGTCTCTCTCTCCTGTCTCGGTCTTACCCGCAAACTGACTCTCATACCAAATCATACAGTCAAGAAATAGTCTCGGTCTCTTGTCTCTGTCGCGGGGCGAAGGTATAGAGGCTTTAAGAAAAACATTTACCAATTTAAAAAAAATGACGCTAGTTAGTTACTTTTACGGAACTATTAACCCCACACTATTTTATTGTTAAGCCGCTGTACGTTTGTACTAATCTAAAAATCCAGCAAAGATTATTATTCAATTTAAATTACATATAATTAATTATATTATAAATCCTAAAATAACTCTATAGGTCAAAACTATCTACCTGTTCACACTGACCGTACAAACATCGGAGGGTTAACGGCCATTAAATACAAACAAGAATAGCCACAAATCAGCGAGATATTCAATCTCGGCACAATAACATTAGAATATCAGCTAACTGCTAAACTAAGGGGATTTTGGTCACATTCTACGGGATATCAGCATTTTAGGGTTAAGTTGATGCTAGATGTGGCATTGTGCGTAGGTTATGAAAATAAATAGAGGCTGTTTGGCTATCGTAGCTTATTTGTACCGCACCTAGTGCCAAATTATAGGAAGATTTTCGTATAGAGCCTACCTACCTCACATTTTCATTTTATAATCGCCTTGGGCTTGATTTGCTTAAACATAAAATGGCTAACATAGTTTACATTAGCGTATAGATTATTTTTTTCTTTTTTTTTTTAAAATGCGATTCCCGCATTAGGGTACAAGCCCTGTGTCGCGGAGCACTTTACAAACATACAAGTCACGGACACAAAGTACACCCAGACTCGGAACAACAATTTGTGGATCACACAAAGTGGTGTCCCGTGTGGGAATCGAAACCACAACCTCTTGCATAGCAGTCGGACACACTCCCTCCGCGCCACAGAGGCAGTGTTGCAAAAAATCTTCAAACCGAGCTTAAATTTTTTTAAATATATTATTAGCCGTGCTTTTGTGCTTTTTCTTCATCTTAAGTCCGTTCTATCCTTTTTTTTTTTAATAATAATAAATATTTATTTAGGTACTTAAATGAGATTGTAGGTTTACACAATGTTCATAATTATGTTAGGCTTATGGTACTATTTTAAAGACTACAATAGTGATGAGGTTGAGTACTGTTCTCCCAGATAGGCTGCAGGATAGCCTGTGGTAGGGATAAACAGTCCCGTCCCTCGGAATGGTTTGGTTTACAATAGCACGTGGTGTGAATTGGACGATTGTGAGTTGTTTTTTTTTAATGTTTAGGTTATTGTAAGATACTAGTGTGTGTCATATGTTATATGTAAATGTATGAGTAATGGATGTATGTTAGCTATTCATCCTTCACTTACTAGTAGACTTATCCAGTATATTTAATTCCCACTAACGATGTTAAGACCGAAGGGCTTTATAAGGTGAGGGTCCAAATTAAGGGCCTTAATGGTTATCGCCGCATCTCCGTTAGGACATGTCTAAACTGCCCTTTATATCGCGCGATGAATTTTAATGTCCACTTTCCCACTAGTGGGGTAATGTGGACAAGATTAGCATATTGGTTATTGTATGTTTAATGATTACTGTAAATGGCTTTGTTGTCATTTGTAATTTTAAATCACTAGTAGAGGGGCCAGAGAGAGATCAGAGAGGTAAAGCAATGTTACCACTGTCGGGCAACAGATGGGTGACCATCTAAAAATATGAAACTCCTCTGTACTTCGTAGAACATGGTAAATAGTCGGAATCTCTTTCTAAATCAAATTAAAATTTTACTATTATAATACACTCGCGAGCAAAAGTATGGAATCACTTGCTTGAATTTGATTCCGCGCGATCTTGAGTACTTAATAACTAAATAATAATAATAAAAATGATGCCATTTTAAAGGTTCATTAATTAACTTTAAATTGATACCAAAATCATTCAAATAACGCCAGTACTTAAGAAGTTATCCCGGGCTACGTGAAGAAGTACGAAAAAAGATACGTTTCAATTGTTTGACCCGTCGCGAGTTGCGCGCCCTTCATCCCCTATAAAAGCACGTGTTATCGGTTTTTTTTATCAGTTAGCTTTCACACGTTGACCGGTACACATCTCCGCAACTTTGGACCCTTGAACTTCGAAGACAATGGATACAACACCTACAGAAGCCGCCCAAATCGTCGCCCTATTGCAAGAAGGGCTTAGCCAGCGGGCTGTCGGACGTCAGCTCCACATAAGTCAGTCTTGTGTTTCGAAAGTCTACAAACGCTTTCTGGAGACTGGTGGCTTTGTCCCGAGACCAAGATCTGGACGACGCCGGTGCACATCGGAGAGGGATGACCGCTTTATCGTGTCAACTTCTCTCCGAAATCGGCATTTGACTGGTGTTGACGTCCAACAGGAGCTCCGAAATGTTCGCGGGGTCGCTGTTAGCGAGTGGACAGTTCGTCGGAGACTCAAGCAAGCTAATTTAACCCCAAGAAGGCCTGCCACAGGCCCTAAACTGACGGCAGCTCATCGACAAGCCCGCCTTCGATTCGCTCGTTCCCACCTTGATTGGGAGGTTGAGGAATGGAGCCGTGTACTGTTCTCGGACGAGTCCAGAATGTGTTTGCACGGCAACGATCGAAGAGGTCGGGTCTACAGGAGGCCTGGGGAGCGATTTGCGCAGTGCTGTTTCGCTGAGACAGTGGCTTATGGAGGCGGTTCTTGTATGATGTGGGCCGGCATTTCTTTCGACGGTAAAACGGAGCTTGTTTTCGTGCCTGGCGGGGGACGAGGAGGCGGTCTAACTTCAGACCGGTACATTACCGATATTCTGCTGGAACATGTCGTTCCCTATGCGGGATATATCGGTGATGACTTCGTCCTCATGCACGATAACGCTCGTTGTCACACTTCTCGTGCCACAACCGAATACCTAGAGGAAGTCGGTATCGCCACATTGGACTGGCCAGCGCTTAGCCCGGACATGAATCCAATAGAGCACGTGTGGGATGAACTAAAGAGGAGGGTTCGATCCAGAAATCCTACTCCTTCAAACACACATGAGCTCAAAACGGCTTTGATTGAAGAGTGGGAAGGTATCCCACAAGATACCATACAGAAGTTCATCAAGTCCATGAAGAACCGTCTCCGAGCTGTCATTAGGGCGAGGGGGGGGAACACTAAGTATTGACATTAAGTTTTTAAGCGAAATTAAACTTTTATTAATTAATTTTTGTTGTTTTCTTCATTCATTATTTTTCCATTATCCTTGCCTATTCCTACCTCCTTCACTTAATCCAAGATAGCTCCACAAATAATGAAGCGATTTGAATGAATTTGGTATCAATTTTAAGACTACATTTTAACCTTTAAAATGATATCATTTTTATTATTATTATTTAGTTATTAAGTACTCAAGATCGCGCGGAATCAAATTCAATCAAGTGATTCCATACTTTTGCTCGCGAGTGTATAATAATTGCATTTTTTTTAAAGATATATTTTTTTAAGTCAGGCTTCGAACCCGAGACTTCCGTATGCCGTATGCCAAACCGTGGCCGGAATCGAATCATCTATTATGAAAATATATATATATTACGGGTCTTAATCGCGTGAATAATTAAGGTAAAATACCTTGTTTATTTCCCGACGTTTCGACCGTATTGCAACGGTAATCATCTATCCTTGAAAATGTTACAATTCCTCATTTTTTTTTATCCTTCCTGCACGCGAGTCAGGCCCTCGTTTGCGCCATCTAGCCGATAGTTTAAGAACTATTATGGCTTTTGTTATTGCTTCGTTACATGTCGCAGGCCGAATATTTTAGTAATTATTATAGGCAAATCTTGCCAATTACAAAAAAAACAATATCTTTTAAAGTTTCAACTATTGCATTAATAAAGTAACTGGCAAAAATGCCTATAAAAATGATAATATTATATTTGACTAAAAAAAAAAATATCCCACCTATCAAACATTTACATCATGGTAACTCATGACGTTTATACAATTGAATACATTACCAATTTGCCTTCGTCATTTTATAAACCGATGACGCCGTTTGTAAATCAGCAGGCGAATTATTAAATTTGCCTGTGACATATATATATAATTCTTATAGCAGTCTACGTCAGGTATAAAATAGTCAATTAATTACGTTGTTGTCTCCAAAATTTAAGACGTACATTCATCTTCCAAAGTCTAAAGTCTCGTATGCGGCAATTATTCAAATTAAAGTCTTATCAGGTCAGAGCAGTTTTCCAACACCCCCCTGTATATAACAAATACACAACAGCTAATATAAACCTTATAGTCGTAGCGTAAGGTTGAAATTTCAAAGGCAGGAGTACGAATTTTTGTTTTGCGATTTTCGAGTTTATCAGTACCGCTTTGATATTTTAATTTACAGTTTTGTTTTAATTAATCTTTGTTTTGTTAGTGTTATGGTGTAAGTTATCGAAGCAGGCAGCAAGGCACAACGAAATAACATTAATATCTGTAGTATTATTTTTTTAATTTTCATTCTTTTTTTGTTTACATGGGCAGTTTTTAAAGATGGAGTCTTCTGTCAAATGTTCTGTTAATATTATTGACATAAAGAACAGGACTGCTCCATAGCCTCACAAAATTAACCACCTCTAGAAAGAGACAACGCTAATTTGTTGACAATACCTGTCAAAGGCTGCACGAGTTTTTCTCTCTTTCACGCTTTGCAGTCATTTTTTACTTTTTTTTTTGTTGATTAGGATGGCGCTGTCCTGTCTATACGTTAATGAATATAGCCAAAGGCAACAAGGCAGAACGGAATATTTTTTAATTTGCACTACATTATTCGAATTACGGTTCGAATTTTAAAAATGGAATACAACGAAATTGTCAGATTGTATTTTTTCTTTTTTTAATTTTTCTACAAAAAAAGTCCTGTTCTTTTATTTATTACCTTTGTTTAGGTTTCCTTTGCATGATTGTTTTTTTTTTTAATTTTCTTGAGATTTTTTCTTGTTCTTGACTTCGGAAATTGTAGTTTGTTGTATTTCAAAATGTTGATATATTCATGATTTCTAAAAAATCATGATAGATTAGCACTAACTTTGCATCATAGCTTTGCGATTTGCATAGTAAAAGAAATTCGTACTTAATAGGTTTCGAGAGTTCGTAGTTCGAGTCTAGGTATTATTTAAAGCAAATGTGAACTAAATCTCATTTGTATGTTAAATGCAAGTAGCAGAGTAAGTCTAGAGTCGTAAGTCACTGGAACCGAGATATCGATCTAATCTATCGGTCCACGTTTATCGAGTATCGATTGTATCGAGTTCTACTGAGTTATCGATACCGCATTTGTCACGACGATCGGGGTTGCGACAAATCGTATTAAGGGGATGTAATTCGATTAATTGGTGATAATTTGATTGTTGTGAAACTCGATAGATTTCACGATTTTTTAGAAGTGGTTTTTTGGCGCAGTGGGTGACAAGCTTTGTGATTGAAGCCTAGTCAAGCAATGGTAATGCGGTTACGGTTAGAACCATAAACGGGTGACCGTTTCTAAAAGAAGTACATCATTTTGTATGCCTAAGTTGGTAGGGTATGATTAAAAATTTATTTTAAATAGATAAATAAATCTATACTAATAATATAAAGAAGTAAGTTTATGACATTGTAGGGTGTTATCTCTGGCTCTACTGAATCGATTTTGAAAATTCCCGAAAAAATGTTCTTGTGGGATATTTTTTTTACGTGAATGAAGCCGCGGGCTACGGCTAGTATCTACCAACGCAATTATTATTAAACAGTTTTAGATTTTAATAAATCTGTCCAGAAATATCCGCGAATTTAGTGTAAACCAAACTTTAAGTTTGGTTTCAGATACTTAGGTCGATTTATAAAATAATAACTGACCCGCGCAATTTATTTTGCGTATATTTCCCCCGTTTTTGTAACATTTTTTAATGATGCTTCGCTCCTTTTGGTCGTAGCGTGGTGTTATATAACAGAAAAATATTTTTTCAATTTGGACCAGTAGTTCCTAAGATTGCCGCGTTCAAACAAACAAACTGTTCACCTTTATAATATTAGTATAGATTACTTTAGGTGGATTTAAACAAACATCCAAACATTTCCACTTATGATTTTACTAGCGGCCCGCTCCGACTTCGCACGGGTATAAAATATATAGATGTTATTATACATATAAACCTTCCTCTTTAATCACTCTATCTATTAAAAAAACCGCATCAAAATCCGTTGCGTAGTTTTAAAGATTTAAGCATACATAGGGATATAGGGACAGAGAAAGCGACTTTGTTTTAAACTATGTAGTGATTAGGACAATATACCTCTTAACATAACACAAAAGATGAATCCCAAACATAGATCTATACTTATAAGTAAATACACCACAAAAGGCCGATCTTCGCTCTATTGTTTCAATTTATTCCAATACGCTTGCACGGACAGACATGATACCTATTATTATATAGATATAGATAGTTAACAGGCCGTGGGAAAGATGAACTTTCATTAGTTATAGTCTTGATACTTGCTTGCCTAGAATTTTGCTAGTAATTCAGCCTGAATGAACGTCGGTTTATTCTTTAAAGTCTAACCTATCTGTATATTCATCAGTATTGTTGATAAACTTTCGCGATTTGTACACTAATATATATATATATATATTACGGGTCTTAATCGCGTGAATAATTTAAGGTAAAATTACCTTGTTTATTGCCCGACGTTTCGACCGTATTGCAACGGCCGTGGTCGCGGGTAGAAACAGTCTAACCGTGACCACGGCCGTTGCATATATGTAGGTATGTTGCGTATACCTATTTTCATAATTCATCAGTATTGGCTCAACGGTTTATGAGCTAAAACGTGACAGACGGACAAAGGTTGTATCTACATTAGTAAAGACTATGTTATGCACCCGGCTCCGACCGCGTGTCTATTATCTAAACTAATATTATTAAGCTGAAGAGTTTGTATGTTTGTTTGAACGTTATAATCTCAGGAACCATTGGTCCGAATAATAATGTCTTGGGACAACTCACACATAGCCATCTGATCCCAAACTAAGCAGCGCTTGTACTATGGAAACCAGACAAGTGAAGACATACTTATATATTTTTAAATACATACATATTATAGATAAATCACACACAGACACAAAATAAACCATCGTGCTCATCACACAAAGTTTTATCCTGGGTGGGGATCGAACCCACGACCTCTTACGTAGCACCGCGCCACAGAGGCAGTATGAAAAAATATTTTATTGTTGTATAGCCCTACTAAATACGCCCACGGTTTCAAGATTTCATATCAAAGATTCTATATGTGTATGAATTTTACCTTCTGCAGGTACTCTTAAGTGTTTTGTCCATATCGTACGTGCATCTGTCTGTCTGTCCGTTCACGTTGACAGGTGTTAAATCTTTGTGAAGATGGTTGCGCGCACGCATACTCTGTAATTAGTGGTCGAGTCATGCTTATTAAGTAATACTTGTTCGTTACTGGAACAAGAATTGGTTCTGGAACAAGAGTAGTTTGGGGTTAAGAATATGGCGGTTAAATTACCTATCATTTAGGTCAAAAGCGGAACAATATTAACACGTTGCAATACGGTCGAAACGTCGGGCAATAAACAAGGTATTTTACCTTAAATTATTCTCACGATTAAGACCCGTAACTTATATATTGTCTTAATCAATCCATATATCCAAACTTTCGCATTTATAGTATTATTATAGAGTATAGATAGTGTAAATAAATACTTGACTCAGCAGAAATTAGTTAAACAATCGGCAACATTATCCATTCCATCAAAAATAAGAAGAACAAGAAGATAGTTTACATGTTGTCTCACTGCTGGGCAAAGGCCTCTCCTTCCTTCTTCTACTGTGTTCGATCTAGTTTGTCTTGCCATCTCGTTCTGAGCCTGCCACGAACAAAGACAAATTGAAAACACAGACAAAGACAGATTTAGTTAACATTTTTTGTGTAAAATGACACACGTGCCATTTAAAGAATATTAGCTAAATAAAGAAAAATCGAAGAGTGTGAGTCAGACTAGCCCACCGAGGATTCCGTACAAATTTGTAGGTACTTATTATAAATAGTTTAGTAATCGAGTCTCGAAATATACGTTTTTTGCGATTTAAACGGACGTATCTTTTTTTACGTTAATTTTGAAGTTTGAATTTTTTTTTTCCTCTTCCCTCCAATATTAATCGGTAGAGATTATGGCTCGCACATTATGTGCATACGCCAGTTTCAAGTATAATGTATTTATAGTTTTCTTCTTTAAAGCACAAAGTCTCGTTCTTGTCCAGTTAACACGTATTTGAAGTTATATTTTACACTGTTTTACACTTTAAACGCGGAGCTGTAAAAATAGCGACATGTCAGTTTGCCGCCATTTTTACAACTCCAAGTTTGATTATTTTACAGTTTCAAGGAACCATAGACTTGAATATGGTTTTAATTTCAACTTAACACCTCGACGAGTTAAAGGGTCTTGACATACAGACAAACGTGGACGAACAATAAAGTGATCATATAAAGGTTCCGTTTTTTTTATTTTTAAGGTACGGTACCCTAAAAAAATACCAAAATGTTTTAACATGCAATATCTAACATTAATTTGACAATGTTAATTAAAATAAATGATTTAACAATGAGTTTGCATAAAAATCAATAAATGTCATAATAAAGTATGTCAATTAAAAAAGTAAATAAATCAATTGTCAGATTGTAAGTATTTTGTCAGTGTTCATTATTATTATTATTAATGTTGCTGTTATTAACGCTGACAAATTATTATCTAAATAGCAAAATAATTAACGCGTAGCTTCAGAATGTCAACAGCAAATTAAAAAGATTAATTAAGTGCTTAATTTTAATTTAAATAAACATTTTTCTTGTTATGATATTTATACCTATCGAATATTAAAATTCGGTATTGATTTATTATAACGATATAAAACCTATATACTATTATTAAAAATAATGATTAAAAAGTATGAAACAGAAAAAATACAAATTAATAAATTGTGCTAAGTACATAATTTTTCCAATTAGGTACAATATACAATAGGAATATAATTCTTAAATACAATATGCAAAAAAATGACTGACGTGCCTAAATAAATATGACCAATGTCTTTGACATCAATAGCTAAACTAACATTAAAAGTCATTTTTAAACATACTAACATAATATGTTTGAATATTTTGTTTTTAATGGCGTGATGCCGTTGAACTCTTTTATATTGAAAAATTGTTCCGTTTTGTGACATGTCATACCTTCGACTGAATATTATATAATTTATACTATCATTACGATTTAGTCTTAACGCTGAAAATGTAGACGATGCTAAAAATACAAAATCTTGAAGATAAAAGTGCAAATTAAAAAAAAAAGTATCCTGAGTATATAAACAACTAACCGACTCGCGCAACTTCGTCTGCATAAATTTTCCCCGTTCTTGCAACAATTTTTATTGCTGCTCCGCTCCTATTGGCCGTAACGTGGTGTTATATAGCGTATAGCCTTCTGCTCGATAAATTTGCTATCCAACAGTAAACGAATTTTTCAATTCGGTTCAGTAGTTCCTGAGGTAATCGCGTTCAAACAAACAAACTCTGCAACTTTATAATACATATACATACTAATATTTTACATATACTAATATTATAAATGTGAAAGTAACTCTGTCTGTCTGTCTGTCACACTTTCTCGCTTAAACAGCTAAACCGATTTGGATGAAATTTGGTATGGAGATAGATTGAGTCTCGGGGAAGGCCATAAGATAGTTTTTATCGCGATGACCGACATCCACGCGGGCGGAGCCGCGGGTAAAAGCTAGTATTAGTATAGATTGTTCTGACTAAAAGTATCGCCAATCTTCAATACTAGCAGTATCTCACATACAATCTCTATGAAGCCTACTCCATCCATTCGCGTGGTTGCGTATTAAATCAACGTCTGCCCTATATGTATTTCGATTCAAAGTGTCAGTCTGTTGCGTTTGTACTAAGAAATATTGACTCTGAATCCTATAGTGACTCTGACAAATGTTTATAGTTCACTACATTGTTGTAATTGCCGCTTGAAGTCATTACGACAGTAGTTCCTGACATTTTTGAACCTAGCTGTCCATATTGACTACCAGTGACTTCTATAGTACTAGTACGCCCGACAAGCAACCGCCTACGACAACAACATAATTCCATTTCATTTTAACATTTGGAATCAAATAGAAGTATATACAGCCTCTGTGGCGTGGTGGAAGTGTGTCCGACTGCTACGCAAGAGCTCGTTTCGATTCCCACACGGGACACCACTTTGTGTGTTCTTTAGACACCACAAATTGTTGTTTCGAGTTTGGGTGTACTTTGTGTCCGTGACTTGTATGTTTGTTAAGTCCCCCGCGATACAGGGCATGTACCATATTGAGAGAGTCGTCTTTAAAAAAAAAACAAAAACTTGAGTTAAAAGAATAACAACAACGACCATTTGTTATAAGTGTCAAAAAAGTTGACAGGACGGTCATTCGATTCGGCATTTGAAATTGCTGTCACTTTGTATGGGGTTGCCAGTCCAGCGTACCTACCATTGACGTATAGACCTGGACTGTGCCATCCCTTTTAATTAAAAATTAAAAATAAACTGCAATAAACCGCACGAGATTTTTGCAGTTTATTTTTAATTTTTGACAGCCTTTGACAAGTATTGGCCACAAAGAAGCGTTGTCTCTTTCTAGAGAGTGGTCAATTTTGTGAGGCTATGGCGCAGTCGTGGTCTCTACGTCAATGGTACCTACTAGTACTATAAAGGTCAAAATCGGCCAAGTGTGAGTCGCTCGAATGACGATGGGTGCAATTGAGTCGACACCAATAAGAGGGGAGAAGGATTTATATCACATTCATGACCTCCCAAAGAATAGCTATTTTTAGACTAAATATATACTAATAAGTTCAGAAGTCATTCCTCGTGAAACTAGCATCGATATTAAATTGATGCTAGTTTCACGAGGAATGACTCGGAATGAAATGAATTTAGTGTGTGACAGATCTAGGTTTTTCATTTTTGACTCGTTGAGGGTTTTTATCACATTTATGACCTCACAAAGAATAGCTATTTTTTAGACTAAATGTATAGTAATAAGTTCAGAAGTCATTCCTTGCGAGACTAGCATCAATTTAACATTGATGCTAGTCTAGCTAGGAATGACTCTGAATGAAATAAATTAAGTGTTTAGTGGGAGATCTAGGTTTATGATTTTTGACTCCATTGAGGGTAGGTTTTATCAAAGAAACACGCACATACACTGGAGACTTAAAACAATCTTTTTGGGGGACTTCCAAAAAAATCGCGAACATAAAACTTAATTCGAACTAGTCTAAACAATCATCACATCTTTCGCGATTTGTACACATTATGAAATTATATAGGTATACTACGAGTCTTAATCGCGATTAAGACCCGTAGTAGGTATATATAATTTCATAATCATCAAATCATATTCTTGTGTGCAATAAAACCTTTTTATTGTACATTAAGTGTTTTAACAATCAAGTAAAGCACATAAATAAAGAAACTACATTATTACAATACACAAAATCAAAAAACAAAAGGCGTTCCCCAATATGAATAATCATAGAACCATAATAAGGAATTAGATATTGTACGCCCAATAACTCTATCTATACATCTACTACACAACCAATTGAAATAGTCATCAAATAACAAACAGATTACTACACCTGACGCGCCAACATTACATAGCAGGTTAATATAAGTTCACACGTGAACTAAGGTGAGAGCCATCCACCGGAGGCAAGGCCGAGAAAACCTATCAATTTAAAATGAAACTTACTACACACGTAATAAGGTCAACATTCCCACGGTCGATGTTTAAAATACAATTAAGAAAGTATCCAATATTGCTCGTTGTTTGATATTTGATATTGAATTTTATGAAACAAGCAATAGGGTTACTTTTAGTGTGGTGTTTGTTCGCGAACCGGTTGGTTTGGTCGCGAACTTTTACCTATAAATTTGTGTCGGCTAGTCGGCGGTGCGGGCGTAATCCGTGTCTAGGAGCTCTCGAATACCTGGTGGGTTATGTTATAGGAACTTAGAAGGGGTTGTCTGGGAAATACGCTTTTATTTTCATTGGAATTAGGCCCATATCTCCATGAAAATATTTTGTTAAGACAGGCTAACAATATCAGAAACAATTTTGATATGACCAGCACTCATGAAGTGCAGCAGTCAGTGCGTCCTGTTGATGAATGGCTGAAAAGAATGAATTAAAAAAATCATATAATAAAGTTTAAAACCATTCCGATCAAATTAGCTAACAGTACCTACATAAAGATACATAAACCCATGTTTAAAATTATAAACTTACTTAACAAAAGAGTATGACCACAGACCTTTAGAGGTTTAACTCACATTGGGGATTACACCCCCCCACCACACTCCCCATTCCAGAAATTGCAAAAAGGTGGACGTAGTACTCATTTGGCCGACGTTTAGTGAAATGTGAAAATTTGTGTTGTCATTCACGTTTGACACTTTATCTGACGTGCGCTTCCATTTTGTTATTTGTTACAAATTTTTCCGTTATTTGTTCAAAAAAAGCGATAACCAACAACAACGCGGGCGGAGCCGCGGACAAAAGCTAATGAACTTATAATAGGTACTCTTCCTTTCTTCATGAGTAGGAAAATGTGTGATTTACCAATTTTAGCTACAAGACCAACTATAGTTACCTACGCACTTTGGTAAACTATTTATAAAGTCTCAAAATATATTATTCTCTAGTACCTACAGAAAGTGACTTTTAAATAAAAAGCGTTTATCCGCTTAACGCTTAAGCTCATCCACCGCTCCGCTTAAAAGGCCTGAATGCATTTCACAACGAGTCAATTAAAGGCACATCATTACTATCTGTTTTTACCGAGCACGGCTAAATGTTAATACTTGCACTTTAAGTGCTCGAGCAAACTAGAGAACACGGCACTAGCACTCAAGCAACTTTATGTCGACCTAACTAGGTTATATAAAGATCGTTAAGAAAAACAGGGAAAGTAATTTCCTAGTCTTAAAGGGTTAATAGGGAGTTCTTATGCTTACAAACCTTTGATTTATAGAACGTTATTCTTCTAACCTAAAAGTAGTTTGCTCAGAATCAGTAACATAATCCAATGGGGTAGTTTTTGGAGCATGTTATATTTTTCAATTAATTAATTAATTAATCGATCATTAATTAATTTATTAATCATTCTAACAGTCCAATTCCTGTTCACAATGCGATGTGAAATGTGATCATCACTTATTTTTCAATAATACGGGTGCAATGAGCACGCTAGCGCGAAGAACAGAAGACAACTTGAATGGCTTACAACTGTGCAAGTTTTCAATATTGTTTAATGCCTAGTCCGATATCTCAAATTGAATCTTTTTTTTTATTGCCAATGGTTGGTAGACGAGCCAGCGGCATACCTGATGGTAAGCGGTAACAGCTGCTCATGGACTTCAGGAATGTCAGAGACAAACCCAAGCCGTGGAGTGAAAACTCTCTTTAAACCTCGTTTTAAGAGGGAATCTGACAAAAGATATACCATATTTGATAACATTTCATTTTGGCGGCTTTCTATCTAACAGGGGTTTATGGGGAACGCTTCATCCAGAGATTATATATGTATTTAGTACTAAAGTTTTAAAAAAAAAAAGATAACTAGCGATGTGGGATTGTGGGGCCCACATTACTAGCAATCCTGTTAACCCCTCTAGCAGCTCAATGGCTTGTGTTAGGAGTAGGTTCACGACCTTACGATTACGAGTCCCGATGCCTGCGCCATTTGGCTACAGCCGCTTCGTGTCTTATTTTATTAAGTAGTATGGTCTCTTTAATAGTGGTGCCGTAACGCTATCCATAACACCTATTAAATATAAGTGCCAAAGTATGGCTATCAGTCTGTCTGTCACGTTTTTACAGCTTTGCCGCTTGACCCATTTTGATGCTATTTGATGTGAATATAGCAGTGACTTCTATAGTACTAGTATACTGGACAACCTACCGCCGACAATAACAACTTCCACTTAATTTTAACATTGGAGGATAATTGACACAAAGTAGCGTTGTCTCTTTTTAGAGAGTAGTCAATTTGTATGCCGTTTATGGCATAGCTTAATTTTCTGGTATAACGAGAAAAAGAAAATATGACATACATTTCTAAAAAAAACCTCAATATACAAAATCACCACCCGGTTTTCCCTGACAATCTTTTAGCCAACACTTGACAATAAATAACAGTAACATTGTGACAAAATAAAATGGCGCCACACGCACTAAAAAGGCGCAAGGGTGCATAAAGTATTAGCCTCTTAGTTCTAAGTACGTTCACACTGCATGTTGTAACGGTAAAAGGCTCTTCCACAAATTGTATTAAAAAAAATAAGTATATTTATGGGCTGTGTTTCGTTAGCTCGAGTTTTTGAGAACAGTCACTTTGCTCGTGTGAAGAAGTAGCTAAAGTCACCAACCCTCACATTGTATCTCTCTATAGTCCTAGTACTATGGTAGTATTCTGGACTGATTACTCATAGATGTATAGACCAGAACTGCGCCATTTCTTTCAATTTAAAAGCTGCCATTTTTACAACTCTATCCTCATATTCGAGCTCGGTCTTATCAATTTACGTATAGACCAGGACTGCGCCATCTCTTTCAATTAAAAAGTAAATATGACTGACTGCAGAGCGTGAAAGAAAAAAAAAACTCGTGCGGCCTTTGACAGATATAGTCCATAAAGTAGCGTTGTCTTTTTATAGAAGTGGTCAATTTTCTGAAATTAGGGCGCAGTCCTGTTTATGTCTATGTGACTACCCGTACAAAGTGACAGCAATTTTAAAAGTCGAATCGAGCTATTGCACTGTAAACTTTTTTTTTACTTAAGGCAAATTAGCGTTGTTGTTTTTTTTATTAAATAATGCCGATGCCGACAATTCTGCTTATGTCAGATACGCTATGGAGAATTGACGTATAGACCTGGACTGCGCCATCCCTGTCAATTAAAAATTAAATATTGACTGCAAAGCGTGAAAGAGAGAAAAAAATCTTGTGCGGCCCTTTCTCTTTGAAAGGTATTGTCCACAAAGTAGCGTTGTCTCTTTCTAGAGAGTAGTCAAGGTGAGGTTATGGCGCAGTCTATGTCTAGGTATACGTCAATGTCAGCTCGGCTATCTTTTTTTAACCTACCTATTCTAATTATTCAAACAGGTATTTAATAACATGCTTGGAATTGGGGACCTAGATTATGTCAAAAAAATATTTTTAAGATCATGCACAAAGCTAATGCACTTCTACAGAAATCTTCACAAAAAAGTAAAGGAAATGCATTGAATGAAACCAACATTTGATTTAGTATTAAACTATCTACATAAATAAGCTTTTAATTTAATAATTATTTAAATAGTATTCCAAAATTAATATAAACATGTTATAAATCCCAAATCTCATGAAATTAAAATCTCAAGTTACAGATTAATGAAGTGTCACATCTTCACAGTTTATAAAATTATTTATATTTTACATTTGTTATTTACATAAAACTGTACGCGGTTAATTTATTTATAACTAAATAAAATTAATAATGCAGATTATGAAGACGTTATTATAATAAAATTCGATATTAACTCAGAAAGTTAGCCGGCAAAATTAAAAAGTATACCTTATGTACAACTTCAACTTCTTTTTATTTGCTTGGTTTTCATATAACCGTGAAAATTGAACAGAAAGATAGCCGACTAAATCAAAAAGTTTATACATATTATCTTCTACGATACCTACGACCTATATAAATAACTTTTTAAATTAGTTGGTTTTTCTTATACTTAACCGCGAAAATCGAAAATAAAAAAATATCCGAAATTTCGATCCGTAGGTTAGGTGTCAAAATGAACTCTAAATAACACTTTTAAATTTGCTGATAATGTTAACCGAAAATTAAAAAAAATAAGGCATAGACATACACTCGTACAACTTCTCCAAAAAAGACAAGGCGAAGGCATACACTCGTAGAGGCTCTCAAAAAAAACTTGTGCAGTTCTAAGTCCAGTCCGTGATGCTATTGACGGGCGGCCATTGATTTATTCCCGCCAACCCCCGGAATGAATAAAGAACTAACGGCCCCAGGCAGCCATTTGTCTCTATCCTTTATGGTAAATGCAAGATTTAGGAGCTTTTATTTACTGTTAAAACTTCCATAAATATAGGTAGATACACACTATATTTTGAAAAACGAAGTTGCTATCTTCTATTTTTTTAATGACATGTATTTGTAGTTAGAATAAACTTCGAATAACATTTTGGACGTTTCTGCATAGGCTCCAAATCATTTATACAATTACGAACTACGTTCATAATGATCCATGTTTAATTCACAACAAACATAAAAACTACATTAACATGTCACTCGCGAAATAACACATTCCTTTATGAAATAAAATGACAAATAGCTTTGGCAAACCACCAATATTTCATCAAAAAAACATTTTTAAAACTGCAATACCGAAAAACATTAATAACTAAGTGAAAATATAATGTCCCCTCTGTATCTCGGTATCCCCTAAACTATATTCCAAAAAACAAGAGGAAACTATTTTCGTCGAACAAAAAAATGTTTCCGGCAGAAGATTTATAGGCCACCTTACTCACAGCATAGGCCCTTCGTATAAAACGCGTGAAATGAAGTGTTTCCATCCCCTCCGCGGGTTTCCCTCACTTTTTCTCGGCCACAGATTTTTTATTGCTCAATTAATCCAATAAATTCGTCTTGATGTGCGTTTTGACTCGTGTAAAAGGCGGTTTAAATTTTTATTTTCATTTGCCGCGTTTTAAATGATCATTCTATGTTTATACAAATCGTTGTGAGTTCTGAGTTTAAAAATTTAATTGGTGCTTGGTGCGAGCAGTGGCAATCTTCCAAGTTTTTGGAACGTAGTTCCTTATTGCAAAATATTATTTGTTTGCGGACTGAAAGGCTAGATAAAAAAAATCGTAACATTTTGCCATTGATCAAAAATCTTTTATTTATGATTATATGAAGCTGGAATAAGAAGGTTGTGTTATTCATAACGCCTCTAGGCAGCCCTTTGCCTTAAAAATAAAAATAGGGGTGCCATTTTCAAAGTGTTATGTTAATTTAGTTTTTTTTAATCATTATTTAGACCTGGATGTGCCATAACCTCAAAAAAATTGACCACTCTCTAGAAAGAGACAACGATACTTTGTGTGTCCACAACCTGTAAAATAGATAGGATCGCACAAGATATTTCTCTCTTTCACGCGTTGCAGTGAATATTTATTTTTTAATTGATCGGAATCGCGTGGTCCAGGTCTAATGCAAACACAAAAATATATAGCAAAAGGAACTAGGTATATTCCAACCATTAGACACCTCTCTCGATTTTTAAAAAGAGTAGGCTTTATGAATTTTATAGTTAGGTCTTGTAGTAGGAGAAAAAACAGATTTCTCACGCAAAGTATTGCTACAAAGTCCCCCTAAAATATCACAATACTTTATGGCTATTATGGATATCGGGCTTTCAAATGTCATACGGTCAGTCAATAAAAAGGTTCAGCAATGGTCATTCGCGTCACGTACGCCCTCACTTGTCGATATACCCATTGCTGAAATTGATATACATTACTCGCAAATATTAACACATATCACCATAATCCTTAACTCAAAGCAATAAGAACTACTTTCATCTAAATCGTCAGCAGAAATATTTTTGCTGTGATTCCGATGTCCAATGTATGCTGGCCTCTGGCGTTCGGTTTTCAATTCTATAACTTGGAGTAGTGAAGTAGTAAGAAAGGTCTTATTGATGTGGTGACACATCGCTTGACCGTGCACTTTCTTCGTTGTTATGAACGCCTGGTACCAATTGCTTGAGAAATATTATATTAGTATGAAGGTCCGAGTACTGTCAGGGTTGATAAAGTAAAAAATAGTACATTATTTTTTTCTGTAGGTAGCTGAATGGCATACATTGATGCTTCCAGTGCCTGATAAAAAAAATCTTTCAAATGGAAAGTAGGGATAGCATATCAATTTAAAATAAATGTTTATTTTTAGTCTGGCAATAGATGCAATATTAAATCGCGAAATAAATGCATTCGTAAAACAAGCATCGAATTAACCCGTTGCTTGTGAACCGAACAAAAGTCAATGTTATATTAACAGATTTCGTCTAAAGATAAACATTACCGACACGGTGTAGGCGGCTCCAGGGGGCGTCCCCAAGTGATATACGATCCAACGCCATATCGATTCAATTAATTAACATATCTATCTATATGTAACATATTTGTATTACAAATCACATGAATTAACTTTTGTGTTTCAAACTTTCTATAATTTATATTCTATTTCAGAAATGTGAATCACCAATATCGTTATCAATATTGCGATTATTGAACGAACTTTCCAATAAAAAATCTGTAAAATTATTATCAAAATAGAGATAGAATTAAAAGAAACTGCGCTTTATATTCACAATTAGTGGTATTTGCATTCAAAATGTTATATTAAGTCACTTATTAAGGAAATATTCTTTATTTATCAATATTATTCTGTTTTTAACATTTATAACAACAATTCTAATCAATTTATAATCGCATATTGGATATTTATAAGACAACTATATTAATATTATGTATATTTCTGTTATGTGTCATCATTAGCTATAAAAGGTTTTATACATTATTAGCGCTTTTATCATCTCATTTGAAAATAGAGCGTTCTAAATATTTGGAGTACAGAGTAACTGTGATGAGTAAAAATACGATAATTTTTCTTACCATTTATCTGTCAAAATACGATACCGGTCACGACGGCGGTTACACGATCTCTTTCACGGTTCGACGCAGATCAATATGCGTGTTAAGTGATTGCTAAACTAAAACTACTTGCAATACTAAATTGATTAGGAATAGATTCAAATTTACAAGTTTACTTAAGTAATTTGAGATGCAATGATGAAATAACTGCGTTTCGCTTCAAATTTAAAAAGTTAAATGTGAATGCATGTTAATAGCAAATTAAAGTTGTTATAAAAACTGTCAATGGTCTATTGTATTCAGACACTCAAATTAAGAATTGTGGAAATGGCGCCAAATTGAGCTGTCATCATTTAAACAGTTCTAATTATAGCGTTAAAAATAGTTGTAATAGTACTTAATCGATGCAATCTAGTCTTTGTTCAGTTAAAGTGTACAATAAATACAAGAAAACACTGGAAGAAATTAAATAAAATGAATATATATGTAGATTGCCATAAAAAAGAAAAGGTTAGCCCTATACATTATTTAAGTGTCAAATAGTTTTAATGCAATAAAGCATAAACGCGTTCGCTATCTATACTTATTATAATTTAAAAAAAACTTAAAACAATAAAATTAGTCTCAAGAACTTCTGTTGTTTATACGCAACATAAATTATAATAATTATAAGTGCTTGTTAATTTTACTAGTGTCTTTATAGCCGTGAGACTTAAAAGTACTAGGTGCTAAATGTTCTCACAATTAGCAAAATGAGTGTCTGTGTCAACGTATTTTTTTAATTGATTTGTGAATAACATCTGTCCTTTAAATAAACATTACTTCTATTTCCACTAATACAACTAACTAGTTTTATCATAAGTACTAGTGAGACTTGTTACCCGCAAGTTCAACTGCGCTTTGGAGTTGAACGCTGGGATAATTACAAGCTCTCACCATTGCGATTAATTAAATGATTAACACATTTTCTTTCTATTAAAGAATTTTATAAAAAAGCTTTCTTACTACATAAATTCATAAAATTATAATTTTAAGATGCTGTATCTTAAAATTATAATTTAATATGTATTTTGAAAATGCGTAATGTTACAGAAAATGTTCTGCGAATTGTTTTGTGCATTGTACTTGACACTATTTTGTCCTATTTAATTAATTTAAAAAAGGTACCTATTTATTTAAAAGGTGGTGGATTTTAATCATTCGAAATTGGAACACATTTTAAATTATGGATTAGGTAATTCGAATCTAGTTGTTCCAATTTTGAATAGATGAACCAAAAATTTCACATTCTAGATTTAAATTTCAAATAAGATTATTAAGGAAATGTCTTTGCATGTATGTGGTTATGGGTTACTGTGTGATGGTTCATATACATTTGTGGTGAAGGTGACAAAACATCAAGAGCAGGTACAGAAGGTAAATTTGATATGTACTTCGCTTTAGCAACGCCCACTTATAGATCGCTCACGGACATGGAATCTCGGCACGACTTCCGAGCAAAGGAGGTATTCCACTTTGATCCACTAAACAGATCCACTAACGGATC
Organism: Herminia tarsipennalis; assembly: GCA_945859575.2. NCBI lineage: Eukaryota > Metazoa > Arthropoda > Insecta > Lepidoptera > Erebidae > Herminia > Herminia tarsipennalis. Next base: position 19,069,602 of record OX243845.2, on the reverse strand, counting down.
TATTTCCACTTTTTGTTCCATTCTAATCCATTGCCCCAAGGGATAATTTTTCACGCCTTTTTTATGCCATTCCGATACACTTCTGTGATGGATTATTTTCCGCGCCTTTTTATGGTTTTTAACCAACTTCAAAAAGGAGGAAGGAATTTACGTTCAGACATAACGCCATCATATATAGAGGGATTTCCAAAATTATTTTTTGTTCGAAAGAGGTTTATTTCGAAATGGTCCCATAGAAATTTCGTAAAGATCTGTTAATGAGTTTCGGAGAAAGACAACGAAACTCCTCAATAAATTTCAGGAAATCAACCGTAATTGAATCAGCCACCGGTTAGATGTTTTTTTTTTTTGTAAAAATAAGTTTTATATTCAAATAGCTTGTAAATTGGTTTTTCTATATCCGACGTTCATTTGTTTTTACCGATATTAATTTGTTTTTTCGATATTCCCTTGTTTGAAAAAAGTGGTGCATTTGCTAATAGATAAATAGTTTATTGGATAAGGGTAAAAGTATACTCAAATCCATCAATTAATCGAAATGGAACAAAAAGTAGAAATAAATCCATCGAAAAGTGGAAACAGATTCATCAATGGATCTTTTCACTGGATCGAAGTGGAATACTCCTCAAAGTGGTCTGATATGATCTGTGATTTTGTGTCCATGAACAATGTATATCTCTGCATTCAACAAGTGAGGTATGAGTTCACTTTCTGTACTCTCGGTATTTTGTGCTATTACTCGTGGTGGTGGTTCTCTCATTGTATTCTAACATAACTAACCACACTTTTCTGTTCTGAGCACATTTCACCTAAAGTAACCAGTCACTAGCTAGCACATCACTAATATCGGCGTAACGAAGCTTGGGTACAACAGACCACATTGACATTGTAAGTATAAATACATTGTAACACTTTACTAAACTACTTAACACTAAGAATGGATAAAGCGACCGGCTTCTGACATATTTGTCAAAGTTAAAATCAACTAGCTGTCAAACTTATTGTTCTAATGTCAAATCTATTATGTTCACTTTGACAAGACTTTCAGAAATCGGACGTTAGTTATCAATATAGACTTTAGAGAGGTTACATTCGATGAGTAAATACATTTCGTTATATTAATAATGGTTAATGTAATTAGAGAATCGTTCGGGTTTCTTTTGCATGTTTATTTTTTTTTATTTAAATTATGATTGCTGATAGTACGATTATTATTAACAATAAGTGTTTATGGATAAGTACAACAAGCACAATGACCCAATCAGGAGCCTAACTGCGGTGTTCTTGTTCGCCCAGATAAAACTAACTAAACTATTTATTCGGTACCAAAAAGGTGTAACTACGATAAAAGCCTTATTATATTCGCCAATACTTAACATTAACGCTGGCTCCACATGTTGGTCAGAAAATGGCATTGGCGCCAACGTTGGGACGAGCGTTATTCTAGATCCACACGTTACACGAGTGGCGTTGGGACCGATGTTGAGGCCAACGCGTGGAGCCTGTGTAAAGAATTATATATTTTTTTTAATTTTTTGACTGCCTCTGTGGCGCGGTGGGAGTGTGTCCTACTGCTACGCAAGAGGTCGTGGGTTCGATTCCCACACAGGACAACACTTTGTGTGAACCACAAATTGTTCCGAGTCTGGGTGTACTTTGTGTCCGTGACTTGTATGTTTGTAAAGTCCCCTGCGACACAGGGCTTGTAACCTACAACGGGAGCCGTCTTTAAAAAAAAAAACAACTGCCTACTTAGTGTATTTCTTAAATATATATTTTTTAACATGGATGGATATAGTGATACACAAGAAGTTTAAATACCTATAGTTCTAATACTTCTAACCATCAAAATATCAACTAAAAATACTAACATGTCAAAGTAACCCTGTTTCGGCGCAGCGGGTCGAAAGGGCCCCAGTAGGGAGACCGCTAATAAGTGAAACAGAGATTTATGAGTGCACAGATATGCAAATAGAAATTTGCGGTCCCCCGCCGATAAAAAGACGCCGGGACCCGCGGGGCACTGTTTGTCCAAATTTCGAGGGATGACGGCCTTCTAATTATTTTGGATCGTATATCTACGATGTGCTTATAACGGGTAGATGGATTTTAATATTTACGTTCGTCTTTTCATGAGGTAAAAATATGCATATTTTTAATTAATTTTGATATTGCGAATGGCTTTATTTTCTACGTTAATGGGTTTTTAGAGAAAGTATTTTAAATTAAATTTTTAGACACATTTTTTTACACTATAAACTCATTTACAAAAGTCGACTATTCAAACCATTGACCTGGACCGTGCCATCCCTTTCAATTAAAAAGCAAATATTGACTGCAAAGCGTGAAAGAGATAAAAAAACTCGTGCGGCCTTTGACAGCCATTGTCCACAAAGTAGCGTTGTTTCTTTCTAAAAAGTGGTCAATTTTGTGAGGTTATGGCGCAGTCTTGATCTCTACGTCAATGATTCAAACAGCAGTCGACCCGTGACCATGATCGGTGCAATTCAATCGAAACGTCTAAAAGGTTCGTACCTTTAATTAATACACGCGATTAAGTCCCGAAATATATCTAATATGTATAAAAATCGCGAATGTACTGCAAAACAATAAAAGAAAAAAACAAAATTGAAAAATAGAATGTAATTGGTGTCACATTTTTTAATACAGCACCAACGTGATCACGGAAACCAAAATACAGCCTGCACGCAATTCTGCAACAACCGCCCAATTTATCAAAGCGGTTGCACTCGTATCAGTTCAGAGTATCAACATCTCGTATTTAATGGTTTTTATCAAGCCCAGCCGTATCTGCTATGAGGTTATCGTGTAATTCGTGAAACTTGTTAAGCCTAGATTCAGTTATCTCGCTCCACGCTCTTACTTTGTAAGGGAATTGCTAATTATTCGCACCGCCAAGGTGACGGTATAACAAGATTATATTATTTCATTCTTGCCGGTAATCTTGTTCCTGGTCTGAAGTATTCTCATTAGATAGCTTTAAGTGGTTAATAAAAAGTATTAAATTCTAATAATTGAGTTCGAAAGATGTATAAATTTGTTTGTGTTTGATTTTGTACTTATAAAACAAATCAAACCTAATGGCTAAGGCATCGGTCTCGCAATCGTGAGGTCGCGGGTTCGAATCCTGGCCATTATACTACCGACGTGAACCCACTCCTAACACAAGCCATAGAGCTTAGCTGGAGGGGTTAACAGGATTGCTAGTAATGTGGGACCACAATCCCACATTGCTAGTTATCTATTTAAAAAAATAAAATAAAAAAAAACTTTTTTATTTATTTTTTTTAAATCTAATTTTACGTATAAAAAAGATAAAGTAACTGAATGATTACTGATCATGCCAAAACCGAAGCCGCTGATTAAAAAGCTTGCAAATTTCGTTTAGAAGCTCCTTTTATAAATACTACCCTCAAAAGAGGTTTTTCGAGCTTATAAAATAGATAAAATAAACTTATAGCCACATTAGATATATCAAAATAAAAATACCTAGGTAAATACCAAAAAGCAAACAGGCGATATCAAAGCGAATCTCGTTAAAGCAAACACTAAGAGTGCGGTAGACCAAACAGGTCCTGTTCCGGCTTGTTTGCTCATTAGTGGCACACGAAGGGAGCATCGCCTGTCAACCGTCATGCTTGTCTGTATGAATAGTTGATTGATATGTGAAATTATGAGGAGAAAAATGTGATAAACGGATAGTAATCATAATATTGTCCAACACGGCGATTTTCACCTTTCTCGATTTAAACCAGTAAATACCTATTTTAAAATTTGATCTATGTGGAGGAAAGAGTAGATTTTTTTTTTATGTATTTCCATTAACATTTTTTGAGCTCAAAGATAACTAATACTCATGACAAAATATAAAAAAAATCAAACGTATGCAAGCGAGGGTTAAAAATCTCACAATAGAAACAAATAAATCTGAATAAAACGTATAGCTATGATGCCTAAAACTCTTTGATTTTATCCAACATAACCCTAAAGTGAAGGTATACATTACAGACATACATAAACTAGTAGGCCGGGCTCGTTGTACCCTCGCGACAGATTGTTAATACTGACCGCCGACGACCTAACGAGCTGTGACCGCATGAATATGCACGCGACAAGGACGAATTAATTAAATTTGTCCACACCTAGCCACATGACGATCGAAAAAATGGATATTTTATTTATAAATCAAAATTTATTTACGTTTAAGGACGCTGGCACTAGCAGTTTAAGTGATTTTTTTATGGATTTAACATTTAACTTAGGCTGCTTAAGCACCTACGCGTTTTAATTTTAGATACTTGAAATAAATGTTTTGTATGTATTTTAAATTGGTTATTATTTATATATATATATTATTATTGGATATTCTAAACTGAATAATTTCACACAATTATAAAGTATTTATTTATTATTTGTGTCGTCACATATGATTTTCCCAAAACGTCTAAACTTATGCTACGTACGTAAAAATGTAAGTACATATACACATATTTTATTATTTAGGTACTTATTTTATAAAGAATTGTGTGTATTAGTGCTTGAAAAAATACTTTATTATTTATTACAAATATGTACGATACCAAAATGACTGATGTGTTTTGAAGTTAATCTTTAGACTGATAATTTTAGAAAGTCCCTTAAGTAACGATAATTTCTATCACACGGTGAACTATCTATGTAATCATCATATATTATAGTTTCTAAGATTTCTTAATGTGCACAAATGACGGTGTCTTATCGAGATAATATTCTTATTACAAACAGATAAAAACCTTGTTTTTAATCTAAACACATAAAAATTACGAGTTTTATATAGACTATTACATTATCTATCTGTTAACTAAAGAATAAAAATCTCCTACACTCGTATTTCCATTCAAAAATTTGTGTCACAATAACAAACAGTGGTGAATGTAGGCGGTGCTCTTTGTTCGAACGAAAATATAATAAAACATGCGCGGGCGCAATTCCAGTGGCGGCGCCGCCAGCGACATCTGTCGGTACCCGCAATTATGGCGGATTTATAAGTTAATCGCCCGTTTGACGCGCGAGATTAATACCTTGCGAAAATAATCACACGGTTTTTTGTCTCGTCGGTAATCAAAAGTAAATGGGAAGCTGTAATTTTATTTTTTTAGCGGCCGTTTTGACACGTGCCCTGCAGCGTAGGGTTACTTGATCACCGGTTTCGGCGTTTTTGTTGTGGTTATAACTTACATTTCCTCTGCAGAACAAATTTTATAGTTCGCAATATTCAATTTTGTACGTAATAATAGTTATCAAAAATCTCATATTTTGTCATTGATTAGTGGTCAGAAAGCGCAGGGGTGTCAATTCGACGTGTCGCGGCGGCTCAAGTGACGTGTGTGCAGATACGATTATCCTCACCCCTAGGGCGGTGGATAAAAAACTGCATACATGCATGCGTAGGTCGTGGATAAATCTGATGGAATCAGTCACGAATGTGTGAATTTATTGAATTTTATGTCATACTAAGCTGCGAAAGCTCGTCAGACGTTTGAAAAATTCTTTTGTTTATACTCACAAATATAAATTTATTCACAATATAATGATGCAAAACTTAATGATTAATTAACTAGTCATATAGTTTCTATTATAAACAACATAATCTACATTGCGAACTGTGTTCACATCAAGTAGGATATAATCATCGATTCGTATTGAAGCATTATCTAATGCTTCAATACGAATCGAAAAATAAATACACCTATTTGTAAATAAGTTAATAATTAAATGTATTTTAAAGTTTTAATAATAATTATCTATAAAAAAAGTTATTGCTGCATCACGAATGTAATTCATAAAATCACAAGACTTATCCTCTCTACAATATCCATGTGTCAATCCGATGAAGCCAAAAGTCGCGGTTGTTACGAGATTGCGGTCTCTCCGACCGGAGGGTAGCACCCCGCATTTTAGGGTTACAAGTTTGCGGCTTGTCACACTTTAGGCATTCGGTGGGTTATCCTTAGTTTGCGTCCCCAATGGGGTTAACTGAGATGTTTGATCGAGTGTCAAATATCGAGATAGAGAACAGGTGGCCTTAATTTATTAGTTGATGGGTTTAGTTGTGTTAGATTATCGCATTACAGGGTTACGAATTGTTTCATTGGTAATTTACATGGTATATGGAAATATTTTTGCCCTTCGAATTTACGAATAGGCACTGGTTTTTTTTTTTTTTATTGTTAAGCTTTCTATAGAGTTCCTTCCCAACTATTATTACAATTTTGTTCATGGAGATTAATGAGGAATAAGTTCACTTAAGTTTGTGGTCATTATCACAATTCTTAATGTTTCTCTTATTATATGAAGGCACTGTGTTCTTGTGTCGTTTAGTTAACACAGTTTCACTATAAACTGTCACTAAACTCAAAAGGTTTGCTCCTTTTTACTTTTCGAACTACACACATCAAAAGTGTCTAGGGATCAAGCATTTTTATGCGGATTTCTTGAGATTGAGATGTGGCTTTGTAATAAATTTATGATTTTATAAATTTATATGGATCCTTTTTGGTGCATTTCATAATTTGAATCAGGAACTGTGAATCAAATTCGAGTAAAAGATGAAAATCAGCTGTCAATATTTTCCCTATAAAAACATACAACGCATTGAAGACATTATTAGTGCTACTGTTTCCCTACTACTGATTAAAACCAACGTTATTATGGAGCGGCGACGTCATTTAAGCAGGGAAGAAATGCTCAGAGCCGTGGGAATGATAGAAGCTGGTTCCCGGCAACGTACTGTGGCTTTAGCTCTGAATACAAGTCAGAGTGTTATCAGTCGACTTTGGACACGTTACCGAAGCACTGGTACCGTGGCTGAGCGCCATGGAGGACGGTATCGCTGCACCACACGGAGACAAGACCGATACATTCAAATCTTAACTCGAAGAGGTCCAACAATAACCGCCATGATGTTAGCCGTGAGGCTTCATCACTCTTCAGGGAACTTAATTAGCGACCAAACAGTCAGAAACCGCTTGCATGAAGTGAACCTTCATTCCCGAAGACCGCTACGGGTACCACCTATAGCAATGCACAATCGTAGGATTCGATATCAATGGGCTCTTGAACACAGAAATTGGGCAGAAGAACAATGGCGTTTCGTGTGCTTTTCTGATGAGTCTCGTTTTGGTATGAGACCGGATACAAGACGTATACGACACTGGAGAACCCCTGGACGCCAACAGCGATTAAAATCCTGCCAGGAAGTCCATCCTTATAGTGGTGGAACCATCATGGTATGGGCGGGTATTTGGATCGGCGGAAGAACTGAGTTGATTTGGATCAGAGGCAACCTCAACGCTCAAATTTATGCTGAGACGATTGTATCAGACGTCATCGTTCCTCTACAAGTGCAAATCGGTCCCTTATTTCAGTTAATGCATGATAATGCACGACCGCACACCGCAAGAGTTGTAAGACAGACTCTCGCCGCAGCTAACATCAATGTCCTGCTCTGGCCTGCTCAGTCGCCAGACTTGAACCCGATTGAGCATGCATGGGATATGCTACAGAGAAGAGCTCTGCCGAATATGGAGGGTATCCAGTCGCAAGAAGACCTTTTTTTGTTGTTGCAACGAACATGGGCGGCCATTCCACAGCGTGATTTGGATGAACTCATTTTGAGTATGCCAAACCGATGTTCTTGTGTTGTTAGTGTTCGCGGTAGAAACACGGATTATTCATTGTTTAAGTTACCCAATAAAATTTTAAAGAAAACTGTTATTTCAGTCTTTTTTTCGAACTTTAATGTTAGTGGTTCAAATGTCAAAAATCCCTTTATTAGGAAAATGGCAAATTTCTTTATTAATGCAAAGGTGACTTGGTTTATCGTTACTGTGACAAACGAAAACACTTTATTTGATGAATCCTTAAAGAAATAAAAAAAAAAAATCAATCAGGAGAAAAGTTATTGCAAAAATATATGTTGATCCCTAGACACTTTTGATGTGTGTATATCCGTATTGTCTAGGAGCTGTAGGACCTCAACATTCACATGGTAATGAAATAGCTTTAGCATTTTTTTTTTATAATATGACGACGAGGTTCACTTTAAGGTCCCGAATTCTGATGGAGGTCGTCCATTCTAATGTCCTGGTACCCCTGTGTGCTTTATTTTGGAAACGTATCGGTTGAAAGTTGCTTTGTTTGGTACATCACCACAACTGTATACCATAAGTCCATACTGGCATATTGCTTGTATAGTAAGATTTTGTTGAATACTGACAATACTGAATGTTTACTCAGTAGCCAGTACTTATCGCGCTTTTTTCACATGGGCTTTCCAGCGAAGCCTTGCGTCTAATATCATACCCATGTATTTGACTATGTTTACACAGAGTACAGTCAAATCATTTATAAATACCGGATGATAATTTGCCTTTTTGTTGATAAAATCTATATGCATCACTTACGACTTCCTCGTTTTAAATAATGTTTTCGTTAATTGGCGGGTAAGTAGATATAGGTGAATTCAGATTTCTTTCTCTATCAAATTTGTAAAAGATTAAGTGAAAACCATCAAAATAAAATACAAAAGAGGTTTTTAATCCAGCCAGTATTACGTAAGCTCATTAAAAAGTATCATCGTCGTAATATCAGGTCGTGATTTCCTTCCTTCTTTTAGCTTTTAATTGAACACCTGAACATACGCTGAATTAACCAAATGAGGACGATACACTTCTAACAACGCCTTTGTACAATCAATAACAAACTCCTTACAAAAAAGACTCCAATTTACGTAATGATACAAATAAAACTGACTAGAGTAAATAAAGTGTCAATTTTGTACCAAAATGACTAGCCTACAAATATTAATTTGTCTTTTGCGTAAAATTATAAACCTTTTTTTTTATAATTTCCGCATAGCTTCTCATTATGTATGCTCTAAACGCCTTCTTTAAAATATAAACATTATGATCTGATGATAAAATATGCTTATAAGGTCGTTAACATCAAAATAAAAAATAATCTTCACATTCACCTCAAAAAAAAACATTATTCATTTTATTGACGAACGAAATATGATATCGTATGACACTAAATCACCATATAAAACCCATAATTAGTACTAAAAACTAATGGGTTTGCCCACACAGAGGTTTATCTGAAGCGCATCTCAGGAGAACTGTACAATTAAACAAAAGGACTCTCGTGATCGGCGCAAGCGCTCACGATGCCGCCATTAGCGCTCCGTCGTGGGCGTAATTAAAAGAGTTACAATACAGTACTGGCGAATTAAAAACAATTAAGAGGGAGCCGAATTGAGCACAATGGTCGTCCTGTGCACGACTTACACGGAAGGTTGGGCCGTACGGGCCGCAAACACGGCTCGGGCAGTGTTCCCGCGTGAAATGTGAGCCGCAAGGCCGCAAGTAAGCCGCACTGAAGACGATTTGTTTTGGGAAATTTCGGTATTAGATAACTGTGACATTTAACGGGTTAATTTTTATTAGATGTATACAGTTCAAAGGCACTTCCTTGAAAATATATTTTGGGTTTATATTTACATTGATGGATTAGTTGACGCTCGTTAATTCTGATTAAAAAAATATTTTTTTAACGTGGCCCTGTTTCTGCAGACAAAATAAATGAAAACTTACATAGAGAATTATGCATCACCAAAATCAATCATACCACACGAACAAAAACCCGACTGTGCTAATCGAGCCGTCAAATTGGGTTTTCAACGTTTAAGCTTATTCTGTAAAAGTGCTGAATCGCACTGACACCCCACGCCACGGGGCGAGGGTGTGACGTAGCTAGTCTTTTTTCTCTTTTTTTCACGGTACTGCAATTCTATTACCGCCTCTTAATCTACGAGCCCGCATTGCCACTCTGACGTCATTATATTTAGTCACGCTTGACATTTTTATTAATTTTCAAAATTCGAACTGATTCGAATTTCGAACGGTTAGATAATATATTTTTTTATTATTTAATTTAGTGAGTCTAATGAGGGTTGCCACAGTGTCGGGTTACGGTTTTTAGAATTTATTTTTGAGGGAGCCTCGAGGCAAACTCTTATTGTAAATGTCCCTCGGTTTAAATTACTGGTTATCAGTGCTGTATCGTTTTACAATCGGGGCACTCGCCGCACGCGTGCTTTTTGTTACAGCGGTTTTAACTAAGCAGTTTTTTCTGCTATGACGCGATACCTACACTCTGTCTTATATGGTTTTTGTTAATACGGCCTGTTGGCCTGGTGGTTGACTTCTAAGCCAACCACCAGGTTGGCTTATTCTCATTTATCGATGATATATATGTATTTAGAAATATATAAGTATGTTTATCAGTTGTCTGGTTACCAAGCTCTGTTTAGTTTTGGATCAGATGACGTTTTGTGAGTTGTCCCAAGTTATTATTATTATTATTATATTATATTTATAGAGCCATACAATGTATACAATAGCGTATCTCCTAACACTAGACAGACGTTCGAAAAAGTGAACAAAAACCTTTGAATGGTCTGGCGAAAAAATCGCATACTACATACATCATGTACTAGCGTTGACAATGCGACTTTTTGTCGGTCGCAACGGCCCATGGCTTTTTGAACTGAATTTTTTCACTCCATTCGGCCGACGTGTAGTCGAGCTTTATTTCACCCCGTCAGCGACTAGGGTTGATAGACGTTTTCTTTTTGTATTCTGTTAACGATAGAAGAAAGCTAATTTGAGAATAAATTGGTAGCTCGCTTTTGAATTTCTTGTAAAGCTGATTACTTTAGCGGCGCTTTAGCTCGGCTTAGGTTTCTTTATAGTCAAAAATAAATAAGTAAACTTACTTTATTGGCATAATTATTTTGATTTTATAGAGTTTGTATTGTAACTTTATGATTTATATCTTTATGTATCAATCAAGATGTACCTACCGTACATCTTGATTAGATCAATGTTTTCAGTTTGATTTTATTAAAAAATAAACGATATTTTGATGTGATAACGTCTTACAAATCGATGACCGGGTACACGCACGAAAAATTGTCACGATCCGTCACGTTGCGGCTGCTGATAGGCTTATCTAAGTATTGTGGCCATTGCGAATGGCGATATATATGTGATCAATGTTTTCTTATGACGTTATCACGTAAAATTATCTGCAGTAAACCGACTTTACAGACAATGATTTTTTTTTCCTGTACCTATTATAATTCTTCTGCAAATTAGACAAAATATGATACTTTTTGTAACACTAAACATTTAAAAAAATAGTTTTATTCAATCAATTTATTGTAATTATAAAAATAGACAACCCTAAAGTCAACATTAGTTTCCAACTCGGACAGTAGCCGTCCTCCCGTTCCGTGTACAGTCTCGTCCAGCTAAATGCTAAGTGTTGCAGTGTCACAAATGAAACTGTGCACGAATGTACCACGACCATTCAACGTTCTCTATTCAAATATTGCCATTTTTGTTTCACTCCCTATTCACATACAATTTTAAAATTCGAACTAAAAATGGATCCATACGTTAATATTAAAATATTAAAAAATCATGTCACTTATGTGAGTAAATTATTATTTATTATATTCTTATTTCAATTTTTGACAAGGTTGGCAAAAAAAAAAAAACTATTTTTCTTATTATTATTTTAGGATTTAGACCAAAATTAAAAAGATTTTGACTAACGATTCACCTACGTAATCAGTTCAAGTTATATCACAAAAAGAACAATTCACTTGTTAATACCGTCGTAAAAACACAATAGATAAAGCCCAATGAACAATAATCGGTTTTAATCTCTAAATTGAGCAACAATTATGTCGTTCCCAAACCGATCTGATCTAATCTCCGTTTAAACAATGCCCATAACATTTTTGTTAGTAAATTAAAAGTTTAGAGTGGTGTAGTCTACTTTCGATGTTCGATTTTCAACGTTTAACTTTTAAACAATACGTTAAGCTGCACTTTCCGATCCGAGCGAAGTGACTTTGTCAAGAGGTATCGGCGGTGTCAAGTGAGCACTGATCTCGGTCGATCGCCACTACAACCGTTGTAGTACGTGATTAAACCGCGAATGTCAAAGTGCAAAGATCGGCCCTTTGTTGTGCTCCATCACTCAATGCTTCCCGTACTGATGTGTTCATTCATCAAAAAATCGCTTGCGGCTATGTAATAGGTATGTATTTTATGAGGATAGTTACATATACATAAAGTTATAGCTTGTGTTGGCTGTGGATATTCATAAATAAAGAAAATGATTTATAGTTCAGAAAAGCTTCTAATGAAAGCAAGCAATATGTTTGTGTGATTGTTAAGAAGCATTTAGATCAAGTCTGGTTTGCAATTATAATTTAGCTAATGACATATTTCTACAGTAGGTAAACGTAGAGCGATACCTATAAATCTCTTGCCTCGCGACAATGATGTTATATTATTCTATATTTGTGTCACAAAATAAACTTGTTATTTAACATAATGTGTCACCAATGGTAATAACATTTAGCTCCAAATCTGCAAATGAGTCACACTCAGTAATAAACTGTTTAAAAACGCCAAATCATGACATAATAATCCTTAACAGTCTTATTTCCATACGCGCCATATCATAATCGGTGGCTCGCCCCGTACACGAGTGTGTGTCAATCTTTCGTTTTTCCGCCACAAACGCGCGGTCAGAGCGCTTTGTTATTCAAATTAAACACGCCCAGATGGACGGACGCGCACGGGGGAATAATTAACCGATGTATTTTAAAAACACGTAAAAAGACCTTTATATACGAGTCAAAATGAAAACATTTTAAAATGATAATGTATGAAAGAGCTTACCTATTATAATAACGCATTCAGAATTTAGCATGGTAATATCCATGATATTAGTCATGCTTATTTCAAATCATAGCCCGGTTATTTGTAATCGAATATGTATTTATGAATAACTATAACTAGACACTTCCCCATACGTCGTGTGATTTAAGTTTACTTTAAATTTAATCTCACTACTAAACCTAGGATCCAGCCTAACAGGTGATTTACTCCATCGTTAGTGAAGGCTAATTCTTCCGCGTTCTCGCGTATCTTCGTTGTTTCTATCTCGCTCTTGCGATGCCAGGCAAGTTTACGACGTCATTAATGTTATCACAACGATGCGATGGGACGCTGCTGTGAGCTTGGAGCGTGCGGAACTTGCGTTAGTTGCTGTCCCAATAAAATATTGTATTCGTAGTTCGAATTTCTTTTTTTTTTTTTAATATAAACTGTTGGCAAAGGAAACAATATAAGTGTACTTTTTATGGCTATACTTCGCAGTAATAGTTGGTATTCTTTGGCTATACATAGGTTTATTTTCTTCATAATTTTAGCCGATTTTCCAGTCTTTTCTACCAGTGTCAAGTATTTATTGTACACATTAACTACACAAGACTTGGTCTTACCTACGAATTTCACACGTTTTTTATGTATTTTCACGCGTTAAATGCGGAGTTGTGAAAATGATGACAGTTTAGTTTACCGCCATTTTCATAACTTCTGGTTCTCTTTTATCAGAAGTATAACATAGGGTTGTGACACCTCGGGTTGAAAGTTAATGCAAAAACGATAACGGCGGTTTATAGTGTGTACCGCGTTGTTTCGATTAAACATAATTTGTATTCGTTCTTTATCTTTTAAAGATAAACCGTAAATGTTTAATGTAAAAGCATGGATAAAACTATAGATTGTGATTGAAGTAATTTAGATGCATATTAGGTATTTACAACTTCCTTTTTAGTGATGAATAAAACAACATACCTACCATTATTGGCCCTCATAAAAGTCAAAGTAGGGTATCTCAAATACCTCTATTATCACTATGGTCGTAATAAACTTTCTATAGAAAAGGTTGACGCGAAATCAAATAATCAATTGATAATAAAAATAAAACTATTTTATTATGTGTGATAAGTATAATAAAAATTCTTGCCTACATTTCAAGGAAATCGTCATGGTAGACAAAGCAATTGATTACGAGATAATTTAGTCTAAAAGACATGTAAAGTCAAACTAACAAAACATTAATAAAATTCAACATGGCGTCCAAACTCTAAAGCTATTGTTTATAAGCAGAACGTTTTAATTAATTGCCTCCATCAAAGACGACGATAGCAATAATTCTCTAATTCGAAATCGTCATAAACATCAAATCAATCAGTTCCAATCAACTCAATCCATTAACAAATAACATATACTTAATTAATTATTTAAATAGAGAACCGACTGATTAATACATAGATAATAAATTTCAAATTTAACTTTTTAAGAATGAGGAATGTGGTGGGTACACACGAGCGCGACCGCATTTCCGTTTGACATTTGACGTGAGCTGTCATCCCGCGTTGTGAACTATGAACTTTTATACTTCGTCCAGACATAAAAAACCGGCTCACAGGTCACAAACAAATCCACGTACACACACGGACGATCTCAACTTGCTCGGTTTCGATTGAGATTCGACCGAGTTTGACTGAAATCTCTATACTTCCTCGTCTATGTGTATCTGAGCCTGTTCTCGCTCTTTGTAGGAAGCCGGCTTTCAGTACCTGTATATTCTATGCTTTGTCGCAGTAGGTACGTCACTATCAGTGACATTGTGACACCGAGCTAGTGTTGTGCGTCGTGACACTGTGACCCAGTTGCGATCTTCGTATTGTTCTTTTGTGAGTAAAATGATTGTATTCAGGAGTAGGATGCGGTTTGTTCTGTGACAACGAGTGTGACCTATGTCTGCCCTGTAAATTGCTTTTTAGGTGATTATTTTGTTCAGGCTGAAAAGTTGACGACATGGCGTAGGAAAAGGTTTTTGAAATTTAATTTGTTCCTACTTTTGGAAATTATTTTTGTAGTAGGCACTGTGTTGTTTTATAAACTAGGTAGATTTACGTAAAAATCGAATACTTTATTAGTTATGTATACATGAATAAATTTATGAACGGTTAAATGTACTCGTGCTTGTAGAAGTTCGAAGTATTACGGGTTCAATTCCTGTGACACATGATTTAAAAGATACCTCATAAATATTCATGGTTTGAGCCCAGGCTAGCTATATTTATATGATTTAAATGTGTGTAATGTGCCCTTCAATTTACCTTAATATTTGTAAATAAAGTTACTTACAATTATATGTAACACAGTAATTATGCCAAATAAATACATATATGTATTATGTTTAAGCAAATATACTAATTAAATAAATCTACAAAACAATAGTAACGCTGTAATTGCAGTTTATGTTTATTTGCCAAATAAATACGTAGTTTATTTGTCAAATAAACTTAATTACTTAATAATTACTGCGTTACTATTTTTCGTTGATTTGTTGCATGCTTAGCGTGCACATCACTACTTTATACAAGAAAAAGCAGGTTTGATGCATGAAGTTTTCCAAAATTATCAGATACCGTTATGATATGACTCTATTAAAAAGATAGTTTGACGGTAAGAGCGGCACATTCTCTGCATATACATCTCAAAATTATGTAGGTATGTCATTCAAGAGGCCGTTACAATATCATTATGTACCTATAAAGAATTCACATAAAAATAGAAAAAATATTCGTCAACAATTTTTATAATTTCATCATGGAATAATTTTTAAAATGGAGATTACAGCTGATGACCATAGACATAGATAGTTACAGATAACAAAAGTTTCACTTCTGTTTAATTTTTAACGATGACTGCTTTTTGATAAAATAATGCTTTTGGAACACCGTTTCACCTTTGAATTTTCAAATTTTTTTTTACGGATGTCTTCGACATAATTTTTTAACTCAATCGTTTCCATTAATTTGAGCTATATGTTGATATATCACGTTTTTTTTTTATTTAAAGTTATTAGTTTTTCTCAGCGGTTTCATCCACATTAAGATTGATTTTGATTTAATTTTGGAATATCTGCTTCACTCCATATGGAGCACATTTTTTTAAATCTGTTCTTAGTGACAGCTTACGTCATAATAGCTGTATTTGTAGGTACCAAATTTTAACCCAATACGTTCAGTGGTTTGAGTTATAGATACGTTCATAGATCAGTTACTTACTCATAATCAAACTGGCTTTTTCAAACAACCATCTTGCAACTTCGTCTCCGTCAATTTTCCCCGTTTTTGCCATTCAAAGAAAAACACTAAAATTAGTAAAAAAACTTTACGACCTATTCTCATACCTTACGAATATACAAAATAAAAACATTAAAATCGATCGAGCCGTTTCGGAGTTCGGCGACAAACAACGTGACAAAACATTTTTATATTAGAAGCATAAAAAGTTAGTATCCTTTATAGATTATTATAAAGGTGTTTTCATATATAATCTAATAGCACGTAAGTGTTAATTATTCCAAGGGTGTGAAGTATAGCTTTTTAAGTATTAGTACCTATTTATATTTGTGGAGAGTACATTTACCGTAAGCATCGCCAGTACGGTAGCTAACAAGTATTTTTGTGATGTCGTAAAGTGTGGTGCAGACCGCGTCGGTAGCGCCACCCGCAGCGTTGTTTATGTCGCGCGATCGTGCGATACGCGCAACGCCAATGTGCATGCACCTTTATGGTATTATGTTACCACCTCAACTGAAATAAAATTATGCACGATTCGAATTTCGAACCGTATTAGGTAAATCTAATTTGCGTGGATTTAAATTGTTGTATTAAGTTTTGTGTTTAGTATAATATTCTGTTATAGGAGCAAATAATAGTTATCAATATCAATTTTCTTAGATAATACATTTAGAAAAATTAAAATAGGTGTTGACTGTAAATATACCTTCTAACTAACCTTATTTGATATTCGTAAAACCTTTTAGAGTTTTTCTAGTTTTCTATTAAATTATTCTAGTACACATTCTGCAAATTTTTTTAAATTATTTTCATTCAGTTTATTTCGAGACGTGATATTTACATTATTTATAAATTTACTGCAGATTTATTTTATTTTATTAAACAATAATATATACCAACTAATACATATTAGGTACACATGTAACGCGTGAACGTGCGGTGGTATAAAATCATGTTTTTTTTAAAGATGATGCCTAAATTAAGCAAAATAAATACGTATTAGCTACTACATATATAATTAATCTGGCATAACAAAAGCTATGTTACTAGCTACAGCATTAAATTTAATGTATTTAAAGGTTTGAACCCATGTCATTTTTTTTCTAGCAACATTAGCGAAAGGCCAATATTAAAAGCACGTGGCAGCATTACTAGATTGCCAGACAACAACCCCGCAGAGACCGTTGTTATAAAATTCCATTGTAATATCAACAAAACCTATTTACAAATACTCTCGCTAACGCCCACTCAAAAGGTGTTTATTTAAAATTTTATTTCACAATGCTAAAATGACATATTTTTTCTCTTTTCGCGCCATTTGATGCTATTTGTAATAATTACCAAAATGATCAAACACATTTGAAATTACTCGCCAAGGAAAATTCATTCGTATGATTTTGTAATAAGGACCACGGGCGTCGTTTTTCCATTTTCGCAGCAGCAAATTTTACGTTGCCAGATGTACCTAGCCGTTTCTTTTTTTTTAATTCGGACACGTGTCTATGGACGTCCAATTTGTGCCTATTGATGTATTGTTGGGATTCTTTTGAATTTAATACATTTCGATGTTGTTATCTGTCATAAAAGCGAGGAATATTTTTCTTTATTGATTCTTTGAAGACTAACGCCGACAAACTGTCAACTGAAACGAATTATTTTTCTACATAGGTAGGTACTAATCTTTGTACCTTTTAATTTATTCAAGTGAAATTATTTTATTAAGATATAAACTTCCAATTGGCATACAAATTCTTGTTGATAAACTTTCGCGATTTGTACACATTATTAAAATATATATATTACGGGTCTTAATCGCGTGAATAATTTAAGGTAAAATACCTTGTTTATTGCCCGACGTTTCGACCGTATTGCAACGGCCGTGGTCACGGGAAGACTACTGTCTTCCCGTGACCAGGGCCGTTTCGACCGTATTGCAACGGCCGTGGTCACGGGGAGACTACTGTCTTCCCGTGACCAGGGCCGTTGCAATACGGTCGAAACGTCGGGCAATAAACAAGGTATTTTACCTTAAATTATTCACGCGATTAAGACCCGTAATATATATATTTTAATAATGGCATACATTCGCTTCATTTGCGTGTAGAAGTCTACTGAAAGAAAGTGTATTTTAAACATTTTTGAAAGAAATACTTCGTCCATTACATTTCAGATACAGATCTTCGAGAAATAAGGTTGGCATACAAACTACGCTCAACGCACATAGTGTTACATTGAACATTATGAACGTACTCGTAAATAAACATCTCTCATCTAGATAAGAGATGGGGGTGTTATTCTCAAGATTGGAATCTTGGTGACAAACACCGCGATTCTATTGTGGTGGCTAAATTTGCTCCGCTATTTCCGATCTCCTTACAAGATTATTTTATTATTGTAAAGCCGTTCGAGATTAAATCGGTGTGAGTGTTACTCCAAAATGCTTTGAGTGTCGAGTATTTTAAACGGGTAATACCTACGTGAGTAAAGTAGGGCAGCATTATTTACACTTTTACTCTAACATTACTTTGTTGAAATTGCTTGCAAAATTACGGTTTCAGACATTGCGTAAGCATAAAAACAAAGTAAAAATTCCCGAAAAACAATAGAATATAAATAAATAGGTATTCTAAACTTATTTAAAAAAAAAGTTTAACAACCACGTTCCACATAAAGAACTACAGAATTTTAATTCAGAACGTTTAATTCCATCGATAATTTCAAAATAAGAATCAGTAACAAAGCACTATTGTACTGTAACAGTATTGTTCGGTTAATGTCGTCTATTCTTCGGATATTTTCGTTTTTTCTTCGGCTGTTGTCGTAGTCTATTGGATTTCGTTGCTAAGCAAACATCTGCCTATACCTGGCCGACTCACAGGTCAACAACAAATATAGACGACGCCGAATTGCGCTATTTCGGTATGAGATTCAACTATGTCAGACCGAGATTTGTGTACGTTCTCTCTTTGTTTGCGTGAGCCTGTTTTCACTCGTTGTAGGGAGCCGGCCTTCTGTGTTATACCCGCCATACCGCCTACATGTTGATATTCCGCCTCTTTGCAACAAAAGATTAAAAATTTGTAAAGCCGTATCGTTTTGTGGTCATTTTATTAGGTTTATGATGTGTTTAGTAACTGCAAATCTTTGTTGTGGAGTTATTATTTTTTATTTCATAAACGGATTAGTGTATTTATATTCTTTTGTTGGTTATTTTTTATTATTTTTTGATTTATGTGGAGACAAAATATAAACACACTAAATTTTTTATATAAAAAAAAAAGTTTATTACAAACGCGCACGATCAACGCATACAATATAACATTGCTCAATTACGTGGATCTCGGACCACTTCGTTTTGAAGGTGTTCTCAGATTCCGTGTCCGTGAGCGATGTTTGTGTGCGTTGCTCAAGCAAACTTGTGAAATAAATTGTCATAGGTAGATAATTGTACCTAATACTTAGTGAATAGTTTGCAGTTGTGTGGATAATGATGAAATTTAAATGGTGGCTTAAAACTGGGCTTATTAAGCACTAGACCGGTCCCGCGCAACTTCGTCTGCGTAAATTTTCTCATTTTAGCAACATTTCTCATTGCTGCTCCGCTCCTATTGGTCGTAGCGTGATGTTATATAGCCTATAACCTTCCTCGATAAATGGGCTATCCAACAGTGAAAGAATTTTTCAATTCGGATAAGTAGTTCTTAAGATTACTGCGTTCAAACAAACAAACAAACTCTTCAGCTTTATAATATTAATATAGATAAATTCAGAGCAAGCACGCAAAGATGATTAATAAATCAAAATCTTAAAAAAAATAACTAACAACTTCAACATTTTAGAAAGATGAGTCTTGTTTGACTTGATGAGACCAATTTTCTGAAAAAAAGGAAAAAAAGAACAATTAATTTCAATGATTTTTATTACCACAAATTTAATTATACAATACAGCTTATTAGCTGCAATGTAAAGTTTATTTTTTCCTCTAAAATTAATTACAATAAATACTGTTTAGAGAGAAAAAAAATGAAATTAAATCATAATAATAAACCAAGCTACGAAAGTTAAAACCCATTGATATAAAAACCGTGTCACAATAAACACCCGCATAACCCGTAAATCATCTAATGAGCGCCTATTACTTTATTTTTATAAACCATAGAGTAATAGTAACGATAGTCTAGGAGTCGATGCGGGCCATCGATTTAATTCTCGATTATCACCCTTTAGTCGAGTGTTTAATGAGAGTCAATATGATTCGTCACTCTGGATTAAATCTGGAGTGTTTTGTGAAACGATTTATTTATTTTAATCGAGATGAATCGAAGCTGAGTAAAATGTAGATGTAGCCGGTCTTAATAATCTATCTATTGATGGATTTGGCTACTAGAGGTGGCATATTGACATATTTTGTATGGAGCTTATGTCAAATATATAGCTCTCGTAGCCATTGACGTAGAGTCCCAGGACTGCGCCTTAACCTCACAAAATTGACAACTCTCTAGAAAGAGACAACGGCACTTTGTTTACAATAATTGTCAAAGGCCGCGCGAGTTTTTTCTCTCTTTCACGCTTTGCATTCAATATTTACATTTTAATTGAAAGGACCAGGTCTATACGTCAATGCTCGTAGCCAAATCCATAGATAGATTATTAAGACCTGCCGTAACAGTGGTTGTTTAACGGCCGGTAACAATAACTTATGTACTTACATGTCTGTTGTACAGAATGATTTGTAATATAATAGTAACCTTCTGCTTGTGCCTTCTTTGAAGAACACTAAATAATACAACTCACACAACGCTATCTGATCCCAAACTAAGCAGAGCTTGTACTATGGTAACCAGAAAACTGATAAACATACTAATATATTTCTAAATACATACATATTATAGATAAATAACACGTAGACCCAGAATAAATCATCGTGCTCACCACACAAAGTTTTATCCTGGATTGGGATCGAACCTACGACCTCCATCTTTGCAGTCAGGCCAGTCTATACTGTGGACACCTAGGTTAAACATTGTTAGTCTGTTAGACACCTAAATGTCAATAGAAACTGGCATCGACAGAACCAGAATTCCATCCACATATAGGTATTTTAATTCCAGAACTTTCTTAGAAAACCCTCGTCAATACATTCCAGTGGTCAAATGGAATCTTCCAATCAGTACTTTGTAAGATCTGTTCGCCTGTTCGGCGCCTGAGTCGTACTTATAAACATTCATTGTTACTGATAGAACATTGATTCCTCAGGTCAAATCTGTTGACACTACCATCAATACTGTTTAAAGATCGCTTCAAATTGAGTTCCTGTAATTTTTATTGCTATGCGTGGATTCATTAAACTTTGTTTGTACATAGATTGGGTATATAAAAAAATGACCGTTAAAATATGCTAGCTATAGGTATATCAAAATTCGTCGAAATCAGTTGAATGGTTTACCTGTAATACTATTACTTATTCTGTGCCTGTAGGAACGTCATATAAACAAACAATCAATAACTAACAAATCGGTAACAGAACATAACTCAGTAAAATAGGTTACCATGCCATGGATAAAAAAAAAATTGTTCGAATTTCAAATTCGATTGTTAGTAAGTATTTAAAAGTAACACTGACTCCTGCTCCATACGTTGGCCCCAACGTCGGGCCAACGTCACTCGTCCAACGTGTGGATCTAGAATATCGCTTGTCCCAACGTTGGCGCCAATGCTATTTTCCAAATCCACATGTTCAAATAGTCGCGTTGGCAGTGGCACCGATGTTACAGCCAACGTATGGAGCCGGCGTGTCATGTAAAACTCATTATAAACCATTGTTTTTTAAACTTTCGCGATTTTTATACATATTAGATATATTTCGGGACTTAATCGCGGGAATTATTTAAAGGTACGAACCTTTTCTTTACCCGACGTTTCGATCGGATTGCACCGATCTTGGTCACGGGTCGACTTCGTACCTTTAAATAATTCACGCGATTAAGTCCCGAAATATAACATTATAAACACTTCTTAAAAACAAATAAATTCCCTATTTACACCAATCTTTCAACAAATGACGACATTCATTCACCTACTTAAGAATTAACACAGCACATCGTACATTCAATTACGTTCATTCGTCGTTCATTCCGACCAATATTTACTGGATCTAAGACGGGGTCGTTTCAATTAAAATATATTACATTGTTACAATGTCCGACGAGCGTAGGGTTAATTGCTATTGCACCGTCTTTGCCTGATCTTTGGTCTTTCGGACCATTGTCGTACACCTTTCGATTTGGTTGTGCAGGGTTAAGATTGCGTGCCCTTGGATACTTTAACAATTAAAGCTTTTTTTTTTAATTTTAATGCGATTTTCAAATAAAAAAAAAATGTAACGCTACGCTGGCATCGTGGCATAGCTAGATGAGTAGATTATGAATTGGTAACAATTACCTAACTATATAAAATCATTACTTAACTATCACAAGCGTTGATTTTGTTCACAGGTGAATAAGGAATTTGAATAATAGGCTAGTTTAAAAAAAAAAAAAATTACATGGAGATCTCATACAAATACCGGACTATGACGTCATTATTTTTTATTAGTCAAATCACTTTTTTATGATTTAATTAATGATAAAAAATCAAATTTAACAAAAAATTTAATAAGGAATTAATGGTTGGTAGTTTAAACTCTAGTTTTATTTATTAGTCAGACTTTTGGATTTTTTGATTTACCTAGGAAATAAGCCTATTATCTAGGTTAGAAGCAGTCTTCTTATTTCTACTTGATACTTACCTACTTAATAAATATGCTGTGGTTTATTTCGATTATGTAGGTAGGACCTATTTGAAATTGGAACTAATTCGTCAGAAACTTTTTACGCGCAATCTAGATATAGTCTGTGGTTATTGAAGATGAATCCCTGTTTTCCATTCATTTGGGTACCTAGGTGGAGTTGTTGTGAAGCACATAGGTACCTAGTAAAATATTAACATCTATAAAGCGTACCTAGTTAACATTCTTCTTCATTGCAATTGGTCACTGTAATTTGCATACGATCCAATGTATCCTGTATACATTGGATCGTATGCAAATTACAGTGACCATGATTTATAATATACTAATTACGCTCGTGGCTTCTTCACATAACACTAAATAACTTTGTAATATCAGTTTTGGATATCATTTAATAAATTAACCCTTAATCACCTACCACTTGTTTTTGGAGTTATGACCTTAACCCCCTACAGACTATTTTACCCATGTAAAATCGTTGTTTATTGTGAGGTTTAAACTCTAAACCTGACAAAGAATCATCGATTTTACTCCGGGGTCTCTCAGATGTGTGGTAGGTGGTGAAGGGTTGATTTGTATTTATTTTTTTGAAAAATTATATTACTAAGTTTGGGAGGTTATTTATTAGGATATCAACCCCTAACAAACATACATGAAAACTTAAACTATACTTTTTAAATAAGTAAATCTATATTAATATTAGAAATAGCTAGGTTAGATACCTACCCACGATCAATTTATCTAACCCGTCTTTACCTCCGTTTCGGAAATGCAAATAACCTAAGATATTGTCCAGCTTACAAAACAAAATAAACAACATCCTTTATAATCCTTCAAAGAACCACACACAAATAACAACTTTAAAACTCACTGCACAAAACTTAAAATTGTAAATCATAAAATATATCAACATTTCTTACACACAAGACGTTTGAAAAAGAACTTTTGAGGTTATAAAATAAAGATGAAAGTTGTTTTACGCGGGAATTGTATCAATTATAAAGCAGCTGTCATCATTTAGTGGCATCGTTGGAACAATTAGGACAAGTGACCATAATTATGGACGATGGATTGCGTCACCACTGCCCAAGACGACTCGACGCGTGGCCATATGAATTAGAATTGATAGTTGGACTTTATTGAATGAAAATGTAGGCTGTTCGGGCCTCCTATGACGTCACACGTGTTTATTGTCTTCGTTTGTTTTGTAATATTCTTTAGTAGTTATATGGTTTATTGTTTAGCTACAAGTGTATTTCTTATTAGATATATTTCGGGACTTAATCGCGTGAATAATTTACCTTTTATTTACCCGACGTTTCGATCGAATTGCACCGATCGTGGTCACGGGTCGACTGTGCTTGAAACGGAACTCTTATAGGATCACTTTGTTGCCCGTCCGTCTGTCTGTCAAGACTTTTTATCGATATCGGGTTAAAACTATATACTCTATGAAAAAAAAAACAAATTTCTAAGTAAACGTATAAATAAGCTACGGCCGTTTGTTTTAAAACTGCGAGACTCGACTCCTGAACTATTTATATAAAATATGCACCTACCTATAAATCTGTACGGAACTCTCACTGGACGAGTCCTACTCCACTTGTCTAGTTATTTTTTTTTTAAATAGCTAGCAATGTGGGATTTTTAGTCCCACATTACTAGAAATCCTGTTAACCCCTCCAGCTAAGCTCTATGGCTTGTGTTAGGAGTGGGTTCACGGCGGTAGTATAATGGTCAAGATTCCAACCCACGACCTCACGATTGTGAAACCGATGCCTTAGTGTAAAATACAAGTAATTTTAGTAATTCTTTGCCATTGCAGTCAAATAGGCACTCACTTAATTTCTAACCTCTGATTTTTGATGACTAACATTAATAAAACATTTCTCAGCAAAATTATAAGTTTCTAAAACGATGATTACAGTCATGGCTTGGTAATGACCACTTAATATCTTCTATTATATAAATCGATAGATACGAGTAGATAGTAATCTCGATTTCTCAAAGCCAAACAAGACGTGCATGGCAATTATATCAAAAACCAACCATTTATAGACATTTCCCAACTGATTTTCTCTCAGAAATCATACTCTTTGGACCATAGATTATTTATTTTGTCACAGGAAATAATCAATAAAAAGTAAAAAAAAGGTATATAAACTTGCTAACACACACGATAAGCACATGGTACTGGCTGTCATTATTTCCAAAAGAAAAGTGAAAATTTTGATTATTTATTTCAAATTTTAACAGGGGATGGTTCACATGTAAATATTTCGTTCAAGCAACGCATATAATATATAGACTCGATCATGAACACGAAATCTCGGAACATCTTAGGAACAAAGTGATCTGAAATTCCATATATGAGCAATGTCTATTTCAGCTTCTGTTACATGTATGGAGTCCCCCCCCCCCTAAAAATATTTATTTTTATTAATAAGCTATCAAAATAAGTAGCAGCTATTACAAGACACCTTTTCACCAAATTTCGTCTATATTCATTTTGAGGTCTTTGAGTAAAATGCTTGTGGCTTACGGACTTACAGAACGACAGACGGACATGACGAAACTAAGGGTTCCATTTTTACCATTTTGGCTACGGAACCTTAAAAATAATAACCCTAAAGTTGCAATTCTAAAACTGCAACTTTAAGCTAAAAACCTTATTAAATAAGAAACTCGTAATACTCTATAACATCTAACACGCACTAGTATGTGTCTTTTCTATAATATTCTCGGCTTTTTATTTTATTCATCGCAGGGCTAACACAACAGTTAGCTAGCAATATAAGCACCCACATTAATAGCAAAACACGAATCTAAACCACGATAATTATCTCAGTTGTACCGAGTAATTCTCATCGCCATATTTAGGTTAATTTGTAATTACACGTGAACGATCCTGTCAGAACTAATGGAACTTGAATGAAGACACGTTTCATTAAAATAACGTATGTTTTAATTTAGTTGATTAATATTTTTCTAGTCTTGTTGTTGATGTGTGAGATAATCTTGATCTTTGTAGCGTGAATGAATTTAAAGCAACTTTTTAAGTTTTTACATCGTAAGTGGATGCTCTTACTATGTTGTGCCCATTGAGGCTGATGTATCCAATCTCGTGTACTCTTCTAATATTATTGACCTCTTTTTTTGCATCAGTCCTCTAATATGGTGTATAATATAATGGTGGTAGCACCTTACCTGCATATACAGTTTATAAACAGAGAAACATTGTAAACATTGGCAATTTGAAAAGAGTGGCCACGTGTTTTTATTGCCTGTTCTTTTCTCGGGCTTTACCTATTGTTTGCGAACAGGCATTACAAGTAAATGTAGAATCGACTTTTTACAAGTGTAGTATTTTGCTTCTTAAGTGAATAAATCATTTTTATTATTATTATTATTTCTATAAAAACTTTTACAATGTTATAATTTTCCCTTGTCAATGAAGTGCCACCCCAGTGCTGAGTTCAAAACAACTTGTCTTATTTATGACTAATGCCTTTCTCAATAACATCCACTATATGAACTATTGGGCGTATATTTTTTCCCGATGTATCAATCATTAATGAGTCACAGTCTAAAACAATAACACTATCTGACTAGAGAGACTAGTCATTTCCGAATTTCTCATCACATCGCATCCTTCCTAATTCAAATAATTAAGGGAAACAAGAAATACAACATTTATAACACTCAGCCAAACCAAGCAGACATCTGGTTGGGCTCATAACGACATTGTTTACCGAGCCATATCTACGTATATAACAATAAAAAATATTAATGTATCGCGCAAATGTACCGTCCTCTTAATCGCATTACGTTTCTGCAACCGTTCACGGGTTATTATACTGATGCGTTTTTATTTTGGGGGCTTAAGGACCCCGATGCTTATTGTTTTGGTTCTTAAGATTGCATTAAAGGGTTGGTTTGAGATTATGGTTATAAATCAGTTTAACAAAACTTTTTGGTAAAAAAATGTACAGGAATTAGAATATTGATACATTTTCACACGTTAAATATAGCGCTGTGAAAATAATGACAGCTCAGATTGCCGCCATTTTCACATCACTTGACAATTATAATTAAACTCGTCTTTATCATAATAAACAAATTGTACATTTATAACACAAGCAAATGTCTACATCACACACTTTGGTTATTTAATGTATAGATGGAGCATACCCTCAGTAAGACTATAAAAAAATGAAGCTACTATTTTTGACGTTTGACACTCGTTGAAAGTGGCGCGCTAGAATAACTATAGCTAGAACATCTGTTAAGAGTCTTCTTACCTGTCAAAAAGTACGTCCGTTAGATCCATACTTTTGACAGTTCTTTGCTTCAATTTTAGATGCCGGATTAGGAATCTAGACATTATATAATCAAAGACATCACTATGTATATTAAAAGATTCCTTTAATTATAAAATTATAGTGCCTTAGTAGATGACACAAGTTATCATAAAGACGCTAATGAGACTTCACAATGGACAGGCTATAAACTGACGAAGCTGTTAGGTTATTATTACGGGCTGACTACTTCCAATAACTGTTTGTTTTACAA
Organism: Herminia tarsipennalis; assembly: GCA_945859575.2. Taxonomy (NCBI): domain Eukaryota; kingdom Metazoa; phylum Arthropoda; class Insecta; order Lepidoptera; family Erebidae; genus Herminia; species Herminia tarsipennalis. The sequence continues at coordinate 19,042,156 of OX243845.2, read as the reverse complement.
CATATTACGTCATCTAAATACACATTTATTTACTATTCACCGCGTCGAAGTGCAAATAGCTACATTAATTTTCCGCGGAATTTCTTAAGTCATACTGTTACACGTTGTATAACCTATCTTTACCTAAAATTAAGACAATAGACGATTTTCTTCGTGTCTACACGAAACACAGAACCTCTTTATAATTTAGAAGATTTGATAGTAACCGTTTACTGAATCTTTCCTAGATAATTTTGTTGAACTTAAATACTTCTACTTTTCTACTTACAGTTGTCAGAATACAGTACAACAATTCCTAAATTCCTGAGGGATACCTACAGACTTCATAATAAGGAATTTGTTTTCACCAACTATACATATAGGGCACTAAGAGCCTCTGGTTCTATGATAAAATTACTAAGGTGACACCTAAACGTTTTGCTTGGTCGTATTTTTAATACTGACTTTCTAAATACCGTTTAGGGGACCCTAGTTATTGGTGAAACCGGTCATTAACGTTTTAATGTAGGAGTACCTTTACTCTTTATTACGATTGACGAACATAATAGCCAAAAACAAACAAGTTAAATGTACCAAAAGTTTTATAATACATTAAACCTTTTTTTGATGACGTCATTAGTGTAAGCACAGGTATTTTGTACAGTTAGGGAGGAAATAAAATAGATTTATGTAACATTAAAATAATCATTACGGATTAATGCCTCGGATGAAGCAAAAAAAAGAATTAATATTTATACAGGCTGATTTATAATATACGTTTTGGAAAATATTTAATATATTAACCCTTAACCACCTACCATCTGTTTTTAGAGTTATAACCTTAACCACCAACAGACTGTTTTGCTGGAGTAGAATCATTGTTTATTGTTAGGTTTAGGCCCTAAACATGACATAAAACGATAACTTTTATTCCGGGGTCGTATAGACCTCGGAGCAAAACTATTGTCACAAAAGTAAGTGTAGTAAGTGGTTAAGATTTAATATTTTTTTTTTTCAAAACTAATATTACAACGCCACGAGTGGGAGGTTATTAGTATATTACAAATCACTCTGTATTACTATTTAGTTTAGAGAATAATAGTCTTTACTGTGTCCGTTTTCTTGTCTTCATTTGACACGTTTATAAAAATTTCTCCCCTTCTATGGACTATTTTATAAATAGTTTACTTACTAACTTACTAACCTTTTTTTTTTTTGATGTGGCGAGAAAAAATCCCTACGAACACCCCCACCGCCCGGGGAAGACGGTGGAGGTAGTGTGGGGTTCGCACCCACTAACAAACCCGCCGTGTATCGCCCGCCACCTTCGCGAACGGGCCGCCGGAATTTGACTAACTTATCTAACCCAAAAGAAATTTCTTCCGTATACCGTCATATAGAGGGCACACTGACCTTATTGTAATGTTTAGATTGATGCCTATCATTAACTATGTAATTAAAAAGTGATGAAAGCATCAAAATAACGTGTTTTCTCTTTATTCCAGATGCGTGTGGTCTATCAGACGTGCCACACATAGAAAGTCTACAGGAGAAGTCGCAGTGCGCCCTCGAAGAGTACTGCCGGAGTCAGTACCCAAACCAGCCAACAAGGTTCGGAAAACTCCTCCTTAGGCTACCGTCCCTCCGGACAGTCAGCTCACAAGTCATAGAACAGCTCTTCTTCGTCCGGTTAGTTGGCAAGACTCCCATAGAGACCCTTATTAGGGACATGCTGCTCTCAGGAAATTCGTTCTCTTGGCCGTACATGGCGACCATGTGACATACGATGTGGAGGCAGCTGGCAGCGGCATGATCCACGCCTTACGGCTTCCCGCCGTACCTGCCCGGCCAGCGGTTCGACCCGTTCCAAAGGTACCAACGAGAAGCCCAGCCCGAGGATACCGTCACGTCCTCGAGCGAGTTCCACGAGAACACTGAAACAAGCGACGAGTACTTCGGCTCCAGGACCAGTAGGGAGAGTGAGCGACCAGATCCTTGCACCTTCGACCCCATATCAGCTTTCTACGCCCCTAAGTCGAGCGAGGAGTATGAGGCCAGCTCGGAAACCCAGCAGAAAAATGCGCAAAAGTCCCTCATGATAGACAATTTGTTGAACATTCGACAAGAGTGTAGTATACCAGATATGAAATAAAAGTTGTTTGGTGGGCTCCGTAGTGTAAAATTAGTTAAAGTTTTTTTGTTCCTCTGTAAAAATAGTTTACTATTTAATATTGTAAATAAAAATGTTTTTATTATTGTAAATTTATAATTAAGAGTTTTCTACGATGATGGATGGTTTTTTTATATATTTTTTAATTTTCTTTCTGATTCTTCTTTTTGTAGAAATTGTATAAAAGCAATTTTGGATTGATAATGCAATAAAGTGTACATCGGTCGTGCAATGTTGATGTGTAGTTATATGTATAGATATAAATAATGAAGTTTTCAGGGATATAGAAAACTTTTTATACAGTTGTGTGGGTACGAATCAACTGTCCAATTTGTAGATTAGGAAACAGGAAAGACATTTCATAAATGAATATATATTATCCAAAATATGACTAGTTATTGAATATTGCTCAACTCATTGAGTATTCGATCTTTCTTTTAAAAAAAGAATTCTTGATCATGAAAGATGGCAGTTGGTCTTATTTACTAAATATCCTTTTAAAAAAAATAGTTCTATTTTTATTTTACACTGGTGCTTTTGTAAACTCAAATTTGTGCGTATTTTTTGTAATTAAGAAATTCCATAAAGCATTTAAAATTATGTATCGTTCTTCGAAAATATATTATTTAATATTAAAAAATGTAAAACATGTTTCAGTGTTTTTAATTCATTTATGTTAAACAATAGTGAGAAATACAAATTATTTAGGAGAATATAACAAAAATGTTTTATTTAATCTATAAGACGGCAAGATTTTTTATCATTAAATATATATTTTAGCTTTTATAATGTCAGTGGAATTTTTTTTAATGACCACGGATTAAACAATAGCTTGGACAAAAGTTTCTAATTTTTAACACTTGCTTTTATTGTAACATTTATAAAAGTTGTACAATACAAACGTACTTACATTTAATTTAAAAAAAAAAATAGTTTTGTTGTTATACAATTGAATTAACTATGTATTGCACAAATTCAATTGCACTTGTCGTGTATAATCATTTATTATTTTTAAATTATTTAGTAATTTTCAAAGTTACAATAAAAGCAAATATTCACACAATAAGAAAAATCGTGTATCTTTATTTTTTTTTTTACAAATTCATTGGAAAATAAGAGGATTATTATAAAAAAAGAGAAGCAATGTATTTATTCGCAATAAACTGTACAGTGAATGTAAAATAATGTCAGTGTGTGTATGAGAATGTATGGAGTTGTATAAAAAAATAATATTAATGAAAAATAAAAGATGTCTCTCTGGATTTTGATGGCTTTGTTTTATTTATCAATATTTTGACTATTATCTTAAAATAGCTAACTTAAAATAAATAGGTTAATTCTTTAAAAAAACTGCTTGGTTTATTTCACATTTGAGATTTAGTGACTTGTAGAGGCCCCTAAGTAATTATAAGCTTCACTCAACTACCTCTGTGGGGCATTGCGAGCGCGAGGGACTGCTCAGCTGTGGTTGTAGCATAGACGTACCAAGAGGGGATTGGATTGGGGGGAGGGGGGTGTTTAAAACTCTAAGAAATTACAAAAACGTAGATACACAGTACACATTTCACTGGTGTTTAGTCAATGTTACCACTTAAAACCCCCACCCACGAAATTATAAAAACCACCCTTGTGAAAAATGATCTTGGGTACGCCCATGGTTTGTGGGTTAGATTCCTGCAAGAAACCATCTCTTTGTCACTTTGTGTCCGTAAACCATTTTGTGTGATCCCCAAATTATCCCTATTAACACTTTGTGTCCGTAATTTGTTGTATTGTAAATTCCTTTCTGGCTTAAGTATTTATTTTATTTTATGAAACAACCAAGACCAATTAATTACTGGACAAAATGAAATTACTTATTGTGCAGAGTTTGATAGTGCTTTCTTTGTCTCTACTGTCAAAATGCATTTTACGAAAAGAATTTAGGTGGTGATAGCCTAGTGGTTAAGCTATCGAGAGAGGTTCCAATCTCACCTAATAAACCCCTCCCAGCACTAAATATTTAGCTTAACTGGAAGGGTTATAAAGATTGCTGAAAGCTGACCCGCGCAACTTCGTATGCGTAAATTTTGGTTAAAAGTAAGATCTTACAGCACTAGAGTAAAGGGAAAATTCCGAAAAATAAAAAGAAGTTGTGAATTAAGGCAAATTCTAAATTTGCCCATATCTTTTAGGTCCACCCGCTTCTGAGAAAATCGGCACAGGACAGACAGACGGACAAGAGAATGATCTTATAAGGGTTCCTTTTACCTTTTGAGGTACGAAACCCTAAAAACGAAAATAAAAGCGTAAATACTATTAGTTCGAATTCTAAAATGTAGTGACCACAAAAGTGACACATAAAGCACAATTAACCACCCAATTAAATTTAATTATCGAACTCTAACGACTTTGTCCGGTGTGTGTGTGTGAAACTAGCGGTGGTCGTGAGAGTTGCGCCGGCGCAGACGCAGGTGGCCGACACGCGATCTATGGTAACCACAAAATAACCAGATTACAAAAGGTACATTTCATACAACGCGCTATCTGGAGCAGACAAGTCGCATTAACGCTGATTGAGTGCACTGACGTCGTAGAGTGTGCAAAACCACGAATACTAAATGTTCAAAAGACTTGAGTTTGTGCCACTTGTATAAGGGGCTACTAAGTACTACTCATACGCATTGCGTACGTACTCATGAAAAGAGAGGTTGACTTTTTATTGCCAAGTATTTTTCTCAATGGATTACAAAAGGTACCTAACCCTTTGCAAACTTGGCATTAAATGTAAAATCATCCTATCTCAAATTTAGTTAGATGTTTGTTACGGGTTGCATTTGTGTATGTAACATAAAGTGAGTAAAGTATTTTGATTTTGATAAAGAATCTTGGAACGCCTTCCGAACAAAATAGTCCGAATTGTGAGATTGTTGTCTGTGCATTGCTCAACCGATGTACCTACGCAAAGGGGGGGTGTGCAATAGTGGGCAACATTTGATTTAACCGGTCAAGTGTGAGTTGCTCTCATGGCTGGGGGAGGGGATGCATTTGATACAACATATACACCATATATACCAGTGACAAAATTCTCAAAGTCCCCTAAAAAAGTCATTCAGTCAAGTCTGGGGGGGTGGGCAATTGGCTCCTTTTAATCGCACCTGTACATACGTAATAAACCTTTTGTATCTACTCTCGATATTTAGTACACGAAATTTGGGAACGCCTGTCCAAACAAAGTTGTTTGAAGTGGTTTTCGTGTTGAACGATGTTTATGTGTGCGTGGCAACCGAAGGACATATGCAGGTTGTCTTCTATACTGTGTATATTTTGTGTAGTAACGTGATTTGTACAGCGCATGCGTGGGAAGTGTGCGGTAATGTAACATGCAAGTTTATGTTGTTTGTTGAACCAGTTCGTACGAATAGATTTATTATGTTTTCTGTTAGTTTCCAATTTCTACCTGTCTATCATTCTACGTACAGTCTGCAACTTAAGCCATTTGACAAAATATTTCAAAATGTTAAAGTTACTTAATGGTATTCATGTTTTTGTTATCTGATAATTAGTGGCGATATGATAGGAGCCCTGCTCCTATCATATCGCCACGGGTTTTTGACTAGTCGGTGATCACCGTCATGCCACCGGATTCCGATTCAATCTTCACTAGGTTCCGCGCATATGACAATCGGGTTAGATTAGATGAGTTCCCATCGATTTTAATCCGGCTTGATTTCGTTGTGATTATTCAAATAAGGGTTGAGACTAGACTAGTGTTGTGCTAATCTTAATAAAACCCATATAATTTGGAATAGTCATTACGCTATGATAATTAAAAATTCCCATAGTTTTTAAAAATTCCCGCATAGCTCCCCCGTAATGACATCCGCGGGAACCCTAATTTATAACAAATCACAGTACCACCGCGGAAGTCAGGTGTTACAATTAACTGGCGATTTCCTCACACCTGTGGTAGGGTTGTCACTTCTGTGGAATGTCACGCATGGTTGGAAATTTTTATATCTGTGATCTGATTTGTAAAGTCACGATAAGGGTAACGAGCAAATATAAAACACGTTTGTGATTTGCAATTAGGTCTAAAATTGTTTTTTTTTTTTAATTTTAAAAAACGTCAAAAAGTTTATTAATATATTATAAAAAGCTACATTAAACTATTATCACCGACACGTCAACGACGTGAGCCCACTCCTTTTTTTTTTGGCGGGAAAAAATCCTTAAGAACACCCCCACCATCCGGGGAAGACGGTGGAGGTAGTGTGGGATTTGCACCCACTAAAAAACCCGCCGCGTATCGCTCGCCACATTCGCGAACGAGCCGCCGGAACTACGTGAACCCACTCCTAACACAAGCAATTTAGCTTAACTGGAGAGGTTAACAACAGTGCAAGTTATCTCCCAAAAAAAAAAGTTAACCTTCAAACAGTACTTCTCTCGAGCAGCCCACATAAAGACATTGTTCTCGAACACGAAATTACAGATATATTTGGACCACTTTGTTTAGAAAGCGTTAAGAGATTCGCAAGCAAATTTTTTCAATTTAAACAATACGAACTAGCATACGTTGAAACAAAAAAATAAAAAATCCAGTCATACATTTAACATTGACGCCACAAATTAAAAACACCTGACACGGCAGGAGAGCCATCGTGTCACGCTATCCCGCGTGTTTAAATATTTTGTACAACACGGCATTTATGGGTTAAACAAGAGTATTTAATAAATGTGCTTGTTTTAATGCATTCGAGATGTTAAGTACGCTGCAGGCGGTTGGAGTGTTAAAATTATGAAGGTATAAGTAAAGATGGGTGTTATGTGTCCTAATTAGTCGTAAATATTTAAATTTTATTAATGGATAAGTCATTTATGTAACTTTTTTTAATTAACCCTTTTAAGCTCAATGGAGACTGACAGACAGTGAGGTTAAGCAACATGCAGTAACGGCCGGTTTCAATAATCTAACTATCGATGGATTTGGGTACTAGAAGTAGAATTCTGACATATTTTGTATGGAGCTTATGTCAATAATATACCTCTAGTAGCCAAAACCATCGATAGTTAGATTATTGAGACCGGCCGTTAGAAAGATGACGTGATTTTTTGTTAATGTTGTTGTTTTTGTGGCAATGCTGGAAAAGGTTTACTTTTAGTTAAAAAACACCATTTTCTGTTAGTGGCTTTTAATATATGATTGGTATTAGTAGAAACCTTGCGTCCGTATTAGTCAGACAGATTTACTGGTGTAAATCAGCTGTGTCCTTAAAACAGAAAAAAATGGTTAATGTAAAGAAAAAAGTCCAACATAATAAAATTAATATTTATGCAAGCCACATAGACTAAGAATAGAATGTTTTTTTATTTGCTACGAATTGATTTAAAACAAATAGCACATTAATAGGTAATTGTGAGGCGGCCTAATTATGAGGGCTTTTTATAAGCATTTTTTTGTTATGAATGTGTAATTTATTTTGTTATTAGTCTGTAAGCCTTCTTTAAAATAAAAAATAAATAAAAATAAAATAAATAAAATTAATGAAGTCATGCTCGATATGAAAAGGATAGCTATAATCAATGATGTTTTAAGTAAAGATAGGTGGACGTGTAGATAGGTTACATAAACAACATTCGATCTTTAAAAACGGCACACTAATGCACACATTGATAACCTATATATTGCAATATAACACTATTAAAAAATGTCGTAAAAGTAGGAAAGCATGATTTAATTATCACGAGCGAAAAAGAGAAAAATGTAATTCGCTGCTTCATCTGTTATCGCCAGCGATGCGACACTGTTACTAAAAACTAAGTCAATTGTATAGATTTTAAGGTGCCGCTTTTTGAGCGCTTGTAACCTATCTACACCTTTTTATTTAAAACATAATTGGCTATAATATATAATGAATTCTATCCTTTTCAGTGCATTTTACGTGATGACGTAAATATTTAGAAAACAATGATTGGTATTCAACGGAAACCATTTTATTTATTGATATGCTTTGACCTATAAATGAGCATGTAGGCATGTATGTATACCTATGAAATGGCTGAACCAAATGTAACAGGAAAACATTCGCGTAATGGCGACAATATTGCCTTTTATTTACAAATAAATGTATAAGTAATATAAGGAAATGGTTGCCGACTGAGATGATGTAGTTATAGTTATTTATATCCTCAGTCGGCGGCTAATCTTACTGGAGACTAGCCAACTACCTAAAATACATTATATATAACTAGCTTTCGCCGCGGTTTCGGTCTGACCGAAACCGAAACCGAGCACCATTAGATGAAATTTACCTCTCCCGTTTCACACATTTAAGCGTATATTTAACTAGCCTGTTGGTCTAGTGGTTAGTGACCCTGACTGCCAAGCCGGAGGTCATGGGTTCGATCCCCACCCAGGATAAAACTTTGTGTGATAAGCACGATGATTTATTCTGTGGCTGGGTGTGATTTATCTATAATATGTATGTATTTAGAAATATATAAGTATGTTTATCAGTTTCAGTCAGTTTCCATAGTACCAGCTCTGCTTAGTTTGAGATCAGATAGCGTTGTGTAAGTTGTCCCTAGATATATATTTTTTTGACGTCTCCCGCAGTAAGGTACAAGCCCTGTGTCGCGGGGGACTTTACAAACATACAAGTCACGGACACAATACACCCAGACTCGGAACAACAATTTGTGGATCATATAAAGTGGTGTCCCGTGTGGTAATCGAACCCACGACCTCTTGCGTAACAGTCGGACACACTCCCACCGCGCCAAAGAGGCAGTATTATTCCAGCAATTCTTAACTTTAATCTTCTTTTCTATAACTATTTGTGTGGCAAATTTCATTCAGTATTTTGAGCTGAATTCATACATCAATCAGTCATTGTTTCCTTCTATATACAACTCCATATAACATCACTGTTTGTCCCTATACTGTTCTCTTCAGTGGTAATCAACATTTCAGCGGTTTCAGTGTTGTGTAGGCGGTGGGCGGGGCAGAGGTCGTCCAATAAGGTCGGAGGTCGCGACCCTCGACCTGCGAGCGCATACTCCGTTCAAAACGATTGATTCGAGCTAACTTTGACGCCCCTGCTTACTGTATTTATAGGTAAACGTTTCTGTGAAGCCTATAGGCAAGCAGCCTGTGTACCACTTGTTTGTCATCCCTGTTGCCAAGCTTTTGAGGCATGCTGAAGAATGATTCGACTTGAAATAGGTACGTGATAACTGGATAAGACCGAAACTTTCTGATTCAAAGAAGAAACTAGATTTTTTTTTTTTTTATATGTACAGAATGTGTGAGCCATAATCCTTATCTATACTAATATTATAAAGCTGAAGAGTTTGTTTGTTTGAACGCGGTAATCTCAGGAACTACTGGTCCGAATTGAAAAATTCTTTCATTATTAGATAGCTCATTTATCGAGAAAGGCTATAGACTATATAATATCCCGCTACGACTAATAGGAGCGGAGCAGCAATGAGAAATGCTGCAAAAACAGGGAAAATTTACGCAGACGAAGTTGCGCGGGGCAGCTAGTCGATTATATCAAAGGGAAGAAGAAAAAAGAAGAATAATTCTGTAAATTTCGGTTCATTTAATCTTCATTTTTAAATGTGATTCGTTTCCTTAACTTTAATTAACCCATAGTCATATAGACATCCAAAAAAGCTTCTACAGAGAAATGAATCACTACGGTATACGAGTACGTTTTACAAGCTTTCAAGGAAATCAAAACATTGAAATGTTACAAAAATCAAAAGAAAATAAAACTTCAAACTGGCAGATGCACAGAATGCGAGCCATAGTCCTCCTGGAGCGAATGAACGAATGGAGGACCAGAAAAAAATACTGAATGAAGATGACACACCTATGAACGAGTACTGGAGTACTAACAATCCGAAAAAAGCTATTCAGATTAAAAGGGCATTACTGTTGTTATATATTCTTCTCTTAGAAGTTTATTAAGTATTATGGTGACATAGTTTAAGTCTCGAGAAAATCTAGGGCAGATACCTACCTACCATTAAAAAATAACACAATAACGTCGTGCGATGCTGAGAAAATTCGGTATTAATGGAGTTAATGTTGGGATCATACTAAGTGCTTTAAGCCAGCCTGCCTCAGAAATGACACAAGCATTCTGCCGTGTATTAATATAAGCTCAGCACTGAGGATTTAGAATTAGTACATGTACAATGGGTTTGATAAGTTTTCTATAAAATACAAAACCCAGTAAAAACAAATTAAAAAAACTTAAAGTTGTCGATCCTGCGCTTTATTATTCCGCGTTTCAATGTTCACAGCCTATCTAGTTAGGAGATAAGACTGAAGAAATAGTAAGTGCACTTGTCTAGTACTATTTTCATGCGTACATGGCTCTTGGCGTAAGGGAAATCTTCGTTCTTTCAACTTGCGCGTCGTTGACAGGCATAAGAAAATCTTTAAATATCAAACGAATCACTTGTTATTAATTAAAATTATAGTAATGGTATATGTTTAATGATGTCCTTGGACATAACTGTTGGTATATTTTTGTGTTGCTGCATAAGAATAATGATGTAGTAAAGAAAGGCTTAAGGAGAATGAGAATACATTCATGGCTGATAGACGACCTCTTTAATTAAGGATATACCTTAATGGTTTCGGACGTCACTTGGGGTTCACACTGAAAACCAGCGCTGTGTTGTGGCTCATGCCACAGCATGGCATTTAAGCTGAGTGAAACCTCGTTTGTCGCATATACGACGTGCAAGCACCTACTCAGTTATATTTTATTTGTTTTTAAGTAGCTAATTGTATCTGTGGCAAATAAACGATTTTTCTTTCTTTCTTTCTTCTTTCTCATAGAAGATAAAAGAATCAAACGGAGCTCAATCGTGCCTATTTAATAGATTTTTCAGGAAATTGAAATATTCACCATTTGAGATAATCCTAAAGGTAAAAGGTAAAAATTTATGTGTCAAAAACTTTTACCTCCATTAATTTGGAACATATTAAGATTCACGTGTGAAAATTACATTATCTTAACGTGTTCGATGCATCATCGTTTCGTACTTGTGATAATGTTTGTTTAGGAATACTTGTACATATCTGTTGCTCCTGGCACTAGGCAGCTGTTGTCGATGCTCTCGTTTGCTTCGGAAAATTCACATCGTATGTGTAATTTTAGTCGTTTTTCACGGGGGTATTCTAGTTCTAAATTTGATCAAACAAACTGAACTATTAAACACTAAAAACCCGCTCCAAATACCCTTAGAAATTCACCGCGCAGCTTCAAAATGACCATAAATGGGTACACACATAATTATTTTATTTCCCTTTATAACTAGATGCTTGCTTCGGTATTTACCTCGAAATCCAAACCTTTGCTGACCTGTCAGTTGCATACGTTCCATCCATAGACACATTCAAGACACATACATTCAAAAGGCAACATTTGAAAGCCTACCAAAAGTTCAAAACCTTTTTTATCCGTCAAAACTTCAACTTAAGAAACCATTGCGTGTTTTGTTTGAAGGTTTGTTTTAATGCTATGTGTTAAAAGAGAGATGGGTTGTGTGTTTTGTGTGATGGTGGCTGTGTGTGCAGAGAATGCGTTGCTGTGACGTGGTGCTGTCAATCACAATCAAGCGCGACCACCCGCGCGATTAGGTGCTGGATTGTGGTTTGAGAAGACGTAGAGTTACTTGGTATGTTTAAATTTTAATTGGTTGGTGGAAAGCATTGGGAAGTTTAAAAAAAATATATAGTTGAACACTAATTATAATATATTATTTTACTGATTTTAAAAATAATCGTCTAATTTTATTTGGTGTTCTCTGAAAACTAAGGTTTTGCCTTTCTAACAGCCGATCTCAATAACTTAACTCTAGAAGCTACCAAAGGTTAAATGCAACATTTACTTTTACCGTTACCGTCGTTTCAATTTCAATATCAATATTTACGTAAAGTTAAAACTAACGATAGTTAAAGTCTCCTCACTCTAGTAGTTGTTTCCCTCCCAGACGTTTTATTTTTGCACACAGCAAAAATAATCTTGTATGTTAGTTATTCTAAAAAAATATTGTTTTTAATTTAACGTATTAGATTAGTTACATTATCTCTATTTTTATTATTTATCTTGATAATCATACTAAAAAACCTACATTTATTATATTCAGAAATATTAAAAAGTTGAAAAAATGAAAACAACTAAACGCGCTAGTTGAGTACAGCGGGCGCATGCGTAATACTCTTTACGCATGCACGCGCATCGTCGAGGCGCGCATTCATAATAATAAATAGTAATCGTAGTACATGTTTATCTGTTGTAAGTTTACTAAAATATTACAGCATTTGTATAAAAGATAAGACTTATAAAAAATGAAAACCGATTCCTGAAGATTTGGCTAAAATGTACACGATTTATCTGTTCAACTGCAAATACAAAGATTTATCATAAATAATTGATGTATGATAAATTGATAATGACTCTCATCGGATTTTAATATGTGTGCAAGATTTTCAATTACTCAGACTGCTTGAAGTGTTAAACGGTCGATTTTGGCAGTTTATAATTTTATAACAGCTAGTTATTCTATGAACAATGTCAAAGGTAAGATTTTCTACCCATCGACGGTTATTGAGACGCACAAAGAGTTGTAAAAATGGCGGCAAACTAACCGGCCATTATTTTTACATTTCCGAGTTTATCTTGTAAAAAATGATTTGAATACGTGATAATTGAATAAGAACGAGACTTTGTGCTTTTAATAAGCGCATAAATACTTGACACTGGCAGAAATTAGCCGTTAAAACGGCTAGATTGCCAAAAACTGAAAGAAGAAGAAGAGACGCACAAATGTCAGTTTCACCACCTAAGTTAGCTATTTTTACAGGCAGTCATTGGTAGTTACGTTATTGAGACCGGCCGTGAGACATGGACCTTGCTTGAAATTTTGAATTTAGAATTAAATTATAGTTTAAGTATATTAAACTGATGATTGAATTACATACTTATAGTCAGTTACAGTTTGTGAAAAAAAAAATATTTCTTCTATCACTACATTATATTGAAATAATTTAATGTAATTCAAATTAAGGGTATGGTACCCGCGGAAAGGAAAAAAGACGTAGAGGAAGGCATAAAAAAAGGTGGGAAGACGATCTGCCCAAGAGTCCTAGAACTTACCTATGTATTTAAGTAAAGGTAAATATTAATAAGTTTAGATCTAGTTAATTAAGTTATATTATATTTTACATTCATTACAAATATTGTGTAAATAAGGTCAGAATAAATGAAGGCTAACTTTTTTTTATTATTTAATATTCAATTTAACAAAATGTGAAATTGTGATCCTATATATTTTTTTATTAAGATAACTAACAATGTGTGATTGTGGTCCCACATTACTAGCAATCTTGTTAACCCCTCCAGCTAAGCTCAACGGCTTGTGTTAAGAGTGGGTTCACGTCGGTAGTATAATGGGTATGATTCGAACCCGCGACCTCACGATTGCGAGTCCGATGCCTACTGTATTACTTATTGTAATGAGAAATAAATTATTATTAATTAAGATGAATTATGGGAACGATTCGTTTCGTTTAAACGACTGAAAATATAATATTTATTTTAACTTCAGGCGGACCAACTTTAACGCGATCTGTACGTTTCTTCTTTAGTAAAAATACTAAAATAAATAAATATATTGAAATAACACCTTTCGTCATCGCAGTTTAAAATAAATAAAACTTATCGTCTCCACTCATTTCTTGCCCCCAATCATCTGGTGTACAAGCAGCACGTTTACCAGATATCTGTCCGTCTGTCCGTCCGTCCGTCTTATCTACAATCTCACACCTCACAATGGACATACTAAACAATATTTTTGATTTCCACATTATTCTGTTTCGTTAGATAGTAGTTAGTTTACCGTTATGTTGGTATTATATACATACTATTATTTTGTTAAGGACTAGCGGACGCCTCGCGGTTTCACCCGCGTTGTTCCCGTTCCCGTGGGAATACAGGAATAAAAAATAGCCTATGTCACCCGGGGTTAGTGTAGCTTCACAACGATGAAAGAATTTTTCAAATCCGTCCAGTAGTTTCGGAGCCTATTCAATACAAACAAACAATCAAATCTTTCCTCTTTATAATATTAGTATAAATGATCTGTTAAGTACGTCGTTCGATTAGCCCCCACATAGACTGTAACTAAGCCTACTTCGGATCACTTTGTGCGGTAAATGTTCTTAGATTCCGCATCCGTTTATGTGTAAAAATTTCTTGTAAGCACTAGTGTGAAGTGATGATTGATATCTTGGTGGCTCAGTGGGAATTTGTACGACTACTGTACGAGACGTTGTGAGTTTGATTCTCACACCTCTTTCTAAAGCTATCTAAATTTGCATTAAGATACGACAAATTTTTGACGTGTTAACGTCTTATTAATCGATAACCGGCTGCACTCACGAGAAAGTGACAAAAAAAGTCACGTTATTGATTGGTTGCTAAGCAACAGCGATTGGCGATTACAGCGACATGACATGCGATACAATTGGAACTAACGTTATTGATTGTTGTTAAGCAACACGAATGGCGATATGTCATCAATGTTTTACCGTAAATCGACTGTACAGACACCATTTTTTTTTTTCAAAAACGGTGTGTCCTTTCAATGGACAATGATAATGTGCTTATCTTCGTTGATCTCTCTATGTGCCCGCTTGCCTCAGAATCATGAAGGATTTATGTAGGTATATTTCTTTGGTTATCTTTACAGCCCAAAGGCTCGACGGATTTCCTCAGTATATAATTTATCAGTTAATTATTTTTATTGTTATTCATGTTATGATTTATTTCATGTTATAATTCTTAGTTAGAACTTTAAACTATATTCAGTTTGTAGATATACCATTCGTCAATCAATACGACTGCCTCTGTGGCGCGGTGGGAGTGAGTCCGACTGCTACGCAAGAGGTCGTGGGTTCGATCCCCACACGGGACACGACACCACTTTGTGTGATGCACAAATTGTTGTTCCGAGCCTGGGTGTACTTTGTGTCCGTGACTTGTATGTTTGTAAAGTTCTCCGCGACACAGGGAATGGGGAAGTCGTCTATGAAAATAATAAATAATAATTACATTTGAGGTTTCAAGTCAAAGAAACAAATGTTGAAGAACTTTGATACAAAAAATACAAGCTTATACTGGGTGATTTGTAATATACTTACTAATAACCTCCCGCTCTTGGCCTAACGGCCGTTACAATACGGTCGAAACTTCGGGCAAAATAAGGTATTTGGCCTTAAAATAAAATATTTACGCGATTAAGACTCGTAGCTTATAAAATTCAAATGTGTACAAATCACGAAAGTTTACGAACATATATATTCTTTAAAATATACCAAATGACTAAGTAATATAATTTTTGAAAAAAAAAAATACAAATTAACCCTCATCTACCACCTACTTTTGTCAACCATTTACCACACATCTGAGAAACCCTGGAGTGAAATCGATGTTTCTTTGTCAGATTTAGGGCCTAAACCTCACAATAAATACAAAGAAAGAGCAAGAGAATGCCTATGACATTAAGTCCGTCTTAGCAATAAATTTTCTCACCTCACAATAAACAACGATTTTACTCCAGTAAAATAGTCTGTAGGTGGTTAAGGTCATAACTCTAAAAAGAAGTGGTAGGTGAATAAAGGTGATTTTAATATATTATATATTATGGGTCCTAATCGCGTGAATAATTTAAGGTAAAATACCTTGTTTATTGCCCGACGTTTCGACCGTATTGCAACGGCCGTGGTCACGAGAAGACTCACATATATATATTATTTTAATAATGTGTACAAATCGCGAAAGTTTATCAACATTTATTAAATATTTTCCAAAACTTGCATTACAAAGTTATTTAGTATTATGTTAAGAAGCCACGAACGTTATTAGTATATTACAAATCACCTATATTAAATTAAAAAGCACTACTTACTTAACAACCTTTCCTATTCACTTAAAACCCTAGTAATAAATTCTGCGGTCACCACATCACCATTAAAGACCCAAACATCTAAAAGGCAAAGGAAAACAATAGCCCTCTTATAAAAAGCAATAAAAAGCGTTAATCCTCACTATCGAGAGTGACAATTTATAGAGAGCCGCCCGCCCTATGCCGCCCTACGCCGAACTTGCCGCCCTACGAAGCCCTTCGACGGTTTACTGCCCAACGCACGACCCTAATGAAATTGACGAATAGCTGATATATACTGGGTAAGTATCTGAAGATATCTCTTAAAATATCATATTTTAGCACACAAAAATAATCCTAGACTTTGATATCACTGACACGCACCTAAATATTTTATTTTATTTTATTTATTTATTTTTTACAGGATAGCTTACGGTCTTAAATTCAACTATCCTAGTCACACTAATATTATAAATGCGAAAGTTTGTGAGTATGTGACTGTGTATGTTTGTTACTTCTTCACGTCTAAACGGCTTGAGCGATTTTAATAAAATTTGGTAAGAAGTTTGCTGACACCCTGGATTAACACATAGGCTAATGAAACGCGGGTAAGACCGCGGGGCACAGCTAGTTACAAATAAATATGAGTAAATTGCCATTTACAAGCTTTCACACATTACAACTAAATAATGTACCTACTTGAATGAGCATAAAAATATTGTTATAAATTACTTACAACTTTACAAATTAACTTAAGTCTATCGTAAAAAATTACATAAGTTATTGCTAAATCAGTATTAATTATTACATTTTACAACCTAATACATTTTAAAACACGTGCAGGAAGGATAGAAGAATTTGAAGTCCAGACCCAGGTCTGGATTAGGATTAATTAATAACTTATTCACTCATAAATAAACGAATGAAAAAATAATAAATATTTTTTAAGTGATAAAATTAGGTATTTGCAAACTCAAACTCAAATATCTTTATTTCGTAAAATCAGGTAAATGATTATTTGAAAACGTCAAATTAATACATACTAAAAAAATTATAAAATTGTGATTGTTTGAAAAAAAAAAAATGAGGTTAGGCGGCAGTTCCAAGTGAGAAAAAGCTGCCAAGAAAATCAATGGGCCACTCTCTTGCACTCAGTATCATGGGCACATACCAATCCTTGAATACGACCTTTCTGCTACACTCTCTGTATAACAAGTTTTCAATATTTTTAAGCTATTGCATAGCTTCTATCGCCGGCCTTGAGCGTGGAGACCGAATCCAGAAACTTTTTTTAAAAATAAAAAAAAATATATATGAGTTCTTGAAATAAAAATATTGTTGGGGGTTCTGAGCTTTGCACTATACCAAAAATAACCTTGTATATGTTTGGCTGTATACCAAATATCTTGAGACATATTCATAATCTTCTACTACATATATACCAGACAACATATCATGAAATTGTCTTGGACGTGTAAAAAAAACAAACGTCTCGTCCCTTGTCCGGTTACCCACACTTTTTGCGGACATGTGTGACGTCACCACTTAACGCTAAAACATGGCCGCACTACGTCACCGCTTCACTAAGGAAAAACCTGTTGGCTCGGATTACTTACTTTAACGTATAGAATTGATATGACTGCAGAAAATACTTATGGGTTTTCTAATTAATATCTAATAAAATAATAATATCTTGGGACAACTCATACAACGCCATCTGATCCCAAACTAAGCAGAGCTTGTACTATGGAAACCAGACAACTGATAAACATACATATTATAGATAAATAACACCCAGACAGGGAATAAACCATCGTGCTCATCACACAAAGTTTTATCCTGGGTGGGGATCGAACCCACGGCCTCTTGCGTAGCAGTCGGAAACACTTTCACCGCGCATCAGAGGCAGTCAATCGGTTTATAAACAAAGAGGTAGTTATGAATTCTAAACAATCAAAAATACATAGGTATATATCTATTTTACAATGAATTCATTATTCAATCATTAATTAATCATTCTAGTAGGCCAAATCTTGTTCACAGTGTGATGAGAATTGGAAATGTTTACTTAATTTCAATATTTTAATTTTCTTTTTTTTATATGATTTCTTGAAGTGAAAAACTTGTTGGGGTGTATTACACTACCGTAAATCAGGACCCTAAATCAAGGTGTCCTTGAAAATTTGTTAGTGAATTAGGGCCCTAACTCTTATTACACCTCTCTTTTTAAGGGTTTAGGGTCCCTGATTTAGAGCAGTGTAATAATCGCATTAGCCATATAGTCTTATTGAGTCTTATAAAATGGACGTCGATTACACGACATTATCACCTCTAAACACCATAGAACACTACATAAACGGAGCCCGACGGTCGCAATCGAGAGGTCGCAAGTTCGAATCCTACCCATTATGCTACTGATGTAAACCCACTCCTTACACAAGCAATTGAGCTTAGGAGGAGGAGGGGTTAACAGGATTGCTAGTAATGTGGTACTAAATCCCACATTGTTAGTTATCTTTAAAAAAAAAAAAAAAAAAAAAAAAAAAAAAAAAAAAAAAAAAAAAATAGTAGTTATCTTTTCTAAAACCTTACTTCTAAACCTTATAAATTAGACCAAAAAAAAAAACAATAAGTATTTGCTAGTTAATGTCCCATCCAAATCTATTCCGCCATTGTTGGCGTTAGTCGGAATCATTGACGTATAGACCTGGACTGAGCCATAACCTCACGAAACTTACCACTCTCTAGAAAGAGATAACGCTACTTTATGGCCAATACCTGTCAAAGAGACATGGTTGGAATAGACCATCACCGTATAGACCTGGACCGTGCTATCCCTTTCAAGTAAATATTGACTGCAAAGCGAGAAAGAGAGAAAAAACACGTGCGGCCTTTGGCAGGAATTGTCAGATAGACAGACAAAAAATTAAATACGGATTCCCGTCTATGGACTTCTTGCGCTTGTCCAAAAATTTATTAGAATAGTCCGCGTAAACCTTTAACACCCATATTCTCAGACATTTCTTTCATAATTCATCGACTCATACTCGACTCAAGGTGATCAAACAATAGTCAAACTCAAGATACGTCTAAACCTATCTTGAGTTTGGCTAAATTAAAAAGTCTTTTCTGGCAATTTTGTGCCCAAGTCAAGTCATTTAAACTTATTTCAGACGTTAAATACGGTACCGTGAAAATAATGACTACTCAGTTTGTCACCACTTTCTTTAAAAAAAAGTATCCCTCGCAACTTCATCTGCGTAAATTTAAAAATAAAAAAAAAAACAAATATCGCGATTAAAAAACAATAATTACCTACTCTAGGACCTATTATCATACCTATTATATATAAAAATCGATCGAGTAGTTTCATACATTTTTATATACTAGAGATAAAATCCAAATACTTTTCCAAAACACACGACACTCTTCCCAACCACGAAAAACTGTCCATAAACAACTCCGTTTTTATCGTTTCATCTGCCCACAATTCGCACCTTAATAAACAGAAAATCGAAGCATAAAAAATACAATAACGAAACAAAATCAAAGTTACCCCACTCAATGACATCAGAATCTGTTGGTAAAAAATTTGGCCAAAAAGTTTTCGCCTTTTAGCTAAATTTCAAATTCTGTTGTGAATTGAGCCAATTTACATAGTCATAAATATATTTGATTTCCGACATTGTCTTTGGTTCGCCGTGGGGTGAGAACTCACCCCTCAGGTTTTTTCACCCAAAAGATAAGAGATGTCAAGAGTTGACAGATGTCGTGACGTGTTTCAGAGTAAAAACAAGAGATTGCCTTTGCGTATTTTTGAATGTTAAAAGAGATTTTTGTTTTTTATTCAAGAAGAAATAAATTGTATGACGTTAGGTCTAGTTTTGAGTAAGTTTAAAAAGACCAATTATAGAAGTGGTAACAATTTTAAGACTGTAATTCACTATAGTATTACTTTTGGTAAGTTTTAGCCAATAGGTTCCAAATACTGAGTTCTCAGGGTCTCTACTTGAGTAGGTGGGCCCAGGAGTAGTCTGATCATTGACGTATAGACCTGAACCGTGCCATTCCTTTCAATTAAAAATTAAATATTGACTGCAAAGCGTGAAAGAGAGAAAAAAATGTGTGGCACTCGGGGACTGCCGCGGTAAAGCTATTGCATAGCAATTTTCATCAACTTATGCAATTATAATTATTTATTTATTTTTATTTATGCAGTATTTTTTTTTTCATTACATTTCGGAGCAGCTCGTCTCGATCCGTGCGAGCTTCGTACAAACGCTCGGCCGAGCTACATGGTAGGCGGAGTGGGGAGTGTTAGGTTTTTTTCGTAACGGAATTTCTTGATTCGGTCGCCGCGCTCAAAGCCCGCGATAAAAGCTATGCAATAGCTTAAAAACTCGTGCGAACTTCGACAGGTATTGTCCACAAAGTAGCGTTGTCTCTTTCTAGAGAGTGGTCAATTTTGTGAGGTTATGGCCCGAGGAATCCGGCTTTGTGGTGAAGTGGCACTTAGCTCGGCTTGCTGGAAACACCTGCTGCTAGTCCTTGGACAGCAGCAGGTGTTGAGCTATACGCAGAAACCCTTTTATAAGGGTTTTTAAGGGTGATGGTTAGTAGTTACGGACATATCGTTTTATAAGTTAAGGCGATGCGGGCGAGCGAAGCAGAAAGTGAAAAAGTGTCAAAAACTAAATATGGCATAAGGCATAGACTTTCGACACCATAGACAACTAGTATGATGTCTCTAGTCTATGTTCTACTACCAATAATATATATTTTGGATTTGGTTAAATTTTAAATTGCTAATCAAAGTGTAATTCTTGACGTGATAAGTTTTTGACGACGGCATTGATTGTCTATTAGTGACATAGTAGTGCCAAAACTGATGGACTAATTAAATATTTTTTTGACGTTATTGACTGGTTGCTAATTGATATGTAATCAATGTTTTCTGATGTTATCACATAAAATTATCGTCTGTGAACTAACTCACGAAAAAAAGGTTATCTGGAAACCATTTTTTTTAAAAGCAGATTTCATTTGAGCGATTATGTGTTAAAGACTTTGTTCAGCTGTTTTTAAAATCATCTTTTTATTTGATGGCTCGAGATATTTCATGTGACTACAGTAGCTTGTAATATTAGTAGAATTTAGAGCCTGTTCATGAATGTCTGCGGAGGTCTATTTGTGGATATTGACCACTTACATAACATACCTTCCCACGCAAAACCAGATCAAAATCTCCATATAACACAAAACTACGTCTATCAAGTCAAACATAAATTCCTAAACACAATAGGACATCACCTCACCTCAGTACTAAAACTTTACAACAAGGGAATAACAGCCTTAGAACATTACATTATAGTTTAAAATACTTTACAAAAAAGTTTTGATATCAAAGTTACGAAAACGTAGCCCAAACATTCCCATATTTGCTTACCGTTAATAAAAAAAAACTTTTGTCAAGATACCGTCCGAAATCTTTTGATTAATGATCTCAACCCGCCACCGGCTGCGGGGTCCAAACGACCCGGTCTAAGAAAACAAAACGTGTACACTAATGATATGGGTAATGGTGCAAAATAATTGTATTAAAAACCATTAGGAAATAAACGTTTTGTAAGAATGTCGACCTGTTTGCGAAGCTGGGATGGCCAGTTGGACAAATATTCCTGTCGCTACATCATTAATTATAAGCTTTGTTAGCCAATTTTCGCATGGATTGTACTAAGGCGACTCAGACAGTTGCCACCCTTTTGATAAAATTTGTCGTGTATTTAGCAGGCGTCGGAAGAAACGGTTTTGATCAAAGATCCGGTCAAACGTTGGCCTAAACTTCCGAGATGTCAATTTTTAAGTACAAAAGATAATCGGTTAATGTGCTGCCCATGTGTACAAATTTTGTATACAATAGATAAATAAATAAATTGTATTGGTTTGATTGACTCGCGTAATGACTATACTTGCACTTAGTGCGTGAATAAGATGTATTTATGTACATTAAATAATTATGTCGTTTCACCAGCTGATGTTGTAAATTCGAACACACAACAACACAAGCAACTTGAACAGAGAAAAAGCACATTAGCATAGAAATAGAGATTAAAAATAATTAAGCATATTTGATATGATGTGTAATATGTAGCTCTCAAGTCACATTGCAGTCTTAAAAATATCGGCATCGGTTTTTACCAGACAAAACGCAAGCGTAAGTTAAAGGGTTAAAGTCGTTTTTCTCTAAGATGTAAAATATTTATTTGATCAAAATATTTAGCTGCCATCTAATCGGAAGTTTATTTATGCCGACAGAGCTCTTGGGATCTAGATTCGACAAACTGTGTGTGTCCAGGGAATATTCTTTTTAACATTCCTTCTTTGTGTGAAAATTTCACACCAAGAAGGTTTAATGTCAATTCAAAGTATACATTACTATAAAACGACATTTTCATACTTTAACCCCTATTATTTCCTAGTAAACAAAGTAAGTATAAAATAATAACTCTACAATATAAAGGCACCCGGCTTTATATAATTTCAAACAGCCACAACCCATCATACACCACTCATCAAACCTAGCATAAGTTGTGACAACTTTGACGCTAGAAACATATTACAAAACTGTAATATTTTACTCAGAACACCAACACGTGTCTGCAAGTTGCACAGCCCTTGTTTAAAACCATCAAAACGACAAGAGTTGTCATCAAATACGCATCCTTGAAGGGCTGGAATCAGTTTTAAAAGCCATTAGAGGGCGCAGGGGGACGGGAGGTTGTAATTAGACTGCGTTAATATTTAACAAGTGCGACGCCACACAGATTAGCGTAATGCCAGCCCAGCTGCGTCCACCAGACACCTTCTGCAACTTGGCTGCCTTTTAAAAAAGCCACTCTGTCAACGGGATCGTCAAAAATTAATTACGTTATGTCCTGCTCTGTAAAAAGGAGATTTCGAGCTAATGGTTTTGCGATGAGTGTGGAGCGAATAGTAAAAGGAAATATTTTATTTTTCTAGATACAAAGAAGCTGTTTTGGTTGTGGCATCGTTAGTTTTGATTCATGGCGACGGCTCTTAGTGTACGAGTGTTTTAAAATAAAATGCTATTGCTTATATTTCTAGCAGAAAATGGCAATAGTTTTTAGTTTGAATAGAAGAAGTTGTTGCTACGTCTAATAATAAGTACCTTCGCTCGATATTTTTTTTACAACGTTTTCTAGAAATGAATAAATATATATACAAGTATTACTCGTTTAAAGATATAAGATAAGATAAGAATAAGTACATGTGTAATATTTTGTCTCGTTTGTTTTACCGCATGTTTACAACAAAACTTTTTAATACTTTCTTTGTAGAGAAATATAGTTCATCAAAATGGTTTTCATATAGAGTGAATTTTATAAACGAAATACTCATAGTTGGCAGGAAATTTACTTATATTAAGTAGACCAAAAATATAAAGGAACAATTTCAACAATCAAGACAAAAAGCTAACACAAATTCAATGTTTTCGTTTCATCAGAACCTCATTTCTCACCTCAAAGTCAGCCAATTAATTCCAAAAAGTAAGGTAGGAAGTTAGGAGGAGGAAGGAGAAACAGATTTGGGTAAAACTGGCCAAGTGTAATCCTTTCACCCTTTCCCTGCAATTAGAATTAGAGGCAAGACGGGCCCAGCATCTGCGGGTTAACTAATGGCGAATGCATTATTAAAGGACGCCAGCGCAAGGGTTGGGGACAGATTATGTTATTATAGATTTAGGTTCTGTTTAATATGCTGATGCGTTCCCGAGATGTGTTACTGGGAATATTTATAGGTGAATTATGACTTCGTGAATTTGTAAGTGATTGTAACTTTGAACTCTACTTTATGTAGGCATTTTAATGTTATTATTAGGATAGTAATCTTTATTGTAAATTTGAACTTGGGCTTGTAAGTTTTATTTTTGTGCAGCAATTAAATAATTTATTGAATTGTTTTTAGGGTTCCATAGCTCGAAAGGAAAGAAACGGAACTCTTATAGGATCACTTTGTTGTCCGTCCGTCTGTCTGCCAAGACTTTTTATCGATATCGGGTTGAAATTAAAACCATATACTCTATGAAAAAAAAACAAATTTCTAAGTGAACGTATAAAAAAGCTACGGCCGTTTGTTTTAAAACTGCGAGACTCGATTCGACTTTTTATATGTAATATGTACTTACCTACAAATCTGTACTGAACCCTCAATGGACGAGTAATACTCGCACTTGTCCGGTTATTTTTTTTTTAAAGATATCTAGCAATGTGGGATGTTTGGTCCCACATTACTAGCAATCCTGTTAACCCCTCCAGCAAAGCTCAATGGCTTGTGTTAGGAGTGGGTTCACGTCGGTAGTATAATGGGTTGGATTTGAACCCGCGACCTCACGATTGCGAGACCGATGCCTTAGCCATTAGATACCGCCGCTTTTGAATTAATACCTATTTGTTGCAAAAGGACAAAAATAATTTTAATTTCTAAGCGGGTACATTCTAGAACTACAGCAAGGATTTTATGTTTTTAGTCACTTTTTGCCTCCCATTATTAGAAAAAAATAAGAAAGGAATATTGACAGTTATAACATAACATAAATCCCTTATTAAACTATTTCTTTGTTAAAAATATCCCGTATATGAATGACACGTCAATAAAATGATAAATATTACAAGTAATCATATCGATCCATCAAACGGTCCTGTCACAGTTGGTCGTCAAACATTGACTCATGCAAGTCTTAACAGAACACCCGGCTGCTTCCGCGCCTACACATTTATAAAAAAAAAAACACGTTGTCATTTTTTCTCATAAACTATGAATAATCAGCACGTCTTATATATCCGTGAATTAAAACAGGCTTTATAAAGCACTAGCTGTCCCGCGAAACTTCGTCTGCGTAAATTTTCCCCGTTTTTGCAACATTTTTAATTGATGCTCCGCTCCTATTTGTCGTAACGTTATATAATATAGCCCATAGCCTTCCTCGATAAATGGGCTATCCAACAGTATTTTTTTAGGCTATTGCATAGCTTTTATCGTGGGCTTTGATCGCGGCGACCGAATCAAGAAATTCCGTAACGAAAATAAAACCTAACACCCTCCACTCCGCCTACCATGCAATTATAATTGCATAAGTTGATAAAAACTGCTATGCAATAGCTTTACCGCGGCAGTCCCGAGTGCCACACATTATTTTTTAATTCAAACTAATAGTTCCTGACAAACAAACAAACAAACTTTCAGCTGTATATTATTAGTACTTATAGATTTCGCAGTAACCAAAATCAGGAGACCATTATTTTTATCAAAAGTTATGTACGAAACTGTTATGTTAATATTACAATAATAATCAAAAAAGTCATGCAAAAATTTGTCAAATCATTCTATCAAACGCTTCCCATCATTACTGACCGTCCCTTCCTGAGAAAGTCAAGCCAATCAGTCACAGTCATCCCGGAAAAGGAGATTAACATACGCAAAAATCACAATAGACCATCGTAGAAGTCGGGACAATGTTCCATGAATAATTTTGCCCTCAACAAAAGAGTTAAACAAAAGGTGAGAGAATAAAAAGTTGATATTAATGTGATATTTAATCATCTGCGGTCCGTTAGACCGGTATTGGACATTGCAGTGTTAAGTATATCGTTTTTATTGTGTGTTTGTTTAGTGTTATTTTGGTTTTTGTTTTTGATTTATTTTGTTACGGTAATTATGATTGTTTTGAGATGTGTTATTTATTGCACTTGGAAGAAGACTTATTTAAGTAGCTACCTACTGTGTGTCAAGTTTTAATGAAACAAAGAAAAACATAATAATAATAATAAGTCGACATGAGGATGTTGATTCGGCGATCATTGTACCGATAGTCGTCTCCGTTAATGGTTTGATTGCCAAGAGCCTCGACCAACACCTTGAGAGGCTCGCGTTTGACGGTTGAATCAAGCGCCTGATGCAGAAGGCAGTACTTCTGGACACGGCTCGCATTGTGAGGAGGTTCCTTTCTTTGGAACCGTAACCACCGATAGCTTGGTCCCTGTACCCGATGCCGGTGGGACATTATTTTTTATATTTTTAAATATATTTAATTTTAGTTAGCTATATTTAAAAATGTAATTTATTTGTATTTAATTTTAATGAAGAGAATAATAATAAAAATAATTTATTCACTTCGGAAGCAAAATATCCAAAAGCTTTCCAAAAGCTTTTTAATGCTGTCCTGTTTGAAGGGAGAACTCCGGAGGCGTGGAGTAGAAGTGTAGTCGTCTTGTTCTTCAAAAAAGGAGATAAGACCCGGCTGAAGAACTACCGACCTATTTCTCTTCTAAGCCACGTCTATAAGCTGTTTTCAAGAGTCATCACGAACCGTCTTGCGCAAAGACTTGACGAATTCCAACCACCGGAACAGGCTGGATTTCGGAGCGGATATGGCACCATAGACCACATCCACACAGTGCGGCAGATTATACAAAAGACCCAGGAGTATAATCAGCCCCTGTGTCTAGCATTCGTGGACTATGAGAAGGCCTTTGACGCGATTGAAATCTGGTCCGTTCTGGAGTCCCTGCAGCGATGCCAAGTAAATTGGCGATATATCCAAGTGATGAGATGTCTCTACGAAGCCGCCACCATGTCCGTCCAAGTACAGAATCAGCAAACAAAGCCTATACCATTGCATCGAGGAGTGAGGCAAGGGGACGTTATTTCCCCGAAACTGTTCTCAAATGCAATGGAGGATATGTTCAAGACGCTGCACTGGAAAGGGCAGGGCATCAACATCAATGGTGAATACATTTCTCACTTGCGATTTGCAGATGACATTGTCATCATGGCGGAAACGCTGCAGGACCTGCAACGGATGCTGAATGACCTGGCTGACTCCTCTGTACGCATCGGCCTACGGATGAACTTGGATAAAACCAAGGTCATGTTCAATGAACATGTACTACCGGAACCGACAGCGGTGCACGGCGCCGTTCTCGAAGTTGTTTAAAAATATGTGTACCTCGGGCAGTCATTGCAGTTAGGTAGAAACAACTTCGAGGACGAGGTGAACAGGAGAATTCGGTTGGGTTGGGCAGCGTTTGGTAAGCTACGTCAAGTCTTCTCATCGTCGATCCCACAATGTCTAAAGACTAAAGTCTTTAATCAGTGCGTCCTACCCGTCATGACATACGGAGCCGAAACGTGGACACTGACGGTACGGCTGGTCCACAAGTTCAAAGTCGCTCAGCGGGCTATGGAACGGGCTATGCTCGGAGTTTCTCTTAGGGACAAAATCAGAAATGAGGTGATCCGGCAGAGAACCAAAGTTATCGACATAGCCCACCGGATTAGCGAGTTGAAGTGGCAGTGGGCTGGCCATATTAGCCGAAGAACCGACAACCGTTGGGGTAAACGAGTTCTTGAGTGGAGACCGCGGCTTGGCAAACGTAGTGTAGGACGCCCTCAAGCCAGGTGGAGTGATGATATACGCAAAACGGCTGGCAGGAGCTGGATGCGAGAAGCCGAAGATAGAACAAAGTGGCGTGCAATTGGAGAGGCCTATGTCCAGCAGTGGACTGCGATAGGCTGATGATGATGGAAGCAAAATACTACACTTGTGAAAAGTCGATTCTACATTTACTTGTAATGCCTGTCCGCAAACAATAGGTAAAGCCCGAGAAAAGAACAGGTAATAAAAACATTAACATTTAGACATAAAATACAATAATAATAAAATTAGATAATAAGTTTATTTAGACATAAAATACATACAAATAATCTCCTGAATAATTTTGGTCACCACAGCCAATTTCATAAGAGAAATAATTCCTTCTTTCTCAACTAATTTCACAAAAGATATTAATATAATATTATAGTGCAAAAGTGTGTCGGCAGACACGAGTGCACTCTCTGTTCTCAATCTCAGAAACTACTAGGCCGATTTTGATGATATTCGGTAGTACAGATTTACCTCAATGCTTGGGAAAGTATATAGAATTATTTTATTGCAATAACTAATACAGTACTTGTGGGTAAAGTCACGGGGAATAAATAACATATAAAGATCCTACTAATATGTATTTAGAAATTAATATTAATGTTTGTGATTAAAGATGGAAGAAACGCGGAAACTACTGACCTGATTTTGATGAAACTCTGCAGTAATGTAGTTTAATTCAAAAATTCAAAATTCTTTATTAACTTCGGATGCAAAACAACTCTTGTGATACGTCGGGATTCTACATGTACATGTAATGCCAAGTTCGCAAACAATAGGTAAAGCCGGAGAAAAGAACCTGGCAATAAAAACTCGCGGCCACTCTTTTCAAATTACCAATTTTACAATGTTTAAATGTTCATAAACTTGATATGGGGGTAAGGTGCTGCGACTAATATACACCATGTTAAAGGACTGATGGAAATTGTATTATCAAAAAGTTGAAACATGAGATAAACCAAAATCAGCCTTAGTGGGTACAATATATAGTAGGAGCATCTACTTACAACAAAGGTAAAAACTATATGGGCTTAAATATTGGCCAAAGTACTTGTAACAAATGATTAAATATCTATACTAATATTATAAAGCGGAAGAGTTTGTTTGTTTAAACGCGCTAATCTCAGGATCTACTGGTCCGATTTGAAAAATTCTTTTTTTGTTGGATAGCCCATTTATCGAGGAAGGCTATAGGCTGTATAAAATCGCGCTACGACTAATAGGAGCGGAGAAGTGACGAGAAATGTTTCAAAAACGGGGAGAAATTACGCATACGAAGTTGCGCGGGACAGCTAGTAAAATATAAACAGAATACATACCAGAATAGAAGATCAAACATAACGCAGGCGATGACGCGGGAAAAAGTTAGTACATTCATACTACAGAAGTTAACTTTGGCAAAGAAATAGTACAATGGCTAATATAGAACTTTGAGATATCAAGTATCATTATAATGGGCAATTAGAAGTATAAAGAAGAAGAACAAAACCACTGCAATAGAACTCCAAAGCTCGTTAACATACAAAGAACGAAGGGTCAACTTACACTGGCTATAATATCCAGTAAAACAAGACCTGGCGGAAAAAGAAAAAGTTAGCACATAGAGCTCATATAACAGTGGAACATGTAAGTAAGGGTTGTTACTCATTTTAAAGGGGTATTTTGTTTTCATCAGTTACTTCTTAGTAAAACAAACACATAAATACAGACACTTTTGTATTTTCCCATAGATCCCATTGTTGTATTGTATTCTTTGTTGTATTTTTTGTATTCTTATTGCTATGTGGTAAGAACTCTATAGGTTTGACAGTTTAACTACTGTAAAGGCGTTAAAAAAAACTTTGCGTGTCAAATCTTGTTTCAGAATAACACTGGCTCCACAGGTTGGTCCCAACGCCGTCGTCCAACGTGTGGATCTAGAAAATAGCATTGGCGCCAACGTTGGGACTAGTTTTTTAGAACTACAGGTTCCACTAGTGGCGTTGGGACTGACGTTGGGGCCAACGTGTGGAGCCGGTTAAGATTTCTTTTGGTTTTGGTAAAATTAGTCCAATATTTATACTTAGTTGACATTTTTAAACGATTTTACATAGGTATTAGTGAGATTTCTTTTTTTTTGTTTTGTTAGTATCTATCTATTTGCAAATATACAAACATAGTGGTCGAATAGAGAACCTTAATCTTCCTCAAGCTACCTCTAAATTTCAACTAACGATCGTTTTCTATCTGTCAATCAATTTGGCTACTAGAAATATGTAATTAACATAAGCTCCATATGTCAAAATTCTATCTCTAGTAGATAGATAGCTTATTATAAACGGCCGGCTTCGGAGAACTCCGCCGTTTATACAAACAAACAAACTCTTCGTTTTCGGTA
The DNA here is from genome assembly GCA_945859575.2 of Herminia tarsipennalis. Classification (NCBI taxonomy): domain Eukaryota; kingdom Metazoa; phylum Arthropoda; class Insecta; order Lepidoptera; family Erebidae; genus Herminia; species Herminia tarsipennalis. Next base: position 19,012,174 of record OX243845.2, on the reverse strand, counting down.
TATTCATTTAAAAAACAGTAATTTAATAAACAACAGTTTTAAACAAAACTTTGACATTTCAGTCTTCTAATATATATTTTTTTTCGTTATCCTATTTTGTTAATTAGTTGTTCATTTTGGTTTTGTTTTTTAATTTTTAATTTGTGTAAACGATTGGACAAAAGGTTAACTTAACCTGTCCGTGCGACCCCCTAAGGTTCACACTGTAAATCAGCACTGTGATGTGGTTCGCTGCAACACAGCAATGCGCTGAGTGTGGACCTATCTGTCGCAGTTTCCTAAGATAAGCTAGTTTTAAGTTTAGGTTAAGGTAATTGTAAATGTTACGGATCAGCGCCTAACATATATATAGGTACTAGCTATCCCGCGCAACTTCGTCTCCGTAAATTTTCCCCGTTTTTGCAACATTTCTCATTGTTGCTCCGCTCCTATTGGTTGTAGCGTGATGTTATATAGCCTATAGCCTTCCTTGATAAATGGGCTATCCAACAATAAAATAACTTTCAATTTAACCAAGTAGTTCCTGAGATTATCGCGTTCAAACAAACAAACTCTTTAGCTTTATAATATTAGTTTAAATTTATTATGTATTCGCAAAGCAAACTTGCTATACTGCTGTTCTCTAAGTTCTTATTAAATATTCATAATACATTTTGTCTAATTGTTATTAGCAGAGGTCGGAATAGGTAGAGTATATTTACCTATATCTACTTGAAAATAGTACACATCTAATACTGAGTAAATAATACCTCCTCTAAAATCCCGGAATCATAAACATGACGATTGAATCCCGGGAATCAAAAAATTGCAAATAATTTATTGGATTTTGAAAAAAATATCAAATTATTATTTCGAAGAATACGTTTTTAGGTTTCGTACTAAAACTGTTACATTAAAGTGCTTTGTTTTACATATTCAAAAATAAATTCTTAAAAGTTGACTGCTTATTATGTGTATTTAATCCATACTAATATTATAAATGTGAAAGTAACTCTGTCTGTCTGTCTGTTACGCTTTCATGCTGAACAGATTTAGATGCAATTTGGTATGGAGATAGTTTGAGTCCCGGCCCTGCGTTGCGGGGGACTTTACAAACATACAAGTCACGGACACAAAGTACACTAAGACTCGGAACAACATTTTGTGGATCACACAAAGTGGTGTCCTATGTGGGAATCGAACCCACGACCTCTTGCGTAGCAGTCGGACATACCTCCACCGCGCCACAGAGGCAGTTTAGAGATTATACTTTAAATATTTTTTATAATCATTATAAAGTACTACTATTAAATAAAGTCTAAATCTGTTCTTACTCATTTATATTTGAACTTTACACAATCACACACTATTGTTAAAGCGTAATTTATTCCAAAAATTCAGTAGTTTTATTGCCTTCACAGAAACAATTAGAAATCAGGTTGAAAATTCTAGAAATTTCTCTTGCCGCGAGAGTCATACAAACGTCAATCACCCACACTTGGGTGGCAGAGGTCACCGATCATCATCTTTTAAAAAAAAAGTACCATTCTGACATCAGAAACAAAATTTTAAACCTACCAAATGTATTCTTTAAGCCGTAGTGTTAAGGGAAAATTTAACATTACCAAGCGGTTCAGTAACTTGGTCGTCAAAGCCCTTTTTTGCTGTTAAACATTCATGTCATTCCGTAGAATAAACAAGTCCATACAAAAGGGCTTAGTCACTATCCCTTTTTATTAATATCGGTGGCAGAATGGCAACAAAAGGGTCTTATCCTCATTATGGGTAATCGGAGCCGGTCAGGTGTTATATTGTAGTAATAATGGGCTTATAGATAAAAGACCGCAAATGAAGGGATAGAATTACGTGGATCGTTTTTAAGGCAAGGTTATGTATTTAGATAGTTTTAACGATCGACAGTTTTTTATCAATTTTTTGACGTGTTAATAAAAAAATCAAATTATTGTTTTCGTAATTTCACAAAACACTCAGAGGACCTACAAAAGGAACGCTTGATTGAGCAACGCACACGTAAAGATATCGATCGCGGACACATAATAATATTCTTGGACCACTTTGATCGGAATTTGTTCCGAGATTTCATTGGATTGATCCCATTCCAAATTTTTTGCTAATTCTTCAAGGACTAAAACAGTTACAATTACTGAAACATTAAAGCACAGATTTGTTAAAAACTACGTATATTTAGATTTAAATAAGAAATCAGGTTTAATCGATTTTGAAAAAAATCTTGTAACTATAAAAGCATAGTTATTTTCAAACTATCATTACTGTATTTAAAGTAAGGTTTAGATTAATATTAAGAATTTATGAATTTAGAAACAGCATTTATCGAACGAAAGCTGCGTTTTACGAGTAAGTAAGAAGTATAAATTTTATCTGACGTTAATATAATTAGATACTCGCATAGATATTGTAATGAGGTAGTTTTCTTGTTTGTATTGATTTAATATAATTAAATGCTACAATGTTGTTTCGCTTGTAAGATTCGTGTTGTACACACTATTAATAGTATTTATTGATATCGCCTGTTCATCAATATTCAACACTAAAATAGGCAAAATATAAATTAAAGTAATAATTATGTTGTCTTTGTATTGTTTAGGCAGAGGACCGGATGTTGTGGCGAAAATTAGGAGAGGCCTATGTCCAGCAGTGGACCGATACAGGTTGATGATGATGATGATGAAGATGAATCTACGGAAAACAATACATATAAAAAAATGTTGTGATAGCAGTAGGTAAAATTACTATACTAATATGTACAAAAAAATGACGAATGACGTGGTTTTCGAATTCATTTCATTTATGATACTAGTTTAGTGTTAACAAGGTTGCAAACTTCTATATTTATTCAGATAATTCTTTTGACTTCGCTGCTCATAAGGTTTTCGTTTTTATACAATACTCATATTAATATTAAACTCTTTGTTCTAAGTCTACTTTGATGTCATATCATAAGCCACCAAATATAAGCCTTAATCCACATAAAACTCACAAGTACTAAAACAAAGAATCACAAACATCAAAGTATTTCCCAAAAAACTTTTCCAATTTCCAACGAAAAAAGCTCTCAAAGAGATTTGCATGAACCGCGGACAATGAACGGTGTGTTTTGCAATATTTTCAATACCCCAGCATGAGGCGAACTACTCAGGGGTCCTTTCATTGTCCTACACTTTAATATCTGTGGGAATGGACATACCGACTCCATTTAGGTAATTTATCATTCTTAAACGAGTGTGGAGACCCATCCACTATTATCCTTTGCCGTGTAGTCTTTCTAGTCTTGAAAGGGCGAAGACTGCGCCCTTTGTCCGGACATGTTCAAATTAATGACGTATTTGGCCCCAACGGGTTTCGGTATTAGCGATTTTGAACACCGGACACGGGAGTCCGGTGTCCGATATTTATGAATTATTAGCTATTTGGGTTCCCATAATATCTATGTGTTATTTGACTGGACAGGGGTCAGTCTAGAAATTATTATTCATCTGTTTATTTTTTGTCTTAAAACTGGCATAACGGCAACATTTGTCAGCATTTGAAGTTTTTGGATTCTCTTTGAGACTAATTCAGTATGGTCTAAACTTAATTTGGCTGTAGTATTTTTAGTATGTACATATTACGTTACTAATACTAATTCAGTATGGTCTAAACTAAGTTTGGCTGTAGTATTTTTAGTAGGTATATATTACGTTACTAATAATAATATTACTTTCTTCATTTTCAGAGAATTTAATTCTCGCATTTGTTTCAATTTATTGCAATAAAGAATCAAAACGGTTAACGAAACTTAATGCATACAACACCTGTCATAATAAAATGCAAAGATCAGCATTAACATATCAATAAAGGGCCACTTAAAAAACAAGATGACCGCATCATCCCGGGTCCAGCAGGTCAGAAGTCACGCACGAGACCAACACACTTCTTTACAAATTCTGAATAAACTTAGGGATGCACGTGATAAAGATGATTTTTTAAAAAACGGTAGTGAGAGTCCGCACGAGAAATACAAAAAATGGGGAGACGATCATATTAAAGATATTTGAAAGTTAAATTTGAGTAATACTTGGATTTAAACACATTTATATTAGCATAACCCGAATGGCACATGCCTTCTAACAATATATTGATACACAAATAGCTGTTTTGAATTACAATTTGGAATGGTATTTCTGGTCAAATGTTTACTATGACTAACTGTAAGATCTAAAAATGTTTAGAGAGGTTAATAAGTTCAATATCATTTGAGCATAACTTAGAATGATTTGGTATGTTTGTTTAATATGTTGCAAATTGTTGCTATTTCGCTAAAAATTTCTACTCTTCTACTACATTTTGTGTTGTTTAATTTACTTTCCGTTTGTACATTTGTATTTAAGAGCTAAGTTCTCTATTTATTAAAATCATTTACTTTTATTCATATTCAGTTCTTGTTATTGCCTTGTCTTGCAAGTTACCACACAACATTCCATTTTTTAGTTTCTACTTTTAGGTTTGTCTGTTCTTTGTTTTTCAATACTTATGTTTTTTAAAAAAACTATTAGCTTGTTATAGAATTTTATAAGCTACGGGTCTTAATCGCGTAAATATATTGCCCAACGTTTCGACCGTATTGCAACGGCCGTGACGTCATAAACAAAGGTATTTAGCCTTAAAATAAAATATTTACGCGATTAAGACCCGTAGCTTATAAAATTCTAAAATGTGTGCAAATCGTGAAAGTTTACGAACATATATATTACTAGCTTGTTATCGGTAAACCAATTAGTACCTACTTCCTTAGCCATCCAACCGACATCCGTTAATGAGTAAACACAACCATTTCCATTCCTGATGATCCTGGCTTAAAATCACCCATTTCGTCACGGCTGTTTATCCAGACAACCTATGTCAGATACATAGGTTGTCTGGACAAACAGCCGTGCCGAAGAAGAATCAGTACCTAATAGCCAATAGTCAATCTAATTTGTATTTATATAAAACTTGAAAATATTTTTATACACTTTCATCTTTTGCAAGAATTACCTCAGATTACCTACTCATTTAAGTAAAAACAGTTATTCATTCAAAGCACAGAAATATTTAGGTAGAACTCAGAACAGAATTTTAATCAGTAGTACTTGAAATCCATTCAAAAGCATAAGCAATAGAAGTTTTACGTACAGTAATAAAATACAACATAAATAACGTGGATATACATTTGAAGTTGAACGTAAAACCATATAAAGGTAAAATTAATGAATTTACCAGCAAAGGTAATGAGAAAACAAATTTAGCATAAAGAGATCATAAAATACCGAGAATACAGAAAGTAAACCTCGCACAAACGAATTCGAGCAACGAACACATAGACATAGGTAATTCCCGCACACAGAATTACATACCACTTTAAACCAGTTTGTTTGGAAGGCGTCCGTGAGTGGTGCCTACGTTTGCATTGCTCGCGTTATATTAGTAGCAGTGTATGGTCTAAACCATAGGATGTCCTGTGATGTTAACGCATCACTGTGTTTCGGTTGAAGGGACTGTAGCAAGTGTAAATACTGGACAAATGAGACTTATGAACTAATGTCTCTAATGAGGAGCGCAGTACGGTGACATTCAGATCTTTGCAAAACAAGGATTTCGGTGGCACTTATACTGTTATGGGCTAGCGTGACGTACGAAGTGCTCGTCTCCTCATTTCGTAGTATAAAAAAATGTAGGTTATAGAATTGCTACACACTTAAGTATGTGTGTCGGCATCAATCAGCACAGCCGGGAGGTAAAATCTATACTAATATTATAAAGCGGAAGAGTTTGTTTGTTTGTTTGTTGGTTTAAACGCGTTAACCTCATAATCTACTGGTCCGATTTGAAAAATTCTTTTATTGTTGGATAGCCCATTTGTCGAGGAAGGCTATAGGCTATATAACATCGCGCTACAACTAATAGGAGCGGAGAAGCGACGAGAAATGTTTAAAAAACGGGGAGAAATTACGCATACGAAGTTGCGCGGGACAGCTAGTCTAATATATGAACATGAATGTTCATGAAACAAGCAGCTTGGCTTTGCCGAACGTATACACTGGACAGGCAACAGGAGCTCGGCATAAATCGGCACAGCAGGGCGGCGACGAATACTGCCGCATCGAATGATGTACCGACCCGAATGAACTACCCAATCGGTACTTGTTAATGAAGCCAAACATGTGTAGTACTTGCTGCAGGTCGGCTTTGTTGTTCGACTAATACTATTGAACCGACATGCCGACCCGGTTATGTGTGTAGGTCTGTACTCATGCAGGTCTACTCCCTTTCTTTAAAACGAAATTCATGAATTTTCGTTTACTTAGATTTCTTAAGTTTACAAGGACACTTCTAATTTATTTTTGGTTAAACGCAAGAAGTTAGAACCTACGGACGATTTTCTGGAACGAGTCGATTAAATAGATGTTTCCGGCTCTGTATATTAATTACCACCTCATTTTTGATCGAAACATTGTTTTCATTGAATTAGAGTGGGCCTCCTGGCATTTTGGGAACGAAATTTCGACACACCTTCCGAACAAAGTGCTTCGAAGTGGTGTGAGATTCAGATATGTGTGCGTTATTCGTTTTAAGTACGTGTGAATGTTGCCTTCTGTACTCTTGGTGTTTTATGCAGGGATCCCCAAAGAATGCACGGTCGCCGCTGCATCTCATGGAAATTAATGATTATACACATCAGTGTGTCCGTTTGTCCGTTAATTTATTACACGTAAACACATCCCAATGACCGTTAGGGCATAATGACAGATAGTTAAATTTGAAAATAGAAAGTAAACAAAAATGGTAGGTAGGTTTAATAAAAGTGTCAAAGCTTTAATATGTGACAAAATTTTAACTGAATTTTGATTGGTGATTTTTTTAGATTATGTAAAGTGTATTTTTTTTGTTTGTTTGCATTTTTATTTTTAAATTTTCAGGTCTTATAATTTTGACAAAAAGTCAAAAAAAGTCCCTGTTTGAGATATACAATCTTGAAAATGTCCTCTTCTTCACCCCGGAAATGAAAATTGGAATGGCATGAAAGGATTCAAAGTAGCAGTTATTACTATAAAAAATATATAGTATTATACATATAATAATATATTTATAGATGTATTTACAGGTTCTTTAAAAATGATAGGGATCCGTTTGTAAAATATTAAGCTTTAAAGTGCAAATTTATGTTAGAGTCAAGTGTGCCCCCCTGCTAGCTAAATGGTTGATGCTGGGTATGTGAAAAAAATCACGGTAGTGTGTGTGTAATAGTAATATATAGTGAAATTGTATGGGTATGTGAAGTCTCTTGTAAGTATGAAACAAAAACAACAGAAAACCAACTTCTTAAACCACATTATTCGCATGGAGGGGGGGGGGGGGGATTACGGAACCCTACATTATGCGTAACCCGACATGCACTGCCATGCCTTCAGCCTATGTCACGCAAGCGAAGCCATAGGCTGAAGCTAGTTCAAAATATATTATATTGCTTGTTACTACACACATTACCGTTATAATTATAATATTAACCAATCATCTAACTTTAAATATTAATTAGTTATAAATAAATTTAGAAGCTAAGAATTCCAATTACTAACTTAATTATAGTATAAACAAGTATTATTTATAGTCATATTGTGACCCGCTTCAAGAGATCACTATCTTCACTTAAGACCACACAACACTATTCCAAATTTATCCACATTGACTAGAAAATTTACATCACAAAACTTGTAAATACCGAAATATACATGGTGTTGCTAAATTAGATGTCCAATATTAATTTTAAACGAGCTAATGCATGCACATGCATATTATAGAACTTCCTACAGGGAATCCATACTATCTATACTAATATTATACATGTGAAAGTAACTCTGTCTGTCTGTTACGCTTTCACGCTCAAACAGCTAAACCGATTTAGATGAAATTTGTATGAAGATAGTTTGAGTCCCGGGGAAGTCCTTCCCCGGGACTCAAACTATCTAAAACTATAAACTATAGGATAGTTATTATCGCGATAAACGACATCCATACAAATAAATTAAGTATTTTTAAAAAGATGAATAGATTTAAATTAAAAAAAGCTTAAAGAACTATCCCGATCAAACTATATTATACCCGAAATGGATGTGAAATACAAATGTATTAATCATGAGTAACCATTCTTCTTCATTCTTCATATTCTAAGGAACAGTGGCGGAGGGTACTTAGTACACCATTATTTTCGGTTTCCCTTTGGATTGTAGTTACTTAGTGTTATAGGTACAAAGAACCATGTCCAGCAAGATATGTTTTTGTATTGAGTTACCTTTGAAAAATGTTAACCCTTCGCCTCTGCTAAGCAACTTTGTTATTAATTTCGGCTTAAATATAAGTTATTGATAGTGTTGTTTAGTTTATAAACTATAGATACCTACTTGCTTCCGGATCTCTCCCGTTTCTGCGTCTCCCCAGTCAACACACTATTCTCATACTAATTTCATCAAAATCGACACAGAGTTTTACCAGTAAACTTAACAGATAGACAGACAGAAAAACGGGCGTTTCGTTCATTGTATGTGTAAAGTAGGTACTCAGGCGCGGATCCAGAACTTAGTATTGTGGGGGGGGGAGGCAACATATGATCCAACCGGCCAAGTGTAGTAGGAAGGGGGTGATTTGATTTAACGCCGGTACACCAGCCACCACCGCCGAGACCAAAAAAAAGGTGGTTAAGTCGAATCTGGAGGGGGTTATTGTCCGTTGTTGCCCCCCCCCCCCCCGCTTCTGTTTTTGTATCCGCGCCTGTAGGTACTCAATATTCCTCCTTAGCCATCACCACTATACCCATAGCAAATTTCGTCAAAAACAGCCCAGTGAATACCTAACAGCTAGACAGATAGAAAAAAACGAGCTCCTCTCTCATTAATAATATTATGTTATGCAGCTAAGGTGAGGGGGAGGCACGGGGTCACGTGCCCCCAACCAGAGGGTTGTTTTGTGTACCAAATTTCTTGTAATATATTGAATTTCTTTGCCCATTTGCTTTTTGTGGCGATGCTTTTTGCAGCCCCCCCCCATGGTGCAACGCACACTTGACCAGTGCACATTCGGTATCCCTCCTCCCCAGAAAGAAATCCCCTTGATCTGAAAATTTGACATCATCCTGTAGAGTCAGATATCCATCAGTGTAGGTATAATATCGTATAATACTTTCATTAGTGTGTGTCTTGACGTCAGACATCATTTGTCAACTGGCTTGATGGTTGCAGTTGACACGGCTCTTGAGTTGATTGGCCCATTGATATGGGTTTCTGGTTCTGAGTATATGCATATTGTGGATTGATTGACGATTTGAGTAATGCATTATCTTTGTAATGATTTGGACACTGTGAAGTTGTTGCTATCGTGGCCAATTTATTCAGTCAGAGATCAGCCTACTATACAGGATATTTATTAGGGCACTAGTGAGTCGGTAGGCACAAGTACCTACTCTCTATTCTCTCATTCTCATATTTCGTCGAAAATCAGACACGACTAGAGTGAGATTGGGCGCGGGACCGACGACTTAATTTGGAAGGATGTGACATTAGTCGAAAACTCATCTATGGACCAACAGTGATTTTGTTGCTTAACCTAGCTGATATCTCGATAAAGTTCCTATTTTTTATAATGATGACCGTGATTTGTTGAGGTACCTCATTAGTGGGGCTTAATTCATTATTAAAGGAAAATAAATCAAGATTACGATAGTCTTGGTAGGTATTATCCATCACTAACTTTTTTAAACGCTTTTAAAAAAGATGGTTCTCTGTTTAACCCGTGGGTATGTATGTATTTTCTCGAGAACTAGTGATCCGATTTAGATAAAGTTCTTGTTATTCGATTGCTTATTTTTCTGGGGAGGTTTTAGTGTATAAAACGTTGTCCTAGCGTATAAAACACTAGAGATATAGACAAAACCAAATTTGGCATTCGGTGATGTGCTTGAATTTTTTTCCTTGATGGCGGTTAATTTAAAAAAAAAAGTTTATATACAGCAAGCTTCACGCTAGCCCATTTCAGTAACAGTATCTCCCAAATCCTTGTTAGGCTAAGAACTGAATGTCACCGTACTGCGCTTCTTATTTGAGACATCTATCTTTCTTCAATTTCACTTGCTGCAGGGCCCTTCAACCAAACAGTGGTGTGTCAACATCACTATTTCACAGAAGAATAACTGACACTGATATGGTATCCACTAATACGGTCTATGGCTCAGACTTTAGACCTACCAACGGTTCACACTTCGCCTTTACCTCGCCTCTTACCTCATGATCATTAAGACTCCGAGTATAAAATACCCGTCTTTGTAAATACTACCCTGCATCCTCTAGGTAGTTATAATTTTATTTTTTACTAATATTACCTAAATACTTGGACTTTAATAATAATAATATCTTGGGACAACTCACACAACGTCATCTATTGCCAAACTAAGCAAGGCTTGTACTATGATAACCAGAAAACTGATAAACATACTTATATATTTCTAAATACATTTATATTATAGATAAATTACATCCAGACACAGATTAAACCATTGTGCTCATCACACAAAGTTTTATCCTGGGTAGTGATCGAACCCACGACCTACAGCTTAGCAGACAGGGTCACTAACCACTAGACCAAAAGGCCTTTAATTTTGAACTACAAGCAGATGTGTCCAAAACGTATCAAATATCAATCGTTACCAATACAACTGCAAAACTTTATACTACCGTACGCTCAGGCAGATCGTATAAGATCCTATCTGAGGATTATCTTGGGTTATCTCACATCTCACCCCATACTATACCATCACATATTTACTCTTACTTACGTAAAGAACTTTTAGCACAACATTCATTGCGGGTTTCTTATAAAAAACGAAATTGATCTTGGTTTAAAAGAAACGATGGATTATGATTTTTCTATATGTCGTTTAGCAATGTGTCCCATTCGTGTTTGCAAGATTAGGACGACAGAACCGTGATCTTGGTTACATAAGGTATTTATGTAAAGTCTGTATCGTCTCGTGCGATCGAATTGTCTATAGTATGGCAACGACGTTGTCTATGGTTTGGAGTGTGCATTGTTCGTGGCAGATGCTGGACTGTTGAAGAAAGATCTGTATCGAAGTGAAATTGATATTTCGTTTGAATTAACTATGAAAGTTTAAATAAGAACCTTCAGTTACAGAACGGTATAGTCAAATTTAAGAAAGAAAACCATAGAATTATGACTCTATTGATCCTACATCTTAAAAACATCCCTACTAATATTCATTAAGTAAAAAAAACATTATTCATTTATTAACATTAATTTCTAAAAATCCCGCTCCAAAAAACTTTAAAAACAAAACAATCCAAAGACAACCAATCGTAAAACCACTCAAGAAGTTAAAAACAATTAAAAACTCTAACTGGCTGATTACAAACCACCCTTTTTACAGAACAATAGAAAAAAAAGAAAAATTGTCTCTGAATTTGTCCGTTGACAACATCCATCTCAATCAATTGCGGGTTCCCTGAGGAGTAACCCTTCCCTCCCTGGAGGTACAACCCTCCGTAACCCAATTAATGTGAGGGTTTCGTGTGACCGCAAAAAATTTAAATTGAAATGTTAATTTGATATATGCTGCGAAGATTATTGATTGCTTTAAAGTTTACTTTGGAATGTGTACGTAAAGATACTATGCGTTTGTTTCTATTTCACACAAAAATTAAATGAATATTAAATATAAAAGTCTCAGCAACACAGCCATAGCACAGGTTGTCGATTTAAGTGGCGGTAGCTTAATCGCTAAGGCATCGGTCTCGCAGTCGTGAGGTCGCGGTTTCGAATCCTACCCATTATACTACCGACGTGAATCTATTCCTAACACAGGCCATTGAGCTTAGCTATAAGGGTTAACAGGATTGCTAGTAATGTGGGCCCACAATCCTACATTGCTTACCTTTAAAAAAAATAACGATGACTCCAGAGCTCTTAGACAAGTGGCATAAACGCTAATCGAATATAATGATAATCGAATATGATTTTTTTTTAATATGAGATTCGCAGTTTTGCGCGCGCAACAACATTCCTTCATTCAGACCTCATTCTATTCCATTACCGTTTATGGCACTTGTCAAGGGGGATGGTCCAAAGACCTTTGTTATATAGGTAGTTTATAGAAAAGCAAATTAAGCTAAGAAATACATTTTTTGGAAAATCTACCCCTAAGGATCCAAAAAAAGGTCAAAGTAGAGTATGATAAATAATCAGACAAGTTCACTGGCTTATTTCTACATAGATCTCCTCTTATTTTCTAAATAGAATAGAAAGAGTCTTAAACAAACGCTATATTACTGTGAATTATAACGAATCAATTGACACCTCGTTCATAAATCGGATAATTAGATTAGGCGTTACAGTTGAACATCCAAACTTAAATAGACTGCTAAAAACATTACCCTTCCTTTTTGGCTTCGCCATAGTCGAGTAATAAGGACTCACTGTCTAAACGCAGAAGCAGCTTTGCATGTCTATCTGCTTAGTCTTCACTCTGAAACCGCTATGCCATGCGTGCTAATAAACCTGTTCAGCCATGTTTAAGACAACTGTGAACATAAAACAGTGTCAGTTAAATTAATGGTACTACCAGCAATGTCCGCCGGTATCACCTTACTACAAGTTTAAAGCAAGTTCGACTATGCATAACTTAAAATACTGGTCATAGAAAAATACAAAATATTTTATACTTTTAAATAACATGAAACACTTGTGATAAGTCTTGTTCTTCTTATTTTTGAGTTGATAACGATCTAGCCATCACAGCATATTATGAAGCCATATTGCCGAAGGAACAAAGCGTTTATAGCAGAAATACGCAAGGCGGCAACATTTAGACGCGTTCGTGTGTTCGCCAGAGAGTTCGTAGGAGATATCCACGCCTTGTGGCAATACGGAGCACCTTTCCCCACCTTTCTTAAGCATTTCGGAACTCTCATCTTGTGTCTGCTTGCTCTTCTATCCCTCACATATGCAGTCTTTATAGTTATAATAATCTACTTCACTTATGAGAGCTTGTATTTGAGCTGGGTCAAGGAGCAACCTTGACAAATCCGTGGCGTTCATACCATCTGGAACTCAAGGTATATGGAAGATCCGAGAAGTTATAACAAGAGGAATACTACTCGCGCACTCACTGGCTACATCTATTGAATATCTGGGTCCTTAATCACTCTTTTTTTCGTTTTCGCGGCGCGCCACCGCGAACTGGTGCATGATCAAAGATGTCCACTGCTCATGCGCGTTGATGCATTTTTAAGCGTAGCTCTCTATTTACCATTATGACAAGATTTTGACAGTTCGCGTGGGCTTGTCGTGAATAAGGACCCTGTGCGTAATGCAAGGACGCTGGATGAAAACTGAAACACAAAGTAGATTTAACAAACCCCCTTATGTACTGTAATCAATTAACTGTTTTAAAGAAATAGAACTATGAATAAACTATTAAATAATTATGCCAGTTTCAGCCAGGTATCATCATCATTAGCCTGTATCGGTCCACTACTGGACATCGGCCTCTCCTAATTTTCACCGCAACATTCAGTGCTCTGCCTTCCACATCCAGTCCATCCCAGAGGCTTTCTTTAGGTCGTCGATCTACCTAGCTGGAGGTTGTCCTACCTTACGTTTACCAAGTCGCTGTCTCCACTCTAGGTCCGCAGATATGTCTAGCCTATTTGCCAATACGGCACGCAGTTTCAACAAGTGCAACTTCACACAGACTTACAGATTATGCTCGTATTTCATGTATTTTCACCTTTAAATATAGAACTGTGAAAATTAAGACAGCTCAGTTTGCCGCCATTTTCACAACTCTTGTGATAAGTCGACGGAGTTGATACGAATCTAGTTAAAGCAAGATACATTGTCGTGAAAGAAGAAGGAAACAATTACGCAAGGGACAACCTCGATCAGCTCTGCCCATGAACCAATATGACGGCCATTCGTATGATTTTTAACCGGCTGCATATTTTGTATGAATGTATGTAATATAAAACAATTAAGGCGTCGTTAGATTTGTCTTGATCGCTCAAGTGTTCTTAGATAAATGACGTTTGAAAAAATAAACACAATACAAAGTTCCTCGAGATTCATTATTGCCTCCGACTGCATGATATTACAATATGTAGGGGATCTTATTTGCATCTCTTTTGCGCAGACGGGTTTTGTCATTAAAAAAAAAAATTAGTCAGTTCGAGTCCGATATGGGATGGGATCTCTATTCTCGATTATAATACACGTAAAAAAAGTACAGCACTACACTCCGTTTCTAAAAGGCTTTTCTTTGTCCATAACAAGCATTTTTAGCCACATAACTCCCAAAGAAAGACTAACAAAAATATCTATCAATATTTTGACTTTCGTCATAGCTACAATAGTCATGCAGCTTAAACGTTGCCCAACATATAACACCTAATTTGTCAAAAACAGTTGAAAGCTTTACGATATTATGATTAAGACATGGTTAAAGAGCTTTGAGTTACAATTTATGTGATCGTATTATATTTCTGACCTACGGCGCTTATGGCGCCACCTGTAACGACACGCAACATCATCGCAATCATTTCTCATGGATTTAGGAGGTAGGTTAATTTACGACAAACATATTGCGTTTTTGGGTCCTATACTAATAATATATGTTGTTTTTTTAACCCTGATTTTTTGAAGCACTTTGAAATATTCAAAGTGCTTACTAATTATTTAACAGATTTTTAACTTAAGACAATTTTCCTACCATATATCATCAGCGTGTAATAACTTATACTATATTTGCCTCACTAGATGAGTACTAAGTATTAAAATAATGCCTTTTTTCTTGTATTTACAAAATAATGCAAATACATTTAGATCATTTCGCCCGTAATAAATCAAGAGTTATTTTCACTTAGGACTTTTTTCCTGTTTGTAAATCAGACACCTTTGAGGGTAACCAACCATTAACTATGGAACGTGGTGAATTTCGAGATAACTAAATATGCCAGTTTAAAGATACACATTTGACAGCTATCTGGCTAAAATTTTAAGCTTGGCGATGCAACAGAATTTTTTTTATGATTTTTTAAAAACTTTAAACCTCTCTCCTGTAAAGTTTGTATATTGTTGGTTAGCCTCTTTTGCCCGTTAACCATCGATATATATATTTGAAAATCTATATTAATATTATAAAGCGGAAGAGTTTGTTTGTTTGTTTAAACGCACTAATCTCAGGAACTACGGGTCCGATTTGAAAAAATATTTTTTTGTTGGATAACATCACGCTGCGACCAATAGGAGCGGAGCAACAATGAAAAATGTTGCAAAAACGGGGAAAAATTACGCATACGAAGTTGCGCGGGACAGCTAGTCATTTATAATCAGTCCTTTGCGATTTCATTTAAAAAAAATAAGTTTAACACGTTCGCGGACATTCTCAGTTTAAATTGTGTTCTAGAATGACACAATAAATTTCCATACAAAAAGATTTGACGTATCGATTCGTTGTGTTGAATGATATTAGATAAATAAAATACAATATGACGTAAACGTTTTATCATGTCATCGTCTGCATACGTTTTGTTACTAATAGTTAAACTATGTTTTAAAATGGTAAAAAAGTAAGTCTACGTGACAGTAAGGTTTAGAGTGTTCGATACGTTGTGACACAAGGTAAGAACGAATTTTCGCCTTTAAATTCACCGTTCTGCCGTAAATAATATTCTGTTTTTGAACGTGATTGTACGTTCTGCCGTTTCAAAATCTCAAATAATGACGTATAATGACGTCTGAAAGTGTTAACATATCTATGTACGTACGAGTTCTCCTTAGACCAAAGCTCCATCCACGCATCAGAAGAAGAATACACAAATTAAAAAAAATACATAAGTACATATTTTTTGAAGCAGCGATAGCATAATAGCATCGGACTCGCAATCAAGAGCTCGCAGGATAGGATTACCCATTACACTACCGACGTGAACCCACTCCTTACACAAGAAATTGAGCTTAGCTGGAGGGTTAACAAGATTGCAGTTAATGTGCACTTCATTGCTAGTATCTTTAAAAAATATATATAAATAGAATGTTTAACAAATAAAGTACTGACATAGGTACATAAGCATAACTTTTATCTTCATTCTAATCGAGAAGATGAATGATGGCCGTCAGTCGTACTTGTGAGATACGTTTTTAAACCAAGCCGAGTTCACAATAGGTTTTGATTAGCTATGATTGGGTCTCCTCGTCTACCGGGGTGGGGAGAGGGGGGAACTGACCCTACTATAAAATTAATTATTCAAAGTATGTCTCACGAAGAGTTTCTTATTAAGATATTGTTTGTTTGATTCTTCGTAAAGTTTTCGTTGGTGACTGAAATGTTGATGTTATTGAGTTTTGGTTTGGGTAAGATTTAAATTGTGTTGTTTGTATTTTTAATAGTACTAGAGGTGGGGAAATTTGTAAAAAATATTTTTAAAACACTCCCAAAATACAACACGCCTTCGAGCAAGATATACACGTGACAAGAGAGCCAAGAGATGAGAAAGAAGACACATCGCTCACATGGAATCCGAGATCATTGCACAAATGTATAAAGAAAATTTTGTTCGAAGTTGTTTCAACATGGAACCAAATGTGAGAGATAGCAATTTCCTTCTGTTCTCTTGGTGTTTTTAGATCGCACTTTGCATTTACATATCTACATATAACTTTTTCCTCTCGACATGTCCCACTTTTACAATTTTGGAACCCGTCAAATAGAACATAGTTCCAATACTTCCATAGGTGGATCCAGGGGAGGTGGCAAGTGCACGTGCCCCAGGCAGTTGTTTTGTGAATTTCTGTACTATATTGAATTTATTTGCCATATGTTTCTTGTGCACCCCCTCCCCCCCCCCCCCCATAACGAATTTTTGACCACCACAACTCTTGGGTAGTGTTGGGTGAAACGAAAAGCACCCCTCCCCAGATCCAGCACAGCCATTTACCATTTACCTACCTCTCCCCCCCCCCCAAGATTGAAATCCTGGATCCGCCCATGACATCTCCAATTTTTACAAAAACGTTACAACAACAGAATATCTATAAAATATTATAATAGGTTAGTTATTACATACTCAGGTATATTGATATACCTACCACAGAATATTGATAAACCTATATACCATACCTACTTAATCTGTAGATTTAGCTATAGGTACAAAAGACAAAACATTGACAAGTCCCGGGCCACAAAGAACTCAAAGAGCGGGCCCCATATTAAAATTTCCTTCAGAATAATCCGTACACAACACAATATCAAAATTTAATATAATTTTAATCTTAATTCTCCTTATTAATGTTAGCCAAGGAGGGTCCTGGATCTACCGTAGGGCTGTGACAAGTATTTCGTGAATTTGTTAAGCCTTTTTTTATTTATTGCCTATTTTATTTAATGCCTTTTTTATTTAACGCCTTTTTTATTTAACGCCTTTTTTCCGCGAGTTCATCCATGTAGAATTCCTTTTAGCACGGTGATCAAATTATTTTTAAAATTAAAAGTTAAATTGGTAGTACCACTGGGTATAGCTGTTAGACCATCAGGAAAAAATCCTTGTGGTACAACCAGTTGTTTCAATGGTTTTGCGAATACAGTGCCTTAGTACTTGACTGCCTCTGTGGCGCGGTGGGGGTGTGTCCGACTGCTACGCAAGAGGTCGTGGGTTCGATTCCCACATGGGACACCACTTTGTGTGATCCACAATATATTGTTGCGATTCTGGGTGTACTTTGTGTCTGTGATTTGTATGTTTGTAGAGTCCCCTGCGACCAGATGCGGAAGTCGTCTTTAACAAAAAAAAATGTACCATATTAAGTAGTTAGTAAGTCCCGTTAAAATACAAATACTTTTTTTTATTTATTGGAAATACAATGTTTTATTATATATTATAACTTAGTAATAGCAACTAAAAATCACTAAGGTAAAGTGTAAAAGCCAGTGCTATAATTTGAATCCATTCCAAACCTACCACACAAGAGAAGAAGAAGAAGAAAGTATTTTTTTTTCTCCTTTACATTATCCAGGTACTACATCAAGATATGTTACTTAGGAAGGTACTTATCCAGTGCATTTTTCAAGCATGGCAAAATTACTGTACCTACCGATAGTTAAGCCTTTTTTGACAATCTCAAAGACACAAATCCGTCATTAATTTGGTATACCTACCTACCTTACTGAAGTTTCTACATCAATCTAAACTTTCTCATTTAAATATGCGTTACAATGTAAAGTAGGCCTATCTCCAAACTTGGTCGCAGGCGCAGGCATACCTAGAAGACACCAATTGATGGAAAGCTAGCCTCAGTCTCAGCTTATAAGGCAAGCCTCGAAACCCACTGAGTTTCTCAGCTAGTATTGAATGAAAGGACTACATAAATAGCTGTGAATGTTCATTCAGTGGCATCGCTATTAATTATTTTATAGAAATTATTGAAACTAAGTTATAGGGAAGGTAATTTCTGTCATGTCAGATTGATGTAAAATGTGGCCTTACTTACTTTATAGACCAGGGATTCCCAAAGTGACCCCTTGGCGATCCGAAGGGGTCAATATTGATAACTTTGATGATGGGATCGATATCGGTTTTCGAGGGGTGGACGTAAACGAAAACTGATTTTGGTTGACGAAGAGGCCTAAAAATCGCCCCCAAAATCCCTATTATTTAACACAACTTCTTATTTTTAGCTTTGAAGATACTGTATAAGTTGCTTATTATTTTGTATTAATCGCGTAAATGGTCTTGATAATTTTGATAATTTGTACTGTCGGTACTTCTACACACTACACTTAAAACGTCTTTACACTAAGTGTAGTGTGTAGAAGTACCGACAGTACAAATTATTACAGGCGAGGGTAGTTGAAAAACCCCGCGCCTCACGGAGAAATCGCTAAGCTGTCATCAGTCGACCCGTGACCACAATCGGTGCAATTCGATCGAAACGTTGGGTATATTAAAGGTTCGTACCTTTATATAATTCACGCTATTAAGTCCCGAAATATATCTAATATGTATAAAAATCGCGAAAGTTTAAAAACAATAATAATTAGTACAAATTAGAGTAAGCAACTATAAGCAGTGTATTTGCTTACTAATACATATATTAAAATATTTACTGAATTTTATGTCTATTTGTTTTGTTAAATTTTGATGAGAAAATAATGTCAAATTTACTCACATAAAGCTTTTAAATTGCTTAGTATTTTGTATCAATTGAAAAAACAATGACAGGATTTTATTTTTGGCTATAAGGTTCTGAGGTAGGTATCAGTCATTTTGGAAAAAGGGTCTCTTGATGATAGTTTGGGAATCCCTGCTGTAGGCTCTAGCAATAATGGTAATATGACAAACAATTTAAATCGGATTTTTGACCCCAAGATCTAATTATTTTGTTGACCAATACTCGCTCATGCTTTGTGATATGTGCATTGACTTGTATTTTTTTTTTTTGGCTTTGGGCACTGATACACTTAAATTTTATTATTTTTTTGTAGGCATTCTCTACTAAGCTAGCCATTTCGTTGTATGGAAAGTGGAAATTTTGAAAAATGAACAAGCCTATCCCACAGGAACCGTATACTTTTCCAGAAAATAAACCTATGTGCTATTCCAGACTGTAATCTATATCTTTAGCAAATTTAATCCAGATTGGTTTAGCCGTTTTGGCGTGATTAAATAACAAACAACCACTTTAGCTTACTCAGTTGAATCTAGCAACTGGCAGTAGATATGTAGCATCTGTCGAAATATGATCTGGCATCTTATTTTCATTTACAGCATTTTAAATATTTTCGCTAGAAAAGTAATAGTAACCCTATTTCCCACGAAAATCAGGTACTTGCACAACCCATTCTTTAAAAATCAACCCTATTCCAACGTCAAAAAGATGAATTTAAATTGCAGAATAGATCCGATTTAGCCCAAGAAGGTAGAAACCAGGTAAGTTCAAAGATAACGCTTGTCTTTGGCTGAATAAGGCTTAATTAGGTCGCATTACTTCCATCCAAATGTTCGGGATTAGCATTTTATGATTTTATAAAAGTAATGGAACAAGATGTTTCAGCTATGGAGTAACGAACTTTGACTGTACGGATGTAATAACGGTATATTAAGCCGCGTTTTCACTAACAATTTTGAAAATTTCTGAGTGTAAAAATAGGTATTTGTATAGTTAAGTTTCATGCCAAATCTACTGAAGATTAGGCATGAAACTTAACTATACAAATACCTATTTTTCATATAGTTCACGCAAACATAAACACGCTTAAAAATAAATAAACTGAGCGCAAAAAAAGTCAACAAAACCGTAAAAAAATTGCATAACTTGTGGATAAACAGAATAGTGTTTGAGGAATCGTTATCTTCGTATGTGTGAAATTCCCCATTATAGTGTGACAACACTTGCATTGGTCAACGTGAACAAGCACCGTGATTTCTACAGTGTACTTAATTAACCCCTTCGTGGAAAAACTCATTTGATTCAAAACATATGTCCACAAAACCAGACAGAAAAAATAACATATGAATCATAAAAGGACGGTTTCTGTCACAAATCGGTGTCGAGGGTAGAATCTTTAATTAAAACATTGACCAACCCTCTGATGGATCACTAGGCACTCGGACACTCGCTAATTGATGGGCTTTGTACGTCGCGGGTTCGACTCCCAGCTCACTTTAATTAAATTAACTTTTCCAGTTACCTATATTGAAATCGATAGGTTTTTGTTACAGTTGGTTTTGCGAGTTTTGAGTGTACTTATTTTAAATAATAATATTGTCTATACTCTATAATCTATACTAATATTATAAAGAGGAAAGATTTGATTGTTTGTTTGTATTGAATAGGCTCCGAAATTGCTAGACGGATTTGAAAAATTCTTTCATGGTTGTGAAGCTACATTATCCCCGGGTGACATAGGTTATTTTTTATCCCTGTATTCCCACGGGAACGGGAACTATGCGGGTGAAACCGCGAGGCGTCCGCTAGTATTTTATAAAGAGGTACTAGTAAGTTTGTGAGGTTGTAGGGGGTAATCTCTGGATCTACTAAACCGATTTTGAAAATTCTTTTACTAATAAAAAGTCACGTTACTTATGAGTGTCATAGACCCAACGAAATAGGCATGGGTCAGCTAGTTCATTATAATTACGTCAAGAAATCAACTAATTGAATTTCATCAAATTTTGATTAAGTCTAGATGTAATTTTGCAAAAATGATTACTTTTTCGAATAATTTCAAACCAGATTGAATTTCTAAAAAGTAGATCTTGATAGACAGAAAAACGAATTGACTAAAACTTTTAATTTATTAGCCTTCTTTATTTCCTCTGCTTGCCTGCATCAAACTAAAAATGGTCATCTACCTTTTTCTTGAACTTCAAAGATATCTACGGCATCACCGCCTAAGAAAACCATTCCTAACAACCATTTGTAAGTAAATACTTACATATCTTGTATATATTGTATTATTATAGATGTAATTTAGAGTAGTTTTTAAATATCGTGTATATACTATACAAGTAAACGTGTGATTAAATTTCTTTAGTACATATTTAGGATAGAAAAGTAGGTAGCCAAATGCAGGTAACTTTATGTTTTGTGGACTGTAAGTAGGTCTGTACTCATAATTCTCAGTATGTACTCAAATTCAGGTAACATAAAGTTACCTGAATTTGGCTACCTATTTTTCTATCGCAAAGAAGTAGGTACTAAAGAAACTTAATCAAACCACAAAATTCACCCCTAAACCCCTAAATACGCGAGTACAGACCTACTTACATTCCACCCGGTTGAATAGCTAACAGACAAAACAACTTTCATAAGGGAACCCATCCGAACACAATACGTCGATGACAAAACTCTTACTTTGAACTCCTTACTAATCGTAGGGAAAACTTTATTTTCACGGTAACACTTTTGTTAATGAAAGAGCATTTGATGCTTTTAATATTTTAATTTAAATAGGTACTTCGACTGAAAATCATTAACAACGGCTTGCGATAAACGTGTATTACCTTCCTCATACCTCCCGCTACCATAATAGAGTACATTTGTTCTGTTTATCATAAACAAATGTCATGTAAATCGACCCAATCGATTTCAATCGATCTTCGGTAATTAGCATTTCCAAACAAACTCTTCAGCTTTAAAGCGTAATAAATTGATTCGCTCATACAACAAGTATAAAAAGATCCTTATTAAACTCATATAATAATATACAATTTTATTTAAACGTCATTTTGCAATAAAAAAGCGATAAGAAATCTTCCTAAGACAGGTTATAAATCAATCAAAGTTTAATGGACGCAAAAAGTGCCATAAAGAGGAGATCGTCAATGTAAAACCTTCCCGGAGACACATTGATAGACTCCACACACATTATTAACTCTAGACCCCAACCTGCCATAGTAAAATTATAACTACAAAGTTTTATTGGTCTTTTATATAATAGACTAGTTGTTCCCTGCAGTTTTACCCGAGTTTGTTGATTATTGCGATAAAAATTACTAAATTAATTTGCCTGTGTCCTTCCCCAAGCGCGGTGGGAGTGTGTCCGACTGCTACGCAATACAAATTCGATTCCAACACGGGACACCACTTTGTGTGATCCACAAATTGTTGTTCCGAGTCTGGGTGTACTTTGTGTCCGTGACTTGCATGTTTGTAAAGCCCCCTTGTTAGCTTGTACCCTAATAAAAAACTACATCTATACGTATCAATTTTTGTCAAAATTAACTCAGTGATTTAAAAAAATACTCTTCTAAAAATGTCTTTCGTCTTTGTTCTTTGATAGTTTGATGGTAATCTGGCAGATTTTTTGGCCAATTTCTTCCACTGTCGAGTATTTGCTCAGGTCTGTTTGACTTGAAGGGTATCTATATTTTTGTTTATTGTATCTTTATTTAGATCTAAAAGCCTAACTAAAAACTGTAAAACTAAGTCCACCATGAAAACTGCAGTGATTAATAACATTGCAATTTTAAGATTACTAAGAAACTGCTGGTAATTATTTAATAGTATTAAAATCACAATTGTCTTTAGAAAAAGAATAATAATTAACCGTAGATAATTAAACCCTCGTCATCATTAATTAGTAGTAACATAATAATTTTCATTGTAGGATTGTATACAACAATACAATTGCTATAATATGCAACCCATGGCTTTGATCTTTAACCTAAGTAGCTATTCTTTTGAAATTTACTGTATTTAAGATATAACTTATACCAGTGGTTCTAAACATCATCCCGCTGCCTTTATCCCAATTTAATTGGGGTCAGCGCAATATGTTTTCTAAAAGTTGATTAAAAACACCATTTAAATCTCACTAGTAACTAAAGATTTTAAACACGGGAATAAACGAGTATTATTTACTTTTATATTGTTTCAGCGCTTAAACGGTTCAACCCATTTAGATTAAATTTGGTATGGACATAGTTTGAGTTCCGGGGAAGGACATAGGTCAGTTTTAGACATTCACGCGGGGCGGTATGATTTATAATCATACAACGCGAAAGTTTTAAAAGAGTGCGACCAGTACATGCAATTTAAACATAGATTAAAGACATGGCTTACCGAGCAAGCATTTTAATATCATAACTATTTAATTATTTTTGTTGACATTACCTACTACTTTTATTTAATTATTATTGTTTTATTATAATTGATCTTTTGCTGTTTTTTTATTTTATTACTTATTTATATTTTATTGACATTATGAAAAATAAAAAAACAATTTCTTTGTTTTCAATATGCTATGTAATTCGTTTGTTGACATTACTATTCTTAATTTTTGTTATTTAATAGTTATAAGATTTTTTATGATTATTCCGTAATTCTAATGTATTGACGTGACCTGTATTCCATTGACTATTTTAATATTGTTCCTAAATTTATTAAATTATAATTTTATTACATGTAAAAAATCCTTACCAATAAATAATTATGACTATGACTATCATAATGTTAGTGAATCTCACTAGACCAAATCCAATCATTTAATGATGAATTTACTTTCAACATAGTTTCAGTTCTAATACAGCGACCTTAACAGGAGTCAGTACATCCACCGCGATGTTTAAAAGACAATGAGTTGTGTGGTTTTGTTCGTGGGCACAGCAGAGGGGTTGGTAATGAAAAATATGTGCGCACTGACTCTCTCACCCTTGATTGAACATCGATTTGTATTACGCAATTATTTGCGGTTTTGTTTCGTTTTAATTAAGATTTTATAATCATGACTTATTTATAAACATGCAACACAAGTTTAAGTTGTAGGTGCCGCGTGTGTCTGTCTGCTAGTTCCCACTAATATCAAAAAGGTATTTTCAATAAGAGTAACTCTTTTTTTAATAATTAAAGAGATTGTTACTGATAAACTTACGCGTTGCATTATAAATACAATTTGACACAGGAATGAACGCGTTTCAGTCAGCTTGTGACCACGGTCGGTGTAACCCGGTCGAAACGTCAAGCTAATAGTAAATACTTTACCTAAATTAAACGCGTTTATTCCCGAGTCAAATTGTATTTAGATTGTTACTGGGCTGTAACTTCAATGCTTATAATTTTAAAGGGATTTTCTTTGGTAGAAGCTTTAAGACTTATAGTTTTAAAGGGGCTTTCACTGGCAGTAGCTCTACTTTAAAAACAAACATTAATAGGTTTCCGCTTAAAAATACAGAAAAAAAATATTTTTCAATTAAGTCGCCTAAGTTACTTTGCACACTAAATAAAATACGAGTACGCAATGGATTTTAATTAAATATAATTTCTTCTAGAAAGTGTAGATAAGTATAAGAATTAATCGTTATCATTAAATCACGATAGATGTCTTCCATTTTTACCGGAACCTTTTAAATGAAAACAATGTAGGTATTCATTGTACATCAGTCAACATTCGAGTGGTCAGTATAACAATACTTGTAACACAGGCACAATGAATGTTTGGGGCCGTATATCATCGGGCCGCGGTGAACAATGCCCGGGCACTCTAAGCAGCCGGCGCGGGCGCATGTGCCTAGGAATAACAGTTTTGATACTTGATTTTTTTCTCTTGACTACTACTTTTGTGTAATAGCACTGTGTAGTTAAACTGGGAGTAGGGTAAAAATGATACCACCTTCTCTAGTACTTACTTCTACAAAATGTTCTGTTGTACTACTATTTGAACTTGGTACTGAGTAGTAAGTATAGATACTACTGATCCAGAACGGATCAAGTACATATCTACCAATACGTACGGCCAAAATATTGTTCCTATTAACGCCGCTATCTGATAGTGAAAATTATACAATGTAAAGTTGTTTTCAAACTCCCTACCAGGAATTATATCAAAAACAATATATTACTTTACAGTATCTATTAAAATCACACTAGTTTTATCAAATAATTTTCGAAAATTCACGTTTAATTTTTAACAAAAGTATCAAAACCGTTACCACCAACTATTCGCTAAATACCAAGATATAAACTAACCGACAATGTCCTGCGGTCAATATAACGCATTCAAACCACCGCATCTAAACATCGGCAAAACACCCCCAAGCTACATCTTCCCACGAACACATTGTTACAGAAAACAATCAAAAATATCTCAAAAATATTGACCAAGAAAACCACATTTACAAATACACCCCCAAAAACAACCCTTAAACCTTATTCCCTACGCCATAAAGCTTGAAATTCCTTATTTATAACCTTTTTGAAGTTGAATTTGATACTTATTTGTGCACAAATGTCTTTTGTTCAAGTTGTGTAGTAGTCCAAACATATGGTTAGCTGGTATTATTCTAGTTTTAAGGGTCATGGTTTGACATGATTTGTTCAAAGTGTAGGTGAAGGGATTATGCTACTAAATACTGTATAAGTATCGTGAGAAACAGGATTTCGCGATGCCTTTGATGTCACTAAATGGATCGGAATGTCCATTTTGTTTGCGGATATACATTGGTCTTGGAGAGATTGCAAAAACCGTTATATTTCATTTGTTTAATAGGTTCTGTCCATAATTTTCATGAGGATGTAGGGTCATCGTTATCGGTCACACATGCTATTTTATTGTTAATCACAATACAACCAATATTGTGCATCTATACTAATATTATAAAGCGGAAGAGTTTGTTTGTTTGTTTAAACGCGCTAATCTCAGGAACTACTGGACCGATTTGAAAAAGTCTTTTTTTGTTGGATAGCCCATTTATCGAGGAAGGCTATAGGCTATATAACATCGCGCTACGATTAATAGGAGCGGAGCAACGACGAGAAATGTTGCAAAAACGGGAAAAATTTACGCATACGAAGTTGCGCGGGACAGCTAGTAACAAATAACAAGTTAAACGAATTACCTAAGCTGGTTATTATTTACCTAATTAACTAAAAATATTGCATGCCAGCAAACACTATAGGTATTACGAAGTTTCAAGGGCTTTGTAAAAAGAGTTTTTCTCAGTTCTGGTGCAAGCATAATGAAAATGGTTGTCTGTGAAGTTTTTTTTTTAAAGGTAACTAGCAATGTGGGAGTGATTACCTCATTACTAGCAATATTTTTACCCCTCTCAAACCTACGCTCTTACCTAGCTCAAAGGCTAGGAGTAGGTTCATGTCGGTAGTATAATGGGTAGGATTCGAATCCGCGACCTCACGATTGCGAGACCAATGCCTTAGCCATTAGGCTACCACCGCTTTATACATAAATTATAGTCAGTTTACAAACCATTATTTTACGTGATAACGTCATAAGAAAACATTGATGACATTGTATTAAACAACTATGCATGTGACAGCTTTAGTTCCAATTGTATCGCATGTCACTGCAATCGTTATTAGCCGATAGGCCGAAAGCTTTAGTTCCAATTGTATGGCACGACGCTACAATCGTCTTTCCCCTATCAACAGGCGGAACGTGACATTTTTTCGTCGTCATTTTTTCAGCCGGTCATCAAAAAAAGACGTCAATTTTTTTTTAATATACGAGAATGGTTTATACCCGTGGCTGCACTTGAATGAATTAGGTATAACTATAAATGTAGCCTACGTGTTAAGTATTCTGTATTATAGACAGATATACATGTTACTCTACTTACTTACAGATTTTTTTTAACAAATTACCAGGCCTGTTGGTCTAGTGGTTATCGACCCTGACTGCTAGGCCATAGGTCGTGGTTTGGATCCCCAAACAGAATAAAACTTTGTGTGAAGAAAATGATGGCGTAATCTGTGTTTAGTCTGTGTAATTTATCTATAATATGTATATATTAAGAGTTGTATAGGTATGTTTATCAGTTGTCTGTATGCCATAGAACAGGCACTGCCTGGTTTGGGATCAGATGGCGTTGTGTGAGTTGTCACAAGACATAATTAAGTATGTCTTTCCATCCCACAGGACTAAAGAATACCGGTCATTTGCGAGGCGAGCATGGGGTCGAAGACAATCACACTAATATTATAAAGGCGAAAGTTTGTGAGTATGTGAGTGTGTATGTTTGTTACTTCTTCACGTCTAAACGGCTGGACACATAGGCTAGGCATAAACCGCGGGTAACACCGCAGGGCACAGCTAGTATATATATATATATATATATATATACATATATATATAATCCCAGTGTCGTGTATAATTTTAATTATGTATTAGTTTATTAAGTTTTTTTATGTACCCTATGTATTTGTATGATATGGGCCTTAGTATCTCTCTCTATATAATTATTATTATTATATAGAGACTCGTTAGACACTTTAATCATTCTAAAGGTTATTATTTTTTAATTTCATTTAATCAAAAGGTATTTTTAATAATTTTCGTTAATACTTAGGAATAATCTATACTAATATTATAAAGCTGAAGAGTTTGTTTGTTTGAACGCGGTAATCTCAGGAACAACTGATCTGAATTGAAAAATTATTTCATTGTTGGATAGCCCATTTATCGAGGAAGGCTATAGGCTAAATAACATCACGCTACGACCATTAGGAGCGGAGCAATGAGAAATGTTGCAAAAACGGGAAAAAATTACGCAGACGAAGTTGTGCGGGACAGCTAGTCTATACTAATATTATAAAGCGGAAGAGTTTGTTTGTTTGTTTGTTTGTTTGTTTAAACGCGCTAATCTCAGGATCTACTAGTCCGATTTGAAAAATTATTTTTTTGTTGGATAGCCCATTTATCGAGGAAGGCTATAGGCTATATAACATCGCGCTACGACTAATAGGAGCGGAGAAGCGACGAGAAATGTTTCAAAAACGGGGAAAATTACGCATACGAAGTTGCGCGGGACAGCTAGTCATTCATATAACCATTCTCTTGGACTTTCACATTCATAAAATTATATTCAGAATCTATAATGTCATATAGTATCATAAGTAGGTCACCTTTTTACTTAAAACATCATTGCAAACCTCAAAGTAGTTTGCTCAGAATCAGTAACACAATCCATTAGGGTAGTTTTGGACCATTTTATATTTTTTTAAGAATTAAATAATCAATCATTAATCATTCTAACAGTCCAAAACCTTTTCATCACTTACGGCCGGTCTCAATAACATAAGCTCCATACAAAATATGTCAAAATTCTACCTCTAGTAGCCAAATCCATCGATAGGTAGGTTATTGAAACCGGCCATTTGTTTTCAAATAATAACCATGGATTACGTACTACGAGAGTACGAGACGTAATGAGCACGATAGCGCGAAGAACGCAAGACAACTTGAATAGGTTATAACTCTGCAAGTTTTCAATATTTTCATTTTCTTTATTTATTAAAGCACTTCTTAAAGTTAAAATCTTGTTGGGATGTCCAAATTTTGCACTATACCAAAAATAATCTTGTGGTTTTTGATCAAAATTAGCTTCGAAGTTCTTAAGTAATAGCGATAGGCCATTTATTATTTATCCTATGTTCTTCCCCGGGACTCAAACTATCTCAATACTAAATTTCATCTAAATCGGTTTAGCTGTTTGAGCGTGAAAGCGTAACAGACAGACAGACAGAGTTACTTTCACATTTATAATATTAGTAAGTATAGTATATAGTATATGGATGGGTGCAGTTCTCCTAACGATTAAAATGTCCTTCAAAGTTGTCCCACTCCATATTCCAATTCAATTACCATATAGTCATATGACTTATTAATATTGCACCCTCGGCTAATGCACTAGCAATTATTCTGCGGGATCTCTCGTTCAACGCAACCACGGGGCGCAATTCAACATCTGTTTGATATTTCGACGATGTTTCTGTTTTTGTCACAAATTTTCTGATAGTTTATCATCGAACTGACCATTCACTGTATACTCATTCTTACCTTGGTCAAATTATTATAGAATTTTATAAGTTACGGGTCTTAATCGCGTAAATATTTTATTTTAAGGCTAATTGCCTTTGTTTATTGCCTGACGTTCTAGAGAGTCTACCCGTGACCACGACCTTTGCAATACGCTCGAAACGTCGATTAAAATAAAATATTTACGCGATTAAGACCCGTAGCTTATAAAATTCTATAATATGTATAAATCGCGAAAGTTTACGAACATAAATATATACCTATTCGTGAAAATAGCCTTACATTCTTGTTAGTGTATGATCGGTGCAATTTGGGTACCTAATTTTTTTTTTTGTAGTTACGATATCAATATCTAATAAGTCAAAATTGCGAAAGTTTAACAACAATCATTCTTGTTAGATTTTTAACTAATATTAACCAGATTATGATATTTCTGCTAAGAATTTCTCTTAGAACTTTTAGTAGAGAATGTTTTTTTTTTCCGACGGCAGGAAGTAGGTAAATGAAATCAAAGATACGCATAAAAACTAGGAATCCCACTAGGATCCCACTACCTTAAAAGAAATTTATTTCTCTTATGGTAATGGAATCTACGATTACATGAATCAGTAGATTTTTTTCAAAATTTTTCTCTGCCTTGTCTATGAAGATTTCAGCCAATTATGATGATGAATCTAGTACATTTTTGGGTTAATTTGTCAGTGTTGGATTTTACGTGTAGGCACGTTTTAACTAACGACCCAAATATTTGTTCCCGTCAAGTATATAAGCAGACCCGCGCAACTTCGTGCCCTGTTTTTGGAACATTTTTCATTGCTGCTCAGCTCCTATTGATCGTAGCGTGATGTTATATAGCCTATAGCCTTCCTCGATAAATGGGCTATCCAAGTAAAATAATTTCACTTTGGATTTATAGTTTCTGAGATTATCGCAAAAAAAAACAAACTTTTCAGATTTATAATATTAGTATAGACTAGCTGCCTGCCCGCCTTCGCACAGGTGTCATATTGTAGCGGTTTAAACCTTGAGTTACATTATTGTAATTTTCGTAGAGATCTCTAATTTTTTGATAATAAAATTTAGCCTATGTTACTCCCCGATAATGTAGCTTTCTAATGGCGATTTTTTAAATCGGCCTAGTGGTTTCGATGCCTATTCAATTCAAACAAACAATCAATCAAACAATTTTTATAATTTTATAGTAATTATTTACCTGCATTACGCAAAGCTTGCTTAATGTGGGTGCTTGCTTGCTTTAACAACAGATTGCAGCCATTTCTAACTAGCGTTACTATATCTGTGCACTTATAGGTACGTTTTTTTGCAGTCAGTCTACATCCATATGTACTGCTTAGCCACTTGTATGCAGTGCATTCGAATGAACAAACGAATAAATTATTCAAGAGCGGAATCACACGCCACAATTAGTGAGGGGTAAACAGAAATCAATTAATATACCCTGGAGCTATTGACAAATTACATCATTTACATTTAGTGCGGGCGTGGTTAATTGTGTACGATATTGTGAGTTATAAGATAAAGCTTTGGGTAAACTTACATACTGAGATACTTAAAAAACTAATAAGAAATTATAACATTTTTTATTTTCTAATAAGATGAAAAAAAGGTTTTACTATCTGTTGTTTGAAAATCAACATATATATGACCTATAAGGAATTAAAACAATACGTATGATAAAAGGCAATACTTCCCTTTATAATTAAAATAAAATATAATTAAAAATAAACTCAAAAATGTTGTAAAAATAATAATTTGTCACTTTCTAAAAAAATACAATTAAAATTTAAAAAGAGACATTGTCAAAAAAAAGAGATATTGTCTCTTTTTAAATTTATAAAAAGAGACATTAAGAGACATTTGATGTTTTTTTAAATAATGTCTCTTTTTAAATTTTAATTAAGTATATTTTTTTAGAAAGTGACAAACTATTATTTTTTGAACATTTTTGAGTTTATTTTTAATTATATTTTATTATAATTATAAAGGTAAGTATTGACTTATATCATACGTATTGTTTTAACTCTTTATAGGGTATACTTGCCTACTCCTCTCAAAAAAAAAAGAAAAAATACCTATGTACTTAGTACATACCTATAAATATTTATAGGTCAAAAGCTCACATAAAACCAGTCGCCAAATAACTGAAGTAAACTGAACTCATCTAAAATTACTTACTCACGCATACACCAGAAGAATCCTCAAAACTAAAACTATTCACTGGGGGAGGACAGAAAAATTGTTATTTTATTGCATTCGAGGGTCCACATGTCATATTTTATCTTCCATGTCGCATTTTCTGAATGTGCAACTACTTTCTTATACATTCCTCTACTAACTTCATATTTATAGACTGGAGACCTGGTCTTTATGACCTTTGGAATAGAGTCTTTAAAGTCGTGTCTATTGTCTTTTTTTTCTTATTTGAAATGTCGGTATTGTGTATGTGACACGCACGGATGAGTGGTATATCATTTTCTTTGTACAAATGGGTGAAAGTATCTCTTGAGGCGTTCTAATCTTGTGAATATAAACAATAGGTAGTAATTTTTGGGCAAATTTGACGATTTTCGAAATTTTTTACAGAATAGAATAGAATGAATCTTGATTTGCTTAAAATAGTACAAAACAGATGGATTCTTTTTAAATACTGTGCCAAATACATTTTTTTGTTTGGCGACATGCAAAATACACTGTTACTTTAATAAGTCAAGTTACATTTTATTTCATTACTAGCTGTCCCGCGCAAATTTGTATTTCGCCCGTTTTTGCAACATTTCTCATTGCTGCTCCACTCCTATTGGTCGTAGCGTGATGTTATATAGCCTATAGCCTTCCTCGATAAATGGGCTATCCAACAGTGAAATAATTTTTCAATTCGGACCAGTAGTTCGTGAGATTATCGCGTTCAAACAAACAAACTCTTCAGTTTTAAAATATTAGTATAAATGTTATATTATATTTACCACTGTACTTACATGTAAATGTAGAATCGACTTTTCACATGTGTAGTATTTTGCTTCCTAAGTGATTAAATATTTTTTATTATTATTCTATTAATATTTATGCTTATCATAATGTTTGTTTTATTTATTGATTCATGCTTGTAATTTCTTAACATTATGAAAAAGCTCAGAGACAGAATAGAATCATAAAAAGGCAGTATCTTATAGCACGAAAATTAATCACTAAAAACAACTATGTTATTGCGTAGTAATTTTGGAGATTACGTGTTACATCCAATCTTATATATTACCAACTAGGTAGCTTTTCACCGCGGCTTCGCTCGCATTAAGTTGTATAGCCAGTAGTTTTTGCGTGAAAGAGCAACAAATATACAAACATTCGTATTTATTTTATTTATTATTTTATTACTGGTTATAAAGAAAAAAATAAATGTTTTTAGGTAATTTTATTCATATGAATGTATGGAGGAAAAATTCGTCTTAGGTGGGACTTGAACCCGCGACCTTAGGGGTGCCTATTCTAAGCGGTTACCGCAACTGACAATTGACTATATAGGCCGTGGATGACCACCAAGTCACCCCAACATGTTAGCTAAACTCGAAATGCTCTTTTCAAGTTATAAAGTATATATAATCCCACTAATATTATAAAGGCGAAAGTTTGTGAGTGATGAAGATGTGAGTTTGTTACTTCTTCACGTCTAAACGGCTGGAGTGATTACCTATAATAAAATTTGGTATGGAGTTAGCTGACACCCTGGATTAACATATAGGCTAATAAACCACGGGTAACACCGCGGGGCACAGCTAGTAATATATATACTTAGAAGTATTGTTAAAAAGTGCCTACCTACTTAAATTAAAACACTTCTCATATTTATATTACATTCATAACGAAAACCAATCATAAATACCCATTAATTTTTGTTTTGCGAAATAAATATAAACTTGAATTGAATACATATTGCGCGGGCGCAAGAATCGATACCAAAACATCATTTTGGCCACATTAACGATTCTGATCGACCGTGAAATTCAGTGTTAGTTCCAAGACATTAGTGCTTATACTGTTAGTGATTTATGACCGGTGTTGGTTCGATTCTCGGTTTGGTAAAAATAGACTGATGTTGTTGGTTGCCAATAATATGTTATGTTGATTGTTTTGTGGGTGTTAAAGTCTTTTTTGTTTTTTGTGACATTTGTAAGTAGAGGATAAGATAAAAAAAATGGCGGTAAAATGACCAACTGACTATATAAAATACTAGCCGTCTTCCCCGGCTTCACGCGGGTGTATCGTAGTTTTTTATATCTTGAGTTACATTATTGTAATTTCCATAGGGACCTCTAACTTTTTTGACAATGAAATATAGCCTATGTTACTCCCCGGTAATGTACCTTTCTTATGGTGAAAGAATTTTTCAAATCAGTTCAGTAGTTTCGGAGCCTATTCAATGCAAACAAACAATCAAATCTTTCCTCTTTATAATATTATGTATAGACTAACAGGTCCACATCGTTGGTCTCGCTTTTTCAAGTTTTAGTAGTATTTGCAGAGACCGATAAGAAACTATTTTATAATTTTTAAACAATTTTTATTTACTTACAACCGTTTACAATATCCCATCTATCGATTGATTTAGCTACTAGAGAGAGAATTTTAACATATTTTGTATAGAGCTACATAGTATAAAACAAAGTCGCTTTCTCTGTCCCTATATCCCTATGTATGCTTAAATCTTTAAAACTACGCAACGGATTTTGCTGCGGTTTTTTTTAATAGATAGAGTGATTAAAGAGGAAGGTTTATATGTATAATAACATCCATTAAATAGTGGAGAAATACTGTTATTTTTAAGGTTTCTAATGTGATGTCGTAAATAATTACATTTTTTCCGCTTATATTGCAAACGCAGGCTGAACCCTACGAGATTTATCAAAATAATGTACTAAGTATTGTACACATTGAAAAGGTCTACAGAAAACTCCGCTATAGATAAATAAATAGATGTATACGCAGACGAAGTTGCGCGGGTCAGCTAGTATATTATAAAGCTGAAGAGTTTGTTGTTTGTTTGAACGCGATAATCTCAAGAATTCCTTGTTCGAATTGAAAAAAAAATTTTGTGTTGAATAGCCCATTTAACGATGAAGGATTTAGGCTATATAACATCACGCTACGATTAATAGGAACGAAGCAGCAATGAAAAATGTTGCAAAAACGGGAAAAATTTACGCAGACGAAGATGCGCGGGTCAACTACCTAACTACGTAAGTTTTTCCTGTTTTTGCAACATTTTTCATAGCCTATAGTGTCTAATATACAACGTAACAGAAAGGTGTGGTCAAATTCCAGCAGGGGGCAGTATATGTTATAGGTATTGCATCTACCATGGTAGGTAATATATTCAATTAGGTACACTTTTTTTTTAAACACGACTCCTGCTGTAGGGTTAAAGCCCTGTGTCTTTTCCGGGGGCTTTACAAACATTCGAATCACGGACACAAAGTACACCCAGACTCGGAACAACAATTTGTTGATCACATAAACAGTGTCCCGTGTGGGAATCGTACCGACGAGTTGGACACACTCCCACAGCGCCACAGAGGCAGTAAACAGTCGGCGTAAGTATTACGTAGTTACGGCGTTCTCTTATTACTAAATTTTAGTAGCGAAAGGCGTATGGTATAAATATTATACCTATAAAGCAAAATTCAATAGAACTATTATTACATAGAACTTTTAAAGTCATACTTTTTTTAAATGCTAATTTTTCATTGATAAATTAACGATTGAAGAAATAATAAATATAATTTTGAGGTACTCCGATTTTGATAAATTTAGGTACTTACTGCACTACCTAATTTTATCAAAATCGGAGTACCTACCACAAAATTTTATTTATTATTTTTTTCCGGGTTCCGTTTTTGCCATTTTGGCTACTGAATCCTAAAAAGAAGAATTTTCAAAATAAACAATAATCATAAAATTTCATCAGTTCTATGGGCACCAATTCAAAAACTCTCGACATCATCGCCCTCAGCAATGGGCAAAGTCAAATTAAATTGTGACAATCTGAGCGGTCGTTTTGTATAATTATAAAATGTACAATAAACACATGACACTGGCAAAAAACAATTTGAAAATCGTCTATCCTGTCATCAACTCAAAAAAGAAGAGGAATAATTAACAAAATCAACAAAAACCACCATGTTTTATGGTGACCAATCCTAAAACTATCAGCACCATAGCCCACAGCCATGGGCAAAGTCGAAGCTTGAACCCGTAACATCTCACCCGAGAGCGTTCACCCCTGACCCTAAGTGCCGCTGGTCATCTCGAGACGTGCGCTGTCTCGCTCACACTCGATATACAGGGTGTATGTGCGTCTCGCTCGTGTTGTGCACGATCCGATCCGCCGTGGATCCGGGTATCCTCAGAATTGCAGTTGGCTGCTCGGTACAAGAATCGTGGAACTTGTTTTTGTTTAAAATTTTAGCTTTTTTTTTAGTTTAATCAAACTGACTACGTAATTAGGTTTACAATATTAAATCATTTACATATTATGTGATTATTTCGCTTCGGTTTATCTAATAATTAATTTGTACTAACTGATATAATATAAGAGTCACATACATCTGATTAGCTAGGAAATTAAACTCAAATTCAATTTATTTACTTTTTTCTCCTATCTAATGCACATCGGCACTTTCAATATTTAAAATCAGGCCCTAATATGTTAACTTAAAACGTTAAATATTGTGCTGGCGTTCGAATAGCTAACATTTTTCATAGTCATACTAATATTATAAAGGCGAAAGTTTGTGAGTATGTGAGTGTGTATTTTTGTTACTTCTTCGCGTATAAACGGCTAGAACGATGTTAATAAAATTTGGTATGGACTTAGCTGACAACCTGGATTAACACATAGGCTAATAAACCGCGGGTAATACCGCGGGGCACAGCTAGTTATATAGAAATTATTTTAAAACTGACTATTTACTCATATGATTTGCAGCAAAAATGTAATATAATGTAGCCTATGTAAAAATAAATTCCGAAGTCTATTATTGAACCGCGTCACAATCAAAACTGAAGACGCTCCCGCATTACCTGGCACTGGCACGTTCACTATACTCCGCGCTGGCATATGCGCCTAACTGTACAACCCTGTATATTTTGTAGCCACACTAAAAGTATACACGCTGTATAGTCGCCTGTCCACAGGGCTGTCACATGATACTTTAATAAAAGTATTTTAAGTAGTAATTGTTTTCTATATAGTAACTTCTTCTTCTTTATTTCTATATAGTAACTAGTATGAAAAAAAAGACAAATCGGTAGTTGTTGTGGTCAAGTTACAACAACAAGTAGGTACAACAGGTAACCGTTTTCAAAGAAATTAAGTTATTTTACCTAAACGCTTAATCCAATATGCTCTTATTCTTTGGTAAACTAAATAGTGTCTGACTAGAGAGAGGTGTAGTGTCTATAGATAGAATATAATGTCTCACTGTATCTGCGTCATAGTTCAGACTCTTAACTCTTAACGTTTCAACTTCGCTGGAAAAACACTCTGCTTCCTCCTGTAGTCATTACACCTCTCTTTGATACGATACTATTCAGACTTTCTTGAAAAAGATGTTCTTAATTCCCTGCGATTTAAATAAACTTTCTTATAGGTAACAAAATTGTATGGGTTCCTTTATAAAAGTTGTGACAAAAAGTTAAGACCGCACCGGTCTTAGACTTTTGGTTAGGTTTAATTCTTTCTACGTTTGACAACCCTAGATACAAGTTTCTATCTAACTATACAGCTAAACATAAACAATGTTAACCGTTTAAATAAATGTAATTTTAATCAATTCGATAATCATTTTATTAATGGCAATAATTTTATAAGTTGATATTTACGATATCCCACCTGCGTTCATTTTGTAGGGATAAATCATAATAGCCTTTCGTGGAAACTATGATATTTTACAAAATACCTAGGACTTAATATTGATGATTGTTTTTGTTAGCAAGTTACCAATAGGTAAGCAAACGAACTGGATTTCGCAGAAGATCAGGAGGCCTACTCAAATTCAACGAAAACGAAGTTTCGGTCAAAAATCTGGTAGTAATATACAGAGCCAGGAACATTTATTTAATCCACTAGTTCCAGAAAATTGTCCATGTGTTCGAATTTCTTGTGCTTATCCATGAAATATTTAGAATAGTCCCCGTAAACTTAAGAAATTTAAAGTAAACGAAAATTCGTGAATTTCGTTTTAAACAAAGAGAGTTGGTCAGATGCGCCTCCAGATGTGATTTCTACGCCCCGGTTCGTAAAGGGTTAGACAAATCAAAAATCTACTCGCTGTCAAATTTTCCCTGAAAGACATACAAAAGATTTGACAGCAATGGTTGTGTTGTTGTTTGACAACCCTTTCCCGATTCCAAATCTATCTAGAACCATATAAAATATATACATAAGCTCCATACAAAATATATCAAAATCCTATAACTAGTAGCCAAATCCATCGATAGATTATTGAGACCGGCCGTTAATCAAAGACCTAAGATAGATTTGGAATCGGGAAAGGGTTGTCAAACAACAACACAACCATAGCTGTCAAATCTTTTGTACGCCTTTTAGGAAAAAAATGACAGGGAGTAGATTTTTGATTTGTCTAATCCATTACTTATCTTTTCTCTAGTTACTCACATTGTGAAACTAACATACGTACTGATAGGTATTATCCAATCGATATAGAATGGACGAACAACAACGTTCATGCATTGGTTATCAAACTACTTACTTATAACGCAATGAATGATACGCGAACTTCATTGGTCGATTTTATCGGTCGCAAAACCCCGATAGATACGAATGTCAGTTGTCAGTTAACATTTTAGGGTTTGTTCGCAAAAATCAGTTTGGTCGTTTCACAAATAAATGATTTTTATTTTTTTGTTATTTTTGTGTTTTGTAAATTTCTGCCAGTGTCAATCAAGTATTTATTGACACTTCAACAAGCACAATGTTGTTCATGTATTTTGAGATGACAGCTCAGTTTCCCGCCATTTTCACAACTCCAAATAAAATTAAAAAAAACGAACAAAATAATACGAAATAAATTTCAAAACATCACAAATAAATATAATACGCAAATAATTTCTGTAACAATGCACACAGTGGTGCATAATTACAACCACAGAGAACATTTTATATAGGTACTGAGAATTACAACCACCGATTGACGCAAGGGTTGAAGGGGATGACAACAAAAGAGGCCATAATGATTTTTATGTGATTTTCACGCAACACCGCCCAGGCACAGGAAACTGTTATAAAGCCACTGTTTGTTTGTGGTTGATTTTTTTTCGGTCGAAGTTACGTTTTTAATAAATGGATTACTTACTAACATTTTTAAAATATTTTTAATTGTTTCCATATCTTTATAGATTTTGTAAATACATACCTACCTAATAATAAACACCCAGAAACGGAACAAACAATCGTAAACATTACATAAAGATGTATCCTGGGTAGGAATCGAACCCACGACCATGCTTAACAGTCTGCCGGTCTGCGTCACAAACTCTCAATACAATATAATTTGAATGAACATCTGTTTTACATTTTTGTTAGACAAATAAAATAACTCAAATACTTCAATTTTATTCGCACCAATTTACTGCATAAACACAGTGACATTTAAACTATGATAATAAATAATTTGAGCCGACATCTATAATATTTTCACTAGTTAATTAAAAGGGAGCCACTGGGAAAACATTTGGGACGATAGGAAGCGCGGGAAACAAAACCAGACTTGTTTTAAATGGCGGGTCGATTAAATGTAGAACAGCGCCATCTAGTGGCGTACGGATAAAAAGTTTAAGGTACAAAGTGAATGTATGAGAAATGTAATTTTATCTTATTTATTAACAGTTACATTTTGAATTACTTATTTAAATGTGAAGAATCCTAGTAGATGAGTTGTGAAACAAAAATTAAGAGAAATCGCAACGCATGACGGCAATGAAACTATGTGACTACGTGGTTCGACCATGTAGTTTTATTTATTCGCAACTCCAACGAAACTACAAAAAAATACAAGTGTCTATACGTTGTAGAATAAAATACAAAATTTCAACCAAATTGTCACCGGGGATGTAACTCAGTGGTAGAGTGTCTGCTTCGCATGCTGAAAGTCCTGGGTTCAAATCCCAGCATCTCCAAAACCGATTTTTGCATTTTATTTTTTACCTTTTTAACATTAATCATACTATTCATTTCATTTATAAATAGTTATAATATAATTTACAAATTGTTGATAATTACAAAAATAGTCAACATAATTATACTTGAATAAAAATAGTCAACAATACTGGTATAATATCTAACATCTCGATTTAATACTTTTTTGTTAAATATATTAAATTCTGTCTGGGCAGTCCATCTGTCCGTGTATTACTCGATCCAATAGAGCGCAAAACCGCGCACGTGGAGGCTAGGAGACAATTAAATTATATTTGTATGAAGATTTGATTGACATACACCTGGTCTGATTTACT
The DNA here is from genome assembly GCA_945859575.2 of Herminia tarsipennalis. NCBI lineage: Eukaryota > Metazoa > Arthropoda > Insecta > Lepidoptera > Erebidae > Herminia > Herminia tarsipennalis. The sequence goes on along the minus strand of OX243845.2, from coordinate 18,972,261 downwards.
TAATTGGACTAAATACAAAAAGTATGACTGCTTTAAATAATATAGCTTTTATTTGTAGAGCTCTAGGTTATATTTTTTTTAGGTTACTGCATTACAACATGATTTGATAAGTATTTCTGACATTTAGATATTCTGCCAAAATATACCTAGACTGTTGAGGAACATAAGTACTAGGTATATTTTATCAGAATACTTGAATACTGTTTTATACTAACATCAGTATTCTGAAGTAAGTATAATTTATACCAATTATACTTACTTCAGAATACTGATGTTAGTATAAAACAGTTTATTGTTTTTTTACAAATACCCTATTACCTACCTAAATACTAATAACAAAACTACCTACGTAACAAATATTCCAACACATTTAAAACAACAGAGGAGTTACAGTTTAAAACCTTACTGCAAAAACATAAGTAATTTTTCATGACCATGTCGCTTCGTGAATATTTTCTAAAGGTATTTTCACTCACCTTGAATAACTCATAAACAAAAGAAAACCATTTTACACATTATTCCCGCCTTCCCGCCTAAAAAGGTCAACCATCAACTACTCGTGTCACGTGGTTTTATTTTTAAAGGCAAAGCCCATTACATGCAGTCAGCCAAATGAATAGTTGATCGCGACCAAAATGTCAGGCCAAATGGAATATCGAATGAGGTACGGCTTCATCAGCTGCCCAAATGGTCAGCCTTTAATATTTCAACTGCGGTTAGTTACTGTTTGGTTGTTGGCTGTATATTGTGTTGTTTTTGCCTTATAATATATAGGCGGTACTTTGTGATACCTGTGTAATATATTTAAAGTTTCTAAAAAAAGTTAGAAGGAGTTGTAAAAATGGCGGCAAACTGACCGGCCATTATTTTTACACCTCCGAGTTTAACTTGTAAAAAATGATTTGAATACGTGATAATTCACATAGAACGAGACTATGTGCATGTAATAAGTGCATAAATACTTGACACTGGCAGAAATTAGCCGTTAAAACGGCTAGATTGCCATAAACTCAAAGAAGAAGAAGAAGTTAGTTTATAAATATAATATTTTACTATGTATGGTTTGATTAGATGTCTAAATTTCACAGACCTAGTCCTACCATTAAGCGAGGTAGTCTAATGGCTATAATAAGGCATCGATCTCGCAATCGTAAGGTCGCGGATTCGAAGCTCAGTGGCTTGTGTTAGGAGTGGGTTCAGGTCGGTAGTATAGTGGGTAGGATTCGAACCCGCGACCTCATGATTGCGAGACGTTACCGCCGCGCCGCTTAAAATATAAAACATTGTTAACAATTATAACCTAACCTCTACAGTTTTTTCTGCTTATTTAAATCTAAAATTCCAAAAGAAACCAGCTTTTTAACACTTATACTCGTATGTACACAAACAGGTTGATGGGTAGGCAGACACCGGCATACTTGTGAAACTTTGCCGCGCTCAGGAAATGAAGTGGCGACTCAATTTCCACGGCGCGGTAATCCGTGCGGAAATCTAACGACAATATCGCACCTTTTACCTTTTTGTTATTTATATCTACTTACCTATATCTTTTAGAGATTTTGCTTTTACTTTGTGCATCCTTTTTTGAACAGTAATTTAATAAACTTACCCAGGTTGTGCTAGACATGAGATAAAGATGCTTTAAGACCATTTTAAGACTGTATTTAAAATAAAATAATATAGTACTGCAAATCTATTAAAGCCATTTTTTAAAAGGCCATTACCGTCTACGTTGAATCTCAGTCTAAAACGTTTGTGGAATGAATTTGAAAAAAACACACCTTAGGTAGGTATACCAAACTGTTTAGATTTCCATTTTTTATCTAATTTAACTTTATTTTTCTAATTAAAACAGGTTTTCAAAAAAACTAAGATCGGATTTTCTGCCCATTGAGAAAAGCTAGAGCTTTTACAATAATTCTCAAGTATGACGAGTCTATTTTTTGTATCTATACTAATATTATAAAGCTGAAGAGTTTGTTTGTTTATTTGAACGAAACATCGCTAGCCCATTTATCAAGAAAGGTATATAATATCACGCTACGACTGATAGAAAATTTACGCAGACGAAGTTGCGCGGGTCAACTAGTAATACTAGCTAAAGAGTTTGTTTGAACGCGGTAAGCTCAGGAACTACTAGATCGAATTGAAAAATAAATTACTATTGGATACCATTTATCGAGGAAGGTTATAGGCTATATTATATCACGCTACAACCAATAGTAGCGGAGCAGCAATAAAAAATGTAAGAAGAACGAAGTTGCTCGGGTCAGCTGGTACTTTATAATAATCAAAATAAACCGTACCGTACCGTTTCGTAAATTATTTCGAGACCTACAGATAAATAATCAGCTTGCTAATGTCACCATCTATGACACCGATCTTACCCAAGATCATCCCAAGACTTAAAAAAACGACTGTCACATATTAAAACCCGCAATTTCGTCACAAATCTGAGCGTGACAGTTGAACACGTTGAAGGCAGGGGGCGCCACCGCTGCAAGCCATGATTGACAGCTAATAACCGCAGATTTCCCACGGGGAACCGCAATTTGTCCCCTACACTCTTGGGCTTACCGCAGTCATAGAAACGTCTATGATTTTGATATTAAAAGAACTGTTCCGAATCTGAGGTGAAAATTCTTAGATAAAGTTCAACTTAGTTTAGTTGCGTAAATTTTGGTAATCTATACTTACATTAAAAAGCTGAAGACTTTGTTTGTTTGAACATGGTAATCTCAGTAACTACTGATCCGAATTTAAACAATAGTTTATTGTTGGATAGCCCATTAATTGAGGAAGGCTATCGGCTATATAACATCACGCTACGATTTATAGGAGCAGCAATGAGAAAGGTTGCAAAAACGGGGAAAACTTACGCAGACGAAGCTGGAACACCTATATAATATTAGTGGCGACTACGAGCTGCAAGAAAGCAGTGCAGGACGGCCCCCACAAGATGGACTGACGAGCTGATTAAGGTAGCAGGGAGCCGTTGGATTCAGACCGCTCAACAGTTGTTTATCTTTTTAAAAACTACCAACGTTAGGGTACAAGCCCTGCATCGCGGTGTCTTTACAAACATACAAATCACGGACACAAAATACACCCAGACTCGAAACAACAATTTGTGGATCACACAAAGTAGTGTCCCGTGTGGGAATCGAACCCACGACCTCTTGCGTAGCAGTCGGACACACTCGCACTGCGCCACAGAGGCAGTCAAATTGTCCTCCCCACCCCTAGACTCATGAATTTTCAAGTGTTCGCCATACATTTGGTCTTCGTTGACGGGCAAAACTACTCACACTTGGCCAGTGTTGGGTCAAAGTACACCTCAGAACATGATCCTAGATCCGCACCTGCTTCTATCTACTTTTACTTCAAACATAAAAAATCTGTGGTTTAAATATTTAACACTTTAGATTGCAATGATAATTATCCGTATTAGTTCGTAATAATTAAATTAAAACGCCTTATGATAAATTGTGAGCAAATATATTTTAAACATAAGTAGGTATTTATTTCCTTCGGTGCTCCAACACTCTTTTGATTAAAAGAGCGATCGAGCAGAACCGGGGGTCAAAAGTGTTCGTACAATCTCTTGGAAGAAGCCACCTGACGAAGTTGACCACAGCAAGTGGAGAAGTCGTTTCTTCGAAGCCGGCAGTCCTCTCCGAAGTGGAAGGCTTCTATGGCCGGCTATACGCTTCGCATGCATCTCGACCTGATCCAGAAGATGAGGGTCCTAGAGCCACTCTAACACGCCACTACACCGAAGACCTGCCAGAAGTCAACATTGACGAAATCGTGCTGGCTCTTAGACAGCTAAAAAATGGAAAAGCCCCTGGAGAGGATGGCGTTACAACAGAGCTGTTAAAAGCTGGAGGTAAACCCGTACTGAGGGAGCTCCAAAAGCTCTTTAACGCTGTCCTGTTCGAAGGGAGAACTCCGGAGGCGTGGAGTAGAAGCGTAGTCGTCTTGTTCTTCAAAAAAGGAGATAAGACCCGGCTGAAGAACTACCGACCTATTTCTCTTCTGAGCCACGTCTATAAGCTGTTCTCAAGAGTCATCACGAACCGCCTTGCGCGAAGACTTGACGAATTCCAACCACCGGAACAGGCTGGATTTCGGAGCGGATATGGCACCATAGACCACATCCACACAGTGCGGCAGATTATACAAAAGACCCAAGAGTATAATCAGCCCCTGTGTTTAGCATTCGTGGACTATGAGAAGGCCTTTGACTCGATTGAAATCTGGTCCGTTCTGGAGTCTCTGCAGCGATGCCAAGTAGATTGGCGATATATCCAAGTGATGAGATGTCTCTACGAAGCCGCAACAATGTCCGTCCAAGTACAGAATCAGGAAACAAAACCTATACCATTGCATCGAGGAGTGAGGCAAGGGGACGTTATCTCCCCGAAACTGTTCACAAATGCAATGGAGGATATGTTCAAGACGCTGCACTGGAAAGGGCGGGGCATCAACATCAATGGTGAATACATCTCTCACTTGCGATTTGCAGATGACATTGTCATTATGGCGGAAACGCTGCAGGACCTGCAACTGATGCTGAATGATCTGGCTGACTCCTCTGTACGCATCGGCCTACGGATGAACTTGGATAAAACCAAGGTCATGTTCAATGAACATGTACTACCGGAACCGATAGCGGTGCACGGCGCCGTTCTCGAAGTTGTTCAAAAATATGTGTACCTCGGGCAGTCATTGCAGTTAGGTAGAAACAACTTCGAGGATGAGGTGAACAGGAGAATTCGGTTGGGTTGGGCAGCGTTTGGTAAGCTACGTCAAGTCTTCTCATCGTCGATCCCACAATGTCTAAAGACTAAAGTCTTTAATCAGTGCGTCCTACCCGTCATGACATACGGAGCCGAAACGTGGACACTGACGGTACGGCTGGTCCACAAGTTCAAAGTCGCTCAGCGGGCTATGGAACGGGCTATGCTCGGAGTTTCTCTTAGGGACAAAATCAGAAATGAGGTGATCCGGCAGAGAACCAAAGTTATCGACATAGCCCACCGGATTAGCAAGTTGAAGTGGCAGTGGGCTGGCCATATTAGCCGAAGAACCGACAACCGTTGGGGTAAACGAGTTCTTGAGTGGAGACCGCGGCTTGGCAAACGTAGTGTAGGACGCCCTCAAGCCAGGTGGAGTGATGATATACGCAAAACGGCTGGCAGGAGCTGGATGCGAGAAGCCGAAGATAGAACAAAGTGGCGTGCAATTGGAGAGGCCTATGTCCAGCAGTGGACTGCGATAGGCTGATGATTACTATATATGAGGTATATATTAACTCCATCATTTCGACGATAGGTACATTTTGATTTCTTGACTACCTCTGTGGCGCGGTGGGAATGTCTCCGACTGCTACGCAAGAGGTCGTGGGTTCGATCCCCACCCAGGATAAAACTTTGTGTGATGAGCACGATGGTTTATTCTGTGTCTGGGTGTAATTTATCTATAATATGTATGTATTTAGAAATATATAAGTATGTTTATCAGTTGTCTGGTTGCCATAGTACAAGCTCTGCTTAGTTTGGGATCAGATGACGTTGTGTGAGTTGTCCCAAGATATTATTATTATTATTATTATTTCTGTGGGTAGTTAACTACAATATATGTAAATTATTTTATACAATATACACTTATATTTTTTTAAAGATAACTAGCAATGTGGGATTCAGTCCCATATTACTAGCAATCTCATTAACCCCCCAGCTAAGTTCTATGGCTTGTGTTTTGAGTGGGTTCACGTCGGTAGTACGATGGGTAGGATTCGAACACGTGACCTCACGATTGCGAGATCGATGCCTTAGCCATTAGCCAGCCGTAATAGTAGATCTAAAAATTGCTCTGAAAATAAGTATTCTTTTATAATTTATCATGTTTTTGAATTTAAAAGCATGCAAACGAATACTAAAAGTAATGGTTTGACGATAGGACCTTATGACGTCATAGGTTGCTATTCCATACATATTTCTATAGAGCTTGTCGTTTTGAAATTTCACAAAAAGAGACTGATTTGACTTGACAGTCAACATCCCCATTGTAATAGTTTAGGGTCCGGTTGTCAATACCCACATTGCAAAAAACCTATGTAGTAAATAATCCATATATCATATTTCCTACTTCGCATTATAACTAAATCGCATAATGACATAGTAGCAAAATGCCTACTTTTTCAAAGGTACAGCCGAGAAAAAAACCACTAGGACAGGTGACATTTTTTATATACTAGAACTTAAAATCTACATAACATGTATCAAACAAAACAAATTAGACCCTTAAACAAAACAAATTACACGCTTAAAAATGAAGTAAATAATCACGATTGGTGAAGAATTTGCTTACGTATCCTTATGATATTTTTTAAAAATTGTAGAACTGTAATATTTTGTTGGTTGAGGGATATGACTTCATTGTTATACATTTTGTCGAACTGTATATGACGTCGCAGTCTGCGTGACTGGTTGAAATAATAATTTTTAATGGCAATATCTTTAAACCGTGCTTCTTTTCGCAATATATATAAAAATAAAATTAATGTAGCTTTGTGAGGAATTCGACAGTTAAGGCGTCTGTGCCAGCTCTCCATACCGTTGTTGGTACGGTGTCTTTCTGAGGCACAACAGATTAGTGAAAAAGACTTCGCCCACTGTCGTTCAAAATAATTTATAAACTTTTTTGAGGCCTTATCTTTAGGACTTTGTTCTATTATAGATTTCCAACCACTTTCTATGAAATTAATAGGAAATAAAGGCAAATTCGAAGTTAATCTGATAATTTCATTTTTCACATTCAGATCACGGCCCTTCTTCCATACGGCCCTGTTATAATGATAATAACATCCAGTTACGACTGCCTGTGGGAATACTGTTCTAAATGCATTCATTAGAGCTGGTTCAAAGTCACATTTAAATTTACTAATAGTGATTTACTTTAATCAAAGAAAATAGTCTGTGGTAGGTATAAAACAATATAATATATAATTAATATAGCTTCCGATTTATTTGGTAGTAAGGCGTAAATGACGGGCACGATATTTGTGTGCTTTGGAGTACTATTTAAATCCACGTGAATAGAAAAAAAATGATAAAATGGTTTTGGGCACCTTTTAAAGGTTCCATCACCAAAAAAACATTTATTTCCCCAAAAATTTGCTGATTTCCTTGCAGTTATGGAACTAAATAACAATATTTTTTCCTCTTCGCCATCATGTGCCACCAAAAAATCAGATGCCAACATTTTTGGTATTCGAACATCTGCTAATTTATTAAATTCTGTATTTTTAAGGCCCAATGTTTTACGTCGAGCTCTATACAAGCTATCCTTTTTTCGTCATACGATGGCACTAGCAAATTATTTGTTTGATGCTTTAAAACATACTTTTCAAATATTTTTTTTACCGGTTCCATATTGCTGCATACCTCTTGCTGACAAGAATCCATCATCAGAGCTATATCATTATCCTCTTGATGTGGTGCACAAATGTGAGAACTTTGTCTGATAATCTTCTCTTTATTTTTATCTAAAGTCACAGTCGCCGAACATTCATGCTTGTTGATACACCTCCACAGGCTCCCGTTTTTATTATTTTTTGCAAAATTATAACGATGACCATCATAAAGAAGAGCCGGTTTTCCCTTTTGATTTGTAATAAACTTTAAATTATTAACCATTTTAACTATAATATAATAACTATAATGTGCCAATATAACAACAAAATGAAATATTATACATACATCAACATGACAGTGTGTACCTGTATGACATATTAATAACCAGCCAGATAGATTTTCCTTATGTATTTCGTGTAAATAGTTTCGAATGTAACTGTACCTATTTTGAAAAAGTAGGCATTTTGCTACTATGTCATTATGCGATTTAGTTGTAATGCGAAGTAGGAAACATGATATATGGATTATTTACTACATAGGTTTTTTGCAATGTGGGTATTGACAACCGGACCCATAGTTTATTACCTGACTGCGGAGGAGGCGTACGCGTCAAACACATAACGTGTTTGACGCGTACCTACGTGTAATGTATCCTTCTAATGTTCCTATGTGTGCTCATAACTCATCAAGGGCTCAACCGATTTTAATAAATGATACGTCATTAGATTCGGCTTGATGACGTGAGTGTCACTGGGTATATATATATTTTTTTTTAATTGGAGGAAACAAAAAAAACCAAATAATCCGCACGCAAAAAGACAGAAACAAGAACAAGAAACCCTCTTGGTTTCTTGTTCTTGTTTCTGTCTTTTTGCGTGCGGATTATTTGTTTTTTTTTTTTTTATCTCAGATAAGATATTGACATAGTAAAGAAAATAGGGTTCCATAATAATGGCAACATAAAAGTGTTAAATATCTTCAAAATATAAAATTAAAGGGAGCTCTGGTGTCTTTTATCTTATACTAGCTGTCCCGCGCAACTTAATTTTTCCCCGTTTTTGAAACATTTCTCGTCGCTTCTCCGCTCCTATTAGTCGTAGCGCGATGTTATATAGCCTATAGCCTTCCTCGATAAATGGGCTATCTAATAAAAAAATATTTTTTCAAATCGGTCCAGTAGGTCCATTAGCGCGTTTAAACAAACAAACAAACAAACTCTTCCGCTTTATAATATTAGTATAGATATATATATATATATATATATAAATATTAGGACAATATCTTATGAGAAAACCACGAATATACTTAAATACATATACTCGTAATAAAGAGAGAATCTCCTTTTTTAATAAATAAAAGTACGTTTTTTTATTTCAGAGAACAAAAGATACAAAACACATATTGAAACGATTAATTAGTATTATTACCATACAATAATATGTTCATTTATGCACATATGCGTACAGACAAACAGACATCACTCCCGTTCTTAACCTAACGTCTCAATCATTGGAGAATCTACCAGTAACCTCACAAACTAATGAATGTTTATAAATAACACTAGAACCGTTATCTGCAGACGCCCAAACCACATGACACCGAGAATGCAGAAGGTAAATTGGGAATCACTCATGGATACGTTATCTCGAACCAGCTCCGACCACATTATTCCATTGAAGTTACAACGACTTTTTATTTGTGTAGAAAAACAGAGAGTTTTTAACATATTCTATAATATTATAAAGCTGAAGAGTTTGGTTGTTTGTTTGAACGGGATAAGTCCGGAAGTCCGAATTAAAAAAAATACTGTTGGATAGCCCATTTATCGAGGTAGGCTACAGGCTATATAACATCACGTTACGACTAATAGGAGCGGAGCAGCAATGAAAAATGTTGCAACAACGGGGAAAATTTACGCAGACGAAGTTGCGCGCGCTAAAATTGCACACGCTAGAAAATAGTAAGCGAGAGAGAGAGAGGAGTGCATTCATCTCTAACGGCTATTCTCAATAATCTATCTAACCATGGATATTAGGTATTTGACGTAAGCTCAATACTAATAATAATTCTACGTTATAACGTCTTAAGAAAACATTGATGACATATCGCCATTCGCCTTACTTAGCAACCAGTCAATAACGTGATACTTTTTCGTGAGTGCAGCCGCTCATCAACATTATCACGTCAAAAAAATTTGAACATCATAATTTAGTCTCCATTAATTTTGGAGCTTTGCTGATTTGAAACGTGGCGTTTGTTAATCGACGACGTAGCGTACATGAACGATGTTTATATGAAGTACGTACAAAGCTTGCCTACTGCACTGCCCGTGGTTTGTGGACAATCTCGTACAATATTAACGAACCTCGCCATTAGCTTAGTCGAGAGCTTTTTACGCGAACAGACAGACAGAACGGTGGATAATCCGTCAATGAACATGTTTGTTGAATGGAAGTGGCTCTTAGATGTGGCTTTTCTTTCTGTAAGTTTAGTTTATAATAGTTTCTTTACTTTTTCTTTCTCTTTTCCATTTATAATACTAGCTGTCCCGCGCAACTTCGTATGCATAAATTTTCCCCGTTTTTGCAACATTTCTCGTCGCTGCTCCGCTCCTATTAGATAGCTAGCGCGATGTTATATAGCCTATAGCCTTCCTCGATAAATGGGCTATTCAACAATAAAAGAATTTTTCAAATCGGACCAGTAGTTCCTGAGATTAGCGCGTTTAAACAAACAAACAAACTCTTCCGCTTTATAATATTAGTATAGATTAAATTAGATATAAAATAATCCATCCATACTAATATTATAAATGTGGAAGTAACTTTGCCTGTCTGTTATGTTTTCACGCTCAAACACCTAAAGAGATTTAGATGAAATTAAGTATGGAGATAGTTTGAGTCCCGGGGAAGGACATAGGGTAGTTTTTATTGCGATAACCGACATCCACGCGGGCGAAGCCGCGGGCGAAAGATAATCGTATTATAATTGGAATGAAGCGAATAGATGGATATTAAAGAAGCATACAGTTTGCTTGAAGTTAAACTCCTACTAATGCCAGTTAACACCACACTTATTGTCACAGTATCTTATAGTTTACAGGTCTAAAATTAATGGTTGCAGTTTTGAACTTTTAATTTACTAACCTAATACAGATTTTGCAGTAGATTAAAATCAAAAATCAATTCATTTATTGCAACTACTTAGTTACAATAAATTATTGGATTTTTTAATTGTAGACACAGATGTTATATAAAGATATATACTTTACCAAGTTAGCGCCTTCTTCAAGCATTGCAATATAGAGAGAGCTAAACTTAAAATTAATGTTTAGGTATATAAAACACAATAAAGTGTGTTTTATATTCAATTCGGACCAGTAATTCCTGAGATTATTGCGTTCAAACAAACAAACAAACTCTTTCGCTTTATAATATTAGTATGGATTATTATAATTATTGCAATATGACAGTAGAAACTAAAAGTAAGAAGTTAGGTATTAATTAGGTATTCTGAAATTGAGTAGTAACATTTTTGAATGAGGAACGATATTATTTGTTTAATAAATATAATAATGGCGTTTTTAATATTATTTGGTAACGTATTGTATATTTTTATAGCCATGTAATGTGGACTTTCATTTAACACTAGCTGTCCCGCGCAACATCGTATGCGTAATTTCGCCCCGTTTTTGAAACATTTCTCGTCGCTTCTCCGCTCCTATTAGTCGTAGCGCGTTGTTATATAGCCTATAGCCTTCCTCGATAAATGGGCTATCCAACAAAAAAAGAATTTTTCAAATCGGACCAGTAGATCCTGAGATTAGCGCGTTTAAACAAACAAACAAACAAACAATCAAACAAACAAACTCTTCTGCTTTATAATATTAGTATAGATTTTAATTCTTGAGGATGGTAGGTGTAATCTGTATTTGTTGCAGGTGTGAACGTCTTATTTAGTAATGAATGTACTTAGGTTTTTATAAACATAAAAAATAAATTATAAGAATAAAAAAACCCGCCTGTACAAAAAAGATGGAAACAAGATCCCTTCATAATTATATAATTTCATGCATTCGGAGGCATTAATGAATCTCGTTGCTAACTAACTTTTTTAACTATTAAAGTCATAACCATCTTACACCTTTTCGAAATGCTTAAGATGAGCCCTTTAATTTGATACCCATATTGCAATAACCTCTTTGTTTTTTTTTTCAAACGTCACATATATAAAAACACTTGGGCAATTAAGACAAATCTAATGACGTCTTAATTGTATAAATTCGTTCAGTGGATTATGAGATATCAAGTAATAAAGAATATTACATACATACAACATACGCGCGAAAAACATAACCTTCTTTACAGTCGGGTAAGAAGTGCTCTCTGGAAGCTAAGCTACAAAACCACGCTCAAAAACAAACAGCCGCTTCCACAGCGTATAACTCTGCTCACCTACCAACTAATCATAAGCCGGCAATAAATCCAGTAACTGTCGACATAACTCACAGAACAACACCCCGAATTATTGAGGGTAGCCGTAAAAATAATTACTACTTAAGTATTAAACACTAATGGATTTCATAATTATGCATTTTGTTGTGAGTACGTATTTCTAAGTGGCTTCTAAGAGTGGTTAGATTCTTCCCCGTTTTTTTCCATTACATTTTAAAAATTACCTTACACCCGGTAATTTTTTAAATGTAATGTAAAAAAACGGACAAGTGTGAGTCGGACTCGGCCACTAAGAGTTCCGTATAAATTTATAGGTACGTCTGTAAATAATTCAGCAATCGAGTCTCATATGTATAGGTCAGGATATATGTTTTTTTGCAGCATAAACAGTCGTATTTTTTTTAAGTTTACTTAGGCTTAGAGACTGGAGACCTGAGACAAAGTCACATTCGAATAGCGATATCGTAAATGGAAAACAATTAAAGTATATAGTTTGACGTTTGCGGTGGAGACCTCAGACAATTTTTGATTTTTTTGCGAATGATTAGTACGGCGTTACCGAATTCGCCACAAAACGAATGTACCTTGTCTAAAGCCCCTGAGTAGATCAACTTCAACTTTTTCATCTCTACGCGTTCTCGAGATAAAGGGTGTTGACAAAATTATCCTATAAGGGTTATTTTTTTTCCTTTTAAGGTACGGAACCCTAAAAAGAGGGGTGTTCAAGTTACCTTGGGTATTTGTGTGTCTGTATGTCATCGTATCATGCCCAAACCGATGACCTGTTTTTTTATAGAAAGCTAGTTTATTAAGGATCGCTCAGCGGTTTTAAGGCAATCAACTTTTATATTTCACGTGTATTCTTACGGTTATTGTTTACCTACTGGTTGACGCAAAACTTCGTTAGCGTCAATTTTCCCCATTTTTGCAACATTTTTCATTGATGCTCTGCTCCTACTAGTCGTAGCGTGATGTTATATAGCCTAACCTTCATCGGCCTCCCTAAATGTGCTATCCAACATTAAAAGAATTTTACAGCGTGTTACTTCAGTGGCGGATCCGAGGGGGGGAGCTCAAACCCCTCGCCAAAATCTTTTACTATTCACCCATTCGATTCGTGTAAGTGGGACAACAACGGCCCTATCTGGTTCAATCCCCCCCCCCCCCAACTATAATCCTGGATCCGCCACTGCGTTAGTTCACCCTTTAGAACTCTCAAACAAACATAAACATTCACATTTGAAATACAAATACAAAAGCTAAAAACCATTTTTTTAAATACAAATTCTAAAAACCGTTCTACATTTACTTATCAGTCATTTCAAAAACACTTCTAAATTAATAAAACACCACTTCAACAATACAACACTTACGTTAAAACACAATTAAACACAACAACACATACAGGGTGTATTAATTGGTGGTTACACGTTTACTATAATGTTTGTTATGTTTGATAGATGACATCGATACGGGATGTAAGGGTCCCTTCATAACGCGTCAAATAACACGTAGAAGTCACTTTACAAATACAACTGTAGGTAACGTATTGGTGAAGGTATAAAGAGGTGTATGGGTATACCCAGGAGCCATTTTCTGAGGGGGGGGGCTTGTAATTTCGGGGTAGGAGGGTGTCTCAGGTGGTTTTCCAACACTTTACATTGCTGCTCCGCTCCTGTTAGCCGAAGCATGATGATATATAGCCTTTCTCAGCAGTAAAATATTTTTTTAATTCGAACCAGTAGTTCCTGAGGTTATCGCGTTCAAACAAATATATATAACCAGCTGTCCCGCGCAACTTCGTATGCGTAAATTTTCCCCGTTTTCGCAACATTTCTCATTGCTACTCCGCTCCTATTACCCGTAGCGCAATGTTATATAGCCTATAGCCTTCCTCGATAAATGGGCTATAAAACGAAAAAAAAATTCAAATCAGACCAGTATTTCCTGGGATTAGCGCGTTTAAACAAACAAACCAACTCCTTCGCTTTATATTATTAGTATAGATAAGTATTGGTGAAGGTATAAAGATAAGATAAGATAACATAAGATAAGATAAGATAAGATATTTTTATTTGTTAAAAGAGGTGCATGAGTATATCCAGGAGCTATTTTCTGGGGGGTGGGGCTTGTAAGTTCAGGGGAAGGGGGCCACCTGAGACACCTATCAGGTGGTACAGTTGACTGTGTATGTATTTACCTACCTTTTTGCAATTTTGAGGGAGGGGGGGAGGTGCTTCAATAACCATTTACCCCTCTGGGTTCACCCTCGAAGAGGTGCTAGGTATAACAGTCAAAAACATAATTTACTAAATTGTTATCGGGGGTTAAAAAAATGAGATTAGGTATTTAGCTATTTGTATGTTGGGTTGGAATCTCTCCATTGTATCCTAGATATATGTTATACTAGCTGACCCGCGCAACTACGACTGCGTAAGTTTTCCAAAACTTTTCATTGCTGCTCCGCTCCTATTAGCCGAAGCATGATGATATATAGCCTTCCTCGATGAATGGGCTATCCAATAGTAAAATATTTTTTCAATTTGGGCCAGTACTTCCTGGGGTTATGGCGTTCAAACAAACAAACAAACTCTTCAGCTTTATAATAGTAATAATTGATATTCACATTTATAATATTTTTAAATCGTCCCAAATTCACAATTAAACAATACATATACAGGGTGTATTAATTGCTCATTACAACATGTTTACGATAATGTTTGATAGATGACTTCGACACTAAACATACCTACCCTTCATAACGAGTCAAATCTCACGTAGAAGTCAATTTACAAAAATAGATTTGAAATTTGTTTGTCAAGGGATAATGAGGTTTGTGGGGACCAATTATCAGGGAGGGGGGTAGGGTCTTAGGTTTCTAAAATCTATATTATCTATACTAATATCTTAAAACTGAGGAGTTTGTTTGTTTGAACGCGATAATCTCAGGAACTACTCAAAAGTGATTTAACTGTCTGATAGCCCATTTATCGAGGAAGACTAAAGGCTAAGTATATAACTTTACGCTACAACTAATAATAAAAGTGTCTTGGAACAACTCACACAACGCTATCTGATCTGAGAAAACCACTGAGTTCATTACTTACTTATTATTAACTTCGATGTCAAAAACGAAATATAATTTTATCATAACCTATAATATTAATCCTATCTAAATACACTATAGACAAGCCTTAACCCCAAACAGCCACAAGGATATTCCATTACACACATCATTAGGGGATGTAACGTGTATGGTGGTAACATTGAAAGGGTTATCTTCATTTTCCCTTTGATTAGTGATATGTAAGCAACTATTAATAGGAGATTTGATTATCGGGATGGGATGTATTGTTGATGAGATGAGAAGTAATTTGACAAGACTGGATTGTACAGATATGTTGAAATTTTGTTGTTTTTTGTTTACTTTATAGCGGTTTATGCAAGCGTAAAGCATTTGCATTTTTTTTTTTTAAAGATAACTAGAAATGTGGGATTGAGTCCCACATTACTAGCAATCTTGTTAACCCCTCCAGCTAAGCTCAAAGGCTTTTGTTAGGAGTGGGTTCACGTAACATCGCGTCCGGGCATTGCCACTGGGTGGGCCGCCGACGGCATAACAAATTCCGGCGGCCCGTTCGCGAAGGTGGCGGGAGATACACGGCGGGTTTTTTAGTGGGTGCAAACCCCACACTACCTCCACCGTCTTCCCCGGATGGTGGAGGTGTTCGTCAGGAATTTTTCCCGCCAAAACAAACAAAACAAAAAAAAAAAAGGAGTGGGTTCACGTCGGTAGTATAATGGGTAGGATTCGAACCCGCGACCTCACGATTGCGAGACCGATGCCTTAGCCACTAAGCTACCGCCGCTTTAAGCACAAGCCGCATTTGCACTGTTTGCATTGCTGTATGTGACAACTACGGCCTAACTACCTACT
Organism: Herminia tarsipennalis; assembly: GCA_945859575.2. Lineage (NCBI taxonomy): Eukaryota > Metazoa > Arthropoda > Insecta > Lepidoptera > Erebidae > Herminia > Herminia tarsipennalis. The sequence continues at coordinate 18,956,449 of OX243845.2, read as the reverse complement.
TGTTTTAAGATTTTCTTTTTTTCTGTAATTGCACTGTGACAAATAAAAATCATTTTCTTTCTTTAATCTATACTAATATATAAAGCGGAAGAGTTTGTTTGTTTGTTTGTTTAAACGCGCTAATCTCAGGAACTACTGGTCCGATTTTAAAAATTATTTTTTTGTTATATAGCCCATTTATCGAGGAAGGCTATAGGCTATATAACATCGCGCTACGACTAATAGGAGCGGAGAAGCGACGAGAAATGTTTCAAAAACGGGGAGAAATTACGCATACGAAGTTGCGCGGGACAGCTAGTGTAAATATAAAGTTTGAGTAAAAACTGACACAGATTAAATAACGACCAGTAGAGCTATAATAGTTTATGTTAAAATTACCTTTTTCTCGTGTCTTGGCCCCTGAGGATCAGATCAAGCAGGTGCCAGTAACTCTATAAAAGTGTAGTCGTCTGAGGGTTGTTATGAGACCATGATACAGAGTCCACATATCCAATTTTATCAAAATGGGAGTATCCTAAAATTTATTTTGTTTACCTATTTAGGAATTTTGTTTTTTTTTTTAATGTAATAACGACATAATAGAACGTTTTTTTTGCAAAAATATATCTAACAAACTTCAATCACAGTTGATTTATTGTGGAGTTTCGTCCAAAACTCATTATCAGATCTTTATGAAATTTTAATGGGACTATTTCGGAATAAACCTCTTTTAAACAAAAAATATTTTTACAAATCCGTCTATTATTTAAAAAAATATAAACATCCGAATTGAAAAACCAGTTACTTATATAACTAACTAGCTGTCCCGCGCAACTTCGTATGCGTCAATTTTCCCCGTTTTTGCAACATTTTTAATTGCTGCTCCGCTCCTATGGGTCGTAGCGTGATGTTATATAGCCTATAGCCTTCCTCGATAAATGGGTTATCTAACAGTGAAAGATTTTTTCAATTCGGATCAATAGTTCCTGAGATTACCGCGTTTAAACAAACAAACAAACAAACAAACAAACTCTTCAGCTTTATGATATTAGTATAGATTTAAACTAATATTATAAAGAGGTAAAGTTTGTGAGGTTACTCTACAACCACAAAAACTTTACCTCTGATCTCAGGATCTACTAAACTGATTTTGAAAATTCCTTTACCAATAGCAAGCCACGTTAATGTTAAATTCTTTTACCAATAGTGTTCCCTTCGTTAGGTTAGCTAGTAAGCTATAAAAGTAGTCTTTTTTCTTCTCGAACCATTAGTAACTATCGCGTTTAATATATTAATAGAATTCAAATGTAAATAACGTACCCACTTATCTACTTATCATACTAAACGCAGGTCCAATTTAAACACGTAATTTGTCACAATAACTGTTTTCATTAAAAATGACACGCCATGCAAGAACGCTGTCACGCCACTCTTCTAGTTAAAACTTAAATGTTAATTGGACTATTTATTAAAAAAATGGACTTGTTTGGATTGTCTTGTCACGCAAATTTAACATTAGGTATACCTATAAGTGACAGAGTTCATAAAAGCCGTGACACAAGCCTCAATAATGCTAAAGATTCCGATTGCCGTAATTCACATCGCGAGACTGCATTATGCTCAGCAGATGCGTCATCATGAAACCACGAGCACTCTGACAAGAATGAACGACTAAAAAGAGAGTTAGGGTGAAATTTTGACCAACGCTGGCTCCACACATTGGGCGAGTTGTTGGATGACTGGCGTTGGGACAGACATTGGGGCCAATGTGTGGAGTCGGTGTAAAATGAGATCTTTTCGTGACATCTAAGCTTTTCTAATATGTGATTGTAACATGACTTAAATTAAAGTCTTCCACTCTTCTCTTTTTTTATCTTGAAAAGATAACTAGCAATTTGGAATGATGGGTCCCACATTACTAGTAACCCTATTAACAATCCAGTTAATTTTGAATTTTGAATTTCACTGCCGCGTTACATTTTGATAGTTTTACCCTACTATGGTTATATTTATCATCCAACCAATAGGTGACGACATATATATATATATATATATATATTTTTAATTATTGGGTATAAAGAACATAGTTTTACAATTCATTACGATCTAGCCTATAAGACTAATAAGCATTTTTACTCTAACTTAATTTTAGACGTTTACACTAATTTTATAACTAATAATAATGACTATAACTAAGAATAATAAATAAAGGTTGCCTGGAAGAGATCGCTCTTAGCGATAAGGCCGCCCATTGTACATTTATGTTATACAATGTATTCTTTGTTTTTATATTGGTGTACAATAAAGTATATATTATTATTATATTATTATTATTATTAATAATGTCTGTTGCACTTAACAATAGGTGACAACATATGACATTCAATACTTTTGACGGTCATATGTTGTCACCTATTGGTTGGATGATAAATCATACAAGACACCTGTACTCTAAATTTCATCCATATACAATGCGTAGTTTTTGAGTCGAAACGGCCTGCCTGGACGGACAGAACGAAACTATAAGGGTTCCGTTCCTGCCATTTTACTTACGGTACCCTAAAAACATTCTTAAACGTAGTCTAAAGTTACCCACTATTAAGCCCATCGAGAATATATGTACTCACGTACAATAAACCTAACAATAAGCCTTGGAACGCAGAATACAATCTTTTATACATTCAACTTAAATTACCAGGAAACATATTCAAAATCCTTTAATTTGACACAGGTTTTAATTAAACAATTAGTGTGCCAGCCGCGTAGCACTCCACCCTAACTGTAGCACCCTGTAGCGCCCCGTAGCAGCCGTAGCATCGCTACGATTGTGATTTATGCACCCAGTACCTGGATACCGCTGACATATAGAGGAGATCCGACAAATGACACGTATGATTAGCATCCGAGAACTCAGCGGGGATAGGTAGTATGGAAAGGGCCTTATTTTGTTTTAAAAAGTACCTATGGCCCCTTTTGACTAACACCGGCTCCACACGTCGAAGCCAGCACCAGTTGTTCAACGTTCGTCCCAATGTTGGCGACAATGTTATTTTCTAGATCCACACCTTGGACGAGTGACGTTTAGACCGACGTTGGGGCCAACGTGTGGAGCCGGCGTTAGGGTTTTAGACCCCAGTGTCAAATAAAAAAAAATACCGATCCTCATCCTGCTGCTAAACTCATAAAAACCATCCGTAATTTGGATATCACATTATTTTTTCAGTCTATAAAGCCCATTGTTGATCAAAGGTCTCCTCCAACCGTTTCTGCTCGTTACGATACTAACTCTGACTGCTTTAGCTAAATCGTCGGTCCATCTGGTGGGTGGTCCCATTATTCCCACTAGTCCCGTGTAAGAAGTTCCGCGGCGGATTTAGTGGGAATTTTTGTTCCCAACAATTCCGTCAACGGAACTTTTGGGAAATCTGATTCCCATTAGATCCGTTTACATAACATTGTTGTATGCACCTTCATAATCCCTTACAAAAATTCAACAATAACCAATCACTTCAGGCAACAAACCTGTGGAAAAAAAATAAACAATTGCGACGGATTGTACGTCTGCGTTGCAGATTTACTCCTTTTAGATTAAGATTAGATCAAGTAAGAACAATCTCCCAATTAGATACCACGATTATGGTCAATGGTGAAAAAATTGAGAGGGTATTTACGGCTAGAAACCTGGGCATAATCATGGACCACGACCTGCGATTTGAACAGCACATAAATAGTCTAGTAAGCAATTGTTTTTACAGACTTAAAGTGCTGTACAGAATACGGGAATTTCTAAACGTAGAGTTAAGAAAGCGGTTGGTTGAGGCTCTTATTTTATCTAAACTAAATTACGGTGATGTTGTGTATGGTCTCTGTTTACTAGCAAGAACTGCTAAACTAATTCAGCGCATCCAAAACGCTTGCGCCAAATTTTGTTTTAATATACCTCGCCGAAGTCATGTGACCCCATTTCTTAATAACTCTAACGTGCTTAAAATCGAACACAGAAGACATATTCATTTGGCCACACTCCTCTTTGATGTCATCAACAAACAGGCGCCTAATTACCTGTACAATAAATTATCATGGACTCGTGATTGTTATCCATACCCCATTAGAGCCACTAGTAACGTGCTTAGTATACCGGCTCATAAAACATCTGCCTTCAGAGGAAGTTTTAAATTTGCTGCCACCCGCTGTTGGAACGACTTGCCCCCGCCCATTAGGAATTCCAAAACCGCTAGAACATTTAAATGTCGCTTAAAAATATTCTTGTTATATTTACAAAAATCCAAAATTTAATTTAATCTATTGCAATTATTTTTTATTTTATTTCATGATCCCAATTCTATTTAATATTTTTAATTTTTAATTATGTATTTCTAATTTGAATTAACACGTCTTTCTATTATACCCATTTAGTTTTAATTTTTAATTATTTATTTGAACTATAATTTATTCATATTATAACTACTGATCACACACTCACATCGCATATAGTCTCATCATAGTATCCAACTATCTTGTCCCATTCTTCCCATCTTGTGAAATTTCTAATAGTTTAATAATGAATTTTATATTATAAATATTAACTCACGCATGCACACTGGTTTACTGAAATGCTAAATAGCCTATCACTTATGTTATTAATAACATGAATGAGGTGTTGCTGAAAACCAGCGCTGGGTCGCTTTACTGCGATGCAGCAATATGCTGAGCAATATCTTTTTTGTTGGGACCGTGACGCACACTGCATACTGTATCAGCTTGGAATTTTAAATGGTTAGGTACTTAAATTGTCTATTTATTCTTAATTCACTACCTTATATTTGATTGACTAGATGTTCATAGCATAATCAAATAACTCTAAGTGCCAGTCCTTGAATGAAGTCACTTACAATTTCACTTTGTATATAAATGGTCGCAGATATACAATTTTGTCATCTTATAAACGTTGTGGTTCCTTGCGTGTGTGCGACGATGACGCGCTGCATTGGCACTATTGGTAGTCTACTTCGGTGCGCTTGTGTGGGGAGGCAGCAAGTGCCGAACTTGTGACCAGAAAGAAATGTTCCTATTTAAACTATGCTTTTTGTCAACACCCGTTTCATATCCTCGCTACTAGTATACAAATATAATATACACTTACCTTTCTGGAGTGGCTAATCAGGTCGAGCGCTGCTGCTTCGCCGGACATACGCATTCTGAATCCGAATCTTTAAATGAATTTAAATGACTGACGTGTTCTCGCCCCATACACGCTAGAAAATCTTTTTTTCAATACGTTACGTCGTAATCGTTTTTGTTAAATGCGCTGCGATACGCGGGCGCCTGACGGGACGGGCAAGCGGGCCGCTCGCCGCCGCCCGCTGTCCCGCACCCCGATCTCGCCTGTATATGTAATGTACGTGTGTTCGTTTTGTTATCTGTCTTCCTGACTATTTGTTGTTTTTTCTGTATTGTACCTTAATTATCATGTATATAGTGTGCGTTATCTCAATGAATAAATAAGTTTTATTTTATTTTATTTTATTTTTTTTATTTTTTTTTATTTTTCTTTTAAACCTACACTGCATCTGCTGAGTCGAGGTTGCCACTTGAGAACCTTTTTTCTCCATCAATTATAGGTTCTTCGATCAATGTAGCTACTTCAGTTTGCTATTTTTTATGCTGTATCGGTTACTCGGGTTCGTCAACGGATTTTTTCGTTACAAATCTTATATCGCAAAAAACACTTAAACTATAGATCTCTCCATAATTCTTGTAACCCTGAACTTGATTATCTCGTTGTGTAACCTTTATCTTATTACGAGGACTACAGTTAGTGACCAAGTCATAGATAAGACAACATCCATTGGTTAATGACTAAAATGGGCCTGGTAGGTGATTTTGATTCTTAAAGCAAATTATGAGTCAAGGTTAACAACTGGGTCGATTTTATTGGTCCAGCCAACTGACCCCTATACTGCTAGTAGCAATTTTAAATCTATACTAATTATTATGAAGCTGAAGAGTTTGTTTGTTTGAACGCCGTTATCTCAAGAACTACTTATCCGAATTAAAAAATTCTTTCACGGTTGGATATCCCATTTACCGAGGAAGGCTGTAGGCTATATAACATCATGCTACGACCAATAGGAGCGGAACAACAATAAAAAATGTTGAAAAACGGAGAAAATTGACGCATAAGAAGTTGGGCGTGACAGCTAGTACTGAATAAAAAAGTGAACTCATAGGACGGTTGTTGTTACACAAGTATAGACGTCCATTTAAGTAATGGAAGTTTTTTGTTGTCAGTGATAACCTGTCCAGCGTACTAGTAGTAGAGGTCAGTGGTCCAGTCTTATTAGATTTCAGAGACAAAGACGATAAATGATAGTCAAATAGGAAGACTATCAGACAGTCATCATTTACCTGTTCTGTTCTTTGGTTTTGATCTAGGATGGGGGTTCTTCCATTCATCTTTCTCTTCATCTCCAAATTACAGATTTAAACAGCTATTAAGGCCCTAAATCTAGGTAGCCTTCAAAATGTGTTAGAGAATTAGGGCTCTTTCTCTTATTACACCGTTCTTTTTAAGGATTTAGGGTAGATGTTTAGTGTAGTGTAATAAGCGCATTACTTCTAATTTTATTACTAACTACTTTTAAAAAACTCTTTCATTCTTGATTAAAACAAAAAGTTTTTACAATCTACGTTGACATTTAAAATGATTGAAGTTTCTCTCACATGTATCTGTAATTTTATAATAATTTATTTTGTAATCATTATACAAAACGATGCTATTTAACGTGTGCATTGTAATTGTAACAATAATTTGTGAAACAATGGGATATAATCATTTGGAACATAAACACTATACCGATCTTGATAAAGTCTTGTTTTCCAGAAAAGATGTAAACAAAGAACCTACAAATAAAATGGGTTTATCGCAAGCTAAAAGATATTTAAGAAAAATAGTTCCACCACCATTATTTAGAAATACAAGTTTTGATGAGAACTACATCGAATCTTTACTTGACTATTATGGACACGCTTATTCAAACGTCAAAAGAACAGATTCGGACTACATAACAAATAATATACTGAAATGTACTCTCTCAGAGTCGCTGGGTAGGTATTTCAAAGCTTGGATTCTACCAATCGCGAAACTACAATACTACGGCGGTTCTATAAATCAAGAACAAATTCTGAAATTACACGAATTGTACGGTGGAATCAAAGAGTTTTTAAACACAGATGGATCAGGATGGCATAACCCTAACGAACAATTTCTTAATACTTTTCCAATCGATATTGCTCCAATGCCTCAAATTAATACGTTGGTCAATAATCCCTGTGGAAAATTTAGTTACTTAGCTAAGACTCCAACTGGGTTGAAAGTACCACTCCCAATAGCAAACTGGGACCAGAAATATAGTATACTATTTCTCCCTATGAAAGGCTTTTCTATAGTTTCAATGTTTACTCCAATAAATATACTACATGTTTACTATACTGCGGCATTGAATTGTCTCGCTTCGTGTAATCCTTCAGAAATTGATAGATTTGAGAACAGATTTCAGCAATGGCTGGTAAACAGCATATTGCCTCATTTAAAAGATGAAGAATTGTATCTTGGTTTAGGCGGTGTCCTCAGTTTAGTCAACAAATCGCCTAAAAGCGTCCCAACTCACCGAGTGCGTCGGGCCGCGGGTAAAAAAGTACCACTGGACGAAACTTCAACAAAAACAATTCTATACATGATCTTGCTTTTAGAAGTAGCTTGGTGCATACCGGCGTTAATATTCCTGTTATTCAAAAAAATGAAGAATCGCTACAACAGCAACGTCTATCTATACATGCCAGAACGGTGTCGTAATAATCAATGCGCTATACCACACATCCCTTACAAAAAACTAAAACAAATGAAAAATGTACGAATTGATTTTCGTAAATTACCGCCATCACTGTGTGATTCATTTTACCCTACGCAAAGCCCACACAACCCAATGATAACTCAGCTCAACTCCAAAAACAACTCAGCTCAAACTATAAGAATTAATTCTAAATCTCAATTAAGGCCTGCAATGAAGGGAGTATCAGTGAATCACCTTTGCGCGGTGAAATCTTTACAGGGGCCACCTCATGAAGAGAAAGCTCTAAACAATGTTTCATTTAGTGACAGAGTAGTATCACAGAAGTTACCACATAAAAAGAGTTCTCACGGTAGAAAAAGCAACAGCATCTATACAGCGGACCTTCACACTAAGAATTCTAAGTCAATTCTAAAAAAGCAAACTGTTTTACCTGATCAGGATGCTCAGGATGAATTGAACATGACTACGATAAAAATACATCCCATTATGTGTAAACTATCAGAAGGATCGCTATGCAGAAAAAATATAGCAAAGCAATATATAAGAACAAGTGTCTCCAGCACTATAGTTGAAAATATTCAATGCAACGTTGATATTTCTGATTCTTGTGTAGCAAATATCGTCAGCACAGGTGAAAATCAACAGATTAAAAAAAGTAAAACAAAGACAATTGGTGGTATCAAAGATATGATTAAACTTAAATCGAAGAAGTCTAAAAAAATAAGAATGGGAAGTGATTCCGAAACACCTCGGAGTGAGACACCTCGCATTGCTGAAAACCCTATTCCAATAAAGAATAAAAGCGGTAAAATACAAAAAAAAACTAAAAAAGTAAGCAAAATACCTAAAAGAAAACGTCATGTTACAACAATTGTAACTAAGCTCAAAGATATGCATAAAAGTATGACGCCTCATGCGGGCGAACAACACAAAAGTTTGATACCAATACTTAAAACTCCTGTAAATGATACTGAGTTAACGCCAAGTCAGAGAAAATCACTGTAATTTAACAAAAAGGAAATTAAGTAGAACATTAAGCAGAGGAAATTATAGTAGAAAAATTGTTTTGGTTTTGTAATATGACGTTAAATCTTACAGTAATCAATTATGGCTTGAGCTGCTTAAATTTAATTAATGTGTGTATGTTTTATTGTTTCTAGTTTCATTTATTTCTTTTTTTATAGTTTATATTTGTAATTTTATCTTTACGCTTAGTAATTCTCCTTTCGTATCTACTTTTTTTGAATTTTCTATTCTAACTACCGATGGAAACAGACAGTTATTATTAAATTATTTGTGTGTCTTTTTGTGGGATCGTAGCATCTAAATACGTGGAAAGAGTTGAAAGTTTGTTTCATTTGAACGCATTTTCTTTTTAATCGGGGTCTTTCTATGATCGAAGAAAATATTCATTTTAAGGATAGTCAACTTTTTATTTAATGTGTCGGGAAGTTAATAATTGGCACATATTAATTCGTAGTGATCAAATAGAAGAATACTGTGGTTAAAAATAAGTTTTATATTTCTTAAAATAATTTTCTTTAAAATATAATGATTAAATTTATTTAAAAGAGTCGGTAAGAGTTTTATTCGCTTTTTCTAGTTTAATTATAGTTTTTTTTTAATTATTTTTTTCTATACAAACCTTGTGCTGACAATAATTGATACACCAAAAAATATCCGCTTTGGTCCAGTCGTTCTGAAATTATACGTGGACATCCATTTCGGTAGTTTATTTTTATATTTTTCTCTCTCCCTCTCTGCAAACGCTAATTTCTTAACCGTTTATGTGATGTTGCAAGTAAGTAATTCATTATTCCATCTAGTAAAACAAACTAGATGGAATAATGATGAAACAAACAGGACAACGTTCTCCCTAGATATCTAAAACAAAATGTTTGATTTAACCAGGGTGCAAGGTAGCAAGACGTGGACACTTGGACGTCTGTCACGCAACGGGCTAAGCTTTAAGTTTCTTCAAAGAACTGGAAATGAGGTTATCCGACAAAGAACCAAAGTTACCGAAATACCTCGCAGGTTAAGCACGTTGAAGTGGCTGGCCCTATCTGGCGAAGTGTCGATGGTCGCTGGAGAAAACGAGTCTTAGAGTAAAGACTGCGATTCGGTATACGTGAGGTAGGACGACCCCCACTCCCCAGACAGATGGACTGACGACCTATAGAAGGTCGCCAGGATGAACTGGAAGATACGGCGCAAATTAGAAGAGTCCTGTGTCCAGCAGTGGACCGATACAACCAAATGATGATCATAATAAATTAATTTACTTCTGATTTTATTCCTAACCATAAAAACTCTTTCGTCTAGAATTTTATTGCTAATCGGATCAAAACAATTTAAAAAGTTTTACACTATTGTCTTTGACATTTAAAATGATTGATTTTCTGGCACATTTAACTATCTGTAATTTTATAATAATTTATTTTGTAATCAGTATACAAAACGATGCTATTCAACGTGTGCATTGTAATTGTAACAATAATTTGTGAAACAATGGGATATAATCATGTGGAACATAAACACTATACCGATCTTGATAAAGTCTTGTTTTCTAGGATAGTTATAAACAAAGAACCTACAAATAAAATGGGTTTATCGCAAGCTAAAAGGTATTTAAGAAGAATACGCCCGCCACCATTATTTAGAAATACAAGTTTTGATGAGAACTACATCGAATCTTTACTTGACTATTACGGACAAGCATATTCAAACGTCAAAAGAGCAGATTCGGACTATAAAGCAAATAATATATTGAAATGTACTCTCTCTGACTCTTTGGGTAGGTACCTCAAAGCTTGGATTCTACCAATCGCGAAGCTACAATACTATGGTGGTTCTGTAAGTCGAGAACAAATCCTAAAATTACATGAGTTGTACGATAGAATCAAAGAGCATTTAAATACAGATGGATCAGGATGGCGTAAAGCTAACGAGCATTTTCTCAATTCTTTTCCAATCAATATTGCTCCTATACCTAAATCCCCATTGCTCCAATTAAACACTTTGGCTGATAATCCCTGTGAAAAATTTAGTTACTTACTGAAGACTCGAAATGGGGTGAAAGTACCACTTCCAATAGCAAACTGGGACCAGAAATATAGTATACTATTTCTCCCTATGAAAGGCTTTTCAATAGTTTCAATGTTTGCCCCAGTAAATATACTACTTGTTTACTATAATGCAGCAATGAATTGTCTCGCTTCGTGTAATCCTTCAGAAATTGATAGATTTGAGAACAGGTTTAAATTATGGCTGTCACAGAGCATATTACCCCATTTGAAAGATGAAGAACTGTATCTTGGTTTAGGTGGTGTCCTCAGTTTAGCCAATGAATCTCATATCACCATACCGACTCACAAATTACGTAGAGATACCTGTAAAAATGTAGCAATCGAAGAGCCTTCAACAAAAACAATTCTATACATGATCTTGCTCTTTGAAATAGCTTGGTGTATACCGGCTCTAATATTCCTGTTATTCAAAAAAATGAAAAAGAGCTACCAAAGCAACGTTTATCTGTATATGCCAGAACGGTGTCGTAACAATGATTGCATAATACCACACATCCCTTTTAAAAAACTAAAACAAATGAAGAATGTACGAATTGATTTTCGTAAAGTACAGCCAGCACTATGTGATAAAGCAATATATTCTGACGTACCCGCAGAAAACCCAATGATGACGACGCAGTCTTATTACAACTCACAAGACAACTCAGCTCAAACTATAAAAAAACAATCTAAATCTCAATTAAAGCCTGCAATAAAGGGAGTATCAGAGAATTACCTTTACACTGTGAAATCTTCGCAGGGGGCACTTCATGAAGAGATGGCTCTGAAAAAGACTTCCTTTAGTGACAGAGCAGTGTCTCAGAAGTTACCACATAGAAAGAGTTCTCACAGTAAAAAAAGAAGCAGTAAACCGGACCTGAAGAGTTCCAAAAAAAATCTAAAAAAACAAATCGATTTACCTGATCAGGATGCCCAGGATGAATTAAAATTGACAACGATAGAAATGAATCCCCTTATAAGTAATTTATCAGAAGGATCGCTAAGCAGGCAAAGTATATCACAGCAATTTATAAGAACAAGTGTGTCTAGCACTATAGTTGAAAATATTCAATGCAACGTTGATATTTCTGATGCTAGTGCACCAAGAAGAGGTAGCAATAATCAAGATATAGACGCAAATATCGTCAGCACAGATGAAAATCAACATGTTGGAAAAAGTAAATCAAAGACATTTGGCGCTATCAAAGATATGATTAAACTTAAAACAAAGAAGTCTAGAAAATTAAGAATGGGAAGTGATTCTGGAACACCTCGTAGTGAGGCCATTGGTGAAAATCTTAATCCAATAAATGTTCCAAAGAGCGGCGAAAGTGGCAAAAAAATGAAGAAAGGAAGTAAAATCCCCAAACGAAATCGTAACATTGCAACAATAGTAACGAAATTTAAAGATATGCATAAAAATTTGACGCCTCGTGCTGAAAGAAGTGAAATACTTAAAACTCCTGCAGGAGATACTAATTTAACGCCAAGACATAGAAAAACTAGTAAAAATAGAAATAAATTGAACGAAACTCTTTAAAATATTCCTTCTATAAGTTAATAAGTTAGGTTATACTTACATGTATTGTGATTTATTTTCTATTACCACGGTATTTTAAAGATAATAATACCGTGTTATTACTATCATTGGTAAAAAAATATTACCTGTCTTTGCGATTTGTTTTATTATTTCAGCGCCTAACAAAAAAATATAGGGCAAATGTAGTCGGCCAGCCCATTCATGCCGTGATGGCCATGCCAGCTGTTAGTTTGTACATCAAAACTACCTACTTAAAATACCCATCCCTACCCTAAACCTAATTAGAAAAAATCAAGTGACATTCTGACAGCTAATTACCTTACTGCAATATTTTAGTCAGTTTTTTTTAGTATCAATCAATCAATCATCAGCCTATCGCAGTCCACTGCTGGACATAGGCCTCACCAATTGCACGCCACTTTGTTCTATCTTCGGCTTCTCGCATCCAGCTCCTGCCAGCCGTTTTGCGTAAATCACCACTCCATCTGGCCTGAGGGCGTCTTACACTACGTTTGCCGAGACGCGGTCTCCACTCAAGAACTCGTTTACCCTAACGGTTGTCGGTTATTTATTAATAAGGAATAATATTTATTAAAAAAAATTGCCATATGTAATGCATTCCGATATGTTGAATCACTGGTGAAAGGTACAGTTCATAAAACTGAATTATCCTCTGCTGAACTTCGAGAAAAAAACCTTTTAACTCCGGACCCTTGACTTGCAATATTCCGCTTTCACGAAGTGAATCTTTGACACGTGTTTCGCCTCTACACGAGGCATCCTCAGGACAGTATGGCAACTATATATAAAACATCATTCTATAGCCGTAATTATGGATTTACGTTATGCCAGGTGCAATACTTATGCCGTAATTATTATGTTTGTTGGTGAAATTTGACTAGACCTTTCTGTTCTTTTATTTTTGAGTCAATGGCAACCAAGCCGATTTTCCCCAACCAGTTTTGGCCAGTGTCAAATATTTTCACCGGCTCCATATGTGAGTGATGATATATCAGTCAGCTTCTCCTTATGTATATATATAGACTAGCTGTCCCGCGCAACTTGGTCTGCGTAAATTTTCCTCGTTTTTGCAACATTTCTCTTTGCTGCTCCGCTCCTATTGGTCGTAGCGTGATGTTATTTAGCCTTCCTCGATAAATGGGCTATCCAACAGTGAAGAATTTTTCAATTCAAATTAGTAGCTCCTGAGATTACAATTTAAACAAACAAACAAACAAACTCTTCAGCTTTAAAATATTAGTATAGATAAAACCTATAAAATAAAGCCACCTCCATATATATGTGGCCTCACTAATCACTGTGACGAATTTATTGGCTGTGATCTGGCTGAATTAAGGGGGATCCTGAGTTATTGCATATTTCGGTAAGCTCAGGTGGCCGGGTACAACACTAATCTGTCATTTACAAGTGCGGCCGGCCAGTGCTGTGACTGTGCCATTTTCATTTAGTGTACCGGCTTTGGGTTGAGAATTTTGTACCTAATTATTATTTGTGAGTCGAATGTGTTTTAGCTTAGAATGTTTTTAAACAATAGCTATGGGATTAAAGATTTTATGTTTTTTAATTATGTTCTATACAAAACCAAGTAGGAAATTTAAAAAAAGCAAAATACTTGACTTAATATAAAACAGCATTAGCATACCGTTACGATTTAAAAAAAATCGTAACATTGAAAAATACACGAATTTTGACAAATAAAAATTTCTATTAATTAATACCGATATTTTTTTTTTCTTAAAAAGACGACTCCTGCAGAAGGGTACAAGCCCTGTGTCGCGGGGGACTTTACAAACATAAAAGTCACGGACACAAAGTACACCCAGACACGGAACAACAATTTGTGGATCACACAAAGTGGTGTACTGTGTGGGAATCAAACCCACGACCTCTTGCGTAGCTGTCGGGCACACTTCCACCGCGCCACAGAGGCCGTCAAAATTACCCTTTTTCGTTTTTAATTACGTTGTTTTTCCTATTATTTGTCACTATAAACTTTTTTAAACATAAGGCTTATAATATACTAGCTCTGCCCCACGGTGTTACCCGCGGTTTATTAGCCTATGTGTTAATCCAGGGTGATCCAGCTAACTCCATACCAAATTTTATTAAAATCGCTTCAGCCGTTTAGACGTGAAGAAGTAACAAACATACACACTCACATACTCACAAACTTTAGATTTTTCGCCATTTAGATTTTTTTAGAATGTATGTAGATGTATTACATGTTGTATCATTTATAAAAATCGGTTGAGCCGTTAAGGAAATATGAGCGGACATAGTAACAGCGCTCAGCTATCGTCTCGCAACCATCATATCAATATTGGAGAGAACTGCGATGTTGCCTCGGATCACTTTCGGAACAAAGTGATCCGAGATTCTGCATGATGCGTTGCGAGCACGTTTATATAAAGCTACTTTCAGAACTCACGGTGTATTTACACAACTTTAACTCACATTAATCTCTACCAAATGAAGTAAATCCCTGCAAATCACATCTAAATCTGTTAGAACTAATCACAGAAGCAATGGAGTCCGGTGACCACCCCGTAATAAATAGCAGGACTCACCAAATTGGTGCAATGTTGTGGGATTACCAACAATTGTGCGGATAATCCCCGATTGACAGGGATTAGCGGACAAATTGTACTTGTTCTTCCTAAATTTATGGTCAATTGTAATTGGACATTTGGGCGGGAAATAAAAATAAAACGGAGAAATTAATTCTGTATGTACTACATACATATATCTTTATTAATATTATAATGCTGAAGAGTTTGTTTGTTTGAACGCGAATATCTCAAGAAGTATTGGTCCGAATTGAAAAAATATTTTAGTGTTGGATAGCCCATTTATCGAGGAAGGCTATAGGCTATATAACATCACGCTACGACTGATAGAAGCGGAGCAGCAATAAAAAATGTTGCATAAACGGAGAAAATTCACGCAGACAAAGTTGCGCAGGTCAGCTAGTTACTGATATAAGTACAAAGTGGGAAGTCAAATTTCAGAAGTAGATAGTGCGTTGCGTCCCCCGCAGTGTCAATCCGATTAAATTATTATGGTCATAGACATAGCTTTTATTTCAGTAGTTTAGCTTTTATTGTATGTCAAATGGTGCAAATTCTCAATATGTTTTATGTCATAATCTTTTTGACGGCCTCGCTTAAAATTCGGGTCGGGTCGGGTTCAATTCACAAGACACAATTTTATGCAATCCTCCAGGGTCTGCTACGTGAATATAAATAAATTATCTATCCAGAGTCCAGTGAGGCTGGTAACCTTTTAAACAGGGTGCCTCATCACCTCAGGAACCTCCCGCTCTTGGCTTCTTTATATTACACCGAATAATTTCGTAAAATAATTTTTGAAAAAAAATGTATCCCTTTACCATCTACTTTTGTCACACACCCATTTACCACTCATTTGAGAGTTTAGATCTATGTTTCTTTATCATGTTGAGGGCCTAAACCTCACAATAAATAATGGTTTTACTCCATTAAAATAGTCTGGGTAATTAAGGTCAGTAAAAAAGACACGATCAAAATCATCCTGTATGGATATCAGTCTCTTTCACTGAATAAATTAGCCCTAAGTATATTATATATCAATTTGGGTGATCTTTTCGTGATGACGTATTTTTGTAGAGTCCTCTTCAACACTGGTGAACACGGTATTATTCCCGGCTGTACATTTTAAAAACCATTTTTATTATAAACATGTTGGCATAGTAAACCACACAAAAATAATACTTCACACAGTACTTACATAAACAAATCAATCTCAAATAAATTTACCCTTAATACTCAGAGATTAATTCGCTCAAACATCCGAGCTCTCGGTCCAAGTTCAGTTCTGATTTATGGCTCACCGCTGCCTGGACCCAGGATTATAATGTCTAAAACAAATCCCCGTTGGTAAAGACTGTTCCTATGTTTTTGTGGTAATATTGACCAGTTTTTCAACTGACTTCAAAAAGGTTGAGGTTCTATTCGAATATGTATTCGAATTTAGAACCTCCTCCAGGTTCTAAATTCGAATAAACATTCGAATATAGAACCTCCAAACAAGAACACACAAAAACGTTTTTTGTGTGTTTGTTACCTGATTACGCGAAGACCGATTTTTTAAATTCTCTTTGTGTTTGAAAGGGTACACTCCCGAGGTGGTCCCATTGGCATCAGTTTGGGATCTAAAGATAGGATCCTGGAGAAATCGAGGGAAAAAGACTAGAGAAGGCCTTCACCCAAGAAGGGGTCCATAGCCAATAGCAAAAACTAACTCTTACAATTAGACACTAAGCAAATAACTAACCAAACACTAACAAACAAATACCGCATTTGAAATGGAAATTGAGGATATGGAAATAAAGTTTTTATTTTATTTTATTTATTGATCATAAGCATTAGTAGAGTGGTTGCATTGCATATCATGGAGAAACTTACGTTAAACGTTTTAAAAAGCAATGAATGAGGTTTCCCTGTGTCGTGAGATTCAGATTCTTGGTTACAAATTGTTTCGAAACTTAAGAGCAACACAGTTTCTTTATTAAGATGTAATATCTTAATTTGTTTAAATATATGATTTTGTGTTTGTGTTGTTGATGTTCTATATTATTTTTTGCTTTTTGTTGATTATTATTTTATCTGCATCGTAGGTATGTGAGAAAGAATTAGTAGTTACTTGAAAACAGGTAGAAATTGGACTCATTGCCGAAAATGGCAACAAATTCAGTTGTCATCATTTTCACAGCTCCGCATTTAACATTTGAAAATACGAGTAGCTACCCACATACATAAATTACGTACAAAATCCTTGAAGGCGAAATTTTTATACAGTTAAAGTATATAATAAATACTTGAGACTGGCAGAAATTTAAAAACTGATAATCTAGCTGCTTTCCCATTCATTTTTTTCCAGACAATTTTGATCACCATCAGACTTGATGGTAATCAAATTTGTAAGACAAATAAAATAACACTCTACCGGCTAATAACTGTTATTAGCTATGTAGTGAATCCATCTAGTCTTAAGATAGCATATTTAATTCTGTTGGTATTCCAAAGAAAATACTCTACACGTTGGCCTCAATATCGTTGGTCCCAGTCTTCCAACGTGTGAAGCTATAAAATAGCATTGGAGCCAACGTTGGGACCAGATCCACAAGTTGGACCAGTGGCGTTGAGACCGACGTTGGGGCCAACATGCGGAGCCGGCGTAGGAATAAGAAACTGACATACCCACCAATTATGAAAAGGATACCAATTTTATTTCCTATTGCTTTGCGAACTTGGCATTACATGGTGTGGAATCATGACTCGCAAGCGTTGCTTTTGCTTCTTATACAAACGTAGGTACTGTGATGTGTATTGCCGAGGTCTCACGCAAAGACGAACCTCTAAGCGTGAAACTCGTTTGATATTCTAAAGAAATAAATGACAATCTGGGACTGTGAGTTTTACTGCCGACCTTTGAGGGGCTTAGACAGGGTTTATTTGTTCCGTGACGAATTCGCTAAAGCATACAAGAGGTCGATTTCACACGATTGTTGGCAAAAAAATTTAAAAAAAGTCTATGGTCTCCACCGCAAACGTCAAAAAAGTTCTTAAAAAATAAAATCCTCTATTTTATTTCGTTTTCGACATGGTCTCACTGTTCGCTAGATTAGTGAAATCACCATGTATAAACTCTCCTGTTTGAAATAATAAATGCAGCAAAACGGTTTGTTACAACAAAAATATTTAAACCACTTAACAAACGTAAAAAAAAAGTATAACGCTTTAACCCTTCAAACAACAAAAAAATATAATGAATTTATGAACTCAGCACTCCTTATCTTATGAACAAAAAGAAAAATATCCTAAATTAACCCGTTGACAAGCCACAATTGGTCCCCTTCGGTGTAAGGCTATAATTTAGACAATCTCCATCCCCCGCCGCTGAAACCCGAGATTTTACACTGATACCCATTCGTAACCCCTTATCTTGCTGATGAAGTGTGCCGAGGAAGGGCGAGCACGGATAAGAAGAGGCTCGCTTTGTTTTAGCAAGTTATAGCTACGTATAGCTTGAAGAGCGTCTTCGTTCTTCATTTAAAGCTAACTTTCGCCTGCGGTTTCGCGAATGCGGGTTTTAGTGATTAACCCTGCATAGGCTTTATGGTATATCTATACCAAAAAAATTGGATAAGTGCCTGTCAGGGCCACGCACAGTGTAGAGTTTCGTAGACACCCCCCCCCCTCCCCAAGAAGAGGGTTTTCTATTTTTTTTCTTTAATACTTACAATGTTATACTTACATAATAATAATTTTCAATGGAATTTGTACGAAAATTTTGTTACTTCTCATTTGATCAGCTCTTTATTTAAAGGGGTGTGGAGTGCTAATATTTATAAAAAAAATCGAATTTCAACCACGGGCGACCATTAGTCTATATAATTAAAAATTAATCGCGCAAATGTGAGTACTCGCATAACTTCTGAACGATTACACCAAATTTTACAGTTTTTTTTTGTTCTGTTCATTATTAACAGGACGAGATTTGTATAAAAGAAAATTTAAAAATATCAGGTACACAACCCGTGTGAAGCCGGGGCGGGCTACTAGTGAGACATCATTCTAAAAACGTTCGTTATCCTTGTCAATATGTCCTAGTTTACGAATTTGTTTTGTTACAACAATTTAAATAAGTAACAAACTCTGTGATAGCAGTACCTACTAACTTTTTGTTACATTAGTATGTAACAAAAAGTTAGTAGGTACCTACTGCTATTACAAAGTAAAAAAATGTTTACTAAAAAAATCATCTAACTGACTTCAATCTGTATTATTGAAGAGTTTCGTTGTCTATCTCCGAAACTCATCATCAGATCTTTATGAATTAGAACAAAGAATTTTGAAAATCCGTAAATATATATAGGGTGTATCAGAAAGGTGTGGTCATATTCAAGGGTTGGTATGTGCCCATGCAATGTTATCAAAATCGGAGTACCCAAAAAAAAATATTTATTATATTTTCATTCGTTTATTTATGAATGAAAAAGTTATTAATTAAAAAAAGTATGACTTAAAAAGTTCGATGCCATAATAATCCAATCGAATGTTGTACCAGGGAAGGTATAATTCTTATGCCATACGCCTTTTACTACTGAATTTTGCCAAAAAATAATAATAATAAAACCAGCTCTATGGTAGGTCCCGCTGTACCGCGCAACTTCGTCTGCGTAAATTTTCCCCGTTTTTGAAACATTTCTCATTGCTGCTCCGCTCCTATTAGTCGTAGCGCGATGTTATATAGCCTATAGCCTTCCTCGATTAATGGGCTATCCAACAAAAAAATATTTTTTCAAATGGGACCAGTAGTTCCTGAGATTAGCGCGTTTAAACAAACAAACAAACAAACTCTTCCGCTTTATAATATTAGTATAGATATACAACGAAATTATGCCCGAACATCCAACATAAAACATCCGAATTGAGAACCTACTCCTTTTTGAAGTCTGTCAAGAACGTTCGTCATCCATGTCCTACAACATCTAACAAAAGATTCAGCGTACCCAAGTGTACCACTCACACCGACGCGCCACAGCGTGGCTAAGCAAATAACTCGCGGTTTCTAATTGAGGCAGATAGGTGTGCCAGTAATTACGGCGGTGTAACAAGCTCCCGAGGGACGCTAAGATATCTCCAAGATGATCCCCTTGCCAGATGGCGAATGAAAAACGTACCTCGAGATAAAAGCGCGGGAGAAACACGTTTTGTTTCTACCTTGGATTTATTGAAGAGGTTGTACGTAGGAACTGTTTTGAAGCTATGAATATAAAGAAAACATGGTGAGTCTTTATTGTGGAAAAATGGGAAACACCAAACGCAATATATCACTAAATACAGCTGAATATCACGACATAGTATAAAACAAAGTCGCTGTCTCTGTCCTTATATCCCTATGTATGCTTAAATCTTTAAACCTACGCGACGGATTTTGTTGCGGTTTTTTTTAATAAATAGAGTGATTGAAGAGGAAGGTTTATATGTATAATAACATCCACATATTTTATACCCGTGCGAAGCCGGAGTGGGCCGCTAGTACCTTATAAATTTCATCAACTAGCTGACCCGCGCAACTTCGCCTGCGTCAATTTTCCCCGTTTTTTCCAATTTTTTTTTTTTTTTTTTCTACCGATCCGAATTGAAAACTTATTTCACTGTTCGATAGCTCATTTATCGAGGAAGGCTATAAGCTATATAACATCACTCTACGACCAATAGGAATGGAGCAGCAATGAGAAATATTGCAAAAACGGGAAAATTTACGCAGACGAAGTTGCGCGGGACAGCTAGTTTCATTATATAAACTATTACCCTGTTTTTCCACATCTCCATTTAGTTGGCAGGGGGGGAAGACATTTGACTCCAGCAAAAGTTTGATGGTTTCTATTTAACTCACCGTCACTATAACCACAAGAACACAATAATAAATCTACAATCATATAAAAAATCAAACAAAAACTATTCATAAAAAACCCGCTAATTTATAATTCCATTTTCGCACAATCAAATCTATTATATTATTTAACAGACTACCCACACCTGGCGGAAACCCACAGTTGCCTCAGCCAATGCAATAATTAAAAAAAAACAATAACGGAAGTAAGTTCCGCTCCGATTGCCGTTTCCGCCTACGATTGGACACCTTTGACCCCTCCCTACGTGGGGCCCGGGGTATCTACACACCCCTTGATCACTCATATGTGTGGGCGAATCGTGACGTCATTGTCCACCCCTTCAAATAAACTATTTTTATTACGTACGCAGGTATATTATTTCTTTTGTGTTCTGAACTGTTACGTAAAACTTTTCTCAGAGGTGACTTGTAAATAATATATACGTAGACACTTACTCGTACATCAAAATTTATACAATTCAAAAGTATTATAAGCGCCGACTCAATCTCGACCGCTTCATTATTTGTAGTGGAAACAAACACCCCCCCCCCCCTACCCCACCCGAAGCCATTAATCCTATAAGAATTTGAAAATCGGAACACTAAGAACTTGTTATTCACACTCAACTGTCTGTAATCAATCACCTAACTACAGTTGGATCAACGTAACTCGGCCGGATTGAAGTTAGGTTTTATATCACTTCGCGCATGGCATAGAGATGCGACCGATGACGATGCGATTTTTTTACGAGTTCATAAAAGTTTAAATTTAGAACAGTAAATAGTAAAGAAACTTTGTAAAATTTCTTTACGAAAATAATCACAATAAATATGAGTTAGTAATACTAATTATAACAATGTAATTCGTAATCGCATCTGTAATTCTCTTGGTT
Organism: Herminia tarsipennalis; assembly: GCA_945859575.2. Taxonomy (NCBI): domain Eukaryota; kingdom Metazoa; phylum Arthropoda; class Insecta; order Lepidoptera; family Erebidae; genus Herminia; species Herminia tarsipennalis. The sequence continues at coordinate 18,934,656 of OX243845.2, read as the reverse complement.
TAGTTACCGCCCCCGCCCCCCGCTTCCTGTCACCATTTACTTCCAAAAAATGCATCTACGCAACCACTTGTCGCCAACTTCAATACGGTCTAGTTATGTTGATCCTACTGTATTAATTTGTTATACAATTAGCATGCCAATCTGTGTGCAAAATTCGTCGATCTGTCGCGCGTCGATACTATGTTGATAACACAGTATCGACGCGCACAGATGATTTTCTTTTATATTTAACTAGCTATCCCGCGCAACTTCGTATGCGTAAATTTTTCCCGCTTATGCAACATTTCTCGTCGCTACTCCGCTCCTATTAGTTGTAGCGCGATGTTATATAGCCTATAGCCTTCCTCGATAAATGGGCTATCCAACAAAAAAATTTCAAATCGGACCAGTAGTTCGTGAGATTAGCGCGTTTAAACAAACAAACTTCCGCTTTATAACATTAGTATAGATTAAGCAACTACCATCTGGTAGATTCCTATTTACCAGTAACTACATGCGCCTTTGAAAGACGAGTCAAAAGCCAAAACTAACCATGTTTCAAATTTTGTATGTACACTCAGCTAATTTACAAGACACGATATTGTTTACCCTTCACCCTGAATACATCACCAACATCTCCACTCGAGACAAGACAGTGTCTCCCCGTATCCCATTACCTCGAACCCTAGACCACACACTAGAGATGGTATGACAACAAAATCCGACCATTCCACCATCCTTGTCACCCCACATTGTTTTCCGCTAAATTGGACTCCGTGATTAATTTGTTTAACTCCCCTACCATGTAATTTGTCATCAACAACTATTAAAAGACCTACCCCACCTCCCCCGATCCTCATAATCTCTGTAGAAGAATAGGAAGAGTGAGGGAATTGAAGGGTCTTGTTAAATTTGTCGTCGTGCACCTAAAATTCCTTGCTTATTTGGTTAGTTGACATTGGGAGCTCAATAAATAGTGGAATTCACGAGATGTTTGCTGAGAAGTAATTATTACGTATTTGTTTCTTTTGCTTGGTTGCTTCCGTATTTAGCTACTGGCTGGTGAGGTATACTGAGGAAAATTATGAAGTTTGCATGCATTTTTATAAAGACGACTACCGTATTAATAAGCCCTGTGTCGCAGGGGACTTTACAAACATACAAGTCACGAACACAAAGTACACCCAGACTCTGAACAACAATTTGTGGATCACACAAAGTGGTGTCCCGTGTGGAAATCGAACCTACGACCTCTTGCGTAGCAGTCGGACACACTCCCACCGCGCCACAGAGGCAGTCGTCATTTCAATTAAAAACACCTATAAAAACTTGATAATCTTAAAAAAAGTTGTTTCATCCAAATATAGGGACCATCTTGAATAAACTAGCCTTGTAAAGAAATCGCATTCAAATTGTTTTATCAATTTGAGCGCTTCTATAGTACAGACAAACACACATTAGCTATAGCTTACTACCTTACAGTACGATCAACGTAACTAGGCCGGACTGAAGTAGGCGACAAGTGGTTGCGCAGATGCATTTTTTGGAAGTAAATGGTGACAGGAAGCGGGGGGCGGGGGCGGTAACTAAACCAAGAGAAATAGAGATGCGATTACGCATCAAATTGTCATAATTAGTATTACTAACTCATGTTTTTTTGTGATTATTTTCGTAAAGAAATTGTTTTTCAAAGTTTCTTTAGTATTCACTGTCACGGTTCTAAATTTAAACTTTTATGAATTCATTTAAATAGTGTTTTTATATTTTTGAATTAAAATTTAGTTGGTATTTTTTATCGATTAAACATAATTAATCGTTTTCGTTAGTAATTTTAGGATCGCATCTCTATAACATGCGCGAAAGTGATAAAACCTAACTTCAATCCGGCAAGTTACGTTGATCGTATACAGTACGATTGTTAAAACCATAGACTTAGGACATACTCGTATCTCCTAAGTCTATGGTTGAAACAAATATATTTTATGTGCAACGTGTTTACCTACATCAACACATAAAATGTGTCTACCTATGTCCGTTTTAGACTTTGAAACCATCCAATCGATGTACCCCAAATCTGTTACCAAAAAAAAAATACGAATAGGTACGGTTTCAAACCACAAAACAAGTTATATATAAACCAAAGTTCCTAGTTCCTACCTCTTCTAAACTCTATACCGCCTTATTACAAAGAAAAGACCAAATCAAAGTTTAAACCAAGACTTTCAAGTCCAGGATATAGTACAGTGCTATTGGTCTTATTACAAAACTTAGATAATCCGTGGACCAGCTGATACCAAAGGATCTAGCAATCAGCCACAGATTATAATCAATTTAGTTCATTCATTGTTCTTATCATTCAAATATAACGTTCCGTTTTATACCAATATAATTTGAAAGTAAAGTTTTCATTGAGAATAAAATATTTAGACGTTCTATGTAGCTAAATTATTCGCCAGCACTACGTAATTTTCAAAATATTAACCTGACATAAAAGCCCTCGGCCTGCAATTTACGAAAAATCAAATAAATTCTGTCAGGATCGGAACGTTACACAAGTAGTTGTCATTAGTACTAAAAATGTAAACAAATGATGATAACCTAAATTGAAATAACTCAGACATTATTAGGGATGTTAGAAGTTTAATCTGAGTAACTATAGCGCCCAAACACTTAGAGGAACTTGGATGCGAGTTTTTATTACAAAGCTAGTTTCATTGGAACAGGTCTTAGCATGGAAGGATACTTACTCAATAAGATAATCCATTTTTGATATACTTACTGTTTTCTTTGTTGCACTCGTTGTTCTGAATGTATTGGGAGAAAGTATGCCTAGATTCAACATAGGTACTGAAGCTTCGGCTGAAGCACAACAAACAATTGAAACAAATTTTATGAATATATTTATTATTTAATATCAGTGAGCTTGCTATGAAATGAAAATCTCAATTATCTACATAGAATCATTATTTATTAGATACCATTTATTCTCCCTAAGAACAGAGTTCATTTTCATGAGAATCATAAATATAATTATCTAAACTGTTAGGTAGCACTTAATAGTTATTCCATTTGACAACAAAATGGATGTTTACAATTTCAATAACCTGTAACCATTCTGTATTCCCTGTTCAAACTATCTTTGAAAAGGAATATTGAGTTGATATCCCTTAATTCTATTTAGAAAGACTAGCTTTCCCGCACAACTTAGTCTGCATAAATCTTCCCTGTTTTTGCAACATTTCTCAATGCTGCTCCATTCCTATTGGTTGCAGTGTGATATTATATAGCCTATAGCCTTCCTCGACAAATGGGCTATCCAACAGTAAAAAGTTCAAAAGAATTACCCCGTTCAAACAAACTTTTCAGCTTTATAATATTAGTATTTTACAATAAATTTTAAATTGTATGCATTTTTTGTATAATATATAAACAGTGATCAATAATATATTTATATAATAAAATTGATAATTCTATATTTAGATCCACCTTATAGTTCACTAGTAAGTTTTAGGTACATTATACATAGAATCATTATTTATTAGATACCATTTATTCTCCCTAAGAACATAGTTCATCTATCAGAGAATCTTAAATATAATTATCTAAACTGTTAAGTAGTGCATAATAGTTATTACATCACAATTTCAATAAACTGTAACTAATCTGTACTCTCTGTTTAGTGTTTAAACTATGTTTAAAGGAACATTGTAGCAATGTATTAACTAGCTGAGCTCTTATAAACATAATATTCAGTTCTTGGTACCTACCAATAACCTAAGTTTACATCTGTTCCTAGTGATAGGTATACCCATGGTTACACTTTACCAACTAAATTTTAAATTGATCAATGTTTATTTAGTTCCACTATAATATGTATAGTTCAGTAGTAAGTTTTAGGTAAGAAATTTTGTCATAATGATGTTTCTATTACTTTGTTTTGTGCATTTTGAGTAAATTCAACATTGGTTTTTGCCGCACTACTCCAGACCACCTATCAGACATTCCAAATGTGATTTTCCAACTTCAATATAAATAATGTGACATATTATAAGTGGAATGCATCAGATTGTTTTACATAGAGCACTAGTTAATGATACTATTGTCGAACAAAATTAATCTGTGTTGATCTTCAACTTTCCACACTGCATAGGTACACTTCACGTCGAGTCTGGTTGACCCAAACATTGCACAGACCACTTTAATTTTAGGACATCTCTGAGTTCTGTATATTAAATCTTCTCTCTCAATTCCAAGCTGTGATAAATGTTTTGAAAAACAATATTATTAAATCTTTGGTCATACATCGCATTTCACTCGATTTTTGCGTTTATTTTGTTGCCACACCATATTTAGTTAGTTAATAATTTAAAGTCACTAAACACGCATTATTCGTCATTAATAATTGAAACTAAAATACGCAAAATTGTAAATAAAATAACCTTAAAATGTCAAAATTTTTGACATTTTAAGGTTATTACCATAGTTAAACTAGGGTGATCGAAAGACTAATCTATAGACCAAAGAAGATCATCGATTAAGCGATGAACCTCGTTTTGTAATAAGGATTTTCGGTTTAAACTAGGATTTTCGTCAAACCAGGTTTAGTCCAGCTTTTGGAATAAGGCGATTAATTATTATAAAGAGGTAAAGTTTCACAGACAACCTCTATGGCGCGATGGAAGTGTATCCGACTGCTACGCAAGAGGTCGTGGCTTCGATCCTCACCCAGGATAAAACTTTGTGTGATGAGCACGATGGTTTATTCTGTGTCAGGGTATTATTTATCTATAATATGTATGTATTTATAAATATATAAGTATGTTTATCAGTTGTCTGGTTTCCATAGTACAAGCTTTGCTTAATTTGGGATCAGATAGCGTTGTGTTAGTTGTCCCAAGATATTATTATTATAGTTTATGACTTTGTGAGGTTGTAGAGGTTAATCTCTGGATCTACTGAACTGATTTTGAAAATTCCTCTTACCAATAGAAAGCCACGTCATTTGTCAGTGTCATAACATACACAACTACGTTCTCGTGGTCTTAGATCCATCTATTTTAATTAGATGTAACTTAGAAGGAAAAAGGAATGTTAGTCAACAATTAAGACGGTAGGCTGATGACATAACACACGAAGGAAACGACTGGATAAAGTCAGGCAAGGACAGGGAGTAATAGAAAAGCATGAAGGAGACCTTTACCCAAACAGGGGTCCAAACCTCATAAATAATACTAATATTATTAATTATAAGCAACCTTTCTTAAATTTAAGCAAAAATTTACCAATAGAAGCGGGGCATAAATGAAAAATGTTGCAAAGACAGAAGGAAATGACGCAAACGAAGTTGCGCGGGAGCTAATCTTAAATATGAATGTTCCTTAAACAACATGGTTAAACTTCTCAATTACCGCCACGGAGAGATTCGCTGTCTCATAACAAAATGGTGTAAGCAGGAAATACAAATTACGTTAGTCTGAACAAAATGGACACGAACGTATAAGTTTTATTGTAGAGTGACTTGGAACAGGAAGACTCTTATTACTGCAGGCTCTAATGTTGGGATACAACTTTGTTAGTTATGCTACGAAGAAATGAATAGGCAGGTGAAACGCATAGACATTGGAAAATCCGTGACTGTTTTTTTAATCAGTTTTGGGTGTGACTGACATCAGTCATGTTTTCCTTTAAATTATATGCCTGGCTTCTTCGATTTGAAGTGATTAGAGCTAAATCTCCGAAAGATTGAAAATTCTTGTTTCTATCATTGTTTCACAATTAGCAAAAATGCCATATCTCTTCAATATCACCTCGCCAGTATGCACTAAGTATCTACTAGTAGAAACTATTCAGACTGCCTAATGAATCTAAAATATGTCTAATTTTAGGGAAATTACACATATTTTAGATAATATTATAATTTTTGGTAATTGTGTATTTATCTAAAATATGTATGTATTAAGAAATATATTCATCTGTTGTCTGGTTTCCATAGTACAGGCTCTGTCTAGTTTGGGATCAGATGGCGTTGTAAAGATGTCCCAAGATTATTAAAATATATATATTACGGGTCTTAATCGCGTGAATAATTTAAGGTAAAATACCTTGTTTATTGCCCGACGTTTCGACCGTATTGCAACGGCCGTGGTCATGGGAAGACTAATACGGTCGAAACGTCGGGCAATAAACAAGGTATTTTACCTTAAATTATTCACGCGATTAAGACCCGTAATATATATATTTTAATAATGTCCCAAGATATTATTATATCATGCGAAATGTACTTACGTTGTAGATACATGAACAACCACGTAGTTAACTAATGAAAATTAAATTAAATGGCCATTACCTATTATATTAGATATATTTCGGGACTTAATCGCGTGAATTATTTGAAGGTACGAACCTTTTATTTACCCGACGTTTCGATCGAATTGCACCGATCGTGGCGCGTGATGCGATTAAGTCCCGAAATATATCTAATATGTATAAAAATCGCGAAAGTTTAAAAACAAGCATTAAACCTATTAATTAATAAAATAAAGATAAAATCACATCCAAAATACTTACCTACCTATTTCTTCCTAGCTGCCTAAACCGGCTTCGCCCGGGTGTGACATCGTAGGTTTTTATACCTTGTGTTACTACATTATTATAATTTTCATAGGGATCTCTAATTTTTTTGACAGTAAAGTATAATAGCCTATGTTACTTCCCGTTATTGCAGGTTTCTAATAGTAAAATATTTTTTGAAATTAGTTCAGTAGTTTTGAAGCAGCGGTAGCCTAATGGCTAAGGCATCGGTCTTGCAATCGTGAGGTCACTGGGTCACAGGTTCGAATCCTACCCATTATACTACCGACGTGAACCCGCTCCTAACACAATAAGCTATTGAGCTTAGCTGGAGGGGTTAACAGGATTGCTATTATAGTAATGTTGGACCACAATCCCACATTGCTATATTGCATACTTACACGGATATTGCATAATCATTCAATTACAATAATTAGACAATATGCAAAGTGTAAAAAGCAGGCAAGTACGCATTTAAAGTAAAAAAAAAAATCAAAACTTTGTTCACACAAACTTTTTCATTTTCTCCGAACAACTTTTTAAAAGCACTCTTGTTCCATGAATAGATTATTATATTCTTTTAAAAACTATTGAAAGCTTCCAAAACTGTACAGATAAGACATCAAAGTGGGCATAAACGGAGAGTGGTCATAAATCTCTGGCTCGCTGATAACGAATTAATACCTACTGATAAGGCTAAGGGAACGTAATTCATGCACAGATAAAAAAACAGTCAAGATCGTGTCGGACCATGCTCAGGGTAGGGTTCCGCAGCCTTTGAATAATTGTATCAGCAGAAGAGCGTATGTTTATGGCACTCACGCCCTTTTGTTAAGAAACGCATGTTTTCGGCAATAACTCAATGGTATATACGTTGATGTTTGCAGGAAAAAAAAATATGTCCGAAATAATTTTAGTTTATAGTACTTTTTGCTTTTTTTTTTCATTGTTTTGGTCACACGGTTCAAAAGTTAAGGGTGGGGACACAATTGATGCAACTATCGAAGTGATAATTTTCAAAAATATTCACTCAACCAAAAAACTTTGTTATAAATCTTAAATTTTTGTAAGACCTGTCGAATGATGTGCCACTGAAAAAAAAAATTGCTTCTGTGACATGAATGTATTGACTGCCTCTGTGGAACGGTGGGAGTGTATCCGACTGCTACGCAATACGTCGTGGGTTTGATGGTTTATTCTGTGTCTGGGTGTTATTATCTATAATATGTATGTATTTAGAAATATAGAAGTATATTTATCAGTTGTCTGGTTTCCATAGTACAAGCTCTACTTAGTTTGGGATCAGATAGCGTTGTGTGAGTTGTCCCAAGATATTAATATATTGATGTATGGACTGCTCCTTACTAGCTATCAAACTAAGTAGCAGCTACTACAAGACACCTTTTTACCAAATTTCATAAATATTCATTGAGCAGTCTTTGAGTGAAAAAAGCCTGTGACATACGGACAGACGGACAGACGGGTATGACAAAAACTTTATGGGTTCCGTTATTGCAGTTTTGGCTACGGAACTCTAAAAATGTACAGTTGCTCTTGTGTAGAATTTAGTTTGGCTTGTAATGATCGAGTGTTTAGCTTAAAGAATTGGTAGAGTGCTGTATTTACCAATATTAAGATATTTCATTACCATGTGGTATTTTGTAGTGTTCAAAATATTTAGCTAGGCTTTGGCTAGGTATATTTTTTTACAAAAATACTTTATAAAAAGAGAATCTATAATTTTCTGTATTTTATTAAAACCACTAATTTGACATGTCCGCAGTCAGACTAAATTTGACTAACGGCCGGTCTCAATAATCTATCTATCGAAGGATTTGGCTACTAGAGGTAGAATTTTGACATATTTTGTATGAAGTTTATGTCAAATTTATAACTTTAGTAGCCAAATCCATTGATAGATAGATTATTGAGACCGGCCGTTAGCAGTAATTTCCAACCAGTGGTCATCAGTAAAAAATAAATTTTATTTATTTAATACTTTTTAGTATTTTTAGGATGTAGGTAACCGATATAACTACTAACTTTTATCACAGCTATTGTCAAGTATTGAAAATTGAATGGTTGCTAACTAACTTTTTTAGTATTACAGTCATAATCATATCATATCATCATATCAACCCATATGATGGCCCACTGCTGGGCACGGGTCTCCCCAGTAGAACCTACTGGTATGTAAATCCTGGGGGTAATTGCCATAATCGCCACGCTTGGCGAGCGGGTTGGCGATCGCAGTAAGGCTTTAAGTACGCAGAGGACGCTGCTGCCCGTCCTCCGGAGTGAAATCCCTTAGTCACCTTGACGACACCCACGGGAAGAGATGGGGTGGTACTATTCTTAAGCCGGCACCACACGGCTCAATCATAATCATGTTATACCTTTTTGAAATGCTTAAGATGAGCCCTTTAATTTGATATCCATATTGCAGTATTCCAAACAAGTTTTTTTTTCACACCTCTTTAATTTGACATCTCACAGCCACCATGTTTGTTTTTTTCAAACGTCACATATCTAAGAACACTTGGGTAAACAAGACGAATCTAACGACGTACAGTGAAATTAGTCTCGAGAAATTTTTGCATATGTAGTGGTGTGTATGTTACTTAGATATTAGAGCGCGTTTCCACTATATCGTTCTGGCCCTTACAAAAATGTTTCAATATCCTAACATTACTATTTAATTTAATACTTATCCCTAGCAACACTCTGATTTTTGTTTTCAATAAAAACAAGTTTTTATTTTAAAGAAAAAGGTTTTGACTTTATTAAAAAAAATATGTCATTCAATTTTACGTCCTTGAGCAAACGACAAGGCGACTACCGTGAAACAATAAAATATCGTGTCGTTCTTTAGATGATATAGGCCGACCGCTTAACTCGTATATCGCCTGCGCGGGACAGAGAACTCACGTTCTCTGTCCCGCGCACCCCGCTCACCCACCCGTTAACATCACCCCGCGCTCCCTTCTCACCGCGCAGGCGATATACGAGTTAAGCGGTCGGCCTATAGTAGTTTAGCTATAGGTAAAAAGTTTTGACCATAATAATTACGAAACAAAACAAATAAATAAATCGTCACTTGATAGTGGAAAGTGGAAACACGCACAAAACCAGAATAAACCAGTTTACTCTGTCCGCAGGTGCCACGTGCAGTCTGACGTCAGTCGCTTGATACCGTTAGAACATAAAGCACGCATTTCATTAAAAAATTATAATTATTAGATACGTAGTAGTTTCATTGTGAAATTTTGTATTTGTTGATTGTTGTTATTGTTTGTTATTATTGTTAAAATATTTGTTGAAGTGTTTAATTTCAAGTGTGTAAGTGTTGTAACTTTATATTGATAATTCAAAATGGCTCCAGTGTTAAAACATGGTCGAGGCAAGCCTTTGACTTCTCAAACTAAGGAAGTTTTGTACTGTTTGTACAAATATTTCGAAAATGAGTGTAATAACAACCCGAGCAGTATTATGACCCCCACTCAATTAGTTGCTAAATCAACAGGAATTTCAATAGCATCCGTCAGAAAGGTAGTATCAGAAAGCAAATGTCGTCCTTCAGATCAGGAAGTAACATTTAAATCTCCTAAAAAGAAACCGAATCGTAAACCTACAATAGTAATCGATAACTTTGATCAGCAAGTTATCAGAAGAACAATTCATGACTTCCACATCACAAATAAAGAAGTTCCCACTTTAAAAACTTTGCACTCAAAATTGAAAGAAGATATCGATTATAAAGGTTGTGTCAGCACGTTACGAAAACACGTCATGTCATTAGGTTTTAATTGGAAGCAAACAGAAGATAACCGGAAACTTCTTATGGAAAAACACGAAATTAGATACTTGCGAATTAATTATTTGATGAAAATTGCTGAATATCGTGAACAACGCCGACCAATTGTTTACACCGACGAAACATATATACATACATCACATACCCTCTCGAAATCTTGGTCAGATGGAAGCACTTCAGGTTTGAAGCAACATATATCGAAAGGCAACCGCTTAATCATTGTTCATGCCGGTGGTATCGATGGCTTTATACCAAATGCATTGCTTATGTTTAAAGCCGACCAAAAAAGTGGAGATTACCACAACAATATGAACTATGACAACTATTCAAGGTGGATTCAAACTCAATTAATACCCAACTTACAACCAAATAGTGTTGTTGTTGTTGACAACGCACCATATCATAACTCAATACAAAATCCTGCACCGAATAGTAATTCTAGAAAACAGCAAATGATAGACTGGCTGACATTTCGAAACATTGAGCATTCATCCACGTTGCTTAAGCCTCAATTATATGAACTGATTCTGCAAAACAAGGCGAGATTTATAGAGTACAAGATAGACGAAATATTACGACAGCACGGTCATACTGTGCTGCGTTTACCACCATACCATCCGGAGTTTAATCCTATAGAAAATATATGGGGGATAGTGAAAACATATGTCGCAAAAAAGAATGTCGCAATGAATATGAAGGTTATAATGTCATTAGCTGAAGAAAAAATGAACGCCATAACTGTAGAGGAATGGAGAAAAGTTTGTTTGCATGCTATTGAGGAGGAAAGCAAATATCAGGGTAGAGACGCAGCTTTAGACACAATATCAGAACGAATCATAATTAATTTAAATAATTCATCTGATGAAAGCGAGGATGGGGATGATTGTGATATGCCTGGGGTTGATGAATTATTAGAATAAAACATTTATGGCCGGAGAACACCTAATTCATACACGTCTTCACTGAAGTGAAAACCGGCATTCAATGCTTGTAATGTTTGGAACTGGCTTGTCTGCCTCATACAGTTCCATAGATTACAATGCGGTGGATACACATTTTCACGACCGTATTAGTACGTAGTGCGTATGCGTAGACGTGCACGCATTTGGTGTGCTCCAGCCACAAACGTATATTACCTTTAAAACAATAAAAACTAAAAATAAAATGTTGTTTTTTTTATTTGCTGACCATACACTACTACAAACGCAAAAATTTCTTCAAGCTAATTTACCTGTATTAATTGTATAAATCCGTTTAATGGATTGTGAGATATCAGGTAATAAAGAATATTACATACATACAAGATACGCGCGAGAAACATAACCCTTCTTTACAGTCGGGTAAAGAAAAGGTCCTTCATCGACTTGAAATTTCACGTGCACTAGCTCAAGATATAATTATAAAAAAAAATAGAACTCTTCCTTGCAGTGCAGATAATAACTACCTATGTTTTCTATTAAAACAATATAGCAAGCCAGTTACATTGAATTTTTTATATGTTTTAACAAATAAAAATATCTTATCTTATCTTATCTTATTAAAGTTTATTTTCGGATTGATTTAGTCTAAAGAACTCTTCAGTGGTGGTACATGGTGGACCCTGGGAACAACAAAGAGTAGTGGTCCCTATTCATAAAAAGGTTAGGAACCATCAGACTAAAAAAACCTTTTTCTTCTTTTCTACCTTCACAAAACGAATACATATAAAACTTTTTATAAAGTGCTAATTGGTATTATCATTACTGTCAGTTACCACAAGCTACCGGTCTGTTACCACTCTGCAGATATTATGCGCAATTTTACGGCTGTGTGAAGTGTAAAGATCGTCCGGCAGACTATTAAACTATGCCTTATGGCTCCGAGCGCATATTTCAAACAATTAGACGGACCAATCGCGACCAATTTGAGCCTCGACCGTCGTTGTTGTATATAGTAGTGGGGATTTCGACTTTTTGTGAAATGTTCCAATTTATTTGAATTTGGAAACTTGTCTCTTCAACTTTTTATTTCAGACTAGCTTTCGCTCCGCCCGCGTGGGTGTCGGTTATCGCGATAAAACTATCCTATGTACCACCTACTTACCTACCTTATGTAAAAGACTGTACTGGGCCGTAGGTAATGTGTGTTGTAACTCAACGAATAAATAAGTTTATCTTTATTCTTTTTTTTTTCTATGTCCTTCCCCGGCACTCAAACTATCTCCATACCACATTTCATCTAAATCGGTTTAGCTGTTTGTGCGTGAAAACGTAACAGACAGACAGACAAACAGACAGAGTTCCTTTCACATTTATAATATTAGTATGGAGTATGAATTATTGACGCTCATTTTTGAGTTTTATTTAATCCTGGCTACTATGATCAGATCAAAATTATGTAGAGGTTAATACATCCTAACAATCATGTTTTTCCCTCGAATACTCAAACCATATCTACCTTAGATCAAGATTCACATCTTCGTGTCAGTTTCCACACAACGACACAGGAATTATTCCCTAGTGCAGGGATTGTCCTTATAAAAATATCAGTAAGTAAATAAATCTACCTATATAAATCTTCAAATAAGTCACACGCTGTTAGAGACACCACACCATACCTAGGAACCCAATCAAATACAATATTCACTCAACTTTTTTAAACCAGGACATTTCACCAAAATCCCAAATTCAAACTTTGCCAGCAGCATCTATTACGGCAATACCGTCCGTCCAACGCGGCTATAACTCAATGGACAATAGCCAGCATTCTAATCCAGCGCTAGGTTACGGCCGACTAATGAAATTCCCGGGTTACAGCCCCGGGCAGCCACTGTCATCATAACAATTAGGTAGATTATAACTACACTGGTTAGTGGCTATACACATCATGTGTAGGATTAACACTGGTTTGTTTGTGCTTGGATTAAAAGTTGTTATTAGTTTTTAGTAAGTATTTTAGTGGTTTACAAAAAAAAAATTGTTTCATACCTGCTTACGACGTTAATCAAAATTTTGTTACTTCCCATTGATCAGCTGTTATTCGTAAACTTGTAATGCCTACTTATCTGTGATAATTTTTCTTTTAATTTCATTAAATATAAATTTAATTTCACTAATATTAATGGTTGATGTTGGGTACGTGTAAAGATACACAGTAGTAGACTGTGATTTTTTTCACATACCCAACATCAACCATTTAACTAGCAGGGGGGGACATTTGACTCTAACAAAAATTCGCACTTTAAAGTTTAATATTTCACAAACGGATCCCTAAATCTAAAAAAGGTCTTTCTAACGTCTAAACATTTTTAAAAGACCTATCTAATAATACCACACAGGATTGGGTAGATGAAAAAAAATCACATCCCCGCTTTACCTACATATAGGGGTTGTACCCCTATAGGTACCTATACCTAGTATAATAATCAAGATTTTAATTATTCACTTTGTCGGCAAAAAAATTACAGCCTTCTAGTACTAACTGTCTCTGAGATAAGCTGCGGACGGACGAAGGGTATAAGGGTTCCGTTTTGCCATTTTGATACATAGGTCTCATAATAACAACTGCAATCGATATATTAATGCTTTTATTTTTGTCAAATAGTTTACTTAAAACAAAAACACAAACAGACAGACGCGGAAGGCGACTCTAATCTTCTTAAAATATTCAAGACGCAATCACATATAAACACCAACAATCATCTTAACGCCTGTTCAAATCAAATAGCAACATGCAATTACTCAAGACGCTATTCAATTCGCGTGTGGTCGATGCCTTCCGTTATAATATATTCATTGCGACCATACCGTATATTAAATATGAATAATGATCGCTATACCGAGATCAGAATACTGAGCAGGACTAAACATATCTTCCTGTGTCATCACTTATCATTGGTAATTACGTATGATCTCATAAATTTTGAACCCTTTGATTGTTGTAAGGACGTAGACATAATGTGCAATGATGAATGTATTATTTCAATGTTCATATATTATACTAGCTGTCCCGCGCAACTTCGTATGCGTAAATTTTCCGTTTTTGCAACATTTCTCATTGCTGCTCCGCTCCTATTGGTCGTAGCGTGATGTTACATAGCCTTCTTTGATAAATGGGCTACCCAACAGAAACAGATTTTTTTAATTCGGACCTAACCTACAAAAAATTCTAACCTACAGGCAACTTTAAGAAGTGATTCGGGGTTCCAAATTATTTTTGCAAATATAGTTATTTTTTCTTCCTTTCTTTCACTTATTCATTTAATATGGCTGTTATATTTAAATTGGATGATCGAGCTATGCTCGGTATTTTTTTTTTTGTAAGTCGTTCTTTGTTCTTTTTGTATTTTTTTTTAAATTACATTTAGATACGAATTACATGTTGATGAAATATGAATAATATTAATCAAAAAACAAAAAATTAAATAAAAATGGGAAACAATGACCATCTGGACTCGAAGCACTATTGCTTTCAGGACCACCCAACTTCCCACCTACTTTATATACCTTGTGGGTAGTGACGAAAGTTACTTTTGTATTCTAATGAACCTGTAGCAGGTTTACAAAAATTGTAGCAGGTTTTCATTGCCTGAAAACACGCATAAAACGACATTTTCTAAAAATGAAACCTAGCTAGATCGATTTATCGCCCTCGAACCCCCTTTATACTAAATTACTAGTTTAAAGGTATTATATTAGATAGATCATAATATAGTTAGATATTGTATTAGGTAGGTACATTGACAAACATGTCTACATTTCTAACGGCCGGTCTTAATAATCTAACTATCGATGGATTTGCTCCATACAAAATATGTCAAAATTCTACCTCTAGTAGCCAAATCCATCGATAGGTAGATTATTAAGACAGGCCGTAAGAGAAAACCTTAAAAATGAACCCACATCAACACCTTTTTTTATACCGCTGCACTGAGTTGGTAAACAAGCTTCCGGATCCCCTACCTGATGGTAAGTAAACTTCTTAGCACCTGCGACATAATATAAAATTAAATTACTTTATAATCAACAATATATTTTATAGGTAAACTAGCTGACCCGCGCAACTTCGTCTGCGTAAATTTTCCCCGTTTTTGCAACATTTCTTATTGCTGCTCCGCTCCTTATATCTCCACTATTTTATGGATGTTATTATACATATAAACCTTCCTCTTCCATCACTCAATCTATTAAAAAAAAACGCATCAAAATCCGTTACGTAGTTTTAAAGATTTAAGCATACATAGGAATATAGGGACAGAGAAAACGACTTAGTTTTATACTATGTAGTGATGACTTACATACAGTTATTTTAAAATATACTATTAAAGGACCATTGTCAACATTTACTTATCTGAAATGAACTAAAATTCAACTCCATGGTTCTTCTCACAAACATAATAAGTGGTTGAAATAATAAGTAGTCCTGGTACTAAGAGGCATGGAAGAAAAAGGTTAATACCTAATGAGAAGCATTAATATATGAGTAAAATATAAGCTAGAAAAAAATCAGTCACCATGAAACATTTTTCAAAGTTTCAGACAGAATGAAATATAGATCCATTCCATAGTTCTACAGTGGAACCTAGCCTCAACTTCTCTCATAATTTTCAACAATCCTATCTCTTTCCAGCACTTAAGATTTATTACAGATAGGAAAAGGACGACAAGTGGTGTAATTTGTTCGCGACAATGAAACTGGATCGTTCACAAGAGATTTATACGCTCATTTGTAAATAATGAAGGCGCCACTCATTATGATTGAAGTCCCATTGATGGCGACCTAACCACACCCCTATAGGACAGGGTTGTCAAAAATAAAACTAAAATTAAATGTGTGCAGTAGCCTAGATGCACCCAAGATTTGGGCATCGGAGTCATAATCGAGAGGGCAACGCGGGGCCACCCATTTTAATACCGACTGAACCCACTCCTAATACAAGAAATTTAGCTTTGCTAGAGAGGAACAAGATTACTAGTAATGTGTGACCCACATTACGAGCTATCTTTAAAAAATGCCAAGGCAACTAACGACGTTACTAACTCTTGTAGAATAAATATGACAACCAAATATATTTGATAAATAAATATAATAATATTTATCGAGCACATAATACCTAGATTACACATAAACATCCCAAAATCAAATTTAAATCAAACATCGACATAACTCAAAATGACTGACTAAAGGATTTTCAGTGGAATATCGGCCAAAAAAGAAAAAGACCGGCTAGAAAGGAGGAAAACAGGAGGCCAAATTCACGTATTTAAAGCAGCTAAGTTTAAGATTAAAACGGTATTTTTTGTATTCATGTAACTTTGGGATCGGTCTTAAATACACTTGCGTACCGTACTACAATGCAGCTATTGCGTTCTCAAGACGCATGCTTGACGCAAACGTATTTGAGATCGATTCCAAAGTTACAAGAATACGAAAATGGCCGTTTTAATCGAAACTTACATTTGAAAAATGTAAGCTTAGGTACATGTAAATTTGGCCCGCAGGGCACTTATTATTTAAAAAAAAACATACTTCGATAATAAATACCTTCTTTCTGCTCTTTTATGGCAACAATTAATTGACAATCATTCAAAACATTTATTCCAAATTTTTAAATCGGTCGATGTTTCATTAATTTATGTCAATTTTATTTGAGAGTACGCGACAACCCTAGCATTAGGCCAATTACTTAAAGTCAGTATGCGTCGCGACTCGGAACACCTGCCATTGTGCCTATACTGCTTAATACGAGCATAAACCACCAACATTCAGTTCTGTGAGCACTTCGCACAATTAGCAAGCAATTTACTAACACTAA